>OX101736.1:22039849-23261982 GCA_944452665.1 Stenoptilia bipunctidactyla
GGAAAACTTGGAGCGTCAGGCGTGGATGCGCCGCATTGAGAGAGCGCACGTGCTCGTGCAAACTGGGATCGTGGGCTGCTTGTGAGTCTACCATTTCATAATCACTATCATTTATTTCTCTTATTTCTTAGCTTTTTTAGTGAAACTTTAAATAGACTGAAATCTCAGTAGCTCGTGACCACGGAGTCTACAAGGACACCGAAACGTCGAGTTAAAATGTAAAATATAGTTTATATGCGATTAATCCGTTTAAAAGGTAGTTTTATTAAAATTATTGAGAGTCGTATTTATACTCTTGATTTTACAATTTTGAATGTTGTAGGTACTATGTTCCTATAAAAGTAGTATGTAAGTTAAAAAAAATGTATTTATTCCATACCTACTCTAGAAAGCTTATTTTATTCACGCAAAACAGTGAATAAAAAGGCCTTTTATTCACTGTTTTGTTTTTATTCACTGTTTTGGTGTTAGATAATGATAATAATAAGAAAATTACGCTTAATTTCAGTCATTGCTCTAATTTTAATGTCCATTTCAATCAATGTAACATTTCTTATTTCTTGATTAAATTTCTATTTTCGCTTAAATTATGTCTTTTTCTCGTAGTCATGGTATAAAGTATAGTATGCAACTCCTGAATAAAGTACGAATTTATATCGAGGGCCATGAATCACTCGCGTCGCTCAGGGTTCTAACTCGCTACGCTCGTGATTCAATCGTTAGAATCCTTCACTTGCTCGTGACTCATCTACGGCCCTCGCTTTAAATCCGTCCTTTATTCACTAGTTGCATAATATACTATTTTAATCCATGTATCTAATATGTAATAATATCTGCTCTGTTGGCGTATCAAGTTGATAAATTATACTGTTTTCGCTATACGATTATATGGGTGACAGTTCTCTTATCCATTACGCGCAAAGTATTCCTTACATCTAATAAAAGGTTGTCACGATCAAAAAATAAACAGTACGTATTTTTTTTTTTATAAGTGTCTAAACCCGCGTTTGACCTCAATCTCACCTGATGGTAAGTGACGATGAGGTCGAAGATGAAAGCACACGGGTTTAGGAAGGAACTGGCTCTTTATACAATATTGCCGGAACACATTACCGCCGGAGCGGTAACATTTGGCGGCAGACTTTATATAAAGGGTGGTCGCTAGCCAGGCGGACCCAGAAGGGATCCTACCACCAAAAACGTATGTAGGAAAATAACTTGTTTGTTCAAAATACTTGTTGGACTATATATTTGAGGGCTCTAAAAAGAAGGGAATGAATTGAACTACCATACTACATTAAAAAACAATCAACAAACATCTTCCTCATTCATTCAGTAATGAGTCAAAGTCCTTACCCTAATACTGAAAATCTTCTTTTATATCAAAAAAAATAATTAAATAAATAAATATAATCCCCAGACAATCACGCCAACTACATGGCCCCAAAGTAAGCATAGCTTGTGTTATGGGATACCATGTAGCAAACAAGGGGGAACCTAGAATATAAATACATAATTAAATATAAATATTTTTTTTTCTTGTTCCGTGCGGGAATCAAACACTGGCGTCTGAGGCAGACAGGTTAACCAAATCGCCAAAGTGGTCGTCGTTATATGCATGTTCCCAGTTAAATTATAATTAATACATATTACTACATCTAAGTATAGTACTTGTATTGTAGCGTATGTAGGTATGATATATTATGTAACGTTATTGAAGCATTCCTGAGTTAAATCACAGATATGCTGGAAGTGATTTCATGAACGTCATCATGACACATGTATGTTTTTCTTTTCAGTTTGCTAGTCATGGTCCCGGTCGCCTGCGGTCTGTTCCCGCAGAAGTGGTAAGTTGCCGATTCTTTCTAACCTCTATTTTATAAGCTTTGCATATTCTATACAGGGTTATCGGTAATCAGACCGGAATCTTTTGAGGTGACGTAGGAGAGGTAATTTCCAATCATTTAACCCAAATATTTAAAAAACCAGTACACGTTCGGCTTTGATTTGGGCTCAAATTATTGGAAATGAACTCCCTTGTGTCACCTTAAAAGATTCCGGTCTAATTTCCAATAATCCTGTATAATAGTGGTATATTACGAGTTTAGGAAAGGAACTTTTGTAAACTGGTTCGTGTCTGGGGTGTAAGCTAGGATATTTCCTATACCCTGGCAAATAATTCAATGCAGTAAACTGTGACAGTTCGAAATGTCAAAAAGAAAAATAATTTCCAGTTAAAATCTTCGTAATGAAAAGGTACTGAGTAAAAATGATCGAAATCGAATGGTACTTTTTCATTCGTTTAGCATAAAATAAAAAAAAATAGTCAATAGGGGCATTTCCGACTAAAAAAATGCAAACATAAAGTTTAACTATTTGTACATTGATATGTTACTAAATTACTACACATCTGAATAATTCATGTTATAAAACCATTGACTGAGATTGATCTTGATGTATTCTTCAGTTAAAATACTATTATTATATTATATTAAAGATTAATTTAGCAAAGTCAGAAATAGTTGGTTTTACCCCTCTGTGAGGCAATTCCGACTATTGATTATAATTCTATTGAATATTTAGGGTTTAGATAAGAGCAACGAACACAAAAGTGAGAGAAAAACCAAGTCGATGCTTTGTAAAAGCATATTAATACTTTAAATTCAATGCACAACGGTTCAATTTACCAAAACACTATCATAAACATTTTGAAGGGGCAATTTCGACTGTTCTCTATAGACAATAGTGATGGGACTCAAAATTCGATTAAAGTAGTCGATAAATGAAAGGATAAGAAAACTAAAAAATGCACTTAGATTCACAAATCAACCTGGAGTAACTTGTGTTAAATAATCAACAAAGTAACTCTAATAATTTTTGGTATCTCATAGTGTACGTAGTTTAAGCAATAATTTAAATTACCTACATGGGAAGTGTCGATACGTTGACATCACTAGTTTTTTGCATTTTCATATTAATTGTCTGTGGCAATTCCGACTACCAATTTTAGTCGTAATTACCTCGTGTCACATTTTTATGAGGCATTTCAAACTGTGTAAATATTCCTCTTAAAACGTATCGTAAGCAAAAACCAATAAGCAAAAAACAATTTATGGTAAACAAGGTCAACACTCACCGTGAAATTGGAAGAAAATAAGCCACAATTGATTTAAAACAAATAAAAATCTGTAACAGCTCTTTCCGACAAACACTGGTTAAAATGGCGTCTGTAAATAAAAACATGGTGGGGAAGCAGCATGACGATTTAGCTGCGCCATTTATGCAATTTCGTAAAACTTGGGTTTTCTCCTACATGGACATAGATGGGGCTTTTGATCAACTGTTATAGAATAAAAGTTATTGAGATTTGTTGGAATTACCTCTCAGTCAGAAATGCCCCCATTGACCTTATGTGAATTTTTGGGTGTGTAATTTACCTTAACATTAACTTTAATGGAAATAATTAAATACCAAACATATCTAGTGCTTTAAAACGGTTACAGTAGAAGAGAAATAAGTCTCTCGCTGTTTTTTAAAATCAACAAAAAATAAGTGATTTGAAGCATCCCCACTCTAGCAATAAGAAAATTAAAGTATAATATATTTTGTGCGTCACAATTTATTTTTTCTCAATTTGACGATATAATTAATAAAAAAAGACATTCGTTAACATAAACCGTATCACTATTTTTTTTATCCCTAAAGTGGGCACACTGGAACTGTCATTTTACTGCATTGAATTATTTGCCAGGGTACAGTTCCGCAGATGCGTAGTCTCCATAACATAAAATTATTCAGGTTTAATATAAATAAGCGCTTGACCTCTTGCAGGTCTCTCCAAATCATACCCAACAACATTTGTTCTACGACTTTTTAAAATTTATATTTTCCTATACAAAAAGTATTTATTATCTGTAAACTGGCCTTACTCTATGTAAACTGATGCCACGCGCCTTGCGACATGCCGCGTGCGGCGCGGGGTGACGCGGCAACATACAGAGTAATAAATAACAGAGGGAACATACATTTGTTTGTTTTTCTTTTTTTGTGCTATTTATCATACATACATAACTTCACGCCTGTATCCCTTATGGGGTAGAAAGAAGTAAAACCATGGTGATGTCGCGTTTGACAAATTTGGAGGTATTATAATGATATTGAGAGACTCTTGCAGTGACAGGGGGTCAGCCGTTCGCCCGCAAAAACGCCAATAAAACCTCTGTCCCTTAACTGACTTTTTCAGTATGTCCGGGAAGAGAAGCAGCTGGCACATTCCATGTTTTTCTTTCGCTCCTAGTCCAGCATGCAAGAATTGTTATTTATCAAGATTTGTAAAAAGGAGTAGAACAAATGTTGTTAGGATTGATATAGGGAGGCTGCTGCAATATGTGATGTGAAATGTGATGTATTTTAATTAATTCAGTATAAAAAAAGGTTTCTGTGGCGCCACTTATGAGGTTTGTCAGTTGTAGATATAACAATATCAGCCTCGTTCGTCTTAGAAATTATATGTTATGTATGTTATAGTCCAATTATTTGTGAATGATATCGCACGCTTAATAATAAAGAGAAATAAGTCAAAAATTAGGTAAATCCAGATTTTCTAATAAAACGCAATAACAACTCAAGAAGAATAGGTAGAATTCGACAGCCGCTCGATTTAGAGGATTTTGAGCAAGACAGAAGGTCGGTCGCCTCTTTCTTTCCAAACAGGTCATCCTTGTTGTCTGTCAAAAAGTAAAACATTCAGTAATGTTTCAACCTTTGTGATGAAAACACGTTCAATTTTGCCGCTTAAAGTGAAATATTGCTTTTTATCATAAAAACTTAAGTATTTTTATGCCATTTAATTTATTGATAAAGTGAAATGTTTTGTTTTCGGTCTCTTTAATATTCAAAATGTATCAATGTTTTGGGAACATTTGGAATTATTTCGGTTTATTTCTTAAATCTTATATTTTGTTGAATGCAATATGTCGAGTTATTGCGGTTTATGATTAAGAAGCTATCGATATTTTTTAAACATTCAATGTTACTACTTTTTATTATCAAAAAGTGACAACCGATCGAAAAATCTTTAGTATTTATTTCAGTTTATTATTAATAGCCAAGAATATTGAGTTGATTTTTTGAGACTTATTGCTATTTTTGATTATTTAAGCACTGCAAAGGCACGAAAATGTTTTCAAGAGAAGGAAAGATTTTACGCCTACCTAACACACCAGCGCCTCAAAATGAATCTGAAAGTGCAGAATCCGTGTTTGATATCGATCCGGGGTTATTGGTAATTTACTCATTTAGATAAATTATCTTATACCTAATTTATAACTTTATATTTTATCAAACTAATTTATGTGTAAATACTAATTAATCACTTTTGTTATAGGATTCACAAGATCAAAAATACGCCTTTATAATTAATGTAGAAGATGTTAACTCCCCTACTTTTGATTTAATAACTTACGTTGGTGTAAGTAATGTTAAGGTATTTAAGCTTTATTAAAGGCATAACTTTAAAAAGAGAGTATTCCATAAGTTAGATTGTATCGAATTAAATTTTTCAAAAACCTCCTACACCAACACCATACATACATACATCACGCCTGTATCCCTTATGGGGTAGGCAGAATACCAGAGGTTACAAGACCATCTGATATCACGTTTGACAAATTTGGAGGTATTATAAAGATGGAGAGAGACTATTGTAGTGACAGAGGGTCAGCCCATCGCCCACAAAAACGCCTTTAAAACCTCTCACATCTCACATTTGAGTACGTAACTCTTTCAAAGAGATAAGAAATAAAATCGCCGAGTCGTCATCTAAAGTTACCATGTGGAGACAAGTGTCACTTCAATGTTCACAAAAAATTAACACTGAGGATCGATTCATTATTTTCCGGTGGGAATTAGCTGATTTAAAATTATCAATTCATGCAATAAGAGTCTGCTAGACATTTTTCAAAAGCAGTCTCGATGTGTCTTACTGCATGATTCATACTATCAGCACAAAATAAATAGTACTGGAATGGTAGAAAAAGATCGTCGGGAAAGCATGGGAACCACAAGCATATAAGCTTGAATCTCATTAAGTCAGGGCCACAATTTCTAGGCATGGTAATAAAACAATTAGGGATTTGTACGGCGATTTTACGAACAACAAATAAAAAACAATAGAGAAACTGGAAGTTAAATGGCTTTTTACAAAATATTTACTAAACAATATAATATAAGCTTTTTTCAGCCACGCAAAGATGAGTGTGATCTATGTACTTCTTATTCTAACTAAGATGCATTGAGTTATTATTACACATAGTAACTCAATGATAAGATGGTGATAAAAGAAAAGATATAAAAGAGATATCAACCAAATATCAACTCAAAGCGCTGGACTCCGTTCACCGAAGAGCCCGTAAACTAATAAACAACGTCGACCTTAGCAAAAAAACTGCAGACCCTAGTCGTAAGGTTGCTTGTTTAACCGTTTTGGTGAGTGCGCGAGTGCTCTGTTTAAACAAATTGAACCCTCACTTTTTTACCATCGGACTACTGCCTGGGTTCATTTTCCCTGAGCTGTACAGTTCTAGTACTTTTAAGCGTCGATTGAATAGGTTTCTCGTGGATGGACGTGTACCACCTTAGTCTTCATGTTCACTTAACCTCAGGTGTCATGGAAGACAAATGTGCCATCCATCCTATATAAAAATAAAAATAAAGGTCTGAGTCCACCTTTTTATAGGGATGTCTACTTTTCTATATAAAGTGCTTAGGATAGGATAACCGAACCTATCACAATTCTTACTGCTGATGAGACTTAAGTTTAATAGTTTTTTATTTTATTTTTCGAAGTTGTTTTTTTTATCATTATTCTCTAAGTTTTACAAAATGAAGTCTGAATATAGTCATAGAGAAGAATATGAGTTATTAAGTTACAGATTTTTGGAGACCTTTATTGCTTGATAATTAAATCTAGTTAGTAGCTAAGATTAAAATGTTGATCTCTATGTTACTTAATGAATGAGTATTAAGTAAACGAGTCTCTTTGGTAAAATACCTGAAAAGATTCCAATTTTTATATTTTTATGTGCTATCTTATAAGAGTTCATTATTGCAAAGCTTTTATTGTTATTCTACATAAAAAATAAACATTGTTTTTTTTCTTCTTTGTATTGCTTAAAAAGTTTTTCCTTATCATCCTTAAAAACTTATTTTAAAAGTAGGAGCAATAAAATCTGTAACCTTTAGATATACAATTTCAAAAATCTTTCAGTATCAAAACTAAAAAGAAATAAGTACTATTTACACCGTTTTAATTTCTAAATAGTTTACACGAAACAGATCTATTTTGTTGTGCGCCGCAACAAATTTGTATTTGAAATCTTTTGTTTTTTGATAAACCGTAATAAGTCGGGGGTTTTTCAATCCCTTTAATTTTTAGCATAGTTTCCATTATCCTAAAAATTATATTTATACACCAAATAAAAGCCTAGAGTCTCTTCTTCAATATTCAGTAATAATATTTCAGGAAATACTGTACTTCTGTTATCTGCGCCATTTTAAAAACCGGGTTCAACTTTCCAAAAACTTTAAACGCGTTTTCCCAACATTCGTCATTTTTGAGTTATTTCTCTTTATTATTAAGCGTGCGATATGTATGTATTTTCCAAACTGATATGTATTCCAATACCCAAAATATAATCTATGTTGCTTTGGTACTTAATGGCGTTCTGGTTATTAAACTCACGCCATTAAAGTAGTTTTTTTAGAATTTGATTTTTAATGGGGATCATAAAGAAACATAAGTTAAATGCAATTTCTATTTTACAAAACCTACCTTGTACCTAAAGTGGCATAACTTAATTCGAATGATTTTCCATCGAGTGAACTTTAAACCAACCAATCACGTTCTCATAGATTTAGTTTCCTATTTTCGTCACTAGTTAGCGCTCTTTCGTTCGAAGTTCAAATTAACGCGATAGTGTATTTGAATAACTCTCAATAGGTGCTCAGTTGTTTTATGTACCGCAATAATAACTTATTTATTTCCATTTATTTTCCAGCAAACTGTCAATTGACACAATAAAACGCTTCGAAAAGGATAATTACGACAAAATTGTGGCGAATACAGGGGGCAAGCCACCACAGTATGTGTACTTCAACAAGGGTCTTTAAGTTCCATATATTATTACTTAAATAAGAAATAACGGCTGTTGTGCTTAATATGTTTGTTGCAAACTACGTTGAATAGGAATTTCGAGTTATGCTTTTATATATTTTGTGTATAAGGATATGTATCAACAACGTATAGTAAATGTATAATATTAAAAATCTTACTTTTCTTAGGATAAACTTGTATTTTTTTGTTGATTGATTGATGTATTATTTGAGCTTTTTAAATTTATTTCACCTACAGAAAGTATTCTTTGGGCTAAGTTATGTAAAAATGTGTCTTCTGGCTACATATGTTTTTAAGTTGGTACAAGATTAATTTAGGTTTTTTTCATTATTGTTTTCTTTTTGTATTGCTCGTGAAGACATTTTTGATGTAAACACATTGTGTTTTCTGTAAATATCAATGTACCTTATATCTTTCTATTAAAACGCATATTTATCTAACACTGCGTTCTCTCGAGTCACGGAGGTACCAACCTAACGCGCAAAAAAATCATACCAACGTAGATAAAAGTACTTAACTAGAGATTTTGTTAGCCCATAGCAAGTATACCAATCATTAAAGACTATGTACTAGCTTTTGGTGCAGAAAATTAATAAAGATTAAATGTTAAAATTGAAAAAAATAAATAAAAATTGAAAAAAAATAAAAATTTAGAGGAATTTAATGTTGCCATAACCATTGCATTATTACAATAGATTATCTACTTTTAAGGCTACAATATTACCGTTATTTTTAAATCAAATTCATTGTTAACAATATCATGTCAATTAAATAAAAGTTGTTTAAACGTATAATACATTTTAACTCAATGTTTCTACGAGGAATCTGGATAAAAATGATATTTTGTTGAAAATTATAAAAACAGGAAAATTTAAGACAATAATTTAGTTGATTTGAGTGTGGTCTAATAAATAATAACGATATTATTGAATTAGCATCGCTAGATCAAATTAATTCTCTTATCTCATAAAAAGTAAAAAATATTCTAACACTATTAAATTATGTTGCTCTCCGCCTTTTCTTTGAATCTCTAATATGTATTTTTTGCTTTAACAAAATGCTTTATTTTTTTTATTAAGTTTTGTTTGTTTACACGCTTTTTTATATTATTTTACTTATTTTATTAATTATTACTTTGCATTTTAAACTATTAATATTTTAATACATCATAACTAAATTTAACAGGTTTATTGTTGTACAAGTTAAAGTAATGCTCAATATATTAATATTACCGAAAACGAATTTGAATCTCTTAAGCATATTTTATTGTGAATTTTCATATATGTTTTTATTCTTACATGTTATACTTCTTTTGCTTGTAAAACATTATGTGACTGATCTAGTCTCCTCAAGACATATATTTCTAAGTTTTTTTCTACTTGTGAAACCACGCCAGAAATAAAATGTTTTTTTTTGTTTTAAGTTTAACTAAATTTAAGTTTTTATTAAATTTTATGTTTATATAGTCGAAGCTTAGAGTAGTTGTACTGTTCGGCGTATTAGGAAAGTTGTTAGTGTGTTAATCAGAGGTCCTCAAGAAGACAATAAAAATTCCTTTTAGAAAATATGATTCTTTTATTTTTATTCCCCATGAAACTTATGTAGGCTACAGCCTAACCGAGGCTTTACGTAGCTCCATCTTGTAGTAGGTAATGCTTTGGTATTTTGAACTATAAAATATATTTAGGCATTATAAAATGAAAAAAAATTTTTTTTGAGAGCAATGTTTCATCTAATGTAAACCCAGAGTCTGAAATATTTGCAGTAGTTACTTAACATACATTATTTTCGTTTTTGCCGCTTCGGAGCATAATAGGCATAATCAACGAATGCAGAGCATTAAAAAAACCGACTTCAACAACATTTTTTAATCCTTGCCAGTCAAAACTTTGGGTGAAGGTCGGCAATGTAGTACCGAATATTCTTCCGTATTCATACATATTTTATGAAAAATAAAAATGAAATTTATATGAGACCATTTCTGAACTATCCTCTACCATATGAAACAAGGTTATTAAAATCGATGCATAAGTTTCCCAAAAAATCTTGTAATAAAAAAATAAAAAACACACGAATTAAGAACCTCCATCTTGCAAAAAGCGATTTATCAGACATATTCACGTGTTCCACCTGCTTGTATCTAATATGAAGCCCCGGCTAGACTGTTAAAAACTAGGTTTTAAACCAAGGTGACTTGTTAACAAACAGCATTTCAACTAAGGACGCCAACCAAGGTCGTGCTAAACCACGCCCCGAACTTGTTATGCAATTTGGTTGCAATCAGCCGTCTACACTGTTGTAAACTAGCAAACTCAAACAAGCCTTGTTGTCAACAGTGTTGCTGGTGCATAATTCTGTGGTTCATATTTCTGAAATATTTTGTTATTCTTGCCAATACGAGAACTTTATATAAAGTCAGCATCAAGTATAGACCTACAAAGTTATCTGACCCGGTGATGTCGTCGCTAACGTCTTTATAATTGAGTCAACAACTCTAGTTCTTGTAAGGACAAATTTTAGTTCCAATTTTCCCCACCCGGTCAGATAACTACCTATTATTGATCATTTTGATCTTGAAAGCTTTCTGAAGTGTAGATTGTCCAATGTCCATAGAGCTGTCAAAAATCTATAGATACATACATACATAACTTCACGCCTGTATCCCTCATGGGGTAGGCAGAACACCAGAGGCTATAAAACCAACTGATGTCACGTTTGACTTTAGAAGGTAATATTATGATGGAAGTGACTATTGCAGTGACAGGGGGTCAGCCTATCGCCCGCAAAAACGTCAGTAAAACCTCTGTCCCTTAACTGACTTTTACAGTATTCCCGGGAAGAATGTTTTTCTTTCGCTTCCAGTCCAGCATAGATACTTGAGTAAAATCAACTTTGAGAGTTAGATTTCACAGAACCAAAGTAGGTGCAGGGACTATAGCGCAGTCAAATTACGCCAAATATAGGCAAACAGGGAAAAAATTGTGTGGTTTTGAAAATTGGCACACATACGTGTACCTTGTGCAGGGCAGATTAACATACTTACTAGAAGTCCTCGAGGGTGGGGGTGTGTGCTGAGGGAGGAGGGTGTAAAATCTGTACGAATTACTACTATTATTATTAATTATTTTTACATAAACTTTTCTATTGGTTACGAGCCCCCCACCCTCGAGGACTTTTAGTATGTTAATCTAGATCTCGCAACGTATAACGGTGCCAATGTTCAAAACTACACGAATTATTTCCTCTGATTTTACTAACTTGACTGGTCTATTAGTGGTATGAAATTTTAGGATTCGTAGACCACCTTTCTATTTAAATTCGCATTCGACAGTTATTTTTCAACAGATAGGTACCTACCTATTTGTTTTGTATCAACTTATTAAGTTTTTTAAATGCTTAAATATACATAATAGGTCCTGAAATGGTCAACTTAAGAACAATAAATTATTATTAGTTCTAGTAACACATCAAAAGTTGTGCTTTACTAGGTTTTTTCTTAGAGCGATATATGGCTGCTTCTTCTGTAATTTCATTCAATAATTCCGTGTTCTACTACTCGGCTTAGAATAGCCTTCCACCCCTGGATAATCGTGTCGTAAAAGGACTGGCCCGAGTGACCTCTGCTTGGTGGTAGGATCCGGCAGGGTCCGACTGGCTAGCTTCCACCCTTCATATAAAATCTGCCGCCAAATATCGCCGCTCCGGCGGTGATGTGTTCCGGCAGTATTTTATGAAGAGCCAGATCTTTCCTAAGCTCGTGTGCTTCACATCTTCGTCATCTTGAGATTGAGGTCAAAGTTGGGCTTAGTTAAAATAAAAAAACCTGCACGCCGCCGCGCCGCCACCAGTAGAGTCAATTCCTCCGCGGCTTACTAATAATGGTCGGAGATCTCCTCCGTCTGCGTGCAGTAGCTCATGCAACACTTGAACGGATCAAACACGGGCAACTTCTTAAAAATTGAAATTCCGTCCATTGAGGACTTTAGAAAGCTTACCAGGTTCTTCGCTCACAGGCAGATTTACCTACCACACATACGCCCTGGTAAGGAGGTGGAAGGAACGTAAATAATAAAATAAAATAAAAGAAGTTCTCAGGGGAGCTCCCTATGAACTCTCCAACGAGGAGGTCTTCGAGCCACGAGGCCATTATATCATAGCAAAATTCAAAGCTAAGTGAGGAAGTCATGACTGCAGTCATGACTAGTGATGGATTTTTACCCATAACACCGAGTTTGCTGGGTGTTAATGAAAATTGCTCTATTTTATTACTAAATTACTTGTATAGTATAATATTCCTTTTATTTACCTTCTTTGTACAACACAAAAAATAATCAAACACAATGTATGAATAGGCGGCGTTATCGCTCGCTGGCGCGACCTTTACCAGGCAACCAAAATCATATTTGATTAATTAATTAAAATTATATGACTTTTTCATAGACTGTTAATTTAATTACACTATTAAATAAGGGGAAGTAAACATGTACAAGTAGTAAAAAAAGACAATTTGATAATTTTGTACTTTAATCGTCATCGTCACTTGTATTATATTACAGTAAAAATTTTCGATATTGTTAATAAGATTTGATAGTTTTTTGCTATTTGTGGAGAGGTCAAAAAAACTTGGGATACATATTTTTCTGCGAATTGTCTCTTTGATGGTCTTTGCACTATAATAGTATATTCTCGGCTCATTATTAAGCCCTTGCCTGCGGCTCGGGCTCAAATCACAGCCTCGACTGTAATTAGCAACTTCGCTCACTTGTTACATACGACGTTTTTCAACACACTTGTGAGTAAAAGACAGACATACGTGATCATAAAATAACAAACACACTTGATAACAAAGCTGTGAATTGTGATTGAAAAATGGCGCCGAACCTCGCGCATGCGCGTAGGTTTTTTTTTCCGTCAAATGTGTCAATGTCTGTATAGCATATACAGCCTATTTTAAGTGAAAATGTTTAATTTGGAGTGGTAAATGCAAATATTTTAATATTTTATGACAAATGACTGTACATTGTGAATAATTCGTTTAATATACAAATTTATTTTACTAATATAAGGCGCAAACATTTAAAAATGTATATGGATTTGAAGTGGTATAAAACCTCTTTGTTGTTTCTGAAAATATTTAGTGTATAACCCGGACCAATAAAATATGCTCTGTTTTCTCGCATGTTATTTGCACAAAGTTACAATTCAACTTTGTAGGATTCATTATATTATGCACTAGGGTATAATATATTAATGCACGCGTGACTTATAGCCCAGTTTATAGTTCTAAACTCAATAGAATAACGCTCACTTTACGAGCAAGTGTGTTGAAAAAGTTATTATTGTACGTGTAGGTAGGGTTAGTTTATCACGGGGTGGTAGTTTGCAAACAATTGATAAGATTACATTGTTTTAAAATTTGGCAAGTTTTGTGACGTCAAACACGTGTAAAACTGATCGTTTCCGCGAAACCTTCAGCGACACTGCCTGGGTTCAGATAAACATTATCGACAGTAATTTTAAAAAGAGAAAAGCTACCACCTATAATAGTTATAATATAACAATACAAATTTATTTTAGCAACTTTTTTGAAAAATATATTGTTATAAACGCATACATGTTTGTATAAGACTTGGCAAAATACAGGGTGTTCGGCAGAACGTTGAACATACGCAAATGGTGGATGGGTGGGGTCATGTGCTACTTACTCAGCCCAAATTATTTGACCTTGGCCCCTTGGTTTTTTTTATAATTTTTTTTTTGTATATTTTTCGCATTTCACCGCTTTCATGACTTGAGTAAAACAGGCAACATTTTGTTTTGTTTTTATTTTGATTATTATTAGATTCTCATGTAATGATCGCTTAACGCTGATTTTACCTAAAAAAAAGTTATGGGTCCTCAAAGTTACAGAAACATGTATGAAAAAACTTAAAACTTAATTTCAACTTTCATTTAAAAAAAAGCTAAAAGAGATTGAGGACTTCCAATTCTAGCAAAACATCACTAATGTGTGACCTTTTTAACGATATGTAATTTGTTTTAATTAAAAAAAAATTTCAAGAGTTATTCAATTTTTTTATCAAGTAGATAAATTTTTACAAAACTCTACTTTTGAGGAAAGTGAAATGTTTTGCGAAATTTAATACTGTTGAGTTGGTAATAATTAAATGATCGATGGAAAATATGAAAATTCTTGAACTAAGTACTAGGAAAACACCTTAGATGTGGTAATGAAACAGATAACATTTTAAGTAATTTTTTATTAACAATTACAACGATTGTTCAAATTGACGTCCTTCTACTTCGATACAAAGGCGACATCTGCGTCTAATTTCGATAAAGTTCTGTGATCGCACTGCTAAGTAGTTACTAGGTTTTGAAATGGGGCAGCCGAAATGTTGTCGAGATTGATGTGGAGAGGCTGCCCGCAAGAAGTAATTATTATTATTAGGGTTTTGGGACTATTTGAGCAGTCTTGTTCGCTCGTCACACTGCGACCTAAAAGATCTATTGTGTGAGTCCCAATTTATAACTCACCGCACACTCCAATGGAGTCCAGGAAAGTTTCCTTACGGCAATGCTCCTAATCTCTTTTGGATACAGTTTGTGCTTATCCAGGTGAGCGGAGTGCTTGTGCATAACTGCGGGGCAGTGGCACAGTAGGTGTAGAGGAGTTTCCTCTGCGCTTTCGCAGTATCTGCAGAGCGCCGTGTCAGTGAGACCCAGGTTGGACATATGCTTGTTTAGTTTGTAGTGTCCCGTTAGTGATCTTGCCACTGCGCGTAGTTGGGGTTTGTTAAGAGATACTACCGATTCTGTGTATGACTTGGAGTATCCCTCTATCAGTTCCCTTGAGTGTCTCATGTCTATTGAAAATTCCCAGAGGCTTTTGCTTTCTGAGAGGCACTGGGTGGTAAGTATTAAACGCGTCAGGCTTTTCGGGATGCCGCAGAATGGTTCTGGACCGTATCGAGTACCCATTGCTCCTGCCCTCGCGAGTTCATCAGCGGCTTCATTGCCGTCTATGCCGGAATGGCCTGGATCCCATTTAATAAAAACTCTATTATGGCTTGCCAGCCTGTTAAGCGTTTCTTGGCATTGCTTCACCAGTTTGCAAGAAGTGATACGGTAATAAAAATGAACCCTGTATAAACGATTTGTTACCAGTACGTCGCTTCCCACAGAAAAATATATATAAAAATAATATAGGCCTATATTATATTATCTAGTTTCAAAACTTTTTCACGACACATTTGTCGGCATACCTAAATATCCCGTCCCGAGGCCCTCAGGAAAAAGATTATTTAGCCCCCTACTTATAAATGAAATAAAATTTAAAATATTTGAACATTGAGTTTCTAATGTGTGGATAAAATAATCATTACTAAGCTTGTGTTTCAGATGTTACAAAAACTGTATCTCCAAGGACTTTACTGACTTTATTGATGATGGTGGAAGAGTGGATTGCTGCTTGCTTTTGTAAGATGTGTATGTTGATGTACCTAAGCTTCTAGTTGACAACAGTATTTTGTCAAAATTTTGCTTACAGTGTCTGTTGCGCCAACAACAGTTGGAACAGTTGTAGTGGTGGTGTTCCGTAATCTGTTTATTTCTACTTTTAGTGGATGGTGTTTTCTGATTTTTTCAATTTCTTTAGCATCTACATTGTAATCGGAAGGTACTGCAACATCTATGAGGTAAGTTTTATTGTTTATTTTATCTACATATATTATGTCCGGTCTATTGTGAGTTATTGTTGTATCTGTTTGAATGGGTATCTCCCGTAGTATTTTACTATTGCTATTTTCTTTAACAGTTGGTTGCTTCAGTTATTCTCTCCACCAAAGTTTTGCAACTTCAATGCCACTCTTTTTAGCTAGACACCAAAACATATACTGAACTGAGTTATTACGCCTCTTCACATAGTAAGATCCTGCGAGCTTTTCGCAGCCAGAAAGAAGATATTGGACGGTCTCGTCTTTATCAGCACAGAGTCTGCATTTACCATTTGTGCTTCGTTTATGTAAATATATCACGCTTAAGTTGTCGCGTTAACACTGCTTGATCTTGTATTGCAAACACAGAGGATTCTAGGGATGGTGAGACAGGTTGTTTTTTGAGCCATTCAAACGTTAGTTCAGTATCTATGTTGGCTAGGTCAAGTATTTTTTTGAGAAATTGTCCGTGTAGGTTTTTCTTTCTCCAATCTTCATTCTGCTTTCTTACAACTGCTTTTTTATTTTCAGAGCAACTGTGATCGTTATTTTGGGCTAATCCTAACTTTATATGTCAACTGCTTGTTTTATAACTTAATATTTATCTAAGGTTCCGTCATGCTGTAAGAATGCTTGGATAAGGTAATCATTATTTGTTTCTAAGTATGTACTTTTTATATTTTAAAATGGTTGTTTTATGCATATTTTCAACATTGATTAGACCGCGACCTCCAAGTGTGACTGGTAAGTAAATTCTATCTATATCTGCTTTTTGTTGGTGCGCTTTTTTATTGCTAAAAGTTTACGTGTTTTAATGTCAATATTTTTAAGATTGCTATTTGTGTAATTAATTATCCCGAAAGAATATTGCAAGACCGGGACTGCGTAAGTATTAATTCCTTTAATTGTGTTTCGCCCATTTAAATATGAATTTAAATATTTTTTTTAATTCTACGGAAATATTCTTTGGTGAGATGATTTTTGAGGTCACTGTGTAGGTACTATTGTTCCGGAAACTTATGCCTAAATATTTGTGACTTTCATTCAATTTCAACTGTGTAAACTTTTCACCACTGATAAGAACATGTTCTTTACCCTCTGTATAATTCCGGCGTCCTACAGTAATATGTAAAATGTTGCATTTGTTTAAGCCAAAGTCCATACCTATATCTTTTGTTATAATTTCTACACTATCTTATAAAGTCTTTAGATTGTTTTTGCCACTCATTAAGGGTATAAATATAAATTTTTATTAAAAACAGGTCATTATTCACTGAGATACACGTCAATCAACAAGTCAATCCGGAAGAAAATTTAAAACATGGAAAAAATTGAATTTCGTGCAGTCATAAAGTTCCTTACCAAGCAAGGAAAACCTCCTCAAACCATTTGGAATGAGATGCTTGTCCTGGTAAAACCATGATTTACAAGTGGCACAACCTCTTCAAGCAAGGCAGGGATTCGATTGAAGACGATCCCAGGCCTGGACGCCCTGTCGAGGCGACCACGGTGGAAAACGTCGAAAATCTTGAAAAAATTATATTGGAAGATGCCCGTTTGAAGAAGAAGCAGCTTGCAAAAATGATCGGAGTATCAGCTACAACCATTTTGAACATCCTTCACGATCATCTTGGCATGTCAAAGGTGTGCGCAAGATGGGTGCCGAGAATGCTCACGCCACACCAAAAGCAGCGGCGAGTTGAGTGTTGTCGCGAGTTTTTGGCTCTCTGTGGTGAAAACAAGGACGAAGTTTTAGACCGGATTGTGACTGGAGATGAAACTTGGGTTCATCATTATGAGCCTGAGTCCAAACACGACTCGATGCAGTGGCACAAAAAGGGCACACCACCCCCGAAGAAATTCAAAGTGTCTTCGTCGGCCGGAAAACTCATGGCCACTGTTTTCTGGGATACAGAGGGAATCCTTCTTATTGACTATAAGGAAAAGGGTGTCAACATAACTGGAACTTACTACGCTACACTGCTGGAACGACTGCGAGATGCTGTGAGGGAGAAAAGGCGGGGAAAATTGTCCAAAGGGGTGCTCCTTTTGCACGACAATGCACCCGTACACAAGGCACAAGTTGCGGTGGCTGCTGTACAAAGAGTGGGCTTTGAAATCTTGCAACATCCTCCCAGCCAGATTTAGCCCCGTGCGATTATTATCTGTTTCCAAAATTGAAAAAAGAGCTTCGAGGGAAGAAATTTTCCAGCGATGAAGAGGTGAAAAGCGCAATTTCGGCCTATTTTGACGACAAAGATAAAACATTTTTTTTCGAGGGTATTAATAAATTAATTCACCGATCTGATAAATGTATTAGAGTTAAGGGAGAATATATTGAAAACACCCTCGTATAACGCAGTTGCATTTTTCGCGCGAACTATCCCTCTGAATTCATAAAAATATGGTGCTAAAGAAATGTGTTACATGTAATAAAAGCATTACAAAAAAATTACCCGGATTGGAGTGCAGTAGATGTGAGAAAATAGTGCACGCAACACCATCATGTGCGAAATTATCGAATAAACAACTCACGACCCTACGAAACGCTAACGGTCTTGAATGGAGCTGCGATGATTGTTTACAAAACTCGCCGAAACGATCATCCTTCTTTGTTCCCGGGGAAGAGGATTCCGATGCTGAGGAGGAACAGATTATCTTCGCACCAATGAACGAAGCCGTTACCGAGAAGCTTGTGAAGGACATCAGCAAAGAAATGAAAAAAGTAATTCAATCTGAGTTAAAATCTATACAGACTTCGTTAGAATTCATGGGCGAGCAGGTTTCAAGCATTGAAGATGTAGTAAAAAACAAGAAAACCGAATTAAACTACTAGAAAATAAAAATATCGACCTACAAAATAAAAATAAAAATCTAGAACTGAGGGTAACCACATTGGAACAGCAAATGCAGGAAACACACCAAAAACTAATTTCTAACCACCTAGAAATCACTGGAATACCATCGGATAAAAAAGAAGACGTCAACAAAATAGTGCAGTGCATCGCAACCAAGATAAGTGTTGAGCCATCCGACATCCAGGGAGCAAAGCGGCTGGTGGAGCGCAACAATCAACCTGGTGTGGTGCTGGTGGAGCTCAGGAGCCATCTCGCCTGCGAGCAGTGGGTGGCGGCGGCGCGGCGTGCTCAGCCGGCCCTTGGAGATGTGTTTGAGGACGCTCCTGTCGACAGGTGCAGTCATCGAGTCTACATCCGAGAAGCCCTGACTCCTTACACTAAATCTCTCCTGTACAAAGCGAAGCAAGCCCTTGGATCCTCCTATCAGTTTGTATGGTGTAAAAGTGGACGCATTTATGCTAGAAAAACCAAAGACAGTAAAATATTTTTCATTCGATCTCAATTAGACATAGACTCTCTTGTTAAAATAAATTAAATAACTTAGTTTCGGAAAAAACAGTTTTAAATACTTACTTTATTTTATATACCTATTGAATAAAAAAAAATAGTATTTCATAATAATGGATAACTCTCAGCATACCGTAAAAGAGCTCCTTAATTGTATAAATGTAAATTCTTTTCTTAAACAGATTGAATTAAAACGAACTAATCTATTATGTCTTCATATTAATATACGATCATTAATCAAAAACTTTGCTTCATTAAATCAACTAATCGACTCATGTTTGTATACCCCCGATTTAATAGTCATTTCTGAGGCAAACATTTCTGCCCATATTTCAAGTTTATTTAATATTACGGGTTATAGAATGCACACACAATTGCGTAAAAATCGAAAAGGCGGAGGAATATTACTTTACATTAAGAAGCATCTAAAATTCACAGAACAAATTCATAACACACATAATTTTGAAAACATTACAGGTACTTTGAAGATCGCTAATAATAAAACAATAACTGTCTGTGCAATCTATAGACCACCATCTACTAACAAGAATCTTTTTACAACTCGGTCACATTATCTGTGCACCTCGCTGGAATGCGGAGCCCCTCCCTCTACTCTTTTCATTTCCCCGCGCTCGCCCTTCTTGCTCAGTATGGTCAGCATCTTTGTTGTCGAAGATTTGATGCAGTGGATTCAACCAATAGTTTATAGTGACAGTGATAATTAAATATTTTTTTCACTCATTAAAAATGATTTATTTGTTTAACACGATTTATTGTTTTATTTAATTCATTCAGGCCAGATTTTTCAATGGTCAGATAAAAGTTATCTAATGAATACAGTAATATTCGACAGCTTTAAGGTCGTCTCAAGTTTATTGTTACAATTATAAAACATTGTAAAATGACTTTATTTATCTATTTCATACAATTTAAAACATCAAAAAACAACTTTTGTTCCACTGAGTCAGATAACATTAACTTTAATTCGACAATTGAAAACCGGCCTTCACAAATTATTCATTTAAAATGCATTAACATTCAAAAAACACAAAAATATTTAATTCCATTGTTGTAAAGCAAAATAAAAAGTAGTTCATTCACATTTCTAGCGATGCATTTTTTTTTGTCAACCATACCAGCGCGCAAAGATGACGTCATTGACGCCAGGTGCACAGATAATGTGACCGTGTTATACTGCGGAATTATCGTCGCTACTCGGTACTATGCATTCTCAAAATAATTTGCTACTTATAGGAGACACAAACATCGACACCAAAATCCGAAGTACTCATTCTATAAGATATTTAGATATGTTGGCAGGACACGGACTTTTTACTGGCATTACTGACTATACACGAATTGAGAAAAGGTTAAATGTTATAACGAAATCCTGCATCGATCACGTATTTACTCGGTCCTCAGCATTAGACCCATACACCGCTGCAGTTGGCACTGTACTGGCGGACCATCGCGCCGTGGTGGTGGCGTACAGCTCGCAGCGCGCGCGCAGCCACGATCGTTCACGCAAACAGGTTTACAATACAGTAATCAACAGTGAAGCGATATTATGCGAACTTAAAAAAATAGACTGGTCAGTCACTAACGAAATGAAGTGTCCGCTACAAATATACCATTTTATTAAAAGTAGTTTTGACAGAGCGTATAAAAAGTCAGAAAGAAAAGTATACAACAATGTTAAAAACCGTTCCAAATCGCCGTGGATTACTAATGAAATAGTAAAGTTATGTAATTTGAGAGATAGGTATTTCATTAAATGGAAAAAGGATGCAAATAATTTTACTTTGAGGCTGGAATACGTTAAACGAAGGAATTTAGTGCAAAAGATGATAGAAATTAATAGGAATAAATATTTTAATACCGAAATAAGTAACAATTATAATAATCCTCGTAAAATATGGCAAATTTTAAATCAAATATGTGGCAGAAATCGTTCTGATGCAGACGAAGTAATTATTAACGGATTTAAAAAATATGATTTATCCTGCAAACAAATTGCTGACATATTTGCGAATCAATTTGAACAATCTGCTAAAAAAATACTACCAGTCTGTAACAAGCAATTTCCATCATATAAACAAGAAATAAGTGATTCTAGCATTCTTTTCAAAAAAGCGACTTCAAGTAAAATAAATTCAATTATAAAAACTTTGAACTCCCATAAAACTCCTGGCGTAGACGGAATTCGAATCATAGACTTACAACGGATTAGTAATGAGCTAGCTAACACCATTGCAAACTTGATAAACACAAGTATGAGTACCGGTACATATCCACAGGAACTTAAAAAAGGATGTGTGAGGCCTATATATACAAGAAGGGTAGTCAGTCACGACGATCCTGAGAACTTCCGTCTAATAACGCTTCTATCCTCACTCAACAAGATCGTTGAAAAGTTTTTTTCTGAACAAATACACTTCTTTTACCAAAAGCATAATATAATTAGTAAAAATCAGTTTGGCTTTCAGAAAGGAAAAAGTACAACTTCCCTTCTGAGCCAATTTACAGATGAGGTAAATAGATATTTAAATGAAAAGAAAAATGTTCTTGCTTTGTTCATTGATTTTTCGCGCGCTTTCGACACTTTGAACCACAAAACGGTAATAAAGAAGCTGGATAACAGTGGAGTACGTGGACCATTACTACGATGGTGCACTGATTATCTACAAAGTCGCACTTATACCGTCAAAGTCGGAAGTAGCTTGAGTGACGCCAAACACGTGACAGAAGGCACGGCGCAGGGATCCGTGCTCGGACCGTTACACTTTCTAACTTATGTTAATGACATCCAAAACTCTGTAACAAACTGTAATCTTTTCCAATTTGCAGACGATACTTGCCTTCTGATTGCCGACAAAGATGTTCACACAGCAATTACTAACATGCAACAGGACTTTGACAATCTAAGCAAGTGGTGTCATGATGCGCGGCTTATTCTCAACGCAAAGAAAACTAAACTGATGCACATTCACTCTCCATACATAAACACCCCCTTAACAAATCATCTTACTGCTCACTGCCATGACTGCTTGCACAGAGTAGGTACACAAAAATCGAGCTGTAAATGCCCAAACATAGAACTCGTTGATAAACATACCTACTTGGGACTTGTTATTGATCACAGGTTAAATTGGCAACGTCATATTAACTATGTATGTGACAAACTCCGTGCTTTCTTAGCTACACTTATCATTGTCAAAAATCGTATACCGTTTAAGACAAAGGTTATGTTATATAATGCCTTAGCAGACTCCATAATATCTTACGGACTTAGTAGCTATGGTCGCACATTCAAATCGTACCTAGATAGTATATTGCAACTTCAAATTAGAATAATTAAAAATATTGTGCCTCTCAACTTCAAACACCAATGCTCACATGATATTAATCAACTTTTTAAACATTGCAAGATTCTACCAGTCCATACTAAAGTTAAACTGAATTTATTAAAAGAAAATTATTTTAAAACTGAATTTCAAACAACCGTTTCTCATAGCTACTCAACTAGGGCGATAACAAATAATAAGTTAGAAACCATCCGCGCCCAAAACATGTATGGCCAACGAACCTGTGCATACCTTATCCCTAGAATTGTTAATAAACTTGACAAATCAGTATCATTCAAATCACCAAACAAAAATATCAAACTACAACTTAAAAATTACTTTTTATCCTTATTGTAGAATTAACTCGAAACAACATAGTATGGTAGTGATGATATTCCGTAGTGAAATATCATTAATGTAATTGTTGACTATAGGAGTGATTGTTTAAATAAAAACGTACAACATATGCCTCAAATGCAACTAATGTAACTACATATTGTATATGTTTCTTTATTATTTAATTTCTAACATTGTAAGTTCGACCTAACTTTGCTCTGTCTGGACAAACCTTCGAGGTTTTTAGATAGTAAGCATTTCATGTTATAATATTTTCTTTTGGTTAATAAATAAAAAAAAAAAAAAATCCAAGTGCTATTGCTAAGTTTATATCCTTTAGTTTTATACTTACCTAAAATAGTTGATATACGATTCAGTGCCAAGAGTCTCCTTTAGAAGAGGCAAGGAGTGACAAATTTAGAAGAGAACTAAGGTGAACCTTAGAAATTTAGAAGAGTCTCCTTGGAAGTTACCGCGTCGAATATATACTACTCAAAACAAAATAGGGGCAACCTCGTTTTTTTCACAAAAATGCGTTTGTATGACACTTTAAACTTAATTTTTAGCTAGTTTTAGTGCCTTTGCATAAAATTGATATGTTTATGTATTCCTCACATTATTCTGAACAAAGTTTTTTAATCTTTACCCTCAAGTGGAAAGACATAAACAAATCAAGTTAAAATTACCCTATTCACAATTTCTTATTTACTTATGTTTAGACTATCGTTACGAACGTTTCTCGATTTGTTTCACTACTTTTTTGAGTTTTATAATTAGAACTCATTACAATGCCACGTAATCGACACCATATGAGCATAGAAACAGCTTCTAGAGCATTAGTTGCTGCAAGAGGGAGGATCTCTACGACCAGTAGCTCTACGCCTAGGTGTATCGCGGCGAGTTATCCGAAACGTTTGGGCTCGCTACCAGGAGACTGGTAGTGTTGTTAAAAGAGGCGGATCAGGAAGAAACCAGGCCACAACAACCAAAGACGACCAATAGGTTCGTTTAACTGCTCGTCGAGAGCGTACCGTCACTGCTCGTGCTGTACAAAACCGACTATAGCAAGCCACTGGTACAAGAATAAGTTACCAAACGATCTTCCACAGACTCCATGAAGATGGGCAAAGATCCAGAACATGTAAAATTTGCATGAAATTAGCAAGGATTCATTGTGCAGCTCGCTTAAAGTTCGTACGTGAGAATTCGGACTGGGCCATGGACAACTGGAGGGCTGTAGTCTTCACAGATGAGAGATAGTGAAGCTTTTTAATATTGATAGGCGGGCCCCTTTGTGGAGAAGACAAGGCTAACGATTTAGCGATCCTTGGGTACACGAAACTGATCGGTTGGGAGGGCCAAGAATCATGGTGGGGAGCGGAATTAGCTGAATGGGCAAAACGTAGCAACTGAATCTCAACGAAGGTACCGTAACGAACTAAATGTAATCTGGATTGTTGTCCATCTCCATGGAGTCAGTTGAGAATCGTTTGGTCACTTATTCTTGTACCATTGGCTTGCTATAGTCGGTTTTGTAAGACACGACCAATAATGTTACGCTCTCGACGTGCATATTGTAAAAAATTGTTTTTATAGGTTGAGGGTATTATATAAAGTTAGAGACCTTCTGTCTATTAAACTGCGTGAGCGTTTGTGTGAGGCCCTTGTCCTATCTAAAATTAATTATGCCGATTCTGCCTACAGTTCTTGTTTGCTTGGTAGGAATCAAAGGATGTTACAAAGAATTCAGAATGCATGTGCGCGTTTTTGTTATAATATACCACGCAGAGGACACGTGACTCCTTTCTTAAACCTGGCTAATAAATTAAAAATAAAAGGCCGTCAACTCATGCATTTTTCATGTCTTTTGTTTGACGTTGTAAAGAATAAAAAGCCTGAATATCTTTACGATAAGCTTAATTGGTTCTCCTCTCAACACGATCGCAATACCAGAGCATCAGCGAACAGGCTTGCTATTCCAAAGCATTCATCTACGGCTTTTCGAGGTAGCTTCCGGTATAGGGCAAGTAAATGCTGGAATAACATACCGCCCCCTCTTAAGTCCTGCAATTCCAGGGTGTGCTTCAAAAGAAAATTGTTCAATCATTTACTTTATTTACAGAAAGACTTGCCATAACCGGAAAATGTTTTTGTTAGATAATTTAATGTATTGGAATTGTGTTTTAAAGTTAATGTATTAAAATTATATGTTATAATATTTTAGAATTAAAATTGCTGGCAGACTACCGCACTTCTCAAACCCCATAACAACTAGGGGCCGAGGCATAGCCTGAAAACCAGCGCCATGGAAATTCTATGGCATTATGCTGAGGCGTGCCGTTTTCACACGCATTTATTTTAAATTATTCTTATTAGTTTTTAATTTTATTTGTATCTCTTCTATGTTTTATTTTATAAGTATTTTTATTGTATATTTCATTTGTGTTGTGTGAAATAAACATTTTTTCTTTCTTTCTTTCTTCTTAAACGAATGTATCGGTCGTTTTTAATCGTTGTTGCCTGGGTTTTTCCTGATCCGTGTCTTCTAACAACACTAACAGTCTCCTGGTAGCGAGCTCAAATATTTCGGATAGCTCGCCGCGATACACCTAGGCGTAGAGCTACTGATCGTTGAGATTCTCCCTCTTGCAGCAATACTAGTGCTCTGGAACCTGTTTCTATGCTCATATGGTATCGAATACGTGGCATTGTAATGAGTTCTAATGATAAAACTCAAAAAAGTAGTGAAAGAAATCGAGAAACGTTCGTAACGATAGTCTAAACACAATTGAATAAGAAATTGTGATTAGGGTAATTTTAACTTGATTTGTTTATGTCTTTCCGCTTGAGGGTGAAGATTAAAAAGCTTTGTTCAGAATAATGTGAGGAATACATAAACATATCAATTTTATGCAAAGACACTAAAACTAGCTTAAAATTAAGTTTAAAGTGTCATACAAACGCGTTTTTGTGAAAAAACGAGGTGGCCCATATTTTGTTTTGAGTAGTATATATTGGCTCGGTGGTGAAAGAGTTATTGCTACCCTTCGCGGTCATTATAACTTTCCATTGAGGCATTGCCCTTTCTAGGAAAGATTTTATAATTGGTGGGCAGTGTTACAGTTCTGAAATACGCAATAACCATTCATGTGAGATACTATCGAAAGCCTTACGATAGTCAATCCAGCCCATGCTGAGATTTCTCTGAGATCTGTGTGCATCCTCTAGTATCGCCTTGTTTACCATCAGGTGATCTTTACAGCCACGGGATCTCCTGCGGCAGCCTCGTTGCTCAGGAGCAAGAATGATATTTACTTCACAGTTAGGCTTATATTATATTATATAACATAAATATAATATAATATAGGCAAAAGGTTGATAGGGTACTGTTATTTCCAACCAAATTAGAGGTAAGCAGGTATAACATATTGTGTCGCTAGCCAGAATATGGACAGCTTACACTTCGATCAGAAATAATACAACATAAGATTTATTTATAATTTTATTAAATTAATTCTATAACTTTTTTACATATAGTAAATTATATGTGCCACGTTTCATCAATTACATTGAATAATGCTGCCATGTCAGGTCGGCAGTAGGTAGTCGACAGTACCTAATGTTCGCCTCTACGTCACATAGTGCGGGTAGTAGCTATCGAGCGCACGTTGCTATGGCGACGGCCTCTCAACGCAGCCGGCATACAAAATATTTGTGAATGTATCTAGCTAACCAACAATGAGCCGCCTTCAGAGGCCATCGCCGAAACTCGAACCCGCGCGCCCGAAACGCGACCGCCGCAGCCCGCCCTCAACTTGGTCCAAGAATATATTATATGAAATAATTTATATAAAAATTTCGCCTCCAATATTTACAATTGCACTGATATATTTTTACAACGCCAGACTAACTTTAATTTACACCGACTAAGTTGGGCAAAGGGCGTGGCTGCGACAGTCGTAATCTCGGAGCGCTGTATTGCGATTCAATTTCTAATAACACATTTCTTATCTAACAAGAAGTGCGCGCGTACAGTGCGTCGCACGTTTTCTATGACCCTATCGTTACAGTGGTTTCTTCTCCTATCTTTAAAACAGGACGCTCTGCGCTCCTAGACTACTAACGCAAATACTTCGGAAGATATAGCAACTGATTACACTGTAGCAATAGGATACAGACACAATTTAGTTAAGGAAGAGACAACACCAAAGGCAGCGGCGACTGATCAGTCGTTCGGTCGCCCGCGTCCGACGAGCGGCGATCACATCCCTGTTTTGCGTTCGGGTTAACATTTAGAATTAACAGTCAAGTAGGGCTTACACAGAATTTGTACTCTTCATGCGTCCCGTCGCTTGCGCCCTGGCTAACGGCTGTTTAAACTTTAAATCCATATCATATTAAAATAACTCGGTTTTGAAAACACAGCAGGCGTGCGGTAACTTCTAACGAAGCAAAACATTCGGTACATTCAATAGACTGACGAAGCATTGATCATTGAGCATTGATCTAAATAAATAAATATATTTTGTGATACATAAATAATTTCCCATTTTATACTATGTCGATATAATTGAGGCAGGATTTGACAGAGGCGTGGAGTTGATAAGCGATGCTAAGCCGGCGATCCGCGGCGCTAGTCTTGTATTAAACTCTTTAATATTTTGCAGATGTCTCAATTGATATAGTTCTTTATTTCCATTAGTTCGTGATAAACTACGAAAGATAAGTCATTTCTCAAACTCAATTAAGAATTATGTCGCGGAAACGAAAAGCTAATAAAAAAAACTTCGATAGATTGTTTTATATTAAAAATACGCAAGTAAATCTTTTAACGCTTTAACCTTTTCAAATATAAGAACGAAGATTAAGTTGTTCGACATATTTAAAGAACGAATAAAATCTTAGTAGTATGTCCTTCTAATGTCACTATGTCTCACGAACTAAAATAACGAATGGAATGAAATAGTTCACAGACCGAAAAGACCGAAAGTGAACGTTTACGCACAAGACTAGCTACGACTCACGAATGCGCTTTTTTAATAATGGCAAGGACGTTATTTCACGCAGCCTTGTCTCTGCAGAGCATTGCTAGTGTCTGAATACAGGTGGCGTTGAGTCGGTGGTCGCGGACGATACTTGGTGGCAATATGGCGCCCGACGGAGACTGCGGTTCCATACGAACCTTCACACACGCATTATTACTTAAGAGATCAGACTGTCATTTCTAAAACAAACGTTTATACCTTACGAAATGATAATACGTTTACAAACTATGCTTATTACAACATTCATACCTAAAACAATTTACAATATAATTTTATGCACAATCAAGAAATAATTCCGTAGCCTGTGCAGGGTACGTGAGATTTGACTCTTTGATGCCACCTACACGCTCCGAGGTCGCAAAGCAAATTATAACACAACTAGATCCAGTCATACATCTCCACAAAATGAATCAACAATTTATTATTACAAGTTAACAAATATCTTTACTGTGTACTCCTCAGGATGACCGCAAGCTATCCAAAGATCACTTCTATTCATTTCCAATTTTTTTTTTTCAACTTATCCCTTTTTTTGGTATTTAAAATGTCAGCATAAATAATAATCCAAGAAAGTAATGTGTCATTTATGTTATTTAAAATAATAATTACAGTAGTCAGGTGGTTAATAATAATAATAAATTTATATAAAATGGTTATAAAATATTTTTTTTTCATTTATTTTTGGAACGAAATGACAAATTACTCAGATGGTCGTGTGACAATGAAGTGAGATCATTAATTAAATAAAAATATTCTATATATTTATTTAATACTAAACAATAAACTTGTTAGCAGTGATGTTGGACTGTGCACGACATTGCTCTGATGTGTTACGGCGCATCACTAGCTTATATCGATAATATTAACTAGAGTTTATCTACGCTAAAGTTCATCTTTACTATGTTGCGTCGTAATATTTATTGCTTAAAATACCAAGTTACTTTAAAAAACCAAAACCTCAGAGATTTGTAATGGCATTAAGATGGTCGCGTCAAATTAAAAGACAAATAACGCATGTGTTGCCAATTCGCGTATTTTTTTAATTGCAACTCTTATGGAAAAGGGGTTTGGTATAAGGCTAGTGATGCACCGCACGATCATAGGAATGCATGAGCATTATTACAGCGTCATTATTATGAATGTTTATATAACAAAAATATACATTTATTATGAATTAGCGAACTATGTTATAAACTCTAAGCATATCATAGCCGCGTGTCTTGTTAGTACTATTTGTATGGGTTGCTGGCGGTTCTCATTTCCATATAAAATGTACTTAAAAATAAATATATCTCGGCGAGTCTCGACGCTTGCTAAATTATATCAATCATAATTTCAAAGAAACGACTTCGCTCGCCTTCACTCACTGATCTATTCTATTTGATTAATTTATACAAGAAAAATAATTATATACAAAATATAAAATTGATATATCTATACAACATTAGCTACACATTTTATCAAATTCATTTTTGTATTTTGGAAAAATCAATGTAAGTACCTAAATTGTTTTTTTTTAAATAACTTTTGAGTTTCTTTTCTAAAATAATAATTAAATAAAAAATAGACGCACAATTGCAACGTTACAACGACGGATCATACAAAAATCGAGAGAAACATTTTCCTAAACAGTGATGTTCTAAAACCTTTACAGTATTGTTATATTTTTGTACGAAGTATGTATTGGTCATATATTTTTTAAAACTTGACTCTCTCCAATACTAAAAAATAACATATAAAACAATAAATAAATATACACAATGATAAAAATTACAATTTCCACACATGAATTATCTAATAACTAGTAGAAAACAAAAAAAAAACAATGGAATAAACACGAGGTTTTTTTTAAATCAAAAAATCAAAAAACTCGGATTTTTGTACTCGGCAATGACTTGAGAACGGTTGAATTTTGAATTTCGAGTGTGAGTGTATGTGTGTGTGTGTGTGTGTGTATGTTTTCGATTAGTTTTGGTTGGTTGCGGGCGCAGGGCAGTCGCGCAGAATTGTCTCGCGGGCTCACCGTCCAGTCAGTCACAGAAACGAGTTCGCCTTAGAAGGTACATGTATCAACAAAATGTTCTACGATTGTTAATTTTACGGAGTTGCATAACGTCCGGCGCGGGGCCCGCTACGCGCTCCGCTCACCTGAAACACAGAAAGAACATATATTACAAGAAAATCCTTTTCGGCATCACTCCTTATAATATTTATGTTCATGAAACATTGCTGTCATAAAAAAGACAAATTGACTAGGGTTAGACTCGAAAAGAGGACCTTTCATACCGAACACTCTTATAGAGGGAAGGTGGAAATATTAGGTATTGAAGTAATGAAACCAGCAAAGTATTTAATCGGTCTTCATTAATGTAAGTTTTGAATTTTCTACTACCTAAAGATCCTTTAGTGTTATACAGTGCCCAGTAGCAGGCTTATTTAAAGAGATGTCTGTAATAATGCTGTAACGCTGTAAGAAGAAGAAAACATAGAAAATCTGCTACCTAAGTGCGTATGGGCATCGCGTCGCGGCTAGCACGCGGCGAGCTGCAGTTTTTATGGTGCGTACAGATTACTGTAATGGAACTAGTAATCCTGCTCACTACACGTTAGGGTTGCCAACTATACTGTTTTAACAGTATTATACTGTTTTTCACTACATTATACTGTTCACTGTTGCACATAAATACTGTTTTCAGCATAAAAAGCTAAATACTTACTTTAATAAGCTACACTTTACTTCATATTTTTTGCAAGAAGTTCTAAAAATATGTGTTTAAAACATTAAATTAAAAGAATACTGTTTATTTTCCAAAACAATGTTTGATATTTCAGACTCAAATATACTTACTAGTTCCATTACAGCAATCATTATGGTGCGTACAGATTGCTTGTAATGTAACGTATTATGTTACGTAATTTGACGTGTACTGCGCAGAATGTTACATTACAAGTTCCATTACAGCAATCTGTACGCACCATTAGAGATTTAAAGAGACGATGTCGATAATGAAGCCTGTAAAGCTGTAAAGAAGAAGGAGAAAACATAGAGCATCCCCACCTAAACCCGTATGGGCCTCTGTCCGCGCGCGGCGGGCGGCGAGCAGCGCACGCGCGCGCGCCGCGCCGGCGCCGCCACGCCCACGCCGCTGTCGCCGCTGTGCCCGGAGCCCAGCGACTCGCTGTCGCTGTTGTTCGACGTGTAGCCGATCACGTCCACCTCGTCTGGAATTAAGATAACAGGCTCGGTTAGTGGAGGAAAATACTCTTTATGTAAATGATTAATAAGTATCTATAGTTGAATTCTTTTCAAGTGGTTTTTGTGACAGTTCAAAATTGACAATCTTTGTGACGTTGCCGTAATGAAATTGTTCGATCTTCCATTCGATTTGACGTATCGAATCAGTTGGTGAAAAAAATGTTTACAAACTTCCGATTACAAGATGGCCGCTCATATTCATCGATTCAATGTCGATTCAGTAGTGTCAATCACTATCAACAGAACGTTCCGTTTCTTTGAATCTGTCTATTTAAGATGGATATTTTTATGACATTTACTGAATTTATTTACAGTTAATAATAACAATTACACTTTATTAATAGTTCAATTTATAATTTTAAAATAAACAATTTTATTGACATAGTTTTTATTTTCTTAACGCACCAATTTATATTTTATTAGTTGTAAATAGTTAGCGCATAATGGAAAATGAGAACTGTCACGAAAATCATTCGAAAACAATTCAACTATAATAAGTGTGTGGGTACGCGGAGGGTCGGCTTTGAATAACCCCAGCCTCTTGTCGTAAAAAGAGATTTATCTTTTTGGTAGGAATCGTTCAAGGTCCGCTTGACTAGCGACCACACTTCATTTGCTTATCTATTTATGTATTTATATCCCTAGTTCGCTACATGGTATCCCATAACACAAGCTATGCTTGCTTTGGGGCCACTACATAGTTGGTGTGATTGTCTGGGGGTTTCATTTCATTTAATTTTATTTCAAATCTGCTGCTAAATGATGTGTTCCGGGAATGGTTTTTGAAGGTTATAACAGCTGAATCTGACATGACACACTAACAAAATTTAAAATCGATACATTATAAGATGGCGAAAAAATTAATACTCATATTCTTATCTTTTCCGAACTGTGTCTCTATAGTTGCAGATACTAAAAAATAAAAAACGTTTATCTTTCTAATCTTTAATCAACTGAAAATTCAATAAATATTTAAATGAAAAGAAAATTGCAAAATACTACTCGCATCTTCACTACTCCCAGGACACCATCATCGGAGCGAATCAACTTTGGTAACGTGAGCTTTTTTAAAGATCGTATTATGGTAGAGTTAGACTATAGCAGAATAAGCGCTTATCTGAGTTTTTACATACTATCTCCAACTGAAAGAAGCTTGTTTTATATCTATACATGGCTCGGATATGAACTTGGTGGCGCAACTTGAACTTAAGCTGTTTCGGACATGACAGCAAAAAGATGTTCATGGACATGGACTTATTCATAGAATACCTATGTATTCTGCGGTAAAGACAAAGTTTAACTTGTTACGTTAAACTTTGTTTTTACCGCAAAAAATTATTAAATTAAAATCGTCAAATTATAAGTCGTTGAATAACTAATATAATAAAGCTGAAGACTCATTTTTATTACTTTGACTGCATCATACATACATAACCTCACGCCTGTCTCCCTTTGGGGTAGGCAGAGACAAGGGAACACCAATTGCTTCGATCCAGACATACCTCTTTCGCTTCCTCCACGTTCATTAATCTTAATTGCATCATTCTCCGAAATATTAAAGTTATAAAATAAAGGATTTATTTAATTAATTATTTATTTATTCAATTATTTATGTACACACTGATGTAAAAATACAGGGTTACTTAAATCTAACATATGTACAAAGGTACTGCTTATCTAAAAGAATTGGATTGGAACCTTTAAGAAAACCACTAGAAAACACATTAACGTAAACGATCTACATCCCTTTTCTTACAAGCGTTCTCACTTTTTGTTCCCAATCAGAAAACCTAATTCGATTAACCGCGTCACACTCGCGATATCATTATAATCCTAATCCACACATACAAGTTACCACTCCACCGCACTCCTACCCCGCCGTATCGCCGAGCCCTCCAAACTCCGGGTATCTCCCGTAATCAATGTGAAGAGTGACGGCAGACAATGTACAGAAGGCCGTAGATCAAGTGTTCCAAAACTTTCAACTTTCCCCAACCAATTTTTAACTTAATATCCAGTGCATTGAGTTCAGATTCAATTACACTTTTTACACAGGTTTGGTAAGGTTGATCTGCAGCCTCCTGTACTCGTGTGGTGTTGCAAGGGCACTTCAGATCCGTGCTCTGTTCGAGAGCGCGCGATGTTTGCGCTCTAAGGCCCTGAGCACGTCTCGGCTGTGCGCGGCGCGGCGTTGCGTCGATATCCGCACAGTGTGTTATCAGCTGTTTTCGATGTAATCCCATCGAAGATCAAGGGTAAACATGTGCCTTGTGCATTCGTGTCGGATTTTAGATGAGGGAATTTTGCATCAAAAGGCACGTTTAGTTATTTTTTTATACTATAAGGTTTGTTCTTGCATTACTTTCAGTATGCATACAGATCTTTGTTAGTTCAAGTAAGAAAATAACATTCTAAGATATATTTTTTAAAGAAAATCTGTAAATATCAGCAATCCGATTCGATTGTAGGGAAAACATATTCGTGCAATCACAGCCATTTCTAGTTCAACTCGGAAAAGATATAAAAAGGGGAAGAAAATATATAGGATAAGAACATCTTTTTACGTAACTGAATCTAAGTTGGAAAGTTTTTGTGAAGCAAAGGGAATTCCAGTGGAAAATTCGAATAATCTGATGCTAGATATCAGCGAGTTCACAATACACCAGCCAATGAACTGTGTTGAGAAAACAATGGCGCTTCGAGTCAAGGGTCTGATTTTTCTTAGGTTGCCAGTACTATTTCAAAGGGAGCTGTGTTATTCAATCTTACCAGTTTACAATACATCAAAGAAGAAAACCTTGAATGCAAATGAAAATCGAAATTGATACTGGCGCCCGACGCGGGACTAATTTTCGAAACTGTAAACAACGGTTAACTGAAATCGTCTATTATTCTAAATTCAAACGCAAAACGTAATCTATTTAGCCAAATGCTCCCAATGCCATCGATTGGACTAACTACAGAGACTAATTATTACACAATCGACAGCGGCAACTGGGCAGTGGGATCGCAATGGCGTTCGCGCCAATTTCCTGCAATACATATTAAATGGCGGGCAATAGCCCCCCGCCCGCGCCCCGCCCCCGCCGCCGCCCCTTCCGGTCGCTCTTCCCAAGGACCGAGTTTAAAAATTGATGGCAAAAGTGATCGAAGTGAAATGATGCAAACGACGAGAGTGATAGGCGATTTTTCACATTTGATTTTTTGGAACGTTCGTTTTATGAATTGCTATAACGGCTACGCTGATGTGATTTAAATAACATCGATAAAAAAGCTCTTTAGGAAAAGCAAACATGATTTCGAAATTCGAATATTTAAATGGCGACTCTGCATTATTAAAATATGAAAGTGTGAAAGAGCAAAAGTCCTCTTTGATAGCGCAGGCAATACAGAATTGCAACTTGGGCTGCACACAATTCAAGCTGAGCATTCAATAAAATGCTTTGTCGCACCAGTCAAAGGCTCGCCACTTACAGCTCGCGACGCGCCTGTACATCGACAGGCAAATTTATTTCGCCTACAAATTGAATACGACGACCGCATTGCTACAAATGTTTTCGGGCCTATTTTGCATAATGCAATTGGATGTTCCTTTTATGTTATAAATTTTATGCAGAATCATACTGTGAAGTCATTACAGCTCGGAATAAGTCAAAAGCTTGCGTTAAACGATATTCGCTATTGGACAGGTTTTATGGAAGCTTGATAACGTGAAATCGGTTTTAATGTAACGTTTAATGGGCGGAATAACATTTAATGAGTTATTTCTGAGTGGTTAATGTAACGTTACATAAAATTTGAAATTGAAAACGTTGTTATTTAGGAATTTTCAGAAATAATTTCACATTTTGGTTGTTTCTAGCTTGTTCAAGTCGGTTGTGAGAGTAAGGCTGGTTGTTTAAATATATCGGGTCGGGTTTGTAAGTTTGAGGGCGCGGGATATTGTCGGTACACTATTCTGTTATTTACGAGCGGGCACGTAATGGTTTCACGAGGATTATGATAGTGTTGTGTCGGGTTTATCGATAATTGTTGGATGGATTTGTAAATTGATTCATAGTAAAATTGTGCCAGTAGAATATGACTTTGAGACATGGGAATCAACGCTGAAATAAAATCATGGTGTCAGGTTTTTACAAGAAAAAATAATTAGTTCTAAGCTTTGTGTTCCACGTAAACTGTAACTGTTAAAAAAGTGTTTATAGCTCTCTACTAAAACGAAATTTTGAGTTGATTTATTTTAAGAGACCATATTTGTTTACTTAAGGTTTGGAGTAATGGTGATGTTTGTGATAGAGTTGAGTTAAATTTCGCAGCTTAAATGGCTATCACACACTATCTTAAACGATATTAGTTTTTAATAAAGACAAGAAAATAATTATTAATTATTTAATATCTTACGGTATTATATCTTAATTTTATCACTTTCAAATATTATAATTATATTTAATACAGTCACACTAAACTCAGTGTCATTCAATTTCAGATTCCGTGAAGAATGTACTATTTTATTTAACCATCAACTGCAAATACTTCTTCAATCTCTAATCTACGATGGCTGAAACCAAGCCTTAACATCAGCCTTCTTTTATTTCAACACAAAATGATATATCAAGACAGTGGAAGCGATATATCAAGGGAAATACCCATTCACAGGTACACAAAAAAGCACCGCGACGGACGTCGATGCCTGGTGGAGATTTATTCATTTCAGCTGGAGTAATAAATTTATTTATCAGGGCATAGGGTAGGCTGCTATCATCTGTGGAAGCTGTAAATAACGTATGTGTTTCTGGCAGAGAGATAATTAAACGTATGGACGGATGTTTTAAAGGTTTTTACGGAGTTACTGGGTCTTGCTGGTAGATTCAAGGTGGTTTTACGCTTTTTTTGTCAACAATAATTTCATATATGATTACAACTGTTCAATTTTCATATGGTTATATATTTACGCATATATAACCATATGAAAATACATATATATTTTATTGTTTTCATTTTTATTTTATATGCATAATTATATGTATGTATAAGTATTATATATATATATTATGTTGTTTATATGTATTTGGGACTGGATGCGCAGCGCTAGAGACCGAATTCGGTGGCGCGCGTTGGGAGAGGCCTACGTCCAGCAGTGGACTAGCGCGGGCTGAGATGATGATGATGATGATGATATGTATTTTAATTTTTATATCTGTTATTTTTAGTGTACATACTGGAGTTGCATTTTTATCAAATTCTCCATTCGTCAGGTCTGCTGGTAGAAATTTCTATAGAAATAAGCTGTACCTTTGTACCTGTTTTTCTGTACTAAGTTTATATATGTTAATCATTACAAGTATGTACATACATTGTGAAATAAATAAATAAAAGACACAAGTCTAAGGCACGTATTCATAGGTGATATGAAGTTGGCGAATTTTATACTTTTAGCAGTACTTAAATCCAATCTTGGAGTTGAGAGCTTTATTTAAAGGGGTATAAACTATAGTTACAGAATGATTTTTTCTGGTATTGAGGAAGATGGCTTTGGAAGATTCAAGGTTTTCTTATGGAGATAGAAGAATACTCTTGGATAACTGTTTCTTTTAAAGTCAGGTCTTAGTACAAGCTCCGTAGTGTACGCCATATAATTGCACACACAGTCCAGCAAATAGTACCTAGTACCTATACAATGCTCAACCTTAAAAACACAGATAAAAAACGCAATTCGATCTTAAGAACTTATTAAAGTTCAATCTAACAGCCGTGTTTTGAAAATGAAATGCAAGAACCGTTAGTTAAGGCAATAGTTGAACAAATAAAACCATCGAAAGTATCCTGTTTCTAAACTTAATTTAATACTTCTTCTGGAAAGTTCGTAAAGTTTATCCTACCTCACTACTGAGAAACGGAAATCCATAAAAAACCTACTCACATTATAAAGCTAAAGAGTTTGTTTGTTTGAAAGCGCTAATCTCTGTAACTACAGGTCTGATTTGAAAAAATATGTTAGTATTTGACACCCTAATTCTGAAAAAGGTTCCCATGGGATCTAGTAACGCGGGTAAAACCGCGCAAAGCTGCTTTTTATTTATTACAGATACTGAAATTAAAAAAAAACCTCTGTCACTTAACTGACTTTAACAGTGTGCCCGGGAAGAGAAGCAGCTGGCACATTCTATGTTTTTTAGCATTTTCAGAGGTTTTATTGGCTCTTTTGTGGGCGAAACGCTGACCCCCTGTCACTACAATAGTCTTTATCCATAATGCCTCCAAAGTCAAACAGGACATCAGATCGTCTTATAACCGTGAAGTTATGTATGTATGTATGAAATTCTAAGCCATGGATAGATTTATGCGTTTCTTCATTAATACTTTACAATTAAAAATCGAAAAAAATACAATTTTTATCACTTACTTTGTTTTTTCATGTCATTTTTTGTTCTATAATTATCCAAATTGAACCGTAACTTCGGCTAAAACAAAATATTTTTTTCGCGTCAAACTGGTAATTTCTGAAATTAGTGTATGTACCCTATGTTTGAATGAATAACAACCAATAAAATTTTAATTATTTCTCATTTTGCATTTGAATAGATGACGTACCAAAGCGCCCACTAAAGTGATCGAGAAGAAATCAGCTAATTGGTCATTACACCAGTTAAAACAAACTCAATATGAATACAATAGCAATGAACACAGCTAGCGGGCTTGTAGAATAATTAATTTAGTTCGCCATTTCCGCTGCTGCAACTTCAGGATTCCGCCGAGTTATAAATCTGCCAGTTTACATTGTAAAACCTCTGACGATGTTTGAAATGATGGGAAAATTGATAATATTCCACTCATTAACTATGTTACAAGAAACTAAAAAAGCGAGAATAGTGAATTCGATGCTTCACTTATCATAACTTAGAGTCAGATAGGAATCAACTTATAAATAATAATAAATAAATAAATATTTCTGACACAACATTATCTAGCCCAAATTAAGTTTCTTAAAGAACTTGTGTTATGGATACTAGATAACTGATATACTTAAGAAATATATAAACATACATATTTTTTATTAGAATAAACTTAAACAAACATAAACATACATGACTTGACGACTAATATCTGTGTGTTAATCGCACAAATATCCGCCGCTGCCGGGATTCGAACCTGGCATAGAAGGCAATGAATGTTACCTCTACACCAGCCGGTCGTCTAATTTATATTATATTAATTATATTTCCTATTTATCTATACTAATGCTTGGTGGTAATACCCCAGGGTCACCAAATTTCAACATTTCGGCAATATTTTATGCGAGTCAGTTCCAAAAAGATTGGTTCCAAAATCCGTGTGCTGTCATCTTCGAAACATGTTCACTTGCCATCAGGTGACATCTAGGAAAAAAGCAGGTTTAGACAATCGTTTAAAATGAGGCTACAAATTTATCAAATACATCAATATGTAAATGTCACATTTCAACAAAGTACCGTATATTATATCAGCTCAAAAATTTATTAATTACAAAAAGCTATTATACAGTACAAGAATACTTAAATGATAAATTTGTAAATTTGTAATAAGACAGTAAATTTAATTTATCTATAATATCTCTACGCCTCCTCTCTCCTAATATTGCAATACCCAATAGGGTCATAATGTATCCTAATGATTTGTGTATATTATGAAAGCAATAAAGAATTGAGAATTGAGAATATTAAAAAGATACTTCAAAATAAAATCCTCCAAAACTCTACCAACGCGAAAATAAAGGAAAAAAACACTCCAAATCCAATTCTATTTCATAAATCACTTGTGACTTTTACAAATAAAATATTCCTACAAAATGTCCGTGCGTATTATAATCCGCCTAAATCCAATACTATTGTGAATATTTCATCGGAGGACGGACACCTAAATCGCGTTTCTTATAATGCCGCCTACTAAGAATCTAATTTGCCTGTAAGTTACATCGCAGGGCAACACCTAAGGTCGGGATTGCATGGACGGCTTTTTTATTATTATTTGGTATATTTTAAACTACCCGCCCTTGGCGGAAAGGGCCCGACAACCTGGCGAACAATTCGAGCAGTGTCGTGCTAAAGCGCTTTTTGTATGCGTGCCGGGCGCGGTCCCAGGGGTGGGGTCACAGGGGACATGACCTCCCCTCCAAAATCCCCTCCAAAATCATGAAAAGATGAACATCTTATAAGAAAAGCAGCTAAAAAAGATACTTTTGATAAAAAAAAAATAAGTTGTGACCCCCCCAAAATTTCAGTCTGCGACCGCGCCTGATGCGTGCTGGAAGAGAACCATCAACGAATCAGAGCATTTCAAATTGTCTAAACCTTATTATTATGAAAAAGTACTAGCTTTTATTTACGACCCTATATCAGTACAGGGAAGGTTTAGAATAGCTCTACAAAGGAATGCACTGGAGATGGTAGGACATTTTTTGTATTACAGAGTAAGACCGCGTTAGACCTCAACCTCACTTGATGGCGAGGATGAGGTCGAAGATGAAAACACACGGACTTAGGAAAGAACTTCATAAAATATTTCTGTTCTGTACAATGGCATACTGCCAAAACGGTCCGCCTCCATTTACACGGGTGAATGATGATCAATTATAAACCTAAATATTCCTTACTTTCCCGCTTTCAGACAGCTAAGAAATAATTCCATCGCTTTCAGTAATAAGGATTCTTAAGATATTTAAATAACCTTTCTTTCTTGTGATCTCAGCCTAAGGGCCTGTAATTTTCTACGATTCGACTGTATCTTGTTGCTAGGTAACGGCCCTCTGACAACTGTCCCTTTATTGGTCCATTAAGCCCTAAAGAGGCTCATTGTTTTCCAAATTACATTTCTGGTGCCCAGTAATTGTAGTTTTAGTTTAGTTGTAGTGTCTCCAGAGATAATGTAACCGATTATTATTTATTAAAATTGTTCATTGCGATAATTATTCGAACGATGTTAGTTTATTATCTTGATATGTTAACATACCTACAGCTATGTAGTTAGCAGTAGATGTTGAGGGTTAGAGTTAACGAGGTTAAAGTTAGAGCTTTCTTGTGAATTGTTGGTAATTAATAATTTAGACCAACTGCATAACTGTACTTGGTTTTAAAAGAAAATTATTGAAATTATCAATGGAGAAAAGATGTAGATAGACGTTTATTATTTTTATCCATTATTTTATGGGTTATAATTATTAGAAACCTTTAAAGTTTTTTATCTATATTTGTGCGTATATTGGTGTGATTGACGCACTCGTTGTTAAGTCGTGAATGTTTACATACTTATTTATGCGCTATCTAGTATTCATAACACAACCTATTAAAGGAATTTAATTTTGGCCGGAAAATTTCTTGTGGATATAAATATTTATCATTCTTTCTTAACTGTATGAAAGGTTCCTTACAGCTCTTTAAAACGTTAATATAAGTTAATTCATCACGCACTGAATTACATTTCAATGACTTAATAATTTATTTGAGAATGAAACTCAATAAAAACCAAATTACAAGCAAAAAAAAATGTCACAAGATGGCCCCAAAGCTCACACTTCTCCCCCGACCTGGCTCGGTTAATTTCTGCTATAAATTATCGTAAACTTGCGAGTGCTCCCTCGCAAACAGGAAGGTACAGCACCGCCGATAACTCCTGCTGCGAAAACAAATAAATAACCAGAGATTGACTAACTTCGCAAAGTTTCCCTCAAAGCCTACAGTTAGCAAGCCTACTCATCGAAACCTATCCGGGGTTCGATTCGATCCATCAGCGAAAATTAAGCCTTATTTGGAGAGGTTATTATTGAAAATTAATTGCTGGCTCGGACAAATTGTTTGTTTCGGGTGAAATTTCGTTTATCCTACAAACGGAGACGGAATATTACAATCTGTTAAAGACAAGACATTGTTTTCTCGCAAATAAAGATTGTTGACAATCTAACTTAATTAGGTAGTCCGTAAGCTTGTTAACTAATTATTTGTTCCAAATATTATATCGTGTCTATAAAGATATTAAGTTTTCGAAAGTAAGGAATATTTTCAACCGATTTTTTTTTGTCTTTGTTACGTGATATTTCGGTCAATTACGAATCGATTTTAAAATTTCTCATTTCATATGATAGAGTTGGTCCCATATAAATTTATCGAAATCGGTTGAGTACCTACTTCATTGAAAATTCAAAAAATGTATAATTTCGGAGAATGTTTACGTTGATGACATTATAACTCGGCCACAGTTTTGACGTGAATTCGGTTTTTTTAATGCTCTGCATTCGTTGATTATTACTTCAATGATCACACCAAGGTTATGTAATTCAATATAATAGTTTAACTTATAGCAAGTTCTTGTAGGTATTCAAAACACAACGCAAATTATAGCTTTTGGAAATAAAAATTTGTTTTGTATTGGTGAAACATAATCCTCATTTCATGTGGATATTCAGACAACATGGCCAAGTTACTAACTGCACAAAAGACGATAAGAAAGTAATTTTTGTAGACAAGTAAAATTAACAAAATGCATTTAAAACTCCACGGCCCAACAACTAAGAAAACAACAAGGCGCTCACAAAATCCACTTTTCATTTGCACGCATTGTGCCCACTTCAAGCACAGCATTGGAACCTAATTAAACTTCTCATAGTCGGGGGTAATTATCACCCCAACTCCCATCGACCCCGCTTAATGATAACTACGGAACACGAAGCGGCTTATCGCAGATAGTTGCGAACCCTAAATTTAGGACATTCCTAGATGTTGCCGAAGTTTAAACTAAGTTAAGGTTTGTGTTTCTATTCAATTTGGCTTTGATTTCGTGAGAGCTAGATTACACCTCGTGTTTTAGTTAAGTTTGCTTCAATTACCTGTACCATTATTAGTTAATCAAGACCCGTCTGAATTAGGAGTTCAAAACAAAATTTGTACTGGCAAATTATACGTGAATCCAAGTCTATTTTGTGCGACAGCTCGAATATTGGAAGGATTATAAAATTTTGCTTTTTAAATTAGGTTTAATTTACACCATTGTTTACTAATCGTATATTTATATTACCAAATAGTATGAAAAATACTTTAATCCGTAAGGGATTTAGGTACCCAATTACCTAAATCGCCACAATTTAATAGAAGTCCAAAAATACGACTAATGAATAAACCAAAATCGTCACAGAACCACCAGGCTCACATAACACATTAAGACACATGAAGGACCGTAGGCTCACGTCTCGTAGCTACGCCTACTACGAGACTCTTCTGCCTCCAAATGAATTCGATACATAATTCATAGCTACGAGATACTCGTAGCATTGCGTTGGTATTGCTACGAATAATTTAGGCTCAGCACACATGGAGAGGTGCGATAAATAGATTAGTTTTAACTAGTTTTAGTACGGAGGAGAAGAAACTTTATGGGTGTTATCTACTATTGGATATCTCGTTATATAAGAAAGTGTGTTTTTGTGGTTCATTAAAATACGTCAAAACTTAATTATTTTGATTTATTTATAAAGTTTAGCGGGTTTCTTTAATGATTTTACGATTCGCTAATATTTAAGATGACTGGAAATTATTATAACTAGTCACATATGACTACTTATCAGATCTAAGATTTAGAACAACCAGCTAAGCCCCAATTACCGTGTAATAAAACGTGATCAATTTGAGTTGAACTCGGTTTACTCGTTAAAACGAGTTCCGCCTTCAGTTTTTCTTTAGTGATATCCGAGATTTGTTAATCTAAGCAACAAGCAACTGAATGGGTATCACCACTAAAACTAAAAAAACCTTCAATTCAGAAAACGAAACCTTCTTTCAACCACCTACCCAACCACCTACCCAACCCCCTTTCTCCGTCACCCCCACAAATCTTTTCCTCTCCACATGTATAAGCGATGCAAGGGGTAATTAATAAACGGGAGCCGGCGGCGATAAGCCGGCAGCCGGGCCCGGCCGCCGGATCGTAAATCAACCGGTCTAATGATGCCGCCGGACGGCCGGCTGCCGCGCTGTAATTGTTTCACACTCTAAGTGCAAACTCACCTATTTCGTCATTATTACAGTGGGTAAACAGAAGGTAGATAAGTATAAGGATGACTGGAAGAGATCGCTTTAATTAAAGGATAAGGGCGCCCAAATTGTAGTATTTTTTAAGTTACCTATTGTTAAAATTTTATGATTTATGTTAAGTAATGTTGTACAGGGTCAGGAGAGAAAGACAAGTTGCTTAAAATCAAAATCATTGATTTGTATGGCGGACGTCCTTCACTTACGAGTGGTTACGCACTCTTCCAATTCTTATACGGTCCGAATCCGAGAAAATATCAATTTTCAATACAAAATCGTTAACCTCGATGTTAGATAAACAATAAAATGTTCCAAATTCCATTTTTAAATCTTGGACTTGAAAGTTTCTATATTGACACTATTAACAAACATCGACCATAATTTTGGCACTCTTTAGTGAAAAGTACTCTTTATACAAATGGGCAGAAATACAAGCCGGCGAAGAAAAGAAATCACAAGCACAAGATAGTCATTCGTGCGTGTTAATATCATGTCACCGCCAAGCTTTATAGTTGCTAGCAAGAAATCCTGTAAGTTTTAAACTGCATGTGAAGTTGGAAATAATATTTGGTTTAATTTCTTAAAGCGGGCTTGAAAGAATCTATCTTTTGCTTTGAAAAAAATAAAAAAGACGTGTGGCAGTCGGAGACTGCCGCGGTAAAGCTATTGCATAGCATTTTTTATCAACTTATGCAATTATAATTATTTATTTATTTTATTAATGCAGTAATGTTTGATCTAATATGAAGTTCCACAAGTTCCTAGTAGATGGCGCTGATTGTTTATTAAAGCCCGCATGTAAAGTTATGAAATCAAAGTATCAGCGCTGTGCCGGTCGGAGTGGGGGGTGTTAGGTTACGGAATTTCTGGATTCGGTCCCAATGCTCAAGGCCCGCGATAGAAGCTATGCAATAGCTTAATTACTTAGGCCTGAATTTTGAGTTTTCAATTGTCGGATATAAGTTTGACGAATGTACAAATCAGCGAAATAAAGGTGTTTTGCGGTTTTTATAATTGTGTGACATGTCATTCTATGTCTTATAGACATGAGACGAGCTTGAAGCTACCGAGTAATAGTTTATTTACTAGAAAACTTTTATCTGACCATTGAAAAATCAGGCCCTAGTGAAAAATTATCAGGGCATCGCTACTGGCCTGTAAAATATCAGTGACATTACAAGAAATACCAATTTTAAAAACCAAGGATGCCTTCAACTTTCATATTATAACAAAGTTTTTATACTCATTACATTAAGTAAAATACTTTTTAACCGGATTCGTATATTTTACATTGATCTGGAAGTTACGGTGTCTACAGACGCCGCGCCGAGCTCACAAGGGACTCGTATTGTCGACTCAAAAGCGTTTTATTTATCATAATTCAGTTTCCGTGATTTCAGCAACAAAGCATCAACGTTCTTGTATACATATCTTTCATTCGTTCAATTGTACATTTTTTATCCACAAAAAATATAAAGCACTGGGTAAGCAAAGGCGGTAAAGTGAGGCTTTAAATGTGCATACAGAATTTAACGTCACGATTCTTTTATGAAAACCACTCTGCCACACATTACAATAAAGTTTAAAATATTTATGTACTTAAACAAAAGAAGCCTGGGCTGAGCTATTAATAAATGAAATATTTAATCGGTATTACTTTATACGGGCTGGATTTCTCGATTTATTTTTTTTTCTTCTGAAATCTTTACTTACGGCAGCAAAATCTGTTGTTTTCATTGTATCGACTGAAATATTTTCATTACATTTCACACCACATTATCAAAATAATGATTCTTTAAGAGTTTGTTTTATAGATACTAGATAACCGATGAATAAATAAATAAATAATCGATGAACAAACTTAAGAAATATAAAAACCTCCAATATTTTATAGGAATAATCTTAACTAAGAAGAACCCAAGACCTCTAGAATTGAAGATCGCTATACTAGGAGCCCATGAAATGAATGAGTTTTTTTTCTAATACTCAATTACCTCTAATTCGAAGGCTGTGACTACACAAGGTGGATTCATCTCTGCGCGCAAACACCACGTACACACGAACTATTGATTGCTATTATTGTTTCCGCTCCTACCCATTGCCTTATTGAGATATTATGCCCGGCCATGTTTATTGAGGTACCCGTATTTATGGCGGACAGATATTTTTATATAAGGGATGGGCAGTTATTTCTATATGGGGGACGGCAGAGGCCGACCGGCGATTCGGAAAAATCAGGGGTCGTCTTAGTGAATTCGTTTTTCTTACGTATTTTATCCTTAGGTATTTTGATTACATCTTAGATCGGATGAGGCTTGTAGTTTAATATATATTTTCGGTTTTAATATAATAGGCAGTGATACAAAACCTTGTTCTAATTCACAGTTTGCTGGTAACTTCAGAATGATCTAAGAATATTTGCAATATAAAATCAGTAATTGAAATAAAATCTCCATGAATTATAGTAAAGACAGTGTTCCTCTACCTATACATACACTTAACAAAAAAAAATTATGTTTCAGTCTTGCATTTTTAAAATGATTTCGTAATTAAAAAAGCTTTGATTTCATATAAAAGATGGCCCTAGAGTTTGATTTAATTTGAATTAAAATCATTACCATACACATGATTAACTTAATAAAATATCAGAATAAATCCAAACAGAGAAACGAATCCGAAAACTATTGGGTAGATATCAACGTTACAGAGAAATATCAGATGTAATAAATATAAGGATTAAATTTTTCTTGCAGAATACTAAAAATCCTACTTCATAACTTAAACTCCTTTGTACGTATAACACCCAATTGCGAGATTAATCCGATAAAAATGGCCTGCATGCAGTTTTCCGCCAAAAATCCATTAATTCCCACAAATGGTGGTTTCTAACAAGATAACATGTAACAAATTCGCCGGGTTGCCATGCTTGCAATCCGGCCAACTGAGAATTACTATGAAACAGCGTGTTTTTAATTGTTTCACATTTATATCGGCTTGGTAACGTTTGTTTTGGCGCGTCACTTGTGTAGACTTGGTGGTTTCCTAAAGATGAATCACGACGCGACCGCTATTTCATTAAATATTTGAAGTGACAGTCACTAGGACCTATTTGTTTGGAGTCTCTACGTTTCTCTGTAGAGAATCCAGCGTAACGTCTCGTATTTGACATCCCGCAGATATAAGGCAACTTTATTATTACTTTTTTGATAAATATGTCAAATTATATACGAACTATGCGTTCTGATTATTTTACACGTTTTTTGAAACAAAACCAAACAGTTGTGTGCTCTTAAAAATCATTTTTATTTACTCAACCTAAAAGGAATTTCATTTTGAGTCTGTTTCAGTCACAAATAATAGGGGCGTTTTTAATTATAGTATACCGGCACACTAACCAGTGCGAAAACATAAAAGGTATATGGAAGCTTATAAGTAATTCAAATCAATGCTCAAGTACCCCACAGTTGTCAAACACAACAGATTGAAACGGAGAATGATTGAACAAAACAAGCGCCGTATTTCCCATGTTTGCAAACAGCGCCGGATTTCCCACATTCGCACACATCGCTGTGTTAGCCAGCGCCACGGTGTGCGCTCGAGCGCGCAGGCATTACGCTAACACGGTTGCAGGCCGCGGGCGGGAGCCGGCGATCAATTAGTGCCGACACCTGCGGAGTTATGTGTCCCTGGTGCCTGCATGTATGCATGCGGACACTAAACACTATTTCAATTAGGCTTAAGAGCCTTATTAATTAATTACTTTCGGTGAGGTGAATTCGGTTTAAGTTAAGAGACGGTTTGAGGTTTTGTTTTGCTTTGCGCTACCACGACTATCACTGGATATCAATCTACCATTCGATCCACGATCGCTTTTGTAAAACGCTTCAATTGCCATGACAATAAATCTCAAGATTTCTATTTTCTAATATAAATATTGAATTAATTATTCCGTTTCAGTTATAATCCTCTAAATGGAATATTTTGTAATTAGCTATTTCTTTAAAGAATTTCTAGCATATTTCAGTAAAAAAAGAAGCAAATTGCTATTAATTTCGCCCACCGAGAAGACAATTGAGAAATGAAAACAAGTGCTTAAGTAAAATTATCTTTTCTTCGTGGAAATAAAAATGTTTTCTTTCCATCTCGTGAAAGCCCTCGCGACGCGAAATCACATCCACAAGATAAACGAGAACACGCATTAAACTTTTATTAATCCAGCGGATGCTTAAGATTTTATATACAAGTTTGTCTCATATACATTTCATTGTCGGCGGGGTCGTAATCCCTCATTGCTATGACCGAGGTCGCCTCCAAATAATACCACTTTCAGACTCTATATTGTGCCACGCTTTTATTACGTCTCCTTTCATTTTTTATGAACACGACCGAAACTAAGACTTAATGACGTCACACCCTATTCCGGCAGCAATACAGATGCAAATATTCAGTTTTACGATCCCGTGTCGCCCGCCCCGGCCGATGCAAACACCACAGCGGCCGGCGGAGGCTCGCAGATCATAATAAACGCCACCACTATAAACTCAAACGAGATATAAAGGCGATCTAATGAGACGTTTAATTCCTATAACAACTATTTATACGGGCCATAAACCGCGCTTGTTTACCATATCAATCCGATGCGAATAGAAGGGCAATAAAAAGACGCCGCGGGATTCCGAAAAGGGAAAGTTTTTGGGCCACAATGGTCGCGAAATTAATGTCAGCCGGCCTCCGGAATAAGTGTGTCGCTGACAGTTAAATTGCTAAAGTTAATGCATAAATAAAAGGTAACAATATAGGCTGGGGAGGCGCGTGCTCTTACACAAGTATCCGTGGAGCGACTTAACGCGAAAAATATATTCTTCCTCCTGTACCTCTGTCTAAACTTCCCTGATACAATGCTATCGTTGTTTCTACTTTTAATGAAAATTATAGACTTTGAGTGTCGAGAATGCTCTGAGGAAATTATCTGAAAATTTCAAATACTAAGCAAACGAAATCGACATTTCGATGCTTGCTTCAAATACGATAATCAATAAATAGTTGGGTAACACGTGTAGCCACGTCAGTGTTGCCAACTCGGCCCCTTAGCTTCTAGCGTAATGACTTGACAACCGTACAACAGAATTCATGGACATCGAACGAGTCACATTGGGGTTTGAAGGTGACTCGAAACGATCCATGCTTGTCGGGCTGAGCCAGGTCAGAACTGGTAAAGGGCATATCAAATGTATATTTAATGATTCCCACGTCAAACTTATAAAAAGGTTAATATTTGAAGTCTACGAAAGGAAATCGTTTATGTACCGACTGCTTATAGGTATTTAAGAATAGTAGCTTTGCACGGTTTTATTCGAGAAACTTTTGAACCGCTAAAAATTCTTGAATATTATATAGTCTTTAGTCAGGCTATCAAATGCGTAAATATTTTTTCATATCTAACTCATCAGTTTTATTATAGTAATATAGAAGTAGATTAAAACTTAGTGTGTACAAACTCGAACCAATTATAACAAAAGAGACACGGGCGCAATTAACCAATCTAAACTCAAGTCTTGTCTAATGAGAACAAATGTCTCCCTCTAATCTTAGTCCATTGTACCAGGGCGTCATAGCAAGCTAAGCATCTGCTCAGGTCATGTAAAGCTAATGGGGTATTTAGTTGCCGTCTGTTAGCCGAGGTAATGACACCTCGGAGATTTCGCGAGATTTCGGCTAACGTCTGCGAATCTGCTCACGAATGCGCTGTGAAATTTAGAGCATCTAATTATTGCAATTTGAATATCTTGTCAGTTCTGACTGCCTAGTCTTGTGCAGCGATTCCATGAATACCTGAGAAGGGCGGAGTAATTATCCAATTAACTTACAATACGGATCGTGCCCGTTAATTTATTACGAGTTTTCTATATGTCAGGAGTTGAACAATTCGGCTACATTACTGTAGACTTTCATGACTCGAAAAAGGAAAGGAAATACATCTATGTCAGTCGATAATTCGTCTTTCTGCGCGTTCACTTTTTGTTACGATTTTGATACGGAATTTTCCAGAACAAACTTAGAGGCTAGTGATCAAGGCAGTTCGGAAACAAAAACAGAAATCCTAGTTTGCGCTGCCTACTTAATGTTACGGATTTACTTTGAAAATTGCAAATGGCGGAACAATGAATCAATTTGTTTGGTTAGTAAAGTTTGCGATTCTGTGCAAAGACTTCAAAAGCGGTAAATTTTACAGCTTTGTCGTTCCAAGGAAGAGTTGTAAAGGATTTCGTAATACTCGGAGGCCGGAAGCTTGGAAGTAAATAGTAACTTAATCCGATGTTATTAGTTTTGTTCGAATCTTGTTATTTTTATTCGGCCGAGTTTGTTTGGAAGGTATCACGCGAGGCTTTATAACTGTAGGAATTATATTATAGTAGATTACATGGTTCTATTAGTTTATGTAAGTTATGATTTTAGTTTCAGCAGCTTTCGTAATTTAAAAAATAAGGCAAATCCTTGAGTTTAAAAATTGCTATAATCTCATGAAAAGTAGCTTTCTTTTATCAGAGGGTTTAACAGAGCCAAAGCAGATTGAGCAGATTCGTGTAACGACACTACATAAACGTCTTTTTATAGACATCTCAAGGATTTCGTATAGCCATGTAATTGCTGCATCAGTAAATATTGATTTCTGTATATTATGTTAATGTTGATATTTAATGATCTCATTAATTTATTTAACTCCCTAATCTCACAGTAATACGTGACACGAGTAGCTACATAGTGCGGTCCATAGTAGCCAGAAAAAACCAATTACCAGGACTACAGCGAAGAGAAGAGGTATGTATGGCAATAGACAGAATACTTACCGCTCTCAGAGACGGAGGAGGGCGACCGATCCGCCGTGGACACTCCGCTCGAAGACTCCAGCGACGACAGCGAATCAGCACGGGTCGTGTGCGGCAGCGAGCTCTCAGATAAGCTCCGAGAGGATAGATCCCGCGAGGTCAAATCCCGGGAGGTCAAATCCCGGGAGGTCAAGTCTCGGGAGGTCAGATCCCGGGAGGTCAGTTCCCGTGAGGTCCTTAGTTGCGCGAGTCGCCGTCGGAGGTACCGCTGCTCCCGCGCCAGCTGCTCTTTGTGACCGGAGTGCCGCTTTTCCCGTTCTTCAAGGCTCTAAAACAAAGAGAAGAGACTGTTAATGTTGTTTCTGGAATTTACTACAATATTACTATCTACTATTATTGTAATCAATTGTGAAGATCGATAGACGTTTGACATTATTTTTATACTGATATTCCCACGGGAACGCAAGGAACAAATAGTTTATTATAAGTTTTAATGTATCGATGATTACCTATTGCTGAATACCGCGAAAGGATTTTAATCTAAATTAACAGGGCTGTAGATTATAAACCAAATATTCATATAAACTGCAGAAGAGAGCTTTTGTAAATACGTAACTGTAAAAGCTTCTTTGAATTCGTGTGTGTGGGCGAAAATGCTTTAAAGTTAAAGAATCAATAAAACTTTTTTTAATAATTCTGAACCATAACACACAATATAAAATCGAACATTTTTAATAAAAAACTAACGAACAAGCCGTTTAAACCAAAACGAAACCACCGAAACCTTGACATACGAATAAAATCCTTTTACATTTCAAATAGAAAACACGTAAATAGCTCACACAGGCAGTCCTGTGCAAGTTGCGGGCCGCTTAGCGCAATCAGCGTAACAAAAAGGACTTTAGCGAGAACTAAACAACCTCTCATAACCCGCACGGGCGGCATGTATGTAATCCCCCGCAGATACCTATTTGTATGAACACAGAAACTTCTGGAAAACTCGACACGTTCCAAATAAACAGCGCTCTTCATACTCAACGGCTGGCTGAGTTTAAGCGCTTTTTTAAATGGCCAGTGGGCAGTCCCTCCCTTCTCCCTAAAGGGGGTGGACACGGGTGCACATCACGCTATCGCTCGAGGCCACAGATGAAATATATTCTCATAAATCTGGACCCAGTCACCGACGACGACGCTGCGTCCTGTCTCTGTTTTGCTAACCGTACCTAGGTATAGCGAGTTATTCTGTAACGAAAAGGAACGCCTCGACACGGTAAGGATTTTTGTATTAATGGAATTGCCGGCAGTTCCGCTGTTAAGTTACCAGGGGTTCTGAACGCGAGTAGAGGTTCTTTTTGTATTTTATTAATTGCTATAATGTATGGAACTATTCGGCAATACAAAGGGTGATAACTTTTTTGTACGGAAATGATTTTTAATCAATTGATGACACGCAACAGAACGTGTTATTTATTAATTATTGAATACATGTTACTATTTATAACCATAAACTATTTTAAAGCAAAGTCGTAAGACCCTAGTAACTTAAGAAATAATGTATTATTTTTGTAAACTTTTCAGCCTTAATCTCGCTATAAGAAAATAATTTGAGTAATACGTTTCCTTTGTTATTTGCACAGTCTGGAGTAATAACTTGAGCATACTAAAATATTAAGATAGATAGAATCAAAGTATATATAACATTTTTTCGATAGTTTTTCTAGAAAATCGTCAGACCGTACCTATAGGTATATTTGCCGTTGACACAACTCACAGCTCGCGGGTCGTCGGATCGATTTCCTCTCCGCTTCGATCACGAGTGACGAGAGCACGCCACTCATAGCGACATATTCCAACGAACGCCACGAAAAACCTGATATTTTCTCTAGAAAAGCGAAAATGGAGGAAATAATGTCGGCAGTGAAACAGAAACGTTTGCTGTACGTACGCTTTCGACTAGTTTCTTTTTGAGTAAAGGAACAAGTATGAAAGGAGCAGCATTTTTAAATTTTTTGAATATACTTTCCTAGCATTTGTGTTTTTATTTGTCAATGAATACCTATTAGTTTTTGCTGAATGTAATAAGTACCTCATTATTTATAAAGAAATAAAATGCGCCTTTGTAGTAAAATATCTAAACTTAGAACGTCTATCAATTGTACAGTGCCCAGTAATTTTTGCAAGGTTTAAAAAGGTCTTTTATACTTGCCTCTAGTATTCAATTAGAAGTGAACTTCTCCAAATAAACTCAAAGTACGATCCGAGCCATACTTAATCATTTTATCAAACGAGACATTTTAATATCTCGGCATGCAAATGAAGTGGCGGATGAATTTTCAGCACGCTGTATAGCGGTGCGATTGCCTATAATTTAATTGATTATTCGGAAACTTTTCCAATCTCTTTTCAGAATTACTTGTTTAACTTTTTAAAATCTTTAACGTTTTTTCTTCAATTTGGATACTAGAGACTTGGAGGTTGAGGCCACGCACACATTTTATTTTTCGATAGTTATCATGGATAGAAAATCTTTCACACTGACGTCGCTCCAGTGCTTGTCAACCGTCAACAGTTGACGGAAATACAAACAAAAACTTGTTTTTCTTTAAGTTTGGATATTAAAAATTACATAATAATTTGTACATTTACTTATTTATATTTTGTTGCGCACAGTTACAATAGGAAAACTTATAACATAAAAACAAAACATATAGAAAGGCACAACAGGCGGCCTTATCGCTGTAAAGCGATCTCTTCCAGACAACCTACTATTATACAGGTACGAATGTAGTTAAAACATGTTAATCTTTGTAATAAATTACCCGAAATGACACACCACCGACTCGTATGTGGCCCCGAAGTAAGCTTTACTAAGCCTGCTTTATGATAGACTAGCTGTTGCGCGAGGTTTTACCCGCGCAATTTCGGGATTTTCAGGATAAAAAGTAGCCTATACGAATTCGGAAGAATCCCTCTAAATAATGGTAAAAGAAATTTTGAAATCGGTCCAGTAGTTTTTGAGCCTATTCAATACAAACATACAAAAATACAAAGGTTTCCTCTTTATAATATTAGTATAGAAGACCATACAGTAAAATATTATATTGTACGAAAGGAATATTTATACGACTTGCTCGTTGGATTTTAACATCTACATTTCAAGTAAATTATCTAACATACATACATACATAACTTCACGTCTGTATCCCTTAGGTATGGGTTAGGCAGAATAACAGTGGTTATAAAACCATCTGATGTCACGTTTGACTTTGGACGTATTATAATTATGGAGAGAGACTATTGCGGTGGCAGGGGGTCAACCTATCGCCCACGAAAACCTCTGTCCCTTAACTGACTTTTACAGTATCCCCTAAGAGAAGCAGCTGGTACATTCTATGTTTTTCTTTCGCTCCCAGTGCAGCATGGAAGATCGGTTGTAAAAGGTTGATTAATCGGTTGAATATCTAACAAATTATCTAAGTACCTAAATAAGCATCAAAGGTTTAGTGGAGATAACTTAATTAAAGTACTTCATAATGTAAATAAACTAGCTGTTTCTTCCGCGCAATTTCGAATTCCGCAGAAACAACGGGATTAAAAGTAGCCTATGTGCTATTCCAGACTGTGCACTATCACTATGCCAAATTTAATTCTAATCTGTTGAGGTGTTTTGCCGTGATTGAGGAACAAACATACATCCATCCAAACTTTCATATTTATAATATTAGTAAGAGTAACTATGTTTTGACTTTAAAATAATAATAACAGGTTATCTAACATTTATTTTATCTCATTAAAACTATGTAGGTGCAAAACTCAATAATTTTCAAAGGGGAGGATAATTATATGGTAGTATTTGGGGCTCACTATATTAAACACGAGCTGTTGCGCTCGGTTTTACCCGCGCAATTTCGAATCCCGTGGGAATTTCGGGATAAAAACTGTACACTATCACTATGCCAAATTTCATCCAAATCCGTCGAGCCGTTCTCCCGTGATTGAGGAACAAACATCCATACATCCAAACTTTCACATTTATAATATACATTCGCAAAGATCGGAGTTTTGTCGATTTTTGTCAACGAAATCGGTAAAATGTCGATTCGACAAAACTTCAACTGCAAACACAAAAACCTAAAAGAAAAACTGCACCCGAGCTACAGCTAGTTTTTGTATAAAACCATTCTAATTCAATTTCATCAAAGTATCTAATCTTAACTTAATCACGTAGCTGCTCATAGACGGTACCTTTACTTTATGTTGCACACACCAACTTAATCCCGAGCACATAGAGCTAAGTTCGCCAGCGGTTAGACGTTACGAAGCTCCGGTTAAGTTGGGTCACTTGTTAAGAAAATCTTGTCTGTTTTTTCCGAGCTCGCCCGCAAAACACGACGGTTAACTTAACTTTAACTTAGCTGAACTTAAGGATTGCAGGAAAATGTGAGGACTAAATAAAAATATCTGTGTCGGCGAGCCGGGATGGAAGCTGTGCTTATTTATGTTTTGAGACTTATCTTGATTAAGATGATTTATGGCATAGAAGACATATCACGCAGCCATATAACTAAAAGGAATTTTGAAACAAAAATATGGGATAATATTTTTCTATGTAATTTTAAAAAAATTACGCCATATCACCCATGATTCTATACTATGCATAATTTCTGATAAATCTAATGACATATGTTTTTCAGAATCCTTCAGCTTGTTTAGGCCGCTCGACATGCCAAAGAAGTAAAATATTACACAGTTTTTTAGGTAAAAACCTCATTTTGTCAGTTTTCAAAGCGACTTATTATGCCTCACGACTCCCAACAATCAGTTCAAACGAAATTTCAACCCATCATTCTTTAATTACTTCTTAGTTTCCGAGGGCAATGTAGCGACGAAGCAAGCCGAGTATCAATGTTAACCCTTCACTGTGCGGCGGGGTACGAGGGACCCGCAGGCATGAAGTACGAATGGTACCACCGCGGGGGGCAGGGTGACCATAATTGCGGATTTACTACCTGAAGACGTCATGCATGTTTCATGTCATGCATGTCATGCACTGTTTAGCATGCGAATGCTGAACAACGGAAAATGAGACCATTCCTCATACTCACATGCTTCTAGTTTAGAATTCACGTGGATTCGGAGGGGAGCCATTAAATACGTGGCTGTAGGATCGTTTTGTGTTTAAATGTTTATGAGGAAAGTTCTCTGTTAGATTTATCTTGTATGATGTTTCTGGGGGTGAAGCTTCATTTAGCTAAGCTACAAAGTCGCAGTTGTAACATTTGTCTGACTTTAATTGTACCTATTGCAGTTGGCGTACTATGTCACGTGTTTTATAGTCCACTGCGCCAGAAAAATACTAAGGACTGTTCTTTTTATACTGCATGAGATGCCAATGCCAGTTATGGCCTCAACGCCGGCGTAAAAGAATCCTATGTGTTATTCCAGGACACGGGCTACCTGTGAAACGGAATCCATTCTAATCCTTTTAAAAGCCATTTCGTGGAAGAGACTTATGTCCTCACATACGTTGATAATACCTTTTTTATTTATTTAGTCACATTTTGCATACAAATTTTATGACATTGGTAAATGTATCACTCAAAAAATATCCTCTAATGCAATTTCTATAACAATCTATAATCACCCTCTGTTGGTGCACGTATATCTTAATACCTTGCTAAAATTCTGATACCTTTTCATACAAAACAAACGAAGGGTTAATTTAACATTAGAAAAATCTTCTTTATAAAATGCCACTTGACACTTTATAAAATGCCATAAAAGGTCACTTGACTCTAATGCAATTCCTTCTGTGACGAAGATTGAATCGTTAGCCAGGGCACTTAAAATGCTAAATTAAATTTTGTTACAACATTAAACATAGCGAGTGCTCTCTTTTCAAACAATCAAAAACATTATCCATTTGAAGTGTATGAGGAATCACGTCAAGAGAGTAATCCTTGTGAAATGCAATCACGTAGCGCGAACTGCCTTCGAGTGACATCTCGCCGATTTGATGCGAGGGCTCAAGGTTTAGGGATTATTATGAAAATATGAAGTGGCTTGTTAAAAAAACATTGGCATGATATATGTAACATGCAGTAATTTTGTTCCTTTTTGTCTTTACCTTTAATCTTGGGGTATGTATGATTTTTGCGTCTTCAGTCAAGGCCATTTAGTCATTATACTGCCACAATAGTTATATAACTGGGGTTTGGTTTTTTTATAATATTGATGTTTTGATATTTATGATATTGATTTACATATTAAATATGACCCATTTATGTTAAACATGTTGAAACAGCACAAAAGTATCAAAACATTTTCAGCTCTTATCGTAAGCACTTTAACATAATTTATACATAGCATTTACATAGACACATACATATACATTTAGGTTGTCTGTTAGAGATCGCTCTAGAGCGATAAGACCGCCTTTTGTACATTGTTATCCTTTTATGTTTATCGGTATTTTTTTTAATAAACAATAAAGATTAAATAAATAAATAAATAATAGACACGAAAATCTTTTTAATACTGTAAATATGTGTATGAAGGGAAAAACTCTGGAAATTGGTTCATAAAAACTTATTGAGTAACATCTCATTCCAAACAGCGTCCGAGTGCGAATCATCCAAATTAGCATTCGGCGGCGAGCGTCGTTAACCCACGAGCACTCATAGGTCAAAACTGACCCGCGCCTAAGTGGGCCTTAAATACCCCCAAATGTATGGCGGGTAGATTATAGATATTAAATACGGGGCATAGACGGACGTGTCCGGAATTTCAAATTTGGAAAACAATAAAAGCGGGAAATTATTATGTTGGCTTCGTTTATGCTTTATCTCTGTTTTCTTTGAAACATGAAAGATTTTTTGTTATGTAATTCTATACGGTGAGAGAAAATATAAAATTAGTTTATATTTAGACAAAAGTGCCTACTAAAGCTAAGTGTTTATATGTATAAAGTATAATAAAAAGGTTATTCTAAACATACTCCTACAGATCCATTAAAAATAAGTCGTTTTGAGATGTATCGTAACAATAATATTGTTTATTATAGTACTCAGTTAAGTGCCTATACTCAAAAATAAAAAACTAAGAAAATGTTCTTCTATTGAGCAATTCGAATGGAATTTCGTCTCAGACAGGGAGGGACTGAGGCGGGTGAATTAATAAATATATTTTCTTTTCGAAAAAGATATTTCGATCTCGTCTATTTGGGAGTCCTGAAACAAATTCACTGAACTCCGTTAATAGGATTATAAAACAATATGTTTTGTTATTTGGAAATAATTAAGCAGTACTTAACTACGCTGCAAATTTTATGAAATAAGCTGTTTACGTCATTGTTTTGGAAGTTATATTTAAGGTTTCTGAAAAGCGTGTAGGTAAATGGATAAATAAATAGATATATGACGATTTTAAATTACCAAAGAACTTACAATTCATTTTTGCAACTCAAATGTCGAATCACGTAATATTAAAAGTACAGTCGAAAAGACAAGTCTCTTCTTCTTTTTACAAGATTTGTTTTAAGTGTTTAGCTATCGATTATACACTCCCCTCGCTTCCTAATATCCGACTATTCTCTTATCGTCAAAGTTACTTGTCAAGTATTCAATAAAAGCAACGAGCTTTTTTACGATATCGTAAAGATGTGGATTTTTTACCGCATTTCGGATTATAGGTTATCATGCTGAGGACCAGAAGCTTATTATTTTGTTTTGATTCAGGCCAAAAATCTGATACGTAGCAAGAAATACAGTTGCGTTATTAAGAAAATTGATTTAGGAATAAACCTTGTTACGGCCAGTTATGGTTTACAGTAGATTTAAATCCCCGGGTATTATATAGAAAGGAAGAAATTATACCTTCCAAACGAATGACCTAAAAGTGCCTTTAGTAAATGCCTCCTCTGAATTTAATTAATGAAACGTTTGATAATATAGAGATACCCATAAAATTATAAACGAATAACAATTACAATAGAAACGCCAAAGCAATATGTAATCCCAAAAATAAAAATTTCAACCTAATACACACGTATTATCGCTGACTTTGTTAACCCTTTTGCACCTCAAAACTTTTTCATGTGGGGTACATTTGACCCATCGCGACCGTACTCGCCCCGATAGAAAACAAATCATTAAAAAAACCCGAACGAACCCGAGCGACCCGAACGTGACCGAGAGCCAGATCGGCTATCCAAACCGAAATCTCTCAATCAATAAAAAAAAAATCATATATCGAGTAATTCAGAAATTTTGCCGTAAACCGAGTAAATACCTATCAATCAATGACCCTTAATTATCGTTGGTGATAGTCAAAAGCTATTAAAAGCATGATAATATAAACCTCGCAAATGAGAAATAGAGTAATGAATATTATACGTTAGCAAAATGTACATACTTTTCTTTCATTTACATTAAATTCTGAGATTGTACATAAAACCGTATTACATCTTGTAACATTTTTTATACTTACACAAAAACAGAGGTATTTTGTTTTGAGGAAAAATGGAGTCTCATCAGACATTTTTACTTAAAAGAAAATCATAGCTTTATATTACAAGCTTTTGCCAATCGATTTTCTTTTTTCCAAAACGACACGAATAATAGCTACTACATATAATATTAGCACATTGTTTACAAAACCAATGACTGTAACAAAGAAAAACTCTAACAAAGGAAATATGACACAATTTAATAATCATAATCCTGTGTTAGTCATGACTAATGAATATTTCAGAAGATCTTATTGTCAAAATATACAAACGTATAAACGTCCGCCGTGTAATTTGAATTCGGAATATCCACGGGCGTCGTCGCACCTCCCGGTACGTGACCGAGGGCCCGATGGCCTATCCAAACGAGGAATCACTTCAATTAGGCCAACATTCTAATTTTGACTCGCTTATTTATTTGCGGTATCCCCGACGGCTGCCGACTTTAATTTGGGGGTGAAATTGACCCGGCTGGAGTTGCGTAGCGCTGTAGGGTGAAGGCGTGTGCTGAGGTATTGAAGACGTGTCACTTTGAGTTGTTAGGGTACAGAGATATACGATAGTGGCTGAAGTTTTGCTGTAAAACAAATGTTGCGAATGCTATGTTCTGGATATGTTAATAAGTACTAAGCTATCGTCAGAAAACCATTTTAAACCAACCCGGTCTTACATTAATACAGAAGTAAAAACAACAATAAATCTCATTAACCATTAAATATATATTAAAAGCACATCATCCGGCTCTAATCCGGAACTAAGATCATAAAACTACTAATTTATTTGAATACGAGTTTTTTCAGAGTTGGATATAAAAACGCGGTGCGTGGCAAAATCATTATTGGTTTTATGGGCAATAACGACCTCTGAGAGGTTATAATTCGGGGGTTTTCTATACCGCGAAAACAAAAATAAATCAACAGATAGACGTTTTGGGGGTTGGGTTCGGTCTGTGCGGAAATCATAACATGCGTACGATTTATGTGCATGCCGGGTAGAGTAGCTTGCTATGAGCGGCTTAAATGCAACTTAAATGGTGGAATTTATATAATGACTTTTAGAACTTAATATATGTATATTTTTTTGTATTCCTTTTATAAGAACGATTTTTTTTACAAGTAGGTACCTAAGTAATTTAACTTTTATAAGAATAAATAAAACTTTTTAGTTTGTTGAGTGATTATTTTTTTATTCTAAATTGAAAGTTTTTTGCTGACTGAATTTTTGAAGCGCAAATTGGGATTTTAATTAATTATTATTTTATTCAAAGAAAAAAAAATAACATTGCTAACTTTGTTGCTCGTATCAGTTCACTCCACTTTCATCATGTAGCTATCCTTAATGAGCAAGTGTCAAATGTAACTTCATGAAGTCATCTATTATTTAAAAATGCAATATTTATCACATAGCAGAGTAGTGATCGATAAAATTGGCAGTTCTGCGGAGTTTGAACACTATTTTTGTTATAATCAAATCGATAAAACATTATTTACGTTCCGTTTTACGTTCATTACTTTTTTTTCAAGAAATGTTGATGATGATGTGGTGTAACATTCACTTAATTGGACTTACGTACTTTTTTTAAAAAAAGCTGTAAAACATTTAAAACCTAAACCTATCTCCATCTGAGAATCTATCAAACAAACAAAGTCTGATTTAAAGCGGTCGAGTGAGCTTATTTGCATTCTCCATACAAGACAACATTATTTGCATGTCTGCGGAGTCTCAAAAGTAGAATGCTGATTCGGATTGACGTGTCTGTGCCTGACGCATAATAGCCTAGCTTGTACTTCCATCGGATAACAGCTCCGGCGTCAATCAACGATTGTTCCATTCTATAACGCACGCTATTCTATGGCTGTTAACCCTTCTGACGCCGATGTCATGCCGATGCCATGCCGATGGATGCGTCGTCTCGTCGTCGCTTTGACAAAAGAAAGCGTTTACACCTTTTTAATGACTTTATTCTATGACGAGCTTTTTGAATACGCTTTTCAAGATTACAGTTGTCTGTTTATGATGTCTTTGATCGCGTTGGATTAATGTGGCAGTAATATTAAATTGAGAAGGTATTTGTAAAATAACAGATAAAGCAATAGGTAAGTGATTAGGAAAATGTGATACAAATACTTAAAGCTGACAAAAATTCGTATAAAATTACATTTAACCACCTGAAAATTTTACTTTTACATAAAAAGGCTATTAATACTTTAAAAAAGAACAATAAGAAAAACAAGGGAAATAGATTAAATGAAGCGTTACTTTGTAAAGAGGCTGAGTATCCGGCGCGCGGTTGCCCATTCATAAGTTCGGCAATAAAGAAAATGTTAGCATTAACGCATCTTGAGGCAGTCCCACGAGCGAGGGAGATGGAAATATATAAATATCTAAAGCCATCCCTTTCTTCCGGAAGGTTTATCGTCTTCAGTAGCAACACAATAGATCCGCGGTTACAAGTACTGGCTTTAATGACCATGTTACAGTTGGAAAATTATTACGAACCCCAAGCGTTTATAAAATATGAGCGAAATAACCGGAATTTATGGAATATTAAAAAGACATACCCAGCAACATAAAAGATGGCAGTACACCTGGATAAAGGTATTTCAAAGTTTTGGTAACGGCAGAAAATTAATGGTGATTTTATAAATAATAAATTAACTCAAAAATTAACAAACCAAACTGACACACAAACTATGTCACCCAAAAGTAAGCTTGTGTCGTGTGTTATATTAGTGAGTACCTATAGGAACAGCCAGAACGGAGACGGAAAAGTCCGTAAAAACACTTGACCAACGCAGAGCTCGTCAAATTGGGCTTACCTTCTATTATGCAAACAAAAAGGTCTGAGGCATTTCTGAAAACCTCTCAAATCTAAGGCTGCAAACTGGACGGCAGCGACAGCGACAGCGGCGCGGGCAGCGACGGGCCGTTCGCCAGCGGGCGCTCGAGCGATTTGTCACGGTTTCATACAAACTCAATACTTTCTATTGTGTCGCGGAAATCGCTGCCCACGTCGCTGCCCATGCCGCTGTCGCTCTCGCTGCCGTCCAGTTTGCAGCCTAAGTCAGGTCGAATATAAACAAATATATCGGAAAATTTCATTTCAAATTTCGAACATCCGTAGACAGTAAGCTAAACAAAGGAGCACGTTACTTTTATGTATTTCACCCAATCATAACTCCGGTTCACGCTCTGCCACACTCGATGCTTCCACGGGAGGATGCGAGGGCTCGAAAACAAAGCCTCCTCCCAACGTCTTCTTATTTTATACACATTATATCAATGGAGTCACTTTATTTGATTTCTGCCTTTTGATATTTATTTTTATCTATTTTGTGTAAGGTAAACAGAACAGTTAATAATTTTGAGAGTATCTGTGGAAGCCACCTAGCAACGGACCAACGAAAATATAATTCAATATTATAAAAGGAATGTACTTTATAATTTGTTGGTACAAACAAAATACAAAGAAGATGAAGTTCAGTATTGAACATATCGACAGCAAATTAGCATGTATTTCGGAATAGATCAATTAATCGCGTTTCTAGTTGCTACCCATTCGAACGAGACCACTCATTTATAAACTTAAATAAGTTGCACTAATCAAACATATCCAATTTAGTTACTATCAGTCAATTTCAATGAGCACCTAACAATTATTGGATTGATCAAATAAAACACGCGCAATAGTGCCATTTCGACCCGATACCAAAAGTACAACAGTCCCAATTCGACCCCAGCGACGGGTGAAAGGTTAACCCAATGAAATTTTACATGGCTCGCACAAAAGCACCCTCCAGTGAATTCATTTAGTTCATCCAATAATCGGCGATCTCCATTGAAACTCGATCACCGTATAATACGAGATGACGATGAGTCTCGCAGCGTCTCGTGTGACCCGCTCGGTAGAAAGGAAGCGTATTATCCCTCAAGAGGTTAAACTTTTGATTAAATCGATATTCAATAAGCATTATATGGTATATCTTTGGAGACACAATACTTTTCTGTTACACTACGATTGTGTGCAAAAAGGCAATTATTTTGTAAGGAAATCTTGGTAAAACCATCTTATAACATTGAATATGTCAGTCACCATCAAAAAGAATATTTGATGGAGAAAAAAGTTATACTTATCGATTATGCACCTACCAATATTAGAAGATAACTTACAAAATAACACTTACAAAACATTAATAAAATACGTTCTTATTAGTTTACAACGAAATTTCCTTAGCAAATACTTCTCACATAGTATTGTTCGTGCAGTATTCGTACACAAATCGCAAGTACCGGCTCGGCACCGACACGGCGACGGCACGGCGACGGCACGGCAGGTATTCGCCGGAGATATATTGGATTTGAATGCGGTTATCGGTTTTCTGAAGTGAAGCTTAAATATTGACACGAGTTCAAATTAAATTTACTCCGAACTGGCGCCATATTAACGAAAGCGCCTTTGAATGAGCGATTTTCTAAATTCGATTCGTTCGACTGTAGTTGCGGAACTAGGATTAGCTTCGAGGTGAAGGTTTCTGGGTATTTTGTTGTTTGCCTTGGAGTATTTCAGGAATACGGTACTAAAAAAGACGCATCTTTACTTAAGTTAGTTAAACACAAAGGATATTTCAGAGCTTTTTCTTTAACCTGTGTTAATTTCGGAAGTGTAAAACTGTTGGTCTTCAATTAAAAATATAATAAAATACATATTTATACATATAAATAAATAAACCAAAGTGGTCGATAGTAAGCGATATTATATGCGCGTCATTCTTTGTGTGACTACGATAAAATATTTTTTTTAAACAAAGATATTTTAAACAAAATCGATCATTACTTATTAAAAAAACACTTGGTTTACCCTTAAGGAAACAGTGAAAACTGCATTTACAATAAAATAATTGGCATAAGAGGTAACAGAATATATCTTCGTCTTAGGCAAATCAAATATAAAAAAATAATCACAACGTCACCTAACAATCAATACGCCAACAATGCCGTCACTTGCACCAGTTTGGCATCACCGGCGGCACAACGCGACTCAGCGACGACGGCACGAAACTTTCCCAAAACAACGGCCACTCTCCGCTGCCAAAAACCTAATTACTCCTTAATTCCTAATTGTTACACTCCTTGGACGGAAACTTCTCTAGGTGTCCGACGATTCGGATACAATTAGTTCGGAATATGACGTAGGCGCGTAAATTAAATAACTCGGTGCAGCAATCCTTTTAGTGTTGCCGAGGAATTTAGCGAGTTTTCCCCTTGTTTGCGCCGGTCGTCGTAGCTTTGAGTTGGGAGATGACTTTGTGTAAAAGGGTCTTATTTTTCCTTTGTAAAGGAGGGCAAAATAAATATTCGCCAACGAATGTATTTTGTAAGTAGTTTGCAGAATGTTACGGTTAAAGTGTTGACAATAATGGTTATGACGTGTTCGGAGCGTTTTAACCTTTCGTGTGGAAGTTATGGGTCGTACTAAAATATAGAATAATGCCTGGGTTTTATTAAGCTTACGTTTATATTGCATAGTTAAAAATGGAAAGGCGTAAAATATATTCCTTTAAATGTAAAAAATGTTCGTTTTAAACCCTCGTTAAGTAAACGCGTAGACAGTTCAATTCCGGACCTTCATAAAAATTTCAATTAAAAAAGATCAACAGTAAAATCATTTTTAATGAAAAAACTCTCATCCACGCGGATTAGCATACCTACTTTATACAAATTTACATGTAAAAAATCGTATTTTGAAAGTATTTCAATTTTAAGTTCACAAATTATTACCATATTATATGAATGAGCAGGAATGAATAAACAATAACTCCTAAGCACCTGATTAGAATTCGAAATTCAAAGTACAGATTCAAATCTAGAACACCTTGTTCCAGACATTTAAATTTAAATCCGGTCCCTACCGTCTTAATTTGATTCCAGTTAACGAGAAGCATTTGACAGCAAAGAGGTTTCACTTCATACGGTAAGGAAGGAGGTTGGAAATGGAAGTAGGGCTGTCATTCAATGTTGTAATACATTTTAGTTTAACGAAAATGTTGGTAGTTAATGCTGTTGAAGTGAAAGTTTGTGAGCATGTTACTCTTTTACGCAATAATTACAACAAACATTTGGATAAATAGATGGAATTTTATGCATCCTGGTTATTTATTGCTGTGACTTAGTGCTTAAAATTAATTTCTATATCTCTTGCCATTTAAATCACCTAAAAAACCATTTTTTCATTTCGATTTTTGTCTAATAAGGATGTTTTACAAAATTTTACAACAGAAGTAATAAATCACATGGTTTAAATCGGTCAAATATTATCTTAAGTTTCACAATATCAAATAAAACCCTTTTTGACTTGCTTTTATAGCGTACAATAATTTGATTTACATTTTCGCCCTTGACCGTCATGGAGTCATATAAATATACGAAAATATAAATCAATATATATAAAACTGTTCCGTTACTGACTGAGTGACTGAGGTACTGAGTGACTGAGGTACTGAGTGACTGAGTGACTGACAGACAACGTACAGCCGTAACTACTGGGCGTAGAGAGCTGAAATTTGGAACATACATTCTTTAGGAGATCTAGGGGTGCACTAAGGAAGGAATTCCCGAAATTCCCACGGGAACGGGAAATATAGGACTTTTTAGTTTGTATGAAAAATCTTATTCCTTGAGTGCACCGATATGAAACTTGGTGTTAAGGTTTTTCAATGTGTGTTTGGTTGTGTTATGAAAGGAATTCCCGAAATTCCCACGGCAACGGGATATATATGATGTTTTAGTTTGTATGAACAAATCCCATCCCTTGAGTGCACGGATGTGATACTTGATATAAAGGTTCCTCAAAGTGTCTGTTTGTATTATGGAAGGAATTCCCGAAATTCCCACGGGAAGGGGTTGGACTTTTTAGTTTGTATGAAAAACCTTATTCCTTGAGTGTACGGATGTGATACTTGGCATGAAGGTTCTTCAAAGAGTGACTGGTTGTGCTACAAAAAAAAAAATCACAAAATTCCCACGGGCACGAGAAATATATGATTCTTAGTTTGTATGAAAAAAACTTATTCCTTGAGTGCATGGGTGTGATACTTGGTATAAAGGTTCTTTCAGTGGGTGTCTGGTTGTATAGTTTCTGAAATTTCCACGAGAAGGGTAGTTAAGTGCATACGAAGTTGCGGGATAAAGCTAGTAAAATATAATATTCAAACGTTTAAGCTTAAAACATAACCATATAATCTCTAAGTAACTCATTTATATTCACAAAATTTTATACAACGAATTTAAAACACCATGTAAAATAAATCGACAGCCCTATCGTTAAGATATCGAATGTACCTTGCAGCGAGTAACCGTCATAAATAGGACCTGCGTCGGAGGCGGCCTCGTAAACACGGCCCGACGGTACCACACTACCTGCTTATTCTAGATCTATTGATTATGTCAATAGTCAACGAATGCAAAGTGTTAAGGAAACCGACTTCAACCACAAGTCCTTTCCAAATACATGTGATAAAGAATAAAGAATACATAAATCCATCATAAGACAATCAAGGACCTCGATGGGCGCTGTTATATTTGAAGAATTATTTCGAAAAGCGCTCGATCGAATTCCACTGAAGTATATGCTCCACATCCATAAGTTTGAATTCTTAGCTTTAATTTTGGCCGAGTGAAAAAGCTAGAGTGCGGCCGTTGCGGGAATGCGTTCCTGACAGCTCCTTATGCCCACTGAATAAAGTTTATTTCCGATTCGAAAGTTAAAAAAGCTACGATTATGACAGCTGTCAGGAACGCAAACTCCCACCGGCCGCACTTTAATATGCGGAGAGCACAGCTTTGATTTCCTCCAAATAAAACTATGAAACATTTTCACAGACAAAACTTTCGATTAAAATAATCGAGGCATTCGTTTGGGACCTACGATGCTTTAGACAGATAAACAGATAAGTAAAACTTAACGTCACTCTAAGAGTTCCAATTTTGAAAATTCAATAACACTACTACATAACAGACGCCTTTAAACCACCTCCGTCACGCATACTTCACCTCAAACTATTAATTTTTCCATATACACCGGAGACATCAGAATTCATCCAGAATATAGCCACAGGCGAGAGCCACTGTTAAATAATTCATACAAGGCTGTAGACTTAAGTGGTGAGTGGCTCGTCTGCAGCTAACTTCGTACTAGTAATATAAATCTGTAGGGACGTCAATAGTTATAGGTTTATGAGCTGTAGATGGCGCGGACGTCGGCTTATGTTAATACTAAGCGCGTTTTCTCGAAATATTTAATAACTGCCGCAACTTGACTGTGTATTGAATAAAATGATGATCAGCAAAAACACTCAGACGTAGGTATTTATTTTTAAACGCAATGAAATCCTTTTTTCAAAAAAACGAATTGAATGATTTAATACATAGAGATACTACATATTATTCGGTAATGAAACGGTCCATCACCCCACTCAACCGGGTGCAATTTAATAAATATTGAATAGAGAATACTGAATTACTTGAACGAATTACGAATAATTACTCGGACGAGTTTCGTGGATGAGTTCGGCATACAACGATAAATCGTTTTGCAGTGACTAAAATGCCTGTTGTGCGTTTCTAAGTCTATTATGATACAATTGTTCTTTTTCTCCATTTTCACTGAGTACAATGAAGTACAAATACTATAATATTTGGAATTAAAAAAAACCCCAAAAAAAAACACTCCGTAGTTGGCGCCCTCAGATTCCGCATCACCGGATAGCGGTAAACATTACGGCACGGCCGCTCTAACCTCCACCATGTTTACCATTATTACTACTATATTATATTACTACTAATTGTAATGCAAAAAAGCCCTGCAATAGTTTCTCAAAAGCCAAAACCCGCTTAAGGCTTAACCCTACGTAGCTCGCGCCCTCACACCCGTCTCGGCCTCTATGACCTCCGCCTTATCGCCATTTTTCCAAGCGCCCGGCGGACTCCCTAATTATCTGCTGTTCCCGCTGATATTTATTACTGGACAGAGGTTCCGACTCCCGACCTCTGGTAACTGTACTCTCGAGAACGCGAGGAGGCCATTCTGTAACTAGCTTGCGTGTTTACTTCGCTTTAATGGTCTTTTGCGAGGTGCTAATATGTTTTAGAATCTACGGTAATTAGATGATCAATTATTCAATAACAATGAAATAATTCAGAGCTACTGTGTGCCTAGTGCGAGTTTTTTTAACTTCACCATCTCGTTTACGTAAACTTCGTTTTGTATGGGATCGAAACAACGCCAACTAGTGGCAAAAATGGGAAACTTAATTCCTGAGTGTGAGTTTTTACGTCGTAAACAATCGACTCCCTCGCATTCGAAAGTGAGAACGATATTGCACGTGATTGGTAGTTTGAAATGTTTTGTGAGTGCGAGTTGTGTTTTTCACGTTTCGAATAGTAACGTAAACGTAAACGCGTTCGAAAACTTCTCACTTGTATTCTCGCAGTGAGATGGTCGTGAAAACATAAGTTTATTAGTTTTGTTTTGTGTGTTGTACTTATTTAATATGTTTAAGGACAAATTGAGTGCAATTATAATGAAAAATATTGGAAAAAGAGCTCTCGCATTTTATAATCCATTGGTAGATTTAACCCAAATTACCTATAAGGCTCGATATCGTATGTTCAAAAAGATGTTAAAATTTTTATTTTAGAACAAGTCTAAAATCGTCACGACGACGACTGGTTCCTTTGTATTTAAGTAATAAAATAAATTACATTTTGTATGAAAGTTAAACGTTTCTAGACCTTACTTGATATTTTTTTCATTTATAGGACATGTTCTCATTTTAATATAATAAACATACTTGGCTCACTGTAACCCATTCTTAAAAACTCATGACATAAACAATTTCGCTAACATAAACAAACTGCTATAACCCCAACGATTTAAACAGATATTCGTATTCTATAAGATCCAATAGAGAAATAGTCTCCCAAAAATGGTCGGATTATTTCACGAAGCTTACGGACATCACATTTCACAGTGAGTAAACGCGACTCGATTGGTTAGCTTGGGTTGAAACTCACACTCGCAAGTTTTCGATAGTCGATACGTGTAAAGTAAGCTCGATTAACGCGATGGTAAAGTTATTCGCAAAACGTTTTGTAACTCGCACTAGGCACACTGATCTCAAGAATACAAAGTTATACTTATACAAAAAAAGAGAAATAAATCGAATTGGAATTATTAAATCTACAAATATAAATCTCAGCTGTTATTAAAAGGAACTGATTCAACTGACAAAAACTGAACAAAGTAAGATAATTACGATTGACATTGCCACACAACGATGATTGAATGACAACTGTGACAGCACATACGAAGGCGTGGCGAGTGAAACGCGAGAGGTTAGTGAATCGCCCTCCCGCGCGACCCAAGGATTAATTCTACCCGCTGATTTATACCCAGTCGCGACTGCAGCGTGCCAATTAAGTGTGGAGTCGACGGGATTCATCATGAACTAGTGCAATGCCCTGGGTTTGCATGAGTTGGCAGGACTTTTTTTGACATCTTCAATCATTGTGAATAAAATACCTAATGTAGTGTATGCGCGGTATGCTATTGGCGAGTGTTTACGTGTCAACGTAACGCATATTCTATACTCGGCAGTCAATTGTAAAAAACTGTGTTTTATTTAGCAAATCCAAACATTACACCTATAAACTACTCTATGTTTTATTGCTGGTGTTTTAACAAGCGTTTGATCTAAATCTCACTTGATGGTAAGTGAATATGCAGTCAAATATGACAGCAAACGGGTTAAGGACAGAATTGACTCTGTCGAACTCGTCACCGCTGCTGGAACTCATCACCCCAGCGGTGATATTTGCATTTTTAATAAAGGATGGCAGCCAGCCAGGCGGACCCTCAAGGGGTTCTAACATCTCGGATTAGTCGTTTCTTATGACACGCTTACTAAGGAACGGTACAGCTATTCTAAACCCTACTTGTTTTTCGTACTTCATCATCCACAGCCTGTATACGTCCACTGCTGGACATAGGCCTTCCCCAAGGTCTTCCACGTCGCTCGGTCCCGCGCCGCCCTCATCCAACGTTTACCGGCGACTTTGACCAGGTCGTCGGTCCATCGTGCGGGGGGCTTGAATACGCTGCGTCTCCCAGTACGTGGCCGCCACTCGAGAACTTTTCTGCCCCACCGGCCATCTGTTCTGCGAGCTATGTGCGTTTTTCGTACTTAGTTGTGATGCATTTCCGCAAAGTAACGCCCAGGCGCCTGAAGACTTCATCAATTAGGCATAGGTAATACATTCATGAAGCAGTCAGTCTTATGTAAAAGAGATATAAATAAATGAATATTGTTGGACATATATTCGCACAGCAACAATCTAAACCTAGCCTAGCTTATGTTAAAGGTATTAACTATAGACAAGGGTGACTGGTGACAAATTTTAGATACTGAAGGAGAGCCCTCTGTACTCGATTCTGATCATAATTATGTAATAAAAGTAGGTACTTAATTTAACACTATGAATAAATACTACTATGTTCCTTTTTTTACATAAAACTTAGTCAATCGCGGCACGTGACCTGGCACGCGGATCGCTGCCAACGCTATTTCGTTTTTTATTATATTTTTTCTCTTCATGTATGATCTCAAACTATAATTTGCGGAAATTATCCGGTGCAGGATATTTAGATAGCTGTAAACCAATATTCAAGAACTTCAGAATTTTACCGTTGCCTTGTTTATATATTTATGAAGTGGGCTTATTTGTTAAAAAGAACCCACAGTTGTTTCTAACCAATCGGGAAATGATTTCTGGTCGCATGAGACATGCAGAAAAACTTTATGTACCTGCCCAAAGGTTAACATTATTCCAAAAAAATATTGTATGTATGGCAGTTAAAATTTATAATAAACTACCAACTAAAATAAAAAATATACCATTCAATAAATTTAAATCTAGTCTGTTTGAATTCTTGCAATCTAAATTATATTATACTAATAATGAATGTCTAAATGACAAATATATTGATTAAAAATTATAACTTTACTGAATATAACAAATTAAAATTAACTTAAACATGTATTTCGACATATCTTAAATGTAATATTTTGCACACTGACACTTGTCGGTAGGATATTGTGAAACTTTAATCTATACAATAAGACCTCCAATGTACCAATTCCCATGCAAATAAAGATTTTATTATTTTATTATTACTTATTATTAAAACGTTCTTGAATTTCAAAAGTAACCCACGAGTCACCCTGTACATACTTATACTATTATTTTTTCGTAACTAGGTACATATAAAAGTCTACTATTAGTTTCTGAGTTGAGCGCGAAACAGGAACAAGGATAAATGACGGTCTGATTAATATTCGGTCGCGAATGCAGCAGATAATTAACTGTTTATTTGACTATAGCAGGCAGGATACAGTAAAGCTCCCAGTTTGCAGGATTTTGGCTACATCGGCAACATTCCATTTGATATAAACCTTAATTGGTACTAATATGATATAGCTGGAATTTTTGCCTTTGTGTTGTTTGAAAGCGCTAATTGTTTTTGGAGTGGAAAGTAGTTTTCGCATGAGATAGCCACATTTTTGGGGATTTCATATTTTATGAGGAAATTCCTAGGGAATTTGCTTAAACTAAATTTTTTTATAATTTATAATTTATTTATTTAATTTAAAAGCATTACAAAAATAATCATAAAGGTTGATGCCTCCTTTTAAGCTTATTAAAGCCTGTGTCAGGAAGCATCGCTCTTCCATAGACGAATTACTTATCAAATATAAGGGATGACAGGCATACGTATATTTTGTTAGTTTAAATATGCTTGTTTATATGAGTCTCGGCTTTATTTATCTGTTGGATAGTTTCACAAAATTTTATCCACTAATGAAATGACTTACATACATACATAACTTCACGCATTTACCTATCCCTTATGAAGTAGGCAGAACAACAGAGGTCATAAAAGCATCTGATGCCAGGTTTGACAATTACCTCCTGTATTATAATGATGGAGAGAGACTATTGCAGTGACAGGGGGTCAGCCTATCGCTAACCTGACCTGGAAGCAAGATATAGAATGTACCCGCGGAAATGACTTGTAAACAATAAAAATACTTATTTATTTTCCAGTTTACGCCCTTCAGAAAGACAGCCACGACGAAGAATTTGGACAAGTAACTCTACGCGCTGCTTAATATCCGGGGCGACTGCAGTTTGATAATTAAGTGTTGAGACGCCGGCATTTATCATGGATATCACAAGATGGAACTTTTGAGAACCGTGTGCGCGTTTCGGGGTTTTTAATTTCCCAGAGGAACGGCTTAAGTTTTGGTGGGAAGTAATGGTCTTAATTTACGAAAGTTGCCTCGCCATAAATGAGATTTGTTTTTCTTGACGTACCTACCTAAACAGATGCTTAATTATTTTTTTAATATGAAGACGGAAGAAATAATTGATATACCTCTGACAATTTTAAAATTGGAACGAAATAAAAATTGTGTGTTTTTTTTAAATCTCATCGTTTTTACCAGGCAGTGATGCAACATATTAAAAAAGAAGTATACTTTTCATATGCTTTTTTGTGTAAAAAATATAGAATGCGCCTAAATAAATATTGTAATAAACACCAAAAATTCATATGAAAGCCGATGCGAAAAGCAATTTCAATTTTTCCGCCGGGATTTATAAAAAACTGACACAAATAAAAAAACTTGATATTTTTCATAAAACTTGAAACCCCATCGGAGTCATGCGGGCCTGGTCGTTCAATTAGTCATTCGATACATTTCAGAGCAGACGTTAACTTATTAAATAGAAAACCTTATTTAAACTGCTTTCTGGTTGCTTTTCGCTTGTTGAATGTGAGTCACATAATTACCTTCATGCATAGGGAAGGGTAGGCTTTGTGGATTTTGGTAATTGAGCCTTGTATCTTTGGACGTACGAGAGTATTGAAATAATATTAATATTGAAATAGCAGACATAATAATGCGCGGAATATTCGGCGTCATTTATATATGCCGTGGTTGTAGGAATTTGAAACAAATCTGCGGTGCGAGCACAGAACTTTATCGACTCGTATGTTTACGAATGTTCGTATAGTATGGAGTCGGTTGTAAATTTTTAATAAACAGTTATTTAAGAGTATGACATCTTTACAAACATTCAAAATTAACAAGGCACACATCTATTTAAGCTGGCCGTGTGGCAATGGATAGATTTCAATTATTTCTAACAAACCGTCTCCATATGTACTATACCTATCTGTTAGTACAAAAAATAAATAAAACAATTTAAAAAAGGAATCCCGATGTCTGGTGGTTAAGTTAGCAAAGACAAGGTCGAAGATTGATGCACACAGTTGCACACAATTTTTGTTTAAAGCAGGTTTTCTATATTTCTTGTAGTTTTAAATAAAATCAGAATAAAGGGAGACGTGACAGAAAAACATTCGCAGTGCCTAGTAGAAGTCAGTTAGAATAACAAATTGTATATTTTAGAATTTTGCACGAAAGGTTTTGTTCTTTTATTAAGGCCTCGTATCTACTTATATTTATATCTTGTGTTACTTGTATAATTTTGCATGACATTATCATATTTGTTTGAATACGGTTTACTATTTGCATATTATTTACAAATAAATCTGTGTATTATTATAGTGAAATTATTAAAAGAAGCTTATTTAATAGACTATAGAACCTTAAGTTTATCTTACTAATATTATAAATGTGAATGTTTGGATGTATGGATGTTTGTTCCTCAATCACGGCAGAATGGCTCAACGGATTTGGGTGAAATTTGGCATAGTGACAGTGTAGAGTCTGGAATAGCACATAGGCTACTTTTCATCCCGATATTCCCGCGGGATCAGAAATTGAGCGGGTAAAATAGTACTTAATAAACGGACGTATTGAACCGGAATTTAACTCGATAGCTTTGAGAGAATTTATTTATATAATTAAACTCAATTAAAACCAGACAAAACGCGTCTCTTATTAACCCAAAATCCGCTTAACTTTTTCAACAACACCGATACACCCGAGAAATATATCAAAACCAAAATGGCGGTGGTCATCTGAGAATTAATTACCGCAGCCACCCTTTCGGCAGTTACAATAATAGTTAATACATAAGCGCGGCGGGATGCAAAGATTTACAGCTTCCGTTTAGATGCATTGTCTCTGGACCGAGCTCCGATCTGACACGGAGCTGGGTAGTACTTTACAGAGGGGATTTGAAATAAAAAAATCCGTGATTTTTTTTTCAGATATAACATATTTGATATATTTTCACACATGAACCCGCGTTGTACGTTTCCAAACCTATAGTTTGTTACTTAATGTTTGTTTTATAAAACCTATTAATGTTTCTCAGCTTCAAGTATAAAGAAAAATCAACCCAATCAAAAATAAATAGTTGCATTCATTGGACGAGCTAGACACCTTCAAAATAGCAGAATGAGGCACAAGAAAGGGAGTCGTGGAGAGAGCGGAGAAAGGGCTTTGCCAAGCAGTGGGATAGAAGTAGTTAAGATAAGATATAAGATCTTTTTTGGTGACCTGATGGTAAGTGAAGATGAGGTCGAAGATGACAGGACAGTACATACTACCCCTAATCTATCGACCAACTATCTCCAGGAGCGGTGATATTAGGCGGTATATTGTATATGAAGGGTATACCTACGCTAGCCAGACGGACCTTAAAGGCCACTCGGATTAGTCGCTTTTACGACACGATTATCAAAACAAACAAAGCATTGAAACATTTATTCCAAGCTTATAATAATCACCTCTAAGTTAAAACCAAACAGACGTAAGCTCTGCGTCATACATCCACTAGGGCTGCGCTCTTGCGCGCGTCCCAGGGCTGTCACCATCGAGAGATGGAACACCGGAATCCGGATAAGGTCGTATGGGAACGAATGGCCGCTGGCTGCTCGGGGATTTATCTTGCAGGATGGACCAGGTTTATGCTGCTGTGTAATGTTTGCAGGGCATTTGGTGAATTGTTTTTGAGTTATTATTTATTGTGTTTTGATAAGGAAGATGGAAATCTTGGTCGGTTTCATTGTAAAAGGTGTGAACCGTTTTTAATTTAGTTTGACGTCTTAGCGACGTATTAGGACCCATGTTCAAGAGTAGCCGGGTATTTCAAAGTTTGCAGCTTCAAAATATTTAGTTATTTAATACATCTGTTTTAAATCAAGTAGGTGTATTGTTTGAATCAAGACAAACAAAAATCAAACCGTTATCTTCCTTAAATAAAGGACTTTTATCGAGACATTTTAACATGGACAGCCTTATCAGGGCTGTTAATAAAATTAAAAATCCATTGATAAAACTACCTTGTATAATTTGAATTCAGAATTGAAAAAAATAAACGTTATCAAAATATTAATAACCGATCGTAAATAAAATATTTAAATAATAAAAATGATTGACAACCCTGTTCAAACAGATCTTAAATCGCCCGCAGGCTCCCGTCCTACCGCGGCCATAAATCCTCATTTAAATCAACAACGACTATTTAATTTTCAGAATTACTTTTTTCGCTGAGTTGCACTCGACAGTACTTTATAGACTCTAAATATTATAGTGTTATAGAGCCTGCACTAAGATGATTACGACGGTAGCTCGTTTACTGGCGATAACAAATTTTAACTTTCGATATACAAGTTGCTGGGACCGGTTTCACTCGCATAACATTTGAAATGGTCTTCCATGCTGGACTGGGAGCGAAAGAAAAACGTAGAATGTGCCAGCTGTCAGTTAAGGGACAGAGGTGTTATGGGAGGCTTTTTTGTGGGCGATAGGCTGACCCCCTGTCACTGCAATACTCTCTCTTCACTATTATAATGCCTCCAAATTTGTCAAACGTGACATCAGATGGTCTTGTAACCTCTGGTGTTCTTCCATAAGGGATACAGGCGTGACGTTACGTACTTTTGAAATGCTTCCTGATGGTACCTTCTCAAACCATAATTATAAGTTAAAATCCTAATGCTAACGGAATAAAACAAATAAGAAAAATCTAAAATATTTATAAAAACCGAGTGCGTGTCAAATCAATGTTATTGTGCGTTTTAATAACCGCTCTTAAGCAACACTCGAATCCGAGAAAAGAACAATCTAGAAATGTTATATGAAATTACGGATGACGGATACCGGATAGAGTGGGTAAGCTACCATAGAAAAAGATCTACGGCTACGCCAGACAGTCGTTTCTCGGATTCGTATCGGATCCGATGTAGTGCGTAACAGCCTGTTCACACATGATCCGTTTTACTAGATCGGTCATACAACTCCATGCGCCATCGATGAAAAAAAAACGTATCCGGTAAAACGTATCTAGTAAAACGGACCGTGTGTGAACGGGCTGTAACTGCTCTAAGGGCACGTTTCGCGCGGAGTTCACGCGTTTTCGTTACATTGCCGGCTTTTCTCTAAAGTCCAAGGACTGTATACCGGTATGAATTTCTGTACATTTTTTTTTTTGTATGACGTCATACCGTTAAATTAGTTGTATTTAAAAATAACAGAAATTCATACTGAAATAATTCTTGTACCTTTTTTATTATTGTAGCATAACTGATTGTTTTTTCAGTTAACTGAAATTTTCCGGTATTAATATTAATATTGATATTAAAACTTTACGTGCCCTAACCGCTCTTAGAACGCTGCTTTACACGTGAATATTGATTGTAATTTGTAACACTAGTATCAATAGTGACATGATTCGTATCCCGTCACAGTGTCACAAACATATCAGGTGACGAAATAATGTAACTGAACCTGTCATAAACGTTGAATATTATTATTGTATAACGCTGTCATGTGAGATATAACAGTACGTCATTAATAATAATATAATTGATGGCGGCACCCCTCTGACAGCTAATGAGATAAGTTTGACTGTTAATATGTTTCACATTTTGAACTCGATTGTATTGAAACTGGCACTTGAATACCTAAAGTAATTCCTATTTCGCTTTAAATATTAATTTCAAGTACCTACTTATAAATGAAATTAAATCTTTAGAAAGGTACGAAAGAAGCATTATCTCTATCCCACTAATCCTCCAAAAATAGCACTGAGGGAGTATTTTTTCTTATCTATAATACACTAGCCACCGCGCGCGGTTATACCCGCGTAACTTTTGATCCCGTGGGAATTTCGGGATAAAATAGCCTATAACCTTCCTCAAGAGTTGGGCTATCAAATGCAAAAAGAATTTTTCAAATCCCACTTGTAGTTTCTGAGATTAGCGCGTTCAAACAAACAAACAAACTCTTCAGCTTTATATATTAGTATAGATATAATATAACAATATTATACTCGCTAAGAGTGATAGAATAACTATTTAATTCCCAGGACTACACATACCAAAAAGCTAAGAATTTACACATTCCTTGACTTAATTCTTCAATCGTCGAGTTCGGCTCTCTCTCATAAGCGTAACGTCACTGCACTTCTCTTGCAGGATAAGTCGCGACTTATCCCAAGAGGGCGCTGTACAACAGGATAGTTTGCGACAAGCATCCTCTCCGAATGAATGGCGTGATGAGGGCCTCGCGGCAGAGGGCGCGCTTGTAGCTCAAGCTGATATTTGTAATGAGGAGGTTTAGTTGGACTGCTTTCGTAATTGTTGCATTCTGTTACTGAGCTCTTGTTCTGTTGTACTGCATGAGTATTTCATTTCTGAGACGATTCGATTGGTGCAGTTTCTTTTATCTGTTTTTAATACAAAAGGGTTTTCTTTTATTATATTTTAACCGCTACAATAGGCACTTGTTAGCTTAGTTGAGGTCTAGATAAAGGAAAGGGTAAGTCAATTAAGGAAATAATAAGCTTTTCCTGTTAAAGGCTATGTTCGTCTTTACATTATGTCTACGAATTATATTAATAGATGATGTTATGTGATAATTAGGTAAATCAAGAGATACCAGCTTTCATAACATACAAAAAGAGTTTAAAATAAGTTTAAACGTAAGCACACAAGAGCATTCAGAGAGTTCAGTTATAGTTTAATTTGGCTGCTCCTGAGTAATGGAATAGATAATGTTGCTAACACGCATAATTTTTGGTTTCATTTATAGCACGAGTTTACGTTCGACTTTACCTGGGTGTATTCTGAGACTTTTAATCCACTATTTCGTAAAAATAATGGAAAAAAAGACATCCTAGACTTTGCTACCTGTGAGCGAAATTTCAGTGTAAGTAACTGAGCCGTTTCAATCTGGAAAAGCAACAAAAATCGATATACCTGTTTTCGTCGAAGAAAATAATTGGGTAAATTGAAAGTAATGCCTGATTCAATCAATTATAACAAAAAGTTTGTTTTTGATGAGTCTTAAAAATAAATCAGCGTTTTCTTTAAAAATAAAGAAGTTAAGTAATCAAAAAAGAAATTGGGAATACACATGAAGCCGTAACAATTATACTTTGTTTTAATTACAATAAAATTGTGAGGTTGTGTCGAAACAGCACTCCGCAACAATATGGCTGTGCGTTGTAACTTTCCAAACAGTTCTATTTATTCTTGAATATATTTTTAACTTCTATTTTGGTTTATTAAGAGATTCGAGAAATAACGTCTTTAGATTAAATAAGCATTACGCAATACTTTATCAGCCGTAGAGTTTGGGTAGCTTACTTGAGCACTTTTTGATTACTGTATTTCTTTTAAACATATTTTATTGCAGGAAATCGGTAATTGGGTGATAAGGGCTGACTTAGGATGATGGTTAAATACATGTCAGTATTTTCATGATGAATAAACTAAAAATCATATTTAACTGACAAAACTAAGTTTGACAGTTAAATGTTATTTTTACGACATTGGCGATGGGGTAAACCAGTCTGCCTCAGACGCCAGTGGTTGCGGGTTCGAATCCTGCACGGAACATTTGTTCCGTGTCTGGGTGTTTATCTATTTATGTATTTATATTCTAGGTTCCCCTAGTTCGCTACATGGTATCCCATAACACAAGCTACGCTTACTTTGGGGCCATGTAGTCGGTGTGATTGTCAATTAAATTAAGACAATAAGTTTCGATGGTCTTTCATGACTTTTGTGTTCAAAGAGGAGTTGTTTTGCCAATAAGTTACGACTCAAACTAATTTTTTTTTCAGTTCGACACGTGAAGCTTAATAATAGCCAGAGAAAAAGATTAAATTAATGTACTACTACTTAAATCCAGTACTTACAAAGAGCACAAAAATTCGAGAAATAAAAAAAAATAGCTTATTCCGAAACCTCTCCACGTAGCGTCTCAAGAATCAAAAGCTTCCTTTGCGACATTCGGCGGTAGGTGGCGGGTAGGTGCCCACTTTACTCCGCCATAAAAACATAACGACACGGTCCTCGTCACTCGTGACAAACATTCGCGAGTATGTGACAAAACTGACACGTCATATTTCTCGTTTTATGTCGCGTTACGCAGAGCGTGGTATGAGTTACTTTCCGCTTGTACTTATTTTGATATAGGGATTTGATATAGATCCAAGGGCGGTAGGGCTAACTTCAACCTACCTTACACGAGCTATAATGTATAAGGGTGTCACCACACCAATTGATCGAACGTCGATCCACAGGCGAAGGGAACAGTCGACTTCGATCGATAGTTTTTACTAGGCCAAAAAATCCGATCGAAATGAAATGAAATGAAAATTATATGAAAATGAAATGAAATTTTTTTGAAATGAAAAATTTTATTCATCATAAGACCATCGAATGGCCGATTGATGACGTCACAACTTTGTACTTCGGCTTTAACAAGGTGTTGATAGTTATTGAATAAGATATTACAGTAGACCAAGAGACAAAAAAAGCCGACGGTCTTGTGAGTTTTTCAGACAGGATTGTACGAATTAATACAAAATTAATACAAATTGATCATGACATGAAAAAAGAAACAAACACAAGACAGCTAATTGTGAGAGCTAATATTATGCCACAACCAAATTGCTTACATAGCAGATGCAATGAGCTATGGATGCACAACACGAACATGACAAACTGGGACCAGAGTATTTAAACAAGATCGACGTCGACTGTGGTATACCCAAATAAGTATATGCAGTTTGACTTTAAAATGTTACTGTCTTTGCAGTTAAAGTGTTTTCGCCTCGATATTTTCCTCCCCTTTACTCGGATATTACAGCTTTCGATTACATAATTTAAACTCAACATTTAGATGCCTTTTCACACAATCATCTATTTAAACAAAACATACATCCAGCTAAGCCTACTACCGTACATTCAACATCAAAATCCAGATTTACATGCATTTGTTACAACCGCAGCCTTGTCTCAGCTCTGTGGTCACATCTTTTACTATAGCACAGCACTTAATGCGTAGTCATTCATCATGCCCACGCATACGATTCTGGACTCTATCGCTCAGGAAACAAGAGTCACAGCTAAGTGCCGGCAGTGATATACGTTTCGATTACTATGTAAAAAGGTAAATATTATACGCAATGAGAAAAACATGGTGAGATGATTTATTATGCGTGCCAATTGTAACTGATAGGCGGCTGAAATGTATGCTACAAGTAGTACAAGTTTTATTTTTCATAGCGTAGCTTTTTTCTTTTTTTTTGTAATATATTGTATATAACCGATACTTTCTTCAAATATCAGAGCATAGTTAAGACACGCCATTTATCTATCTATAGGTATAATATATACATACACACATAGCATGTTCTCCTAACGCGTCTGTCTCTCTGAACGCGATAAACTAGAAATCTACTGCATAGATATATTGCGGATTTCACTAAATAACTAAGCAGATACATGAGAAAGCCACAAAAATGACGATGATAGTTTAAGAGGTCGCAAAAAAAACATGGCAATTTCTTTACATGACAGGGCTCACTAGCAAGTTTTAAAAAAAGGTTACATAACTTTAATTAAACTTACAGCGTTGTTAATTAATTTCCGCGACCCTCCGGCGATTTAACAAAGCCTTCGGATGCGTTTAAATAAGCCTCATCATTAAATCGGTAGCATGCACCAGTGTTGCCCTCACAAAGGGAAATAAATAAACATAGAGCATTATCTACGGCTGCGCCATCTATGCGACGGGAGTATTACTAATAAACGCCCGCCACCCACAAAGGATACGATACATAAATAAAATCCAATACAATACATAGAAGCTATGAAATTCCAATTTTGCTGGTTGTGGCTTATTATAAAGCTTCGTTGACACGGACTGGTTTTAGAAGGTTTTGTTGTAAGTGATTGTTTCCCAAAAAGTCCAAAATTAAAAAGGAATTCGACTCTAAACTCTACCTATCTGTGTATCTTTATCTGTGTCGCGTGATTTTGCGTTCTTTAACCGTGGAAGACCGCGGAAACACCCACATATATCGACAATACTATTTAAAATTAGATCACGACAGAAAAACAAGACCTTAAAACGCCAATAACAGAAATTAAGTTTAAAAGAATTAAGAACAGTTACAAAAGCATAAAACAAAAAATATATCTAGCCAACAAATATCTATTACATTAATCCTTTAAGTATTCAAATGCTCACTAGAAACAGCTCAAAACGTATGCATCTAAACTATCCTTAACTCAATGTTAGCTCAACAATGGTCGTTGACGAATGCCTCCGCGTCCGGCGCGCGGCCATCGCTCACGTCGGCTGCCCGGCGACCGGACACCGCTCCGTGTGAACCCAGCACTATCGATCACTGCTCTGCTAGCTCTATGCCTTTTTTCCACCATTTATGATCATTTTTCTTGGCCCGTTTCGGAAGTTACTTGTATAATAGTTAATCTGGATCTGTATACAGTCTTGATATACATAGTTACATAAACATGAAGGTTATTGAAGCGTGTGTAGCGTTTTTATATACATAAAGAGGTTTCGGAGATCTTTTATGTTTTATGTTAAAATAGTGTTTCATTTTATGAAATAGAGGGAAATGTATCATCCTTGAATTCATTTCGAATGACAGTTTAGCAACTTAATATTTTTTATTATAAGAACGTTTTGGTTTACATGTAGTTTAGTTATTTAGTAACTAACAATACTATGAGACTGTCTTACTTCACAGCCGCTGTCAATAAACAATTTTTAATTGATATACAGAAATATCGAAGTGAAAGAGTTTGTTTGTCACCGAGCTATTTTTAGTGTCTCAAACTATCAGTAGGAATTGAAAAATATAATTTCCTATTGATAGCTCATCTTTTTAATACCGTACGAAGCTGCTAGCTCCATAACAAAGACGCCATGTTAAACGTTCGACAATAACGCGTGTGTAAAGGCCGCATAATAAACCATAGCTATCAGATTTTTTTAAAGTTCCTGATTATGTACTTCAAAATTATAATAGTTTATTAAACAGATCAATACCATTACTATCTTCTCAACCTCAATCATACAGTCAAAAATGTCTAAAAATCATAAGCATCACACGCCGAAACTCCCTAACCCACAATGAACGAACGACAAAGAAGTTTCCATTAGTAATGAAAGCTGCTCACAACTGTGGAACACTTCGGAAGAGGTAATACTGCAGCCTCCGGCCCCCTTCCTGAGGGAGCCCTGGGGGATCCCCCAACTAGGGTCCAGGAAATGGCGGAGAGCGGAAGCAGGGAACCCTTTGCCGCCCTTTGTTTATTGGTGACACAACTATTGTGTCAGAATGGCTGAACGAAGCGACGAGAGCGTCGGTATTTGTGGATTGTTGATGGATTTGTAATTGATTTAATAATAGTATGATTATGCGTTTAGAAAGGTTTTTAATTTGTAGATACATTTAGAAGTTGTATTTACATGTTTATTGTTAATTTCAAGAAGTTAGGCCGTAATCGTCGACTTTACAAATTGTACGTTACAATTCACTCAATTCATTATTGGCTTTTGTAGCATGTAAGTTCACAAAATCATACTGTAAACGTATGTTGTAAAAAAAACAAAAAAAGCTCATGGGTAAACACTACAGTTTTGGTATTAAAAGATTGTAAACAGTAAGTTTAATAAAAATTAGTTTAACAAGGACTTACCTTTATAAATCTTTTAGCTTTAGTTAATAATCCTAGGGTAGTGTGTCTTGATGCTTCGGAGCCTAAGGGAACCATGTCTTTTAGTTTTTCCAAGCAACTTCTTAGGTGCGCTCTCCTGTAACAAAATGAGAAATTGTGAGTGTTTTTGATGAACGTAAAGATAAAGGGTTATACGCAGAAGAAATCGCCATCAATAAACATCAATGGACTGATATTATCGGGGGAGAAACTTTTCATAAATGGTGGTAAGTTACGAAGTACTGTAACTTTTGTAGAACAATTAATTCTAGGTCAAGAACCCTAATTATTGAACTAAGGAGACACGTTTTTTCCAACATCTATTGTTGTGATAGTTGTTGCGAATATTTAGAAATACAATAAAATCAAATTAAACTTGCCGAAAGCACATTTTTTAATTTCCCGGAAATAAAAAATAATAGTTGTAAAGTCCTACTGTCAAACTTGAATTAAGCCGCCCGCGCCGCCACCCCGTTTCAAACCTCTGGATTGGTTAATACCTGCTTATGTAATGTAATGGTTTCAAAATACGACGCCATGTTTGAAAAGACGGACTATAAATTCCTGTAATTTTTAGGTTAGATTATTGTTTTGACTTTTTATTCCCAACTTCTGTATAAATCTAATAATTATATTCTGATTACTCGTTATCTAAGCAATAAAACGCACATATTAAGTTTGAGGTACGTGAATGCTATGTGAAATAAAAGCGGTACTGACAATGTTTGGGACCTTGCCATTCTTCTTTAACACGATTTTATTTTAAAAGCAGCTTTTTAAATATATTTATTGAAAATACCAAAGCGATATTTAAGTGAGCAACTATCGCCATGATCCCACGTACACACGCTCGCGCCACGTGCAATTACATTTTTAAACCGCGCACCACACCAACAATTACACCATAACACCATTACGCGACGCCGTTTCCACTACACCTGTGGTTATTATGGAGAACGGTGAATTATGGCCTAAAGGAAAAGTGTCGGCCGTAAAATTTCCTATATTTTATTCGAGCTTCGTCGTAGCCTTTTAAAGTGTTTTTATTTCACGTATGGTCGATGAGGTTTTGTTCTTGTTTCGTTATACGTTGGAAAGTTAGGAATTTAATAAACGAACAAGCAGGGAACAACGTTTAATAAACCTAAACGGTCTGATTGACAAAGGCAACAGAACTACGAGAAGATAATGCTGCCAGCGACTGTATCTTGAACAAAGAGAGGACGATTTTAAAAGAGTTGTAACTGTTTTAAATGCTGTAAAAATTTCCTTTCATATATTAAAAAGAAACTTTTACGTAAAAGAGGTGCATCACTAAGATAGTGGTGAAAAAATTAAAACAAAAGCAGTTGAAATCACTTTTTTCAGGTAGGTATTTTTTGTCTCATTAAACCTGTAAAATATAACTTAACGCTTACAAGAACTGCGAAGTATAATAAATACAAATTATCTAAACTAATTCAACCCACATGCCACATATATAAAAACACACGACGAACAAATTGCTCAAAGAAATTCCCATTACGTTATTATTTAGGCCGAAGGCTTCGCCGCGTTCATGCTGTCACAATTTCGTAAGAACAATACCCTTACTGTGGGTTTTAAATTAATGTAGGAAAAGAAAAATTAATTACTTTGCTCTAGACATGCTTTTTCTTGCGGTGTTATAAATAAATTCTGTTGGTTTGGTAAGTTTTTTGCGTTCTTGCCGTCTACTTAAATAATGTCTACCGTCTACATAAAATTAAACTTAAATAAATTCCCTAATGAAAATTCTGGAAGTTAAAGATTTCATTTTCTTTCGAATATAATTAAGTTGTACAAACTTATATTAAAGTTAATCAACTAATGCCATTTTAGGCAAAACAAATTCGTAATAGCAACGTACTTATTATAGGTTTGCGATATAGATTGATTAGGTATTATTAAAATTTCCGATCTGACCAGCTATATTTGTAATTTGAATGTGAGTGCGGGAAGAAAAACCAAACTTTAGCTTACTACACGTCTAAGAAATTCCCGATAAAATCTAATCGCCATCCAAGACCGAGAACCAAAAGTAGTAGCATCAAATAAGCTTTGTTAAGACTCACGAGGCTAGTGGCCTTGGCTGCGGGCCTTATCGCTTTCCAAATATAAATTAAGGCCCAGGCAGCCCATGTGACAGTGCGGCAACTAATTAGCTGCTCGAGAACACAAAGAAACCCGCGGGTAGAGCCGCAAGTTTATTTGAATAGGGCATTGCAAAAACTTACGAAAACGAAATTAGTAAGAAGTATATTTTTATGTCTGAACGTGTGAAACTCAAAAACTGTTGAGACGACTTTCATATGGATGTCCCAAAGAATTCATTCAGCAAGATTCGAGTAAGCTTTAGGTCTATAATTTTTGTGTAAATTGGATGAAAAAGGTCGCGATCTTTTAAAATAAACGAGTTTTGAACCGGATTAGCCCTTATAACTTGTTAGTGGTCGTTTCGGTGTCTTCACAGACCCATTGATCACGAACGTCAAATGACAAAGAATTCGTCCATCCACGAGAAACCTATTCACTCGACACTTAAAAGTTGCAGGACTGTAGTGGTCAGGAAAAACAGACGCAGGCAGATTGTTCCACACCTTGGCAATCCGTACCAAAAAGGAACTATAGAATCCACTATATAGGGATGGAAGTTCTGTCTGCGTCTGGTAGTCCGGTGGTAAAAAGGGGTGGGTTCAATTTGGTCAAAAAGGGCACTCGTACACTCACCAAAATGTAGCCGATAAAATACTGTCAAACAAGCAACCTTACGACGATGCTCCAGCGTCTGCAATTTTTTATTTGTAAGGTTGTTATTTATGAGTTTACGGGTTCTTCGGTCAACAGAGTCTAGCGCTTCGAGCTGGTATTTGGCAGAACCATCCCAAAGGTGACTACAGTACTCCATGCACAACCTCACTTGGGCTGTGTATAAGTTGAGCAGCCGTTCAGGGCTGAAGTACCGCCGGACCTTCGAGATGATACCCAATTTTTTGGAAGCCGTTTTTGCCATAGACTCAATTTGATGATGTCTTTGACATAAAACCTGAATATGCAAGATTAAAATAACAAAGCCAAGTCTGGATCTTTAAGGACATAACCTCGAAACTTATTCACCTTTAAATCTCTAAAATTATAGTCCCAGTAATACGACTAACCAGAAAGTCACTTCGAATATTCGAAAATCAATCTCGTAGCCTCCGCATTCAAAGTTATACTTCATAGGAGTTAAGCTTCGAATATCCCAGTCTCTCCTAAAATGTCTAAAATTATGGCGACATTAAACTAAGCTACGAAATTTATAACTTAAATCTAGCGCTCATGACTTTAATTCCTACCTTATAATACTTTTTATGGGTTTGTTTGCTTAATTTCATATTTTATTACTTAACAAAATTTATAGGTGTATAATCTTTGCAGTACTTAGTGCGTAATAGACTTTTGCTCCTGCGCATAAATATTAAGCATTGACAAAACGATAGCTTGTTAAAGTTAAAAAGTGTTTTTTTTTACACTTTTCATCTTAATAGTATAAGGTTTAAGGTAACTATTTGGTACGTCGGAAACACGTGCGATAACTGCTTAGGCACAGTACAGATATCTACAATAATTTAACTTCTTACAATCGGACGAAAACTCGCGGCTCGATCTCGGCATGCGCTCAGTCAGGCCAGTCACGAGTGTCTGTATACCGAAACAATTGTTGATTGAGCTTTACGTTAATATGCGGTTTATTTATATTTTAAAATTTAATAATACATTTTTCGTGCGTCTCAGTCGAGGCGAAAGTATTTTCCGATCGCTAATTTATAAGACCGATTTATTATTCAAACGTAAACACGGTTTTTTTGACACAAAACGTATTTTAGTTGAACGCTTCCTATTCAATTTACAAAGTATTTTATTTGTTTATATAAAAAAGTATTGGAAAAGCTAAATGGAAGTAAACACAAAGTTGGCAAATGTAATTTAAACGCTGAAGGCGGGCAGCCCTATCACATGTGAACGGACCGCTTCGCTGTAGGCATTTATTTCAAAGATGCGGCCGAGCTGAATTACTGTAGATATCTGTACAGTGGCTTAGGCATACTAAATTGGTAAAAGAAAAGGCAAGGTGACAATAAATATGTTAAAATTATAAACCATTCTACGTTTTTTCCATCCGAATTTTTCATTACCACACAAAGATACAAGTGTTTTCATAGATCAAAGAGTTAGAACTTCATCGTCATTTTAGCGTCGTAATAGCTTAACTTCTAGTTCGATTTAATGATACACTGTTTGCCATGAACACATGACGTTAACAGATATCGCTTATTATCATAGCATCATTCTCATCGTTCAAATACCACGATTCCTAAAGTACACTCCAAGTTATGAAGCAAGTATCTTCCCCAAACTTAACATAACACAATACAATTACACGTAAGCAGCGTCGATAGCGAAACTTATCCATAATTGGTATTGTTCTAAGTTTCGACAAGTTACGCTCGAGATCTCACTTAGTTTCACTTAGGGCGCTGGATGTCATTGGAGTTGGCGACTTGACAAAACGATAAATGCTTACTTTGATAGTAGTCCTCAGGATTGTTTCCATTCTAAAGGAGTTAGAGCCTTCAGGAACAGAGACGGGTCAGATGCTATCTTACTGTGATTGAGTTGTTATCAAGTTGATGCTGGTTAAATAGTCATTAAGTAGTGATAATAACGGATTTGTGTATGTGTTGATGTAGATACTTTCGGTCCATGTTGATGTAAGGTTGTATTAGAGAATGTTAGGACAGTTCGTCGCCTTGATGATTCTGAAATCTTACAACTTGCACTGAGCCAACTTATGAATTATTTTGTTACTTTTTACTGAAGTATGTATTTTATATCACTTAAAATTATATTTATAGATAATTTAACTTATGTATTTACTCTATTTATATCTTAATCATGAATCATAAGTGTTTTAAAAGTTACACTATAATACATAATTTAAACAGAAAAGAGGACCAATGATAGTCAAAATCTACACCAGAAGTAAGCAAAAGGTCATCTCTAAGCTCGCATTACTTCACCGTCGAAAACACTGAAACATTTCTAGTTTCATAGTCTTAGTTAATTTATGGCATCGTTATTCAGCATTTTGCGGTAACTGAAAAATAATAATCCCAAGCAAAAAGCCGGAAAAAAGAGAAGCAATACTCGGCCGGGAAGTGCGACAGAAGGAAAATATAACGCTGCGGCATAAATTACAATCCGATATTTTCCCAGTGCAAATGGGGGAAAAAGGGAAAATTCCCTAATTGGCAACACTAGATATAGCTGTGTTGCCAGTACTTGAGAGGGCTCGTTACAGCTTTCAGTATTGTTTCGGAGGTTCAGTTATTCCCTATAAAAGCATACAGAAGGTGAGAGTGTCGGAGAGCTTTGGAAATTCCGTTCCAAATATGAATTGATTACTTTTAATTTTGCCAACTTTAGTGTATTTTCAATTAGGATTTCAAAAAAAGGACAATAAATACCAAACCTGAAACACCGACTACTTATGATCCTAACATGGAACCATTGGAAGTATCTTAGTATACAACCAGATCCTAACCAAAATAGTAAAGCTTGTGTCTCATGCAGGCCAGGCTGGGGGGAAAACATATCACCTTTACCACCAGAGACGAACAATATTATAAATGCGGAAGTGTGGATGGATGTATGTTCAATCACGGCAGAATGGCACAATGGATTTGGGTGAAATTTGGCACTGTGATAGTATACAGTCTGGAATAGCACATAGGCTAATTTTATCCTGATGTTCCTGCGGGATTCGAAATTGTGAGGGTTAAGCCACGTGAAATAGCTAGTCACAAAATAAACTCCATTATAACCGAAGCACCACAGACGAAAACAAAAATCGTAGCACGAACCAAACCGTAAATCAAAAACTAACTTCAACCGAATAAACCTCTAAATGTAAACACTAGTTAAATCCCTCTAAAATTTAAAATAGTGATTCACACTTCCACTTTAATCCCCATTTAAATACATAACAAAATACCGTTACAAACTCGCTCTGACAGCCAATCAGAGCTGTTGAAACCCATCATCACTTCGAACCATCAGTTTCTGTCATCGAAAAAATGATTACACACTGACGAAGTTACCTCCAAGCTAGGGGGAGTCAAGAAATTATACAGCAATCGCTCAGAATGGGGTATTTTTTACCCTCGTAATTGACGCCTAGTCGGCCGGAACGTGTAATTTTTTACCCTTTGAAAATTTTATAATCCAGTCGCTGACGCAAATTGAGGCAGGCAGTCAATTTTCGTCAAGTATTGACCCTTCGTTTTTAGATATTCAGTGTTAATTTACTGTGGGCGATAAATAAGGTGTTGTGAAGTTGATTTTAGTTGATTTTGAAGTTAGATGAAGATTGGCTGATATGGTTAAAAATTGCCTTTTATGCCAGAAGTTTTGGTGTGAATTCAGGTAAGGTATTTTGTGTGATGAATACGGATATTGGCGTCACGGAAAATAAGTATATCCAATAACTATGTATGTTTATATATTTCTTAAGTTTATTTATCCATAACAAAAATTTCATAGTTAAACTTAAATAGGGTGTGATTGTACCCTATTTATCGTAAGAAATCTTTATATTTTATTAAATTACTTAGGTGTTATAAAAGCTACGAGATTTGGAAATTGTAAAAATCTAATAAATATAATAATTAGTGAAATAATAATGTCAGTGACACTGTTGGTTAGATTCAGAGTTAATTCACCCGACTCATAACGTGAAAAACATATTAAAACTTGCAAAGAAAACAGACACTAATATTTTTTCACTTTCCGGCCATAGAGGCTTTATGAACGTTAGAATCGTCTACCATTGCTTTGCATCTCTTCGACAAACATTGGCCAAACGTTCTATGTGTGCACTATCGAAACTGTATATAACTGTATACAGTACAAACACAATCATAGCCGTGTTACACGGTATTGCTTGTCAGAAACGCAGCGCGTGTTACCTATGTTGTGTTGCTTACTGTTCGCAGGGATATTGCTATCCAATATACTTCAATACTGCGAACTAGCCATTCGACAGATAAACATCGAAGGTAAAGCTAACCTACCCTATATGTATACTAAAGTGGTCCTTATTTTTCGACTTTTGAATTATGACCGGGGCACTATTTCATCTAATATATAAAATTCTCGTGTCACAGTTTTCGTCGCCATACTCCTCCGAAACGGCTTGACCGATTTTGATGAAATTTTTTGTGCTTATCCGGTATCTATGAGAATCGGCCAACATCTATTTTTTTTTTATTTATATGGCAAAACAACGTTTGCCGGGTCAGCTAGTTTAAATATGAAATTGTCTTTTTGTTTTTTTTTGTTAGAGGTCTCTACCAGCGGTAATGTTTTTACAAAAAACGTTGAAGGACAGCTTGAATTACGGTTTCATTAATGTTTATTTTGGTATTTATTCACATTTGACGTGCAAGTTAAACTTGCACAGACAATCGTTCCGTATTCCTTCCACCCCTCGGCCCCTCGACCCTTTTCTGTTCCGTTGGTAAAAGAGTATAGGAAAAAGTACCCTAATACTAACAAGTCAACCCTTGTATCTTAAAATAAATGACTCAAATATATACATAATATCTTAATTAACAACAACAGTTTTGTAAAATTTCTTGTGTCCTTTCTATAAAAATAAAGAATCTAAAAAAATACAATATTGAGTTTTTAATTAAATTTCAAACCTTGGTAGCGACCCCTAAATGTTATTAAAAAAATAATAATACTGATATACTTTCTTATGGTATATAATCAATCATGACGCGGTGCACCACAGTACTATATACACAAGCCTTTATCTGCCAGTTATACCTACGCGATAGTTTACTAGTAATTTTCTGCTTATGAATAATATTATAGTGATAAAAAAACATTACTAGTTTTCATAGATAACCCGCGACATATTTGCGAAGAAAGTCGAAATGATTTCTACAAAAAAACAAGCTTATTACTTAATGACGTAAACAAATAAAGTAGGTACCTAATAGAAAAGTAATCAATTACACGAATCCAAATAGAAAATATGAAGCCAATTAGTCGAGTAAATATTAATATTATTATATGAATGTACAAAAAAATTAATATAAATTTTCAGTTAAATTGAACTAACAAGCTAAATATATCAAAGACTTTCAAAGAAGCAAAACATGAGTTAATTTAATTTAGATATATGAAAAACACTTAAAAAACACTTGTAAGCAGTTATTAGTAAGGTCCATATTATATTTATAAATACTAGGTACTACAGCCTTTTTTATAAATCGTATTTTTCTTTTCATGACAATATATGACTTATTCAAATAGTTAAAAATACTACTAAATAGCTCTTCAATCCTAAACTCCACAATTCTCCCTAAAGCGGCAACTAATACAACATACAAACAAACGCACAAACATCTAACGGCCAATATCCGAGAAGGAAGCCGCGGCGCTTGTTGCCGGCAACTAATTTGCAACCGGCAACCGGCAACTGCAGGCGCGTTTAAAACTTTTCTGTTACGTTCTGTTACGTAACGTTATGGAACTTACGTGTTTGAACAGGAGGCAGCCGATTGCGTTTGTGATGTATTGGGATGTAGGTTTGTGTGTATGTAGAGTGGAGGCTTTGTGAATTGTAGCTTTATTGTACGATGGGTCCCGCTTCAAAGGAGCGATCGATCCTCGACGTTTCAAATGAATCGCATATTTCGTCAGATCTTTAGGCCAAAATAACAACCGCGTGGCATCCTGACCCCAAAAGACGACGCGGACGGCCACGTCGTCGGTGGAAGGACGATCTGGACGCATTTTGTAAAGAAAAAAGGGAGGCCTTTTCCCAATTTCTGGACTCCCAGGGCTAGTAATAATACTAATTTTGTCAAGCCGTTACAAGGGTATAAAAAAGCCTACTTCTCTTGAAACTATACCTACACAACTCTACACCATCATGATAACAATCCTTTTTAACCCAACCCAACGTAGGGCCATGAGTCTTCGACACTCAGTTACAAGCTTTAGCCTTATACCACCAAGCTGGCCCAGTGACCCAGTGCTGATGTCAGAATTGTCAGAGCGCCGAAATGGCTTCTAACATACCCTAACAACTACTATATACATGCGTACAGCACCCTGGACAGCCAGCCTAACGCGACCTACGAAGCGGTACAAACTGCAAACTGGACGGCAGCGACAGCGGCGCGGGCAGTGAAACGGGGAATCCGTTCTCGACGCCAGCAAGCGCTCGAGCGATTTGTCGCGGTTTCATACAAATCCAATACTTTCTATTGTGTCGCGCTCGCTGTCGCTGTCGCTGCCGTCCAGTTTGCAGCCTAATGAATGTTTCTAGTATCGACCACGCCGAATGTAACTTAACCTACTAGGTATAGACTGAAATGCACTACGTCACAACAACTTCAGTAACTATATTGTTGAATATAGTTAATAAAAACAGTAAAAAATTTCATTCTAAAGTATAGTTCACAGTCATAAAAAGTCAAAAAGTAAATAGCCTTGAAATTGAAAAAAAGGAAAATTTGAGGAAATTCCTATCTCAATCCAAAGACGATGGTTTTCTTTTATATTTTTGTCCATACATATGAGTTTTCACTGACATATAGTATTTAATCTAATAGCTGTTTGTATTATTACTTCACGTAATATAAGCAGCTATTATAAACATAATATAAACAGCGTAAATATAAACACACTCTTTTTATATTTCGGATACCTTTGGTCAAGTTTGATGATAATTCTAATTCGTAAAAGATAAATTCTCAAGTATTAGAACTTGGTCATGCCACAACACGCAAAGTCGAGTTAGGAAGAGGCCGAAACCTTTTACAAATTTTCTATTAAAGTTGGGTCTTTTGGATATCATCATAAAAAATGTAAAGAAAAAGTTACAAAATTCTGTTAAAAGGGAGGTGCGGAGTACATATTTAAAGAGTTCCTTACTCCGACTTCATTCAATTTAAAGCAATTTTAACTTCTTTTCGTATGGAAGTCTTCCATTTAGTTACAAAAGAATTGTTTCATAACTTTACTGTTTAAAAACTTGTGTGAGTTCTCACCGTTTAGGCTTTGAACGAAAACATTTTTTTTTTATTTCACGTTAATAAAACTAGCTTTGCACGTGGCTTTGCCTCCAGAACTTAAATTCTACATTAACTTCTACATTAGTTAAGAATAAGGGAAAATTGTTGACTTGAAATTTGACGCTAAGACAATTACCACATATAAAAAATAAACTGTATAATAATAGAAAAAAACCAATTCAATTCAAATACAAATTACGCACCTTAATATCAATCAAGTTGACAAGCCAACCGTTCTTTTTACAAAAGACGTATAAAATCGTCTTTTTACGAGCGCCTTCGAACCATACTTTGGCCGCGGTTCCCTCCGCGTACGGGCACGTTCAAGCACAGGCGGAGCGTCGCGCGGGGCTTGCGCGTTTTCGATACATCGACGGCTTTACTCGTAACAATCGGATAGTTCCGTAGTAAAGCCAGCTATGGTGTTAAAACGCACGACGCCACCTGTCCTTAAACGAGGCCTAAGCTGGTAGCGTTTAAAGGCAACTTCTGCCTACTTTCTAATTTCACCGAAACACCCTCCGAATGCGTCGTCGGTTTACTGCCTCGTAAATTACGTAGGACTCGAAAAGTCGTAAAGTAGTCATCAAGGCTGAATTGGGCGTAACCCAGCGTGATAACGCTCTGGACAATCGCTAGTAGGGTTACCATTACGGAAAAATAATTAAAACATGCCTATCGTGTAAAAATGACAAAAAAAAAATTGTCTCATTGACCGTGTGTCAGATATAATAAGTAGGTTGTAAAGACGCCTAACTCGTAGCTAGACGGCCCTCGTCATAATATCGTAATAAAATTCAATAAATAATTGATACAAATTCGTGATAAAAGATAAATAACAATAACATTGAAATAAATTAAGAGTCCCATATAATTATCGCCGTATAGTCCGTCTACATTTTTATATATAGACCAATGTATTTTTAATATAAACACCATCATAATATATGTCATATGCTACCCCTAATCTTAACGCTGACTTGTTGAGAGGCGCCTATAAACCGAAACATAAAAAATAAAAGCCGACATGAGCTCAATTATTCAAAGAGAGATTACAAATAAGTTGAACACACAAATATTTTGCTTTCGTGCTCCTACTGTGGAGCAGATTTATTAGAGACTTGTAAATATAATAATGTATAAAAACAATCTAGCACAGCCGACGTACAAGAAAATAACATAAAAGGTGTAATAAAAGTGGACACATTTGGCAAACCTAACTAGATAATAAACCAACGGGAAGACACACATAAGTCACTTAAGTCTGCGGAGACAAACAATGACCTGCCGAATAATCATAACACCTTTATTTACTTATCAAAGTAACACACAACTTACTATCAGAATCATCTATAATCTGGGAGATAAAACAACCGGTGACATAAAAGAGGGATGTTATAAGTCGGATAGACATATGTTTTTATTTATATGTAGGCCGAGTTTGACCTCTATTTCACCTGATGGTAAGTGGAGATGAGGTCGAAGATGAAACACTGCTTAAATAAAACTATTTTTGAACCGGATTAATCGCGTATAATTTATATTTTACATTTTAACTCGACGTTTCGGTGGCTTTGCAGACCCCGCGGTCACGAGTGAATGAGTTTTATTTAAATTATGAATCGTGAAAACTTAAGACAATATTTTGAAACACTGCTCTTCATAAAATGTTTCCAGAACACATCACCGCCGGAGGGGTAATATTTGGAGGCGATTTTATACGAACGGCCAGTAGGCGGTCAGGCTACACGGGATTCTACCACCAAGGGTGTCACCCAGATTAGTCGTCTTTGTAGTCGTCTCTGTAGTCGTTCTGTAGTCTTATGGTGTTGTTTTTTGGCCTAGTAAAAACTATCGATCGACGTCGACTGATCCATATCTGACTTTCCTGTCGATCGCTTGATGTGGTAACACCCTTATCCAGGGGCGGTAGGGCTATTCTATTCAATTCAAATTCAAATAAATTTATTTGCGAAAAAATGTGTACAAATAGTTCTTAATAATGCTTAGGTATAATTCTACAGGGCTATAAGTCTCTCCCCTGGGTGACGAGGAGGTATAGTATAGGCCATAATCCACCAAGCTGGCCCAGTGCTGGGTGGTGGATGTCAGAATTTTCAAGGCGCTGAAAACGGCTTCTGACAAACCCTAACGACTACTGTATACAAGTATACAGCACCCGGGACCGACTGCTTAACGTGACCTCCGAAGCACGGAAGTCGCCGTGAGAAATTAATGGTCGGCGGTCAACCATCCAAGTACCGACCACGCCGAACGTTGCTTAACTTGTGATATCGTTTGATACATACAGTAACCATGGCACCACGACGACTGGGCTCTTTACAAAGAGTTATGATGATGATGATAGTTTTACATTTTATACTGATAATCAGCGTGCAAATATTTATTAGAAACTAGTTTACAAGAATTTACTGTCTGGAAAAATCTGTTCTTATGAATATAAATAATTTATCACAATATGAATATTCTAAATATTTTATGTTACATTTTGATTCGATAATTAGGTAAACATGGGTATAGAGAATAAAATAATAGTTAATTATAATTCAGTATCTTTAAAATATTCATCAATTAAGTAGCAGCATTTATGTATCAATAAGTTCTAAGCCTATCAAAACACAACTTATAATTAGAATCATCTATAACCGCCGAGATAAAAGAGATCTGTCACAAGTGAGACATGTGTATCATCTGTAGCATCGTTCCTTCCAAACGAATAAACTAATTTGAATTCGAACTTATTTGATTGAGGTGAAATGAGCATTCGAACGCAAATGAAAACAAATAAAGCACAATCCAGCCAGCGCCATCTAGTTACAGTTTACTACTAAGTTTTGTATTACTCGCAAGTGACGAGTGATAAACGGCGATCGTTCTAGTTGCCGAACTGTCGTAAATCGGATTGCGCCCATTCTCCGATTGCTTTATTGAATCATATGAGACGGATACTAATATGAAATACTAAACTACTTATTTTATGATTGGATTTAGTATGTTCTATTATAGGTTTTCCAATTAAATAAGTAGTCCACAGGTGAGCCAAATTGATTATGTGATTACATACATAACTTCATGCCTGCATCCTTAAGGGTTAGGTAGAATACCAGAAGCTATCAAACCATTTGATGACACGATTGAGAAATTTGGAGGTATTTAATGATGGAGAGTCTATATTACAGTGACAGGGACTCAGCCTATCGCCCGCAAAAAGACGCTGATAAAAACCTCTGTCCCGTAACTGACTTTTATCGTATGCCCGGGAAGAGATGCAGCTGGCACATTGTATATTTTCTTTCGCTCCCAGTCAACTGACGAATTAGACGTTCTGACAATCAATGACTGAGTAGCTAGTAACGTCGACAAAATGTCGAGTTATTTTTTAACTAGACGTTTTTATTCGAGTTTTGTCGCACTGTTTTATTATACTTAACACCGTTATCAAAATACTATTTTATTTTAAACAATCAATCGAGAAAACTTTAAACAAAATTGTATTTTCATTTTAATTTCAAAGCAATTTGTCTCTTAGCTGTCGAAGTTCATCCCAAATACATATATCCTTAATAATAACTCCAGTGAACTTAGCTAAACTGCGTACGAACGGCAATTAACCTTTAATAATGACCTAAGTACCGGGTTCATAATGTTTATTGCTAATTTATTGATCATTTGTTCAAATTCATTGTTAATTATGACTTTTTAATGCTGTTTTGTTCGCTTATTTTGGTTCTGGCTGTTGCTATCACGTAGTATAAACTTGTAGTCTAGGTGGTATAGATAGCTGTATTTAATATATAAGCTGAATTCGACATTACTCTCCTATGTCAGGTCGCTTATACAGGGTTAATTTTAATAAGCTTATCACCTCTTGCAGGCAGCCTCTTCACATCAATCACATTAATGATAAAATTAAGTACACAAAATATAAAAACAAAAAATTTTTTGCTTCTTACTCTATATTTTGTAAGAGTAGTATCATTATGCGATGTTTTGCCTGCGCAAGGTGCGTGGCACACCTACGTTCAGAGTAAATAGAGTTACGATGCTAAATAGAGGCAATATTTAAAGGTGATGCGCTAATTAAAATGAACCCCGTATATCAAATAAGGGGACTTTAAACTCGACAGTTGCTAATAGAAACTGATTTTGAACCCTTAGATAGTCTTAAAATTAAAGAGGTCAATCTCGAATGCGGCCCTATATTTATATAATCTTAGGAAATACTAACTCTTTTCAGCGCAAAAATTCGTAACAAATATACCACTGTGATATGAACCAAATATGTACCTCTTAACATAGAAAAAAGGCGACATTTTCAAACTACACCAGGCTGTCGAACAAGATCAAAAATTATTAATATTATAAATTTATGCGCCATTTCAATCCCCGCAAGAACATCGAGATAAAAAGTAGCCTATTTGCTATTCCAGACTGTAAACTATCACTATGCCAAATTTAATTCAAATCCATTGAGCCGTTTTGCCGTGATAAAGGAACAAACATCCAGACATGCATACATCCATCTATCCAAAATTTCACATTTATAATATACAAAATTTTAGTTCGCTTTTATTCGATAGATGTCGCTGTATGTCGATTGAATCGCGCAAGAAGAGTTATAAATGACTTAGCCATATTTACTTAAGTAGACTACTTTTATTCATCCTCACTTTCACAATTATAATATTAGTAGGATGAGAAAGTTTGGAAGACCGACTCAATCATGACTGAACGGAACAGCGCAACGGATTTAGATTAAATTTAGGCATAGTGATAGTCTACAGTCTGGAATAGCACATAGGCTAATTTTTTATCCTAATATTTTCGAAAGTACTTGGGTAAAACAGCTAGTCTAATAAACATAAGACCTTCTAAACCTAGCTTGCTAATCGCAACACGAGACACAGCTCACAGCTCACTTAATCCGATCCTCCGAAACGCAAGCGAACTTGCAAACATACATAAATCAACCCCCAATCCCTTACAAAATGGCGCGGCGGCGCCCTCAAGCAGATTGATAGTTATTATTTAAATTAATAATCAATATTTAAGACAAGCCGTGGTGTAATTATCCTTGATTGTTGTAATTTGTTATGAACAAAAACAGTACGTAAGAGGTATTGCTGCTGTAAATTCGACCACCATCTGCAAGCCTTTATTTAAATCTATGAAACTACTAACTTTTCCTAGTATATATATTCTTGAATGTTGCATTTTTGTAAAAAACAATCAAAATGAAGAAAAAAAAAGTAATTTTAATACAAGGTTTCCTGACAAAATTTGTTTATCCGATATCTGACATATGTTATAGCAATAGTTTGACAATGTCCATCAAAATATTAGTTACCTAGTACATTAAAAAACCTTCCCATTAACAAGTTTAAATCGGTCCTAAAAATATGGCTGATCGAAAAAGGTTTTTACTCTGTAAACGAATATTTAAATTTAAAAAATATTGACATTTAATCTCAAATTTAATTTGTTACTAGAATAATAAGTTGACACTTCTGTACCAACTAGCAATTTTATTTCTATCTTTGTTTCTAAAAATATTGCACGCTGTGTGACAAAAATAATAATTTATAATCTAATTCCACCACAATAATAATTGTTAATACCATATTTTTGCAATAAAGATTATTTTGATTTTGATTTTTGTACGTCACTAATTTGACGTTGGCGATTAAGGAATTTTCGAATTATTTCAACCGACTTCCAAAAAAGGAGGAGGTTCTCAATTCGTCTGTATGTTTTCGTTTTTGTCTTTGCTACACGACATTTCGAACAGTTATAAATCGATTTAAAAAATTCATAACATTCTTTCATATGATAGAGGATACTTCATAGTTGGTCCCATATAAATTTCATCGAAATCGGTTGAGTACTTCATTGAGAATTTCAAAATATTGAAACAAAATGTATGATTTCGGAGAATGTTTACGTGGATGAAATTATAAGTCGGCCAAAGTTGTTTCGCTCCGAGGACACATAAGATACTTTTATGATTTAAGAAATTTCCCAAAAATTATAGGATTTTCAGCACGCACTACAATTATTCTACGTCTTAAATATTACAACAAATCACGGGTCAAGCTGCAGGGCACTGTTAGTTTTATTAGTTTGACTTATGAACCTTCCTCAAAAAATATTATGTCAAGCACAATTTTATGAAAACTGCATCAATATGTTGTTTTTTCTAAGAAAATCTAAATTCAGGTTTATTTGATTATTACAGAAATATATCAATTATTTACGAGGTGTGTCAAATTTTTTGTATAAAAATTATGATAATATTAAAGTTGCAAGTAATAAATTAAAACATGAATTTAAAAAGTTTCAACTCGTATTATAGACTACAAACTTTCCATTTGACTACGTGCTACAACTGTTACTACGCCGTAGTAGCTACGGATTACGGAATAGCTACAAGGCGTTTTCTTTTGTTATGTTTTTTTTTCTGAATAAGAACGTAAGGCTGCGTTCCCAGTAGGCAAACTGTTAGCGGCCGACTGAGTGAGCCGCAAAGTGACGAACTGAAATTTGAGTTAGCTGCAAAATCAGGTCAATTTTCGTAAGTCGTCGCGTGGAAGTCAGCCGCTCACTGAGATAGTCGGCGCGTGTAACGCTGCAAACTGCGTACAGTGAGCGCAAAACTAGCAAGGACGTACTAAATAGATACGCCGCCGCTCACAGTTTGCCTACTGGAGACGCAGCCTAAATGTTTATTTATTTTATAATATTTGGGTGGCCAACAGCTTTTACTTAAAAACTAGGTTTAGCATATAATGTCGAGTAAGCCATTAACAAGCCGCCGCAGATACATTTGGAGATAGAAAAAAGATGGTTACATAAACGAAAAAAAAAAAGAAAATTATATGACGAAAAATAACAATAATAACAGCAGTATCTAAGCTATGACAATATGCTTCTTATATAACCTTATGCCACACGATACCAAACTTAAATAAATAACTTCTTTACCAAAATATTTTACAATTTAGTAGGTGTGGTGTTAAAAAGATCGATTTCGGAGTCATGGTATTTGTTGAATGTATCAACTGATCTTATCAGAAATGAGTTTTTGCGATAGTTCGTACGGGCAAACGGAGCATAGAGCAGGTTACTTATCCGAGAACGCCTATTGGGTACATTAATAAACAATTTATGTAGAATGTATGGACAGTCTATTTTAGATTGGGCCGTTTTCATAAGAGTGACGTCAGAAATATTTCGCCTTAAGTAAAGTGGCACTAGGTGATATTTGAGACAATGCTTGTGGTAATCTAATTTTGGAAGTTTGAATTTGTACGAAAGAAATCTGCTAAACTTTTTCTGGATACGCTCTATCCTTGTGAAGTATTTTTCATAATAGGGGTTCCATACTTGGCTGGCGTATTCCAAGTGACTCCGGACATAGGCACAGTACAGGATCTTTAGGGTTTTCATGTTTTTAAATGAGTTGGCGGTGCGAATTATGTTTCATTGCTTATGGCATAGTTGGATGTTTTGTTGACTTTTTAGTATAAATAGTAAGATATTTGAATGATCCACCAAATATTCATTCGTTGAGTAATTGCCAATTAATATTTCCATGTTTTGAAAGAAATTAAAAAAGATTACAAGCATATACAAACGATCTTAAAAAAGGTTTTTTACTATTATAGTAGCGCTCATTTAATTCGATAACAAAGTAACAATTAGAACCACTCACCACAAGATTTCATGAAAACCAACTTCATTCCCCTATAATTTTATCCATTCACAAAAATCGCATCAAACTGCAATCGCTTACTGCACACTTGCCACTTAATCAAACACTTAGATAAACAGCACGTTAACAATAATTACTTTAAAACACACGAGCAAGCTCCCGCAGAACTCACCCATATATTACCCAATGCATTACCACGCGAATCAATTGCAAACCTAATCAATCACTAGAGGGCGTTGCTCTTGAAAAATTGCACCCGAAACTATCTAAAGCATACTAAAATAAACTTTAGTACAACGAAATAAAGACCATTCGATACACTTGCAAAAGGTGAGCCTTAGAAAAAAGGTTGATTGCGAAAAGCAGTCTTATTCGTTTAGAAATAAGGAATAGAATTGAGGTTTTGAAATGGATTTTAGTGTTGGATAGAGAATAATTGTTTTGCAAAGTAAATAAGGTTTTTTCAAATAGTTTTCTACTCTCGCAACGTGTGTAAATGTAATCTCAATTGGAGTTTGGAGTTCCTTTTTCGAATTACTTTCGTATAGGTATTTCTGTTACTAAGGATACTGAAGGTTACAAGGAGTTACAATCGTATGAAAGTGTATAAAATACTTTTTTAACTGTATAAGCCGCTTAGGGTAGGTTTAGAATAACCCAAGCGACCCATGATAAGCCATGATGTGGCCAAACTAATCCGAGTGATCCCTGCGGCGGTAGAACCCGATCAGGATTCGTCTCTATCGGGATCTTGTAAAATTCAAAATAAGAATGACAGATTAGGGCATTCAAGTAAACTAACTCTACATTTATCATACTAGATAATAGTATAGTTTAATAGACTATAGCAGTTCATAAATTGATTGGTTTGTTGTCTATTTCAAACAGGTAAGTTTCAAAATTTGGTTGTATCTTTGTTGTACACATAACGACACATGGACGACCACTTTGGCGATCGGGTATACCTATCCGCCTCAGACGCCAGTGGTTGCGGGCTCGATTCCCGTCCGGAATAAGAAAAAAAAATGTTTCAAGGTCTGGGTGTTTATCTATATGTATATGTATTTATATTCTAGGTTCTCCCCTAGTTCGCTACATGGTATCTCATAACACAAGCTATGCTTACTTTGGGGCCATGTAGTTGGTGTGATTGTCTAGGGATTTTATATATTATTTATTTAATATTTATAATTAAAATATCATGCATGTGTATACTAATGTGCTACATCTTGACATAGAGGTTTTCACGATCAATTATAGGTATTATTAAATAAAGAACTATTTGAAATGGATTTTGTCACGTATACATTTTACATTTTAACTCGAAGTTTCTTTAAGACAATTTCTAGTCAAAATTCCGGTACATTATTTTACTATTTTAACTTTAAAATGTCCAAATCGACTAACCACAATAATCATGCCTCAACATTCACTCTGAAATCTATTCAAACAACTTTTCCCGCATACACAGACAGACGGACAGACCGGCGGCAGATGGCGCCACGTCCGTGCAATCTGTATGCAGGCTACACGAGCGGACTCGGGCGTAATGTATTTACTCGTTTTGTGACGTAGGGCCTAAGGGAGAGGTGCGATTAGAGGGGGTTATTTCTTCAAATGAAATTCGAATGGTATTAGAATGGTGGTGGTGGCGAAGTAGGTACAATTTGAGCTTTCCACTATGTAATGGAATAAACTTTACATACATACTTCACGCCTGTATCCCTTATGGGGTAGGCAGAACATCAGTGGTTATAAGGCCATCTGATGTCACGTTTAACTAATGAGGTATTATAATGATGGCGAAAGGCTATTGCAGTGACAGGAGGTCAGCCTATCGCCCACAAAAATGCCAATAAAACCTCTGTACACAAAATAAAAAATAAACCTCTCGGAATAAACTTTAATCAGAGAGTAAATAATATAAACGAATATTTTGACGGAGCACATACGAGTATGTATCCCCAAAATAAGCTTCACAATGCTCGTGCTATGGAAACCATACAGCGGAACTAGCATGTATTATACCCAGACTTGGACGTATAAATTCAAAATGTTCATTCATTATAGGTTTACAAAAAAAACACTTAATGGTAGATGAGGGCTGTGCGACGTGAAGAGTCTTGGGGGAGGCCTCTGTCCAGCAGTGTGCGTCTCTCGGCTCACAAAGATGATGATCGCCTATATAAGGATACTTTCGTTTCCTAAATTGGCTTTTAAGGTAAGTCTTATGCAGTTGGAGGTGTCCATGGGTGGTGGAGATTACATATCCTTAGCTACCTTAGCTAGTATCACTTATCTTAGGCTTTGAACCAAAAAGAAAAGTTGGTACCAATCAAGTTTTTTTACGAACTTTTCCAATGCCGAGCTTTAATTGCGATGTGTGTAAAAAAAAATCTGGCATTTTGTTTACCGTTTTGTACTCAAGTAAATCATTTTAGCTTATAGCTGTCACTCCAACTGTAGCCTCAAACAAGCGCATATTATTGAAACCAGACAGCAGCACTAGCCACCTTTCATATTACAATTCGGCCGCCTATTCCAACTGGCATTCCGCCCGGAACGACCTCCATCAAAAACAAAACAAAAGGCCTCAACCCGCGCCCCGCAACCCGAGTATCTTTAAAACACATCTATCTTCGGGCACGGACAACACATTCCTGTGGGATAGATTTATCCCAGCCTACCCCTTGGGTGGGATAGACCCCGCTTTGCATACAGATTGAGCGGCCGGCGCGTGGATGGACGTGTTTGTGAGATGTAAGCACTTAAGGGTTAAGGGTTGGTGCATGGAGGGTTAAAAGGTAATGTCGGCGATTTTTAATGTGTGAAGTGGTGTGTCGTCTTTATGGTTGGTGGCGGTTACAGGAAGAGCGTTTGAGGTGCAGATTCATGATCGATACAAGCTAAGTTTTTCCGGCGTTGTCGTAGCTCGATATTTAAGTTTTTCCATTTAATATGCTAATTATGCTAAATTATTTTTAAATATCATAAAAATAAAATGACCCGACCAATACACGAAACGTAGCAAACCTAAAACACTAGATGGAGCTACGTTAGCAATATAACGTAAAGAATACACTAAGTAGTTTCGATGGCACGAGGCCTTAGCCCGATAGCTCAGTTGGTAGTGAGTTTGCCGTTAAGGTTCAAGTCCTGGCCGGGTGATTTTCCTTCTTACTTTTTTTTTCAAATCTTTGACATTGCTAAGGAGTTTTTTAGACAGGTAGTTTTAAGGTCTTTTAGAATCTAATAGGAAACCTTTAGAACCTTCAAAATAAACATCACGTTTACGCTTAACGTATTTATAACAGACAGAACAAGGACGTTAAGTTTTTAATTGTTGGTAAATATTTATTCATTCAATAGTAGCAGTTCGGTTAAAATGCCGAAGTAAATCAACAAAATAAGCTCATGTTTTAACGCGATCAACTCGCAACTTACAACGATCAATATTTGAATTAATAAACGATTAAGTTTCAAATATATGCGCAATATTACTGTTGCTATGACAACTTATGGCCGCTTAAATTTTTTTACAGATCAGTGTAAGAGCATCTTCCTTTTAATATTTCAAGTTTTCTTTAGAGATTTCTGATTGTAGAGCTAAAAACATAACTGAATTTCTCATACATGCCTTTCATCGGCAGTTCCTTACGAACGACTACTGTATACAAGTATACCGATTGCTTATCGTGCCTTCCGAAGCACGTGAAACGTCGAACATCTTTGTCCCGACAGGGTCAAAAATTGCTTTATCTGCAATATCATATGATATACACAAGAATCACTACGCCTTACTTACACTAACTAAAAGACGAATTTCATAAACAATACGAAAACAAAACAAGTCGAAATAATTCAAACAATCATTCAAGTCTTATTGCACTGAAAATCATTAATCCTGCTAATTTCTTAGCTGCAAACGCTACATGCAATTATTACTCTTAACTTCACAAGCGTAGCATTCAGTTTACATTATTCTGGCATATCAAGGGAATTTTCGCAAAGGATCTGACCGAACGAAGCAACGAATGAACGAATGAAGTCAATTATGGCGGCAACTTTACATATTATAGAAACAGACGAACTTCCCCAATTAGGTGTTGTTAACAATTAATAATTTGGGGGGGGAACCCGCAGGCGGGGGCCTAACGTAACACTTTGTGTTTCTTATTTCTTTTCAGAATTCTAGTAATGGTTTAAGTTTAAATGTGTAAGTCGTGTTTTTTTTTCTTTATATTAAATTTGAGGCTCTGAATTTCAGAGACTTACAAACCAAACTTTCAAGAACTCTTTGTAACCGTTTTCCATCTGCGTTTTACTGAGATGTTTACCTGAAAAGACAAAAAACAATTCGTTAATGTAATGCTTCTAGTACATACTTACATACATAACGTCACGCCTGTATCCCAGAACAGGCAGAACACCAAGGGTTACAAGACCATTTGATGTCACGTTTGACAAATTTGGAGGTATTATAAAGATGGAGAGAGACTATTGTAGTGACAGAGGGTCAGCCTATCACCCACAAAAACGCCTTTAAAACCTCTTTCCCTTAACTGACTTTTACAGTATGCCCGGGAAGAGAAGCAGCTTGCTCATTCTACGTTTTTCTTTCGCTCCCAGTCCAGCATGGCAGCATGGAATGCTTCTAGTAGTAAAGTAATAATCTAGAGTCTTGCTCGTATGTACTATCTGTACTAATATATAAAGCTGAAGAGTTTGTTTGTTTGAACGCGCTAATCTCAGAAACTACCAATGGGATTTGGAAAATTCTTTTTGCATTTGATAGCCCAGCTCTTGAGGAAGGTTATAGGCTATATTTTATCCCGAAATTCCCACGGAATCAAAAGTTACGCGGGTAAAACCGCGCGCGGTGGTTAGTAATATAATAAAGTGATAGTTAATAATGATGGATAGGAGAATGTATATGTAACGCTATCACGTTTAGGCCGATTGCATTAAATTTCACTAACAAAGCGTGGTTTTTTTCCTCACTTAACCGCATACTAAAAGGTTAAGTAAATTAATATCTGAAGCACTACAAATAAGTACAAGTATCTAAGTTACAACAGATGCTCCAACTTAGTCCTACTCGGACCGCAGTTCGGTTCATTTCGGACCGTAAAGACTACAATCGAGAATCGAACTTAGAACTGCGAAGGCGGACTTAGAACTCCGAAGGCGAACTTACTCCGACAATAAAGTTACAATGACTAAGTTTCCCAATTGCCCGAATAACACGTAAGTGAAGTAAATCCTACTGTCTTACTAATAAACGTGAGAGTTTGTGAGAATAAATGAATGGTTATTTGTTACTATTTTAAGATGAACTGGCTTCACTAAAACATACTTTTGTTTGTATACAAATAATGATAACACGAATACTGTTACTTTACCCAAGTAATAATGGATAAATTAATACAAGTAGTTAATATATGTAGAAAAAAAAACGAATAAATCTAATGGATAATATTTCCTTAGGTCTGGATAATATCACGAATCAATAAGACTTTATAACTTATATACAGGGTGTCACCGCCTACCCTATACATATAATAACTACCTTCACGAAGGTATTTAAAAAAAAAGAAAATGTCAAAATTTATTGCTATCATACAAAAATTAAAAAATAAATTTCGAATTTCTCTTTTTATCATATTTTTTTGTGTAATCCTTATGGGTAATAGAATACCTACGTGAAGGTATTATATAGGGTAGGCGGGACACTCTGTATAAGGTTCTCATTATAAACCTATAAATTAAACTAGTAAGTTTATAAAAAAAAAAAAAAAAGTTTAAAGCTTGTCGCACATGATGCTTATAGCACAGACATCATTTTGGACAACATAAAGAGAGGATTTTTTATGAAATGTTTATAACTTGTTCAAGACGACATTAAATGAAAACTAGGTAATTTAATTTTGTTTTCAATGTGTCATAAAATTCATGATAACTACCGCCAAGTTTATAGTCACTTTTGATTGAATTTAACTTCCAAATGGCTTTTAAGTTTTAATTAAAGTTAAAAAAGACAGACGAATAGGATTTTAAACTGATTTAAGTCTTCATTGATAATAGTGCTTCAATTTTGATACTTCATCATAAAATAAAGTCGTGACGCATTTTTTATAGAAAAGAGTAGTTTCATTAGCATTTTTAAACCATAAATTTTCCAATCGATTTTGAAAAAGCGACGACGCCTAATCCCTGTCACTAAAAATAATTGCAAAGCTAAACTTTTTAAGCTTTTGAACAAACAAAAATAAACCATATCGAAAAGAATGAACTTCAAAAAGATACAAATGATAGCTATGCAGCTCAAAATCTTGATATTCAATCACGGCTTCACTCATTCGTCAGCGTAAGTCTAAAATGAATCAAAAACCGGCGCGCACGCCCCCAGATCTGTTGACTCGCGACGCAATCTATATTGTATGTTTGTACGGAAAAACAAAATAAAGGGTAAGTTCCCACAGTTTTTGGAAGGGAGTGGCCCTGCTTAAACCCTGTATGGAAATGAGTTTCCTATTTGCTCGTTGTCTTCATCGGAATTTGAATGAGGGTAGTTTCAAATGTCGTGGTCATTTTTAACATGTTAAACTGTTTGAACGAATTAATTTATCACAATTCGATTTTGTCAAAATATTATTATTTACTTTCCCTCTTTAGGACTTACAAGTGTGTTACCATTTATAGGTGAGTTTTAGTTTTTAACTTATATACTTGGTAGGTACCTCGTACAAAAGGCATATCTTGGCAAAGAATATAAACAATAAAATATGTTTTATTGCTTCCATGCTGGACTGGGAGCGAAAGAAAAACATACAATGTACCAGCTGCTTCTCTTCCCGGGCATACTGTAAAAGTCAGTTGAGGGACAGAGTTTTTATTGGCGTTTCTGCGGGCGATAGACTGACTCTCTGTCACTGCAATAGTCTCTCACCATCATTATAATACCTCCAAATTTGTCAAATGTGACATCAGATGGTTTTACAGTCTTTGTTCTGCCTACCCCATAAGGGATGCAGGCGTGAAGTTATGTATGTATGTATGTCATATGTTTTATTTCTTTATATGTTTGCTATGTGTTATATTTTTTGAGTCAATTTATCTTAAAACCTCTTTATATGAAGTTAAATGATAAAAAACACGCTGGATTTTTAAATTGTCAAGCTCCTTCAATATCTAACCGATAAAATCGATCGTTTATCCATAAATAACTGCAATATTACTGACTTCTAAAAGCGCGACTTTAAGGTCAACCTATAACGGTATCAAGGCATTTCATCGAAAACACTGAGAAAAAGTTTAAATTTCAATAACAAGAACTTTTTGCTTAACCAGAAACAAAACTAAACAAACGGCTCCAGTAAAATGAGCACCTAAAGGCTGCATTATCCACGCTCGAGCCTGAATGGAATATTTACCATACAATTATAACCTCGACTGTGGAAATATTTAAAAACTTCTCTTACCCAGCGTTTAATTAATTAACATACAATTTTTCCAGGCAAGCATCGCGGCTGCACTTAGAGCTCAACGTTAACGGGCGTACGAAAACAAAAAGTTTTTCTGAAACCTAAAATAAACAGGGCGCTTGATTCTACATAACCTTGGTTGAAATAATGGAAACTTTTAAATTAATTTCAGTTTTAACAGTTATGTTCGTTTGTGGTATACCCTTCAGTTAGTTAATTTAACAAACAGCTACGTTGTCTCTTCTTGGGTTTCTAAATCGTAATATAAATTATAATGTCCATTATCTTGTCTCAGGTTTTACGTTTATTGTTTTGTTTTGAAGTAGAGAAAGGTTAGAAATATTTACGATAAGTACGAATACTTTCAAAATCAAATTATTCACAAATTAGTATAGGAACAGTCATCCAAAAGTACTGGACTTAGAAATCGCTACAATCAATTACACACTTCAGTCGCATATTCTACTTACTAAAACACCTTAGAGCCCGTTCACACATGGTCCGTTTTACAGGATACGTTTTTTTCATCGATGGCGCATGGAATTGTATGGGCGACTTCACATATGGCACAGTATTCAGTATACGTATTCACGGTACAAAAATGTATCCAGTAAAACGGACCATGTGTGAACGGGCTGTTAGTCTTTACACAATTATCAATTCTATATGCATTATTTTTAAGATTTAAAATTTTAGCTCAGACGAGTGACATGGTGTTTGACAAAACACCGTAACGTATATACGCGATTGAATTCGGTTAGTCTTATCAGGAATAAACTCAAGACCATATTAAGTATACGTATAAGTATTAACTTGGTTTCCTTCCACATTTCACAAGACTGATTGCCAAAGTAACGTAACGTCTTTGAAAGTAAAGCTCGTTAGGTTACTTTCAAAATGTACGAAACGGCCAAATTGAACGCCACACAACTCGAAATAGTTTTCAAAAGCGGCCAACAAAGAGAATGGTTCCCCACATGTGCGCTGGAAAGGCTATACTATCGGAGTGATTGCACAAAGATTCCAATTTTATCAATTAAACACTTCTTCCTGCAGGAAAAAGGTTCCAGCGGGCATTTGTTTTTGACTCTTTCAAACCGACTCAATTGAATTTTTAAGTTAACCGCTCGCTCCGTGCCGCCGACAAAAGCTCGAAAGAACTCGATAGAACTCCGTACCAATGAATTGCGTCTCTACAACTACGTAATATCTCAGATTAGCTCCGTAGATTCTATCAAGTTAGCGTGTTCTGGGATTAAGGTAAACTCCGATTGGAGATATTCTGCGGTTCTTTCTGTTCTAAGATCGGAAAGTTGTAATTTACAGCAAAAATAGTGAATGTAGGTGGAATAAAATACTTGATTAAAATTTTATTTGATTGCTGGATATTTAGCGAAAGTTTTCAATTTGCTGCAAGTTTCTCCATATTACTGGAACTTGACAAAAACTCTTTGATTAAATTTTTGCTTGTTTTCGGAAGCTTATAAAAGTAAGTAAGTAACTTTATTATATTCAGTTTTTATTTACCAATTGCACCTGTGTTTTCAGTGTAACTTTTGATTCTCTGTCTACTTTTCAATATATCATAGTCTACCTACTTCTTAAGATTTACATAGGTTATAAAATACAAAAAGAATGTCACAGAACGCGTTGATCGTTCAAACATAAAAGCCATTATTATTCAAAAGAAAATAAGCGTTTCGTTTTTCAATTAACCGAAAAATTAAGCACGATATATCCCTTTCAGTAGCGAGCTATTAAAGCTTATTTTAAAAATGTAGCACATATATTTACAAATAGCTTAGCAACTAAACTTAATTCAACATAGCAACAAAACTAGAAGTAGACGCGAATATTTAAGCAGCCTGTGGGCCGAGGCCGCGATACAAACACTTCCAAATATTTCTATTTTAAAAAAGTGCTTTCAGAAGCCCGGCTCCAACAAAAATAAAGCGAGTGACTCTATTCTTTTACTTTTAACAAAATTAACAAACTTGTGGAAGCTTTCATAATGTCGCGCTAATTTTATAACGAAATTAACTGAAACTTCTACCTTTTCTTTATAAGTAGACAGTCATAATTATGTTTAATTCGAGACTCGAAGTCGAAATCGAATAATTTATTAAGTACTCTTGACATAAGTCACATTATATAACAAAATTATAGAATTTACTTCCATTTTGGAAAATTAATCTGTCAAGAAGAAGCTGAAGAGAAGTCATGTCTAAAGCAGTTTAACATATCAAAACATTATCTGTTAGTTAGGATTTAAACAATAGCATAACTAAAGCATTGAGGCATGGCTTAGTTCAAATACTTACACAACTTTAAGGGAAAAACAAACTTGTTCCAAGTTAAAAAAGGCATAGATTCGTGCAAGTACTAAAAAAACTGTTAAAGTAATTCATCAATTTGGTACGGTTCGTTGCTATGACCTTATTAGATAAATACCTACTTATAGACAATTTCATCTCAAAATGTGAATAAACCCTACTAAGGGCAAAACAAACGGTAATTATTTTTGGCACATAAATAAAAAGAAAAGATAATAGTAATTAGTTAGTTAGAGCAGAAACACAGGAAGTGTGCCTTCCGAAGTTCCTTTATATCTAGAAAATGTACGAGAACAGTGAGAACACGTTCAAATAATATTAATGTATTTGTTTGACCACGCCGTCGTCGTCGGTGGAAAGATGATCTGGACGCATTTAGCCCAAACTGGCCCGCGGAAACAGCTGATCGCCTAAGATGGAAAGAGAAAAGGGAGGCCTTTGCCCAATTTTGGGACACCCAGGGCTAGTAATAATAATAATAATAAAATAATGGTCAAACTGTCGGGTCTTTCCGCCGAAAGGCGTGTAGCTTTAGGTATAAATAATAATAATTTGTTTGATATGTGTTTATTTCACAGCAGAATAGGTTTCATATGTTTCTGGGTGTCTCTTATTAGGCGATTATAAACAACTATTGATTTTATCCAACCAGAAAATTTGTATGAAAAAGGGGTAATATTGTACTAGGCTAACATAAAATTTAACGAGTCGAATAAACCTACTCCGATCGAGTTTGAACTAGGTACTCCAGTATAATGTAAAACCCTTTTTGCTCATGCATATCATCATAGCTATGTACTTAAAAAGTCACACTTGAAGTAATGAAATGAAACATTTTTCATCCATCCCAAAAGCGACAAGAGAATGTGAACAAAGTTCCCAATGAAATATCCAAAATTTTCAGCCAACTATGCAAAATTAAATCCCCCGGAACGTTACAAGCAAATTCCGGTCAGGCTGAGTACGAAACCAGGAGTCGAACCGGTGGACCGTGGCGAATAATGGCTGCCTTTGTGCCGGAACTTCGATGCATGTACCAGGAGAGCACGGGGAGTCGAGAGTCCCTAAGTAACGAATATTGAAATTTCCTTTACGCATGATTGAGTTTTAAAAGGGTAACGGTATTTTATATTTTAGCTTGTAGGCATTCGGTAGTAGCATGTTGCGCATTTCAATGTCGATATTGTGCTTGTTTTATTTAAGTTCGTTTTGATTTCTAATAAAGTATTATTAAACTTTTTTATCGTCTTTCGAATCGAACATAACAAGTAAAGTTTGTTGAAAGTTGCTGTTTTTCTAATGTCCAAGAAGTTTTCAATTCATCGCCCTTCAAGATAACAAAAAATTGTTATTTCCAACATCCGTCTAGTCCAAATTAACTTTACTTTAAAACTTGTGTTAAGCGAACTAAAGAACGGATACATAACCACGAATATTAAATACCAGGATAATTTTAGCCAATGGCTGTGATCATCACACAACTATTATGCCTCTACTAATTTATATTTTGAATAAGTAGAAGAATTCTCATCTGCTTATTCAATAACTACGTGGTCAAAATTGAAGTTTGCCTAGTGATCTGGTAGTCTCCAAATGGAGCATAGTGCCAAAAACGACTCTCTCGGTGACATGGGAGGAAATGAGTTTTCGTGTTTTTCTTTGTAGAAAAGTACAGAAGGCAGCACATCAAGCGTTACAAATTTGTCAAAAAAAAAATACTTGAATCTGAACTGTATGTCCTCGACATTAAGTTAAAAGTAAAAAATTGGGTGGGGAAATTTGACAAGTAATGTAACGCTTGATTTAATTAGATTTTCCACGCAACTAACTAAGCAGCCCTTCGAAAGAACCCAGAAAAAAAGTAGTTTTTTATCAGAAATTTCGTAAAACGTAATTCAGGTCTATTTTCTATTTCATCCAGATAAAATTGATAAAACACATCGGCTCCCCTCCATCACTTTGGCGGCGATACAAACAATTTCAATTTACATCGATTGACGAACAAAAACACGTAAGGCCGTGTTCACGTGAAGCCGTGAAAGCTTTCGCGTATAAATTAGGTTTTGATTTTTGTTTTAAATGAAAAAAAAAAAATTGAAATGGAAAAATTGTTTTTATTACTTAAGTTAATAGGACTTTCTGTTGTCCTGTACTGTCTGTAAGCCTTTGTTTTTTAAACTTACATATATTTTACACTACTTAGCGTATTCTTTAAACGGTACGATTTAATGTAAGACGAATCAAAGGACAACTATTTAAAGATAATAAACTCGGTTAAGTGATACAAAACTAGACTGTCGTTCATAACTGCGTACCTACCTACTTCTTTACTTTACCTACTTGCATAAATTTGAATCCCGCGGGGCTATAGGTAATAATGAATGAATGAATGATTTATTTAAAAGTAACAACTCAATTTGTTACTTTTAAATAAATAATTTTAATTTTACTAAATAATGTGCCTACGTACAAGCTATACCCTACCAATGTGCACTATTCCGATCTATAATCAACGAACGCAGAGCATTAAAAAACCGACTTCACGTCAAAATTTTGGCTGAGTTGAGAATGTCATCAACGTAAACATTCTCCGAAATCATACATATTTTTTCAAAAGTTTGGAATTTTCAATGAAGTACCCAACTGATTTCGATGAAATTTAAATGGGACCAACTATGAAATATATTCTGTCATATGAAACAAGAATTTTCAAAATCGATTCATAATTGTCCGAAATATCGTGTAACAAAGACACAAAAAAAACATACAAACGAATTGAGAACCTCCTCCTTTTTTGGAAGTCGGTTGAAATGTATCAATGCCCAAGTAAATAAGTATCTAATGAGCAGCGACAGTAAAAGTCGATGTAAAATGCAATTTTTTGCCAGTTTTCGAGTTACTTGGCCCTTCTCGGCCATTTTTTTTTTCGCGCCCTAAAACGCAGGTTAAGAAGGAAAAAGGCATTATCCTCGTGTTGTCGTTATTATGATTGACATGTGTGAGATACATGTTTCGTGTGGGGCGATTGAGGGACCGTCCCTCGGGGGGGAAACACCTTCGCGGCTTTTACGGAAAACCCCTAGATTTACTAAAAATAAAGAGATATTTCTATTTTTATTAAGTTTTTTAACCGATTTCCAAAAAAGGAGGAGGTTCTCAATTCGTCTGTATGTTTTTTGTGTCTTTTTTAGACGATATTCCGGACAATTACGAATCGATTTTGAAAATTCTTGTTTCATATGATAGAGGATACTTCATAGTTGGTCCCATATGAATTTCATCGAAATTGGTTGAGTATGAGTACTTGTTTTTTTTTTTAAAGAATATGTATGGTTTCGGAGAATGTTTACGTTGATGACATTATAACTCAGACAAAGTTTTCACGTGAAGTCGGTTTTTTTAATGCTCTGCATTCGTTGATTATTGTTCTATGAAAATTATCTTTTCTTTGACTATTCATTTGCTTTAAGTTTTTTGGCTTTAACTTTTCATACCTATACTAAAAAATTTCAAAGTGTACATTTATTGCCATTCTTCGTTTTTGGCAAATGAAACGGCTTGCCGATTCCTTAGATAATTTATTTAATGAATTAAATTGTTTACGTAAACATTGGTAAACAAGAAATCATCATATAATCGATATAATTATATTTATTTTGACTTGCGAACTGAAATTGGATATAAATAGGAACTGCTTAGCAATTCCGTTTAAGTAATACGTAGGTATTTCAAACAAAATTACATTAGTTTCAGGACACAAAGGACACAAAATGAAACATAATTTATGAATTAAATCAAAATGAAAAACTCAGCTAAAATATAATGTAGCTCTTTAATAACTAGTTCTACCTAAGCAAACTAAGTCTTCCTATTTTACATCCAAATCACCTATAAGAGTGATGAGTTTCGATATCAGTCAGAACATCTTCACTGGTTTAGTGACAAGCAAATCGCTGCTTCATCACCATTTTCAAATAATTAAAAGCTTGAGCGATGACATTCTAAATTCAAATTCAGAAGCGATTTTGCCAGTAACCAAAAGCTTGAGCGATGTCATTCTAAATTCAAACTCAGAAGCGATTTTGCCAGTAACCAAATGCTATACATCCCTAACAAATTTCAACCTCGATTCAACAGACAAAGAAAATCCAAACGACCGCCTTTCTGAACCGCATTTACGAAGCACCCACTCCGGATTAAAAGTTATTAAACGATAAAAATAAAAATCAGTTCAACTTCCCCGGTGGTGGTCTGATTAAGTTGTCAAAAGGAAAGTTTCCAGTCAAAAATTGGAGTTTTCCATAGGGAGGGTATTTTCGCGAACTACTGTTACTACCGTCTTTGTTTGAGGGAAATAAATACGAGTGTAAAGTGACTGTGGAAACAAAGGAGTTTTATAAATAGTCATATTTGGAAGCAGCAAGGAGTATTGTTTCATTGAACGCTTGTTTTATTTTTCTTAATCAATAGGTTATATTTTGTGAACGCGTCTTCCATCTGCGATAACTTTGACAGTTGATTTCGGACTTGATAGGTGTGTATTTATATAATCTATAAATAAATAAAGAAAGTTCATTACTACACTTTTCCCGACGCGCCGCGCCGCTGCTTCAGTCAACACGCACACATTAATGTTCCCGCCACACGCACACCACCACTCGCTAAGTATCTATTGTATTACGCTTATGTAACCACGCGTTGCGTAATGAATTCTTTAACTTTCGGTTAAGTTTACTCAGTAAATAATCATTTTTTTTTCTCTTCATGTATGATCTCAAACTATCGCTTCCTCGAATTTCGAAAGTGACCCACCAGTCACCCTGTATACAGCAGATATAGCCATAGGGGTTCATTGTTTATTTCCAGCAAATTGAAGCGATTTAGCATAATGAATTCTATAGATTCATGGCATAATCTACTTATTAGTTTATGGGTAGAATTCGAAGATAGAGTCTAAAGGTTCAGAAATAAGTAAATAAAATAAGTTATTTTATTTAACTTACATTTTGTGGCTGAAGATAAAACATCGTTAATAAAATCTTATATGAAAAAACATAGGTAAGTTTATACAGCAATTCCATCAAGTACGCTACCACTTTTCCACAGTTCACGTAATAAAGCCTCCTACATTTCAATGAACTTTACGCAAGTCAAAAAATTCAGCCTAAAAAATTACAATATTCCTTTATTCGTTACAAATTAAACTCAAATCCGCTCATTGGCTATTATATAATATAAAAGCGCTTTTCCTTTAGAAATAACAAAGGCAATAACGCAAAAAAGCTTCGCAAGTCCAGGCCCGTTTTGCTCAAACTAAATTGAAACACAAATATTGTATTACAGAAGTCTGCATCGACTTGTAAGCTTTTAATTTTAAGCTTTTTATTGGTAACAGACTATGCCTCCGAGGGCGGGCTTTCGAATTAATGTTTCAGTGGTTGTAAAGTCAGCTTTTTAGTAGACTGGCTATAACTGACACGTCTGAGGAAATACGTTTGTAGGTAGGTTTTCGGGTACATGTGTATTTCGGACATCATCGCCGATCTTTTCTATCCGTTAATAAATTTAAAACAATTTAAAATTACGATGATTTTGAGTCAGCCACTAGCTTTCTATCGTCGTAATCTGAATAAACAACATGTATCTAATAAAAGTTTTTCACTAAAATTGAATGACGTGAGCAAGAACTGGACATTCGTCTGTTATTGTGCAACTTGACCTGAATCTGATTCAGGGTTTAATTCTATTTTGTTCTTTCAAAATAAATAGTAATAGGATAATTAAAGGATTTTTTGTTGTAAATGTTTATAGTGAAATTCCGGCTCCAGATTATAATGGACACAATTAATTAATTATAGGCCCTAAGATTCATGACACGCTCATGACCTAAGACTTGAGTTGCAAAAGTCTTATTCTCGTAATTTCAATGCCCGATTCAACCTTTAATCGGGAACACAACTACGGTTAGTTGTAGATTTTGTGGCACTTAAAATGGAAAGGAACGAATCATCATCAAGGCGCCTTTGACAAGAAAAGGCTAGCAAGTAACCCATTTGTATCCAGACTGGATGTGTGAACTAAAACTTCATGTTCTACTAGCCTCCACAACTACGATACTTACAATAACCAAATTTAAAATATGGCTAAACACTATTTTATCTTAATAAATTATCCCTACACATGAAACCTTAATCCATCAAAGTCGAAAGTTTGCCAAATACAAATTTTTCACCAAAGAAACCTACACAATTCTCTCTTTCATACATTTCAAAGTACTAGGCTGGCAGAGCGGACGTGGAGGTTACGTTTCTGCGCGCCAGCCCGCTATAGGTCTCGAGAGGATCATTCGTCGCCCGAGCTACAACTACCGCGAATTTATTAAGACCGATATACTGCCGAAGAGTAAATGAACCTAGTACTTAACTGTAGTAAGTAGTACGGTGGGTTTTTTTGAGAGGCAAGAAAAACAATTTCTGTAGGTATTGTTGCAAAAGCTTATTGAAGCTTGCTTTGAGTGTATAATAATGGTTAAACCATTATAATACACTCAAATAAAGCTTCAATAAGAATAACAACTGCAAATATGGACAAAATTGTATTTTATTCCAATAGTTTACTAAACACAAAGATGCAGTTCGATTCTCACTAAGATAAACTCATCTTAAAACAGAAAATGAATTTCCATGGTTCAAAATAGTTCGCTTACGATAAGAACTTTTTCTTATTCTTTTCTTAATTGAATTCTAAACAAACGAGGAGGGTTTAAAAACAAGCACCTCATTTCGTTTGCAAGTCGGATAGAAGCGCGTCTAAGCCGGTATTAGATTACAAAGATAATTAATGAAAGTGCAACTCTTCAATGCCCTTAACCCCTGGTATCGAGCAGGCTTCACTGCTTGCTAATCCCCTAGGAAGGTATGAAATTTACAATGTCGTGTTGTCCTAGTCATTTTAATTATTTAAAACCATTCCAACTGCGAAGAAGTGTGTGTAGGATTCAATAAAGCCTTTTGTCTTTTATATAATGTAATTATTATTATATATATGTATAATCCTATATTGTAATGAATATACAGCTATCTTCGCGTACTATATTTATTTATTAATATTCATACACATTTTATTTAAATTAATAACTAATACGTTAATACGAAAAATATCGATGAACTTCGTTTTCTTTTTATTTTCATTCATCAGCGAATGTTAAGGGAGTCTTACTTACCTTTTCCACCTATTTTACGTTTTCCCCAGATGGCGCCAGTGTTATTATAAGAAATGTAACAAAGAGGGTGGTTCAAATCAAAATATAAGTAATGAGTAGTCAGTGTCATTCGCCGGGGGACGCGGGTTCAATACCAGTTCTCATCACGTTTACGACAAAGAAGAAGTAATCAAAAGAAAAGTATTAAATTAAATTATAAATATTATAAATGTGGAAGTTTGGATGGATGGATGGCTCAATAACTTGGATGAAATTTGGCATAGTGATAGTGTACAGTCTGGAATAGCACATAGGCTAGCACTTTTTATCAAGATAGTCCTACGCGATTCGAAATTGCGCGGGAAAAACAGCTAGTATAGTATAAATGTAGAGATAGCAAAATGGAGTAAAAATAAAAATATCTTATTATCTAGAACGGACCCGTTTAAAAAACGACGATTCCATCTATAGCGAGGAACAAAGCAGTTTATAGTTACATTTCAGTCTGAGCGTCTTTAAGTAATATTCTTTTACTTAGTGGAAATACGTATTAGCTTTTTAAAATTATGGATACGAGATTTGTATGTCTTAAAATATCACGATTCATAACGATTAAATAACGATCGTGGAAACGGGGAGTCTGTAAAGACACCGAAACATCAGGTCAACTGTTTAATATAATAAATAATAATAATAATAATAAATATGTCTGACACTCACACAACATTATCTAGCCCAAATTAAGTTTTTTAAAGAACTTGTGTTATGGATACTAGATAACTGATATACTTAAGAAATATATAAACATAAATATTGAATAAATACATATTTTTTATTAGAATAAACTTAAATAAACATATAAACATCCATGACTTGACGGCTAATATCTGTGTTCATCACACCGATATCCGCCGCCGCCGGGATTCGAACCCAGGACCTCTGGCATAGAAGGCAATGTATGTTACCACTACACCAGCCGGTCATCTAATATAATAAATAATAGCGACAAAAAACCTTAAAAAAGTATTTTATTTAATACTCCTTTATTGTTTAAAAACCTATAGATGCAGATAGAATATCTATCAATAAAGAGACATGACGGAAGGACTTGGCTTTAACACACTCTACTTAAATCAATTCTCGGTAGACGAGTATATAGTATTTTATATTTTTCCTATGAAACCTTTCCTACAATTATCACTTCAATTAAAACTTCCAAGAAATCAACAATAAAAGAAAAAAATGAAACAGAAATAGAATTATTTATTTCCAGCCGCGCTCAAACAAAGGATTTCTGTTACAAAATGGTCGCTACTGCAAGTAAAATTATTGCAAGTTTAGCAAATAAATGCTCTTTCACTTTTCCTACTTCCCGATGGAGAGTCGAACGAATAAAAATTGAATTTAACGGTCGCGATGTTTGACTGAGACTGGGTGATGTATTTTTCATTTTAGTTTGAATAATAATCGTTATGACGGCGGGTGTGCTAACTATGAATTTATTAAGAATTTACCAAATAAACTTAAGTTTTTAGAAAGTTGGAAACATTGGATAGTTTGTATTTAATTAACATTAAAATTGGCAACTAAGTAAGCTGTTCAAAAAAATATTGTACAAAAGAAAGCTATATCATTCAGTCTATTATCAAGAAATCATTCGAGATCAAAACTGCGCGTGTTATAACTTTTATGAACTACAAGATTTTTAGATATTACTTTTAATGCTCACTAGAGTACTGATTAAATATAAAAACAGTTAAAACTCTTACCACAGAGTATAAGATGCAAGTATTAAGATCGGTTGGTAGATAAAGTTTTTTTTTTTTTTGGAAAATATTGTTTAGAAAAGTGTTAAGATCTTTTATTATGTTGCTATTTGATTTAAATAAATTGAGAAGTGTGTTTAGTTACTAATTACTAGTACTAGGCGGCCCCTAATTACACTATGTGGCCTCCTAAAACAAGCTTATAAAAACTTACTTTTGGGTGTCAGTTTGTGTAATTTATTTATGTAAGTACTTAATTTATTATTTCAAGATCAGGTAAATAATTTTGATAACAATATTATACGTAGAGAGCATTATACGACCTTATCATCTAAAGACGATCCTTAGTGTAGGTAGTGGTCCAACATCATATTATAAATTACTTTATTAACTTAATAAGTACTAAACACACTTCTCAATTCATCAAACGTAATTTTTTTTTATAAAAAAAAAACAAAAAAATAATACCTACCAACCGATCTTAATACTTGCATTATAGCGCCCCTCGAAGTTTATATATACTAAATGATCTTAATACTTTCATTTTTCCTTGCAGCCAGGATCGTTCAGCTAATCTGGTTGGAAGCTGTCCAGAGATAAGCCGTCGTGTGGGCAGCGGCACTCTCAAACGCCCCGACGACGGAGAGATACCGCCGGTACAGTTACGATCGCAACCTTATCGCGTTTATGCGATTTTTTATTGTTGCAAAGAAAATTTTAGGGGTTTAAATTCATTTCGTCTTATCTGGCATCTGATTGAGATTGTTTGGGGGATAGTTGGGTGTTTTTTTGGACGGTTTTCTATGAATGAAAACGTAGCTTCTGAAGATATCAACTTATAGTTTAGTACAACTTATACTAGGTAGGTACATCATAAACATCGGATATGTTATGTTGTTTCGAATTGTTAAACTATACAACGTGTAACATAATGAAGAGATAATACTTAAAGGGATTGTATGTTTGATGATGTAGTTTTTAAGAACGTAAGATTTGTTATCCTGACGCTTCGTCCGAAATACAAGTTCAAAGTTTAGATCAAAATATCTAAGTGTCAACCCTAAAAACAACTGTTAGCTTTTGATGAAATCTATTCGATAACAAATGGCTTTAAAATAAAAAAAAATAAAAATAAAGTGATGGTTAACTAAAACAGATACTACAAAGTTCAGCCGGTGCGGGAAAGGTCATAAGGTCACTAGGGTTTTCCAAATTTGTTTGATGTGAAATAATTAAATAAATTTGTATGACAGTTTATACCAGCACTGATAATGCAAAATTTTTTACTGTATATTCTACGTATGGTATAGAAGCCAACTCTTAAGTTTTATCTCTTCATTTTGTTACACGTTGTAGAAGCATATCGCTTCATGTTCTTTGGCTTTGGCTTAAATAGCTTGTTCAACTTTACTACCATGACCACCGATAGTTAAAGTAACCCAGCGTTGCTTAAAGCTACGAAGGTGTCGACTTAGACGCAGACTGACGTAACCGCTTGGTCAAGGCGTTTGTACGTAGGAGATATTTTAGCGCCATCTAAGCTACTAGGCCCAGTAAAATATAAAAGGCATTAAAGACCATAGAAAAATTATCGTACCGAAAAATCGAAAAAGAATAAGATCTTCGGCTTGTTATTTTTTGGCAGCGTATAGTTTCGAAGAACTTTTAGCGTCGGCTGTACCTCCAGACGATAAATGAAATCGGGGCCGTATTGTGCACAAAAGGGTTTTAGTGCCTTTTTTGTTAAAACCCCGAATTCGTATAATCGCGGTTTAACATCAGGTCTGGGTCTGTATTTATGAGCATATAACATTATTTTAATATAAAAAGGTTTTCTCTGTTAAATAAACGCTTATTTAGCAAATCGCTTTCAGTTACTAACACTGAAAACCTTGAGAATATGTTATAATTGAAACTCTAAAGACAAACCAGTTGTGTATGGGAATTACATAGTTTGTAGATTTGTAATATTTTAAGTATGTTTATTTACATACGAAAGATACATCAACAAAAGATTCTTTAACTGTTTTAATTTTTAATGCAGGCAATATTTGGTAGAAACAAAGATCTGAGAAACTACCTGTCCTAAATTTTTAACTGATCGGTGCTCTATCACTTCTTCACTTAACTTAACACAACTTAATGTATCCATATACAGGGTTGATTTGTAGTCACCGGCCAAATATTTTTAACACAATAAGTATCATATATAAAAACGATTTTTGCAAGAAAAAAATATTTTTTTTTTACAAAGAAATAAATATATTCGCTAACATATTAAGCAAACCATGGTCACTCTAAATTACCTTTAAAATAAAGACAACTACGCGCTACTACAAAGCATCTTGTAGTACTACGTCGTAGTATTATCAAAGAAATGCCGCGTCGCAGTAGCTTTGTTCATCAACAGCGACTATTTGCATAAGAGTTTGTGGTGCCATTTCTTTATTTTTTTGTACTGAGCTATACTAAAATAAATGTGAAGATAGGTTTATATCATATCAAAGAAACTAACATTTAAATTTGGCTGGTGAAAATCAACCCAACAAATCAACCCTGTATTTTTGCTATCTTGATAAAGTGAAGTTTTTATTAAGAATTTTCTATTGCACAGCTGTAAAAATAAGGCCTTAATTTGCTCCATATTTAAAGTACCTTTCCTGCTCTTTAAAAATCAAAACGAAAGTTTAAAGAAAATACTTTAACTTATTCCTCTTTATTATTCAGCAACAAGAGAATCCCACTAAAAACAAACATACAAGAAACACAGAGTATACTAAAAATTCAGAAAATCACCACGAAATAGTTCCTCTATCGCGCCACTGTCGCGGTACAAACGACCGCCCATGACACCGTATCGCAATTGTCAACCAAATCGTCTACAACCGGCGACCGTTTTATACCGCCCCTTGCTGGTCGGAGCGATTTTATTTGAACGTAAAACTTTACTCGCCGCTGACAATGGATTTTAAAATCTCAGTATTTCTTCCTTAATTTGCTGATGCAAAGTCGTTGAATGAAATTAAATTACGTTTTGCTTGCGGAAAATTGCATTTCTCGTTTATTTTATAGGCATGCAAATATTCCCGAATGTTAACTGTTTATTTTCTGACCAATAGTTGGAGAGGTGACAGGTGTATGAGTATTATTCATCCACAGATTCATAGCAGCGTTTTATTCATAGTTTAAAGTAAGTAAGAGGCCTTATCTAAGTTTTCACGATTACATAAAATACGTAACCGGAAGACTACGTTAATAGATCAAGAAAAACGATTGATCACTGATGATTGATAACTTTTGCAACTTTCAACCTGACGCTACTGTGAACACCTCGGTCAAACAGTGTCTGTAAAGACACTTAAAAAAGTTTTTATAATGCGATTTATTTATACACGCCATAAAATCCGGTTTAACATGTTTTTAAGTTTTTTGCATTTAAAATGCTCAGTTATTCTTAAATAAATGAAAAATGTGATAAATAAAAATTACCCGACCAGGTCCCAGGTTCGAATTCTGGTCGGGTAAGTTTTATTTATCACATTTTTCATTTATTAAAAAAAAAAACATTCTAAACCTACATATAAAGTACTACAGAAACTATCAAAACACAGAAATAGACCAATAAACCAGATCCAGCACCCTTTATGACGGGGTCTCTTTACAACGAACTTGCCTTTACGGCGAGACGCAATCTGGCTGGAGTTTACAGTCCAATTTTATTGTCATACCTATACTGTATCAATTTTAAGTGGAAGTTATTCAACGGTGTAAGTAGAAGCCGCTTCTTCTTACAAAGTAAAGTCAATAGAAATTTGTAATAGAAGCTGGTTTTTACCGTGTTTTAGTCTGTGTCTGTTGTAGCATCTTCAGCCACGATAGGAAATATGTTTTATATGCCCTTGTGCATACTTACATTGTGCATATACTTATACTTGCATTGTGCATACCCGGTTCCAATTCTGAGACGTATTTAAATGAAGGAACTTACAAAAAAAATTACATTATTTTCATAGCCAAGCAAAGTTTAACATAGGGCATATTTTTTTATCTACTTAATCATATTATTGGATCCCTTTATTTGTACTGTAAGTGCTCGATTATTGGCCAGTTTAAACGGTTGAAATGATAGCCTTGCGAGTGTCATTATATTTTTGCAAGCTTCAAGGGATTTAAGATTTGAGTAGGTATATATTCATTTCAGCTCAACACTTCATCACCACTGAAAACGAATCTTAGTATAAATTTATTCTACAAAGGATCCGTTTTTAAAAACCGAAACCCTTAAAAGCAGCACCTAACAATCAAAACACAATCCAAAACAAACAAACACTCTTAAACCCTCTAAAACCCCAATCAAAGGCCATCACCAACCCCAGAAACAAAACACAGACAATTTAAAACAAACATAAACATCGCCGGCACTCGAACCCGGGGAGCCGTCGAGTGCTAACTGGGAATCGAACGCCGTCCGGGAGGCACGTACGCCACCTGCGTAACGACCACTTGGACTGTGAGTGCCAGTTAGATGACTTAGGAGTGCCCTGTGTTGTTGTACATGGGCTACGAACAGTGGCTGCTTTGTGTGTTAGAATTGTGAGGATTACATCGCAAGCTTTATTATCAAGATAAGCTTTATTAATGATTTCCATTTTCAACGGACTTCCAAAAAAGGAGGAGGTTTAATAATGTTTTTAAGTTTTTGCATATCATCATCATCACAAATCTTTGTAGCCCACTGCAGGGCACGAGTCTCTCCTCTGGGTGACGAGGAGGTATAGGCCTCTTGCATTTAAAATTTTCAATTATTCTTAAATGAATGAAAAATGTGATAAATAAAAATTACGCGACCAGGATACGAACCTGGGACCTCTCGTTTGCCGGACGAGTGCTCTTCCACTGAGCTACCGGGCCCTGGCGGTACGCCTCGAAATTACTTACCACATTTTTGTTTTTACGTTATATTGCTAACGTAGCTTCATCTTATAGTATAGCTTTGCAGCTAAGACCACCCGAGGCCAATTTATTTACATAAATTGTGAATCCCCGTTAAAGTGAAGCATTGCAATGTTTTAATAATGTTTTTAAGTTTTTGCATTTAAAATGCTCAATTATTCTTAAAAAATGAAAAATGTGATAAATAAAAATTACCCAAATTTACCGAATTTAATTTTTTTTATTTTTTATTTATCACTTCTTCATTTATCTAAAGGAGGTTCTCAATTCGTCTGTATGTTTGTTTTTGCGTCTTTATTACACGCTATTTCGGACACTTATAAATCGATTTTAAAAATTCTTGTTTCATATGATAAAGGATACTTCATAGTTGGTCCCATATAAATTTTCAGAAAAACAACTTCTAAATGTTTCGTATATTTGAATATTTGAAAATTGCTTAGCTTGTTCCAACCGATATGACCAACCAAGAAAACTTCTACTGTTAATGTTAATCCTTTTAAATGGTTACTAGGCAGTAAAAAAGCGATGTTTTAAATAAAAAGCCGGGAAACGCGATGAGATGCACGGCAATCAAGCAACGGGCGGGTCAGCGAATATCTAATGTAATTATAACGTTCGCAGCGAGCGCGGTAAGCCGCCTGTCACACCGAACTGTAATTTGACAACATATATTCCGGCAGACAGCGGAGAACGTGTTGCAGATTTTCATGGCTCAATGGTTTAGTTTTGTGCCTACTGAGAGAGAAACTGAAATCATGAAAATGGAACGAAATCTGTCACATAAGATGATATGAGTTTAAATTCAACGAATAAAATAAACTAAAATAAGTTACTTCGATTTTTTATACATACGGACATAAGTAATTAATTATTCTTCTAGTGGTAGGGCATAACCGATTGTGAAGCGTTTCCGTCTGCAACAGGAACAGCTTTTCTGGTAAAAGTACAGGATAAACAGTATAATAACTGGCACCGGAATTTACCATCTGATGTTTCATGCTAAATACTAGGCGTTGATGGTAACTTTGATAGCACAGTGGAACTTCGCAAGCCCGATAAAAAAAAACATTATAATTATTTCTTAAAAGCTTAACTCTTAAACTCGGTAAAATATACGCATTTACAAAAATCAAGACGATTCTTTAATTGAATAAAAAAGCTATATCCATCAGGAACGTGAACCAAATCTTTGGATGTTTTTATTAATTGTTTTTGGACCTGAGAAGAACTTTTATCAAAGTCTATAAAAAATAACATAAAATACGGCAAATTAAAACACAGTTTGGTGTGATAGACAGCAAACCGATCCCTTAGATAGCGGAACATTAATTAAGATAAGTCCATGGGAAACTAAATTTATTTTAACAAATTGCTTTTTCGGCCTTGAAACACGGAACCAACAAAGATAATTAAACACCCAGAAAGAGTTCAATATTTTCCCTTTCTATCGTTATTTCTTATGAAACTTTACACATTAAGCTTAAAAAATTATTGATTTTTATATAAGTATGACATCGAAGTTTATGAGCAGTTTATAAAAAGAAATCACTGAATTACTTTAGGTCTTAGTAGTTAAAAGCATTTCAGGATTATAAGATTTTGTATTAATTTCTTATTAGCAAGCTTTAAATAAATAAATATTCAATTTTAAATTAAGTTTATAATGAACTTAGCAACTACATGCTCATAATGCTAATTACTTCCTTCTTCTTATAGCCAGACCTACCTTTAACTTCTGGACATGTTCAGAGAACACACAGCAAACCGAGTCAGTACTAGTTTTTCGCCAAACACACGATCGTACGCAAACAATACGACGCAAAACGAGAAAACTCCAACTTTTCGACAGCCCTATGAAAAATCGTGCGGAAAAATGAATTAAAAATGGCAACCCCGAAAACATATGGTCGTTCGCATGGCTAGCGTGCAATCCGTGAGGTAAACGAGACAGGCGATTAGTAGAATTAACTATTGAAACGTTAATGTTGATAATGGCGGGCTATCGTCCGGTACTGGCGCGGTGTACAGTCAAGTACTTCGCTGCTTATTCGGTTGCAATAAGGCTTAAAGTCCGATGAAAATGTATAGATTTTAGCAGACGTGACTACGGGTAAGTTTTATAATTAGAGGTTGAATGTTCAACTGCGGTGGGGTAATGAAACAATTCTCTGATGTATTTTGCTTGTAGTTTAAAAATAGTATTGTGGTAATGATGTGTTTGAAAGGACATGTCTTTTGTTTTATGTTAAGTGTCTACACGGATTCATAAAACATTAGAATAAAAAGTTGGTATCCTAATTGTCGAGGATATCTTCTACCTTTCTGAAAAAGCGTCCTGTCCAATTTCACAAACTTTGACGTTGATTTATTATTCAACAAAGACTAATACTATTTTTTTAATGAAACAGTAAGTTTTTTCTTCGATTTGAATGTAGCTTTTTTTACTTTGTACTTTACTTAACGAGTATTTTTTAATTTCAGAACGACTATCTATGCTCTACAAATTGACGCATCTTTTAATTGCCAGCTCGGTAATAATACACCTACCTCATAAATAAGCTAGGCTATCGTATATTATTACAGCCAATTTAAATCCAAGAACAAAACCTAAAATCAAAACCCGTCAGATTGAAATACCATTCCAGTTGACGCATCCAATTCGTAGAGCCACATAATTAATGACAACGCCATCTGCCGCAAGGAAATGACAACACGACCGGCCAGATTCACCCACAAAGAGAAACACCCAAGATGAATGAGCTCGTTATGTAGAGAAAGAGAAAAAATGAGAAGCAAGGAAAACAGCGGGACCGAAATTCGCGCTTCGATTTATTCCCAGTGCTGCCAACTGTAAGCATTAGCGGAATTGTTGGCTCGTTTTCTGTATACTGTCGTTTCTTGATCGTTATTCTTGCTTTTTTTAAGGATTTATTTGTATACGACGACTTTTTATAAAACATAAGCTATAGTATTATGGTCTCAGTTATTTACAATTCAATACATTACTACCTGCAAAAGGCTGTGTTGAGAAGTGCTCTTCTCAGTCTTTGCCAAAACCAACATTTAAAGGCAAAATTCAGGCTTAGTCATACATTAAAACCGTTATGAACAATAATGGAATCTAGTCTTTGAATTATTTTGTCCAAGCCGATTTTTGTTTTTATTTATTAATTCTTTTTTTTCCAAGTCATATACTATGGAATTCTTTACTAAATAGAATAAAAGGTATGTCACAATACTACGGTAATTTAGAAATATGGGATAAACCATCAAATATGTTAACACTAATCCCTACATAACTATGAAAACAAATACTTAGCTCACTTTTAAACTGTCTATGGTGTTTAAATATTTGTCTCAACGAAACTGAAAAAATGAAAATTCATTTAAAAGTCGAAGTCTACGCAGGATCATTCTTAAAAGGTCCTAGGGGAGGTTAAAAAGCATCTTTTGAAAGAACCCATATAAAATTCACATCTAGGTATGTAAACATAGAGTGTATTTATCTCCAGAGATGCCCCAGCCAAGCTTCACTCTCACTTGTCTGTGCTCACTCGTCTACACTGTAATCACTTAGCCACCCTGAAGTGATGGGAATTTTAATAATCACTGGAAATTCACCTCTGGATCATCAACGTTTAAGTTGAAATTTCAGGAGGCGTGATTTCGAGTCGAGATTCATTATATTTAAATGGACGTAAATCGCTTCAGTTTTAAGTATCACTACTGCTATAGTAAAATATTTGTGTGATGCGTATTCATATTATAAAAGAGGAAAAATTAAACTAATAGTCGTTCAACAGCAAACAATGTTTAACTACAAAGTTTCCACAAATAAAATTCAAATGTTGTTTTGATTTAAATGGAAAAAAAAACTTTATAAAAAACAAAACTAATTGTTCTTTAATAACGTACAAAATTAAGGCTTATAAACTAATGATTGTCCTAATTAAACTCACATTTTTTATGTAAATCTTTCTGATGCCGTACTAAGGTTGGTATACCACACGAAAAATAAAAAATAAATCAATGCTACCAACCCCGGTTCTCACGTACGTTTTACATTACAATTGCCGCGCTAATAGCGGCAACTTTTTGCAGTCGGGCAACACCAGCCGGCAATTGATGTCCACTTCGCGTTTCTGCGGTTTAATGCATTACCAACTTTGCAGTGCACGGTAATGAGTTATACATCCAAGTGATGTGTGATTATTTAATATGTAGATTGCGAGAGATTACGTAATCAAGCAGGGCTAACTTTGTTTATGCTGGATTTGAAATCAGAACGCGTAGTTGATAACAAGTTCAGTTAGGGGGAGCTTTTTTTAAACTTTATATTTTTTGGTAACAGTTCCGCGTTTTTGGAAGAGTATGATAAGACATTTAGTTAAATTAAGAATTTAAGCCAACTGAGCTTTGTTTAAAGTCGCGTTTAATATCAATTGCAAATAACTGCAAGTATATGCCAAATGGCTTATAGTAACTAGGAACACATAAATTGTACCAGCAATAATATTTGGTAACAGACTTTCTTTGCCCGTATTCTACCATAAAGCAAGCTCTCTTAATACCGATATCGTTTAAGCTATAAAATAGATTTTTTAAAGCTCAACCAAAAACCCAGCAAAATTTCCCCAAAAAACAACATATTTTACGACCAAATTCGCACTTCAAGGTTTAATCAAAACACCCAAAAAAATGCACGTAACACAACTCAAACTAAATGTATTTATTATGTGATATCACGCGAACGCCGCTCCATCGCTCACATGTGCTGGTAAAATGGAAATAATGGTGAAAATGGTAATTTTTGTATCGTGTCTGACCACTCCTCCATCGCATAATTTAATTGAACACCTGATTTATGCGCTTTTTATACTGAAAAATTATTTATGTGGCCCTGGCGAGAATTTCAACGTTATGGCGTGGATACACCCGTGATGTATGGCGCTGGGAGTTCGATGTGGCAGCTTTTCAAAACAATATCGGACCGTTCATGAATGCCTGGTAGAATTTTCCAAGCAATGTCTAATTGTGATTAAAAATTATACTAATTAGGCTTTATTATGTTGCCATCATTTTTTGATAAGAATGGAAAAGAAATTATTTGATTAAATCAACTAAACCTTCAATGTAATTGTACGTATAAAGATAATAAAGTTGGTTTTTGAATAAAATCCCGTTCTAAGGAGATCCTAGAGAGTAAGACGACTTAACATCAAACTAAATACCCTTATTTTTACGATTTATAAGAATAATTAACTGTGAGAAAAAACTTTACACTAAATAATAAAAGTATAGTCACTTATCAGCATATTGATTTAAACACATTAGTACCATACAAAAAGCAATAAAACAATGATTTATTTATTACTGACTTACGCTTGAATGAGAAATATTTTAAAGTAATACTAAAATTAAACTTACAACAACCCTCGAAGCCTCCACAGTAACCGCGAAGCCTCCAACCTAACACCTCACTCAGACATGACGTCTGTAAATTTCAAACATCACCCTCTTAACTGTCTACCTTCAGATTACAACCAGGAACCGAAACAAGTCTAGAATATTCCATCCAGGGCATAAATAAAATGTTTCCTAGAATTGTAATATGAAGCCCGAGCGCAGGCTGTAAGCATTTCAAGGAATATCTCAAGTATATTATTGCTTTGTTCCTGAGTAAATCTTGTTGAACCTTGCATTGAAGTGAAACGAGCTATGATGCTTTTATTATTAACTTTTCTAGTAAAAAAGTATTTAATATTAATTTCATGTTTATTAATTTTAGAAAGTAACTAGCTGTTTTTGAAACATTCCCACTAATAGCAAAGGTGGTGATTATATTTGATGATCTCTACAAGTAATATTTGCTTAGTAATCATGGTTAAATCTACTAAACAAATTAATCTAGTCTGCACCAGCCTAAAAGAAGTTCTCAGGCTCACAAATGGCTATTTAAAATCACGATACATTACCGAAGAGCTAAGTTATCACAATTACAACAAAAAATACAATATACGACCAATGGAGCTTTTTTTATAATGTAAGGATAGGACGTTTGTCTTCCATGCCACGTGATGGAAAGTGCGCATGAAGACTAAGGTGGTACACGTCAATCCACGAGAAACCTATTCACTCGACACTTAAAAGTTCCAGGACTGTAGTGGTCAGGAAAAACAGACGCAGGCAGATTATTCCACAACTCGCCTAGTCTTTAGTGCAAACTTATACCTAATATAACCAAAAAAACCTCTATACTTGAAGATGATAAGTTACATTAAAAACTGTTGATTTCTTCAAGAGCTTCCAAGGTATCGATCTAATTTTTATTTGCTATTCATGACTTACATTACTTGATACAAAATATACTTTCCTAAGCTTGTTTAGGATTTAGTAATCCAGGAAACTTAACTATCTATTCGAGAATATTCCGACATACTTTCGTGGAGTAATTTATCACAAACAGGGACATTTTCTCATGCATCATCAAATATTTCTGTGGCGTATGATGTACAGTCAGCAAGTAAGGAAGAGATTTTATTACTTAACGTATCATGAGGACTGCAAAAAGTTTTAGCTTTCGGATAATTTATATCATGAACATACTCATAAATTGAAAATAAAATAAAGCCTTAAAACTAATAGACGAATTTGAAAAAATATTGCCAGAAGTAATTATAATGATATTTTTAGTCAGTCCGTGCCGAATAATTTCACGAAACGGCTTTTGGGTTATCTATACAATTTCTGTGCTGACCATACAACAACAAAAAAAAAGAATGCTTCTGGTATCACACCGTACAACATTTGTCCCGTCTAGACAAAAGTACTTGCATTAATCACACATGCTAGATTTACCCGGGTAATGTTATAGAATTTACAAAACAGCTCAACACGCTTACTTAGCGGTATTAACTTTGTTCTAAGATTGATACCCGTGCTCGGTACTAACGACTCTTCGGCTACACTTCGCTCGAGTTATGATCGCCTGGTGACTGGCACGGATTTTTCGCTTTTTTTTGGTCACTGAATATTCTTTTAATTTTCTAAGATTGACGCAAGACTTTATGGAGAAAAGCCTATTTTATTTTAATAATATAAGGCAGCGGTGTCGACAAAAATGCTAAAAAAACACTTAATTTTTTATGGATATGAATAGTTAATTACGAAACTTCACTCAAAACTGTCTAGATGCTTTAGCGTGATTCGAGTACAAAGTTTGAGCTCTTCGTTTTTTTGCATTCTTTTGAAAATTTTGCTACTACAGTTAAATACATGTTTCAATGGTCTCTTGTTTTTACGGTTCATATTCGTCTATAAGTATACCTATACAATAAATCTGACGAGTTTCTTTTTTTTAACGTTTGTAATCTCTCAAACTGAAAATTTCCTATTTTATATAAACAGGAATATAAAAAAACTGAGAATATAAACGGGAACGATATAGCAAGAACTTTCTTCATGATCAAAATTGAAACGAGATAAAAGTTGTCTGTTAAGACACAGATTACGAAAAATTTACAAGATAGGCAGAATCAAAATGAAACTCGTAATCAAAATGAAAAAAAAAAGCAACGCCACCGAAAAAACAAAAGGCTCACGATTCTCGCAACTTCATTAAAAAAAAGTCTCGTCATGTTAGTTGTTTACTATCAGGCGGGAAGGACGCCGGGCGTTGTATGGGCACCGGGTGGTTGACAAGCCGCGCGCCCCGGCCCGCCCCGTCCCGCGTCCAATTAGCCGCCAGTTTCCCGGTTCACTGCATCGCTAATGATTTGCATAGCTCGTCGTGTTTGTTCTCCGCTGGGTTTGGTGGCCATTTGGTTGGTCGAATCTCATCCGTAAAAGACAATTTTTATTTGACAGAGCTCCTTTCGTTACTTAAGATACTTTGTTTTGTGTCTTAAGTATGATACAACTTGAATAATAAATAACAATAAGCCACTGAAACAATTAACATCGCAGATCTTTTCAATATTTATCATGCAGCGGTTATTGAATCCGCACCCATCGGCATAACAGCTATCTAATCGCACACTAAGACGGAGGCCATCATAGTGTAAGTAAAATAAAAGTACAATACCAAATACAAATAAAGACTAGAAACATTTAATAGAAGCCGTTCTTAGTACTCAAAACTTATTTATCTTGTCAATATTTAAAAAAAAATGTTATATTACACACACGACCACTTTTCAAACTCAGGTCCCAAATAAAGCAACCCTAGTAAGGAACAACCCCGCCTCTGCATGGCACATACTTAATGGAATAGCGTATCTCCCAGCTTGTTATAAACACGCTTGTCAGATGTTTGGATAGGCACACTCTTGTCATAATAACTACTACTTATACGGTTTGGAATAATATCAATTTACTTCGACTAACTACATAAATAATACATTTGATTAAAATTCCAGCTAAGTTTGGAAGCGTAGACTACGCCTGCCTTGGGTTGACTACGGCGTAGACTGATGTTGCTACGACGCAATTTGTAATATTTTTCCTTTGTCGAATTTCCGACATTTGTATTACGTTTCTCGTATTGTTTTGAAATATTCATATGATCCGTCCGGTAAAGCTAAAATACAAAACTCCAGTGAAGGATAAGTTTCATTTTTTCTGAGAATCGGGCTGAAGTAAGAGCACGTGTTGCCAAGAAGAGAATTATAACAAATATCATATCACTCAATTTCAGTTGAACCTTGTGTCAAAAAAGCCCAAGATATTCGAAAAATAAAATTTACGTAGCTATATAGCCATTCCGTTTCAATGAACAAAGTCGAAGCGAATTACGAGACGAATGAAATGACATTGACAGTTCTGACAGTATAAAAGGCTAAAAATAAAGGAAACCTTGCATGCTGGTTGCCATTTACATAATTCGAAAACATTTTAGCGCGGTTATAATTTTGTTTATCGTAATTTCGCGATATTTTTACCAATAATATAACTTTAGCGAGGTTTTAGTCAAGCGTTTTTTTAACCAATAAGAAAACGTCATTTCATGATAAATATTTATAGTACAACCAAGCATGGTTTGTTATATGAATAAATCAACGTTTTTAGTTAAGACAATTAAGCTTAAAAGGCATTAAAAATAATCTCGAATCAATATATTAAAAATCCTCAGTAACTGCACACTGAATACACGAGCTTCACTGGCGCGATCGAGTTTATCATGTAAGCCTTTTCATTTCCAAACACAAATAAAGATATAAAAAAAAACACAGTTAAAAAACGAACCTTAGCAGTTCGTAATAAGAGCCAAGCGTACAGTATGTGCAATCAACGACGGATTTTTTTTTTATCGGAAAAGCGGAAAACCAACCGTGGGTTATGAATTTTGATTTATAGAATTTACAGCGGAGAGTCGCTTTTGAATTGAATTTAATATGTGTATGACTCGTTCAGAGCTCATGGCGCGTTGTTTGAATGAAGTGCGTGTGGTAGAAATACCAACAACTTGCATAGTTGAAATAAAATAGAATTTAAACTGGATTTTAAATGCTTTTTGTGCATAATCATTAAACTCAACGTTTTTATGAGTGAATGACATGAATTTCAAATCTAAGTTCTAAATCGTTTAACTCATGAGAAAAGAGTTTAACTCATTCTCATACTTGTATACAGTAGTCGTTAGGTATTGTCAGAAGCCATTTCGACACCCTGAAATATCTAAGATCCACCAGCCAGCACCGGGCCAGCTTGGTGGATTATGGCCTAAACCTCTTCGTCACCCAGAGGAGAGACTCATAGCCCTGCAGTGGGCTCATAAAACGGACTTGTGATGATGATGATGATATTCAATCAATCAATCAATCGTTATGCAATCTCTAGTCGTAAAGACACCGATAAAAAAATTGTGTATTTGTAAATCCAGTTAAAATTTGTTTTTATTTACCTACTGCGTTCAATCTTAACCTCAAGATGTCCTATCTTCCGTTTCTCCAAACCCAAATCCAAAACCCTCATCTTTCGGCAAGATTTCGAATGTCGGAATATAAAATTGTCAATATTTCGGCGTCGCCTTATATTGATTTAAGGATAAGCTGTGTCCCCGGGTATTCGTATCTCGCAACCGCATTTTGAAGAACGGCACCGCGCTTGACAATAGCAATAGGTACAGTCGCGTCAAATGTAATGTATACGACCATTTTGGTGATGCAGTTTACCAATAAGGTTTACATTATTGCCTCAGACGCCAGTGGTTGCGGGTTTGATACCCGCACGAAACAAGAAAGAAGAAAAATGTACCGGGTCTGGGCGTTTATCTTTATATGTATTTCTATTCTAGGTTCCCCCTAGTTCACAACATGGTATATCATAACACAAGCTTTGCTTAATTTGAGATCATATAGTTGGTGTGATGGTTTGGGGATTTTATTTATTCATATATTATTTTTGGGTGCTAATTAAACAGACTTCTTTTAAATAGCATTATTCCCCTCTAAAAATCTAAGTTGCCTTCTAAATTACTATGTCAGCCACAATACGGGCCACAAACCACGTCGGGGTTATTTAAAAACGCTCAAGGGTTCATGGCGCTTCGCCGGCCGCTGCCGCGGCACCGCTCGCTTCGCTCGCTCGGCTCGCGCACGTATATAACTATATGCAACCTAACATGCTCCTCCTCGCTGCACTCGTCGTCGCACCTAACCGTACCGACTACGTCTTCCGGAACGGGAGCCCTCTTCTTGTCGCATAATATGTTTCATCGCAATATAAGTTAATATATTACTTAGTATAAATTATTATGCTTTAATATAAATTCCTTCAAGACACATTTTTTTGTCTCGTGGCTAAGTTATGCAAATAGAAGCTTGATCACGTGGCCAAAAAATATATTCTGAAGCTGGACTTATTATTTCTCATTATTTTTATGTTCGCACGTATGCCGATCAAATTGGCGACATACTTAAAAAGTACCCGTAATCGGCGATCGTAGGGAAGTGAAAGACATACCGTCTAGATCATAACAGTTGGCGTTCCCTTACCTCTGCATATCCCAAAAGGAGACAGGCGTCTCACCAACGTCTCACCCCAGACATTCACACCAACTACATGGCCCCAAAATAAGCATTTCTTGTGTATTGGAAACCATGTAGCGAACTAGGGGGGAACCTAGAATATAAATAAGTCTATTTTTTTTTTATTTTTTTTTTTTATTTTTTTTAAGGACTACCAGTAGAAGATTACATTTTCTCTTATATTTAACACTCATATTCTGTAAAATGCATGCAAAATGTAACTGCTGTTTAAGGTAGCCACAACATACATACAAAAATCATTAAATTTGGGTTTAAATTAACACCAGTCACTTTAACAAAACTTAAAATAATTAAAATAGAATTAAATTAAAAGCATATAAAGAGCAATTAAAAAGAAACAAAAACTATATTACACAAATTAAAAAAAAAAGTTACAAATAAAAAAAAAACATATATAATTAGGTATATCAATCAAAATTAAAATAATTCAATGAAATCAAAATATAAATAGGAAAAAAAATTGTAATTAGAAAATTGTAATTAATAAATAAAAAAAAATACAAGAATCAATAAAAAAATACAGAATTATTTATTAACTATGCATCGCTGAAAAAATCAAGCATTTTTGTTCGAAATTCGCGGAAAGAGTCATGAAATATGTCACATATACCACTAAGCCTATTGTATGCATCAGGCAGGCGATACGATGCGGCATGCATGCGAGCAGTAGTCCGCGCGCGCGGTGTATGAAACAGTGGTGTCGCTTTACGCGGCGGCCTTCGAGGGACTCTGAGATTAAACATGCTTAGTAAAGGTGGACAATCTATTTCATTTCTAAAGATTTTGAAAATAAATTTTATGTCTAGCATATTCCTTCTTGTAGCAAGACTAATCATTTTAAAGTGAAGCACACGGTCATTATACGATATTTTCTTATCCATGCCACTACAATATGCAAGGTGTCTAGTAAATCTTTTTTGGATGCGTTCCATGCGAAGTTGGTGCACACTGTATGTAGGAGTCCATATCACGCAACAATATTCAAGTAAGCTTCGCACTAAACTGTTGTAAATAACTATCTTTACCCTTGGATCTTTAAAAACTTTGCTATTTCTAATAACAAAACCAAGAGTTCTTGAAGCTCTCGAAATAACATCATCTATGTGCTGAATGAATGTAAGTTTAGAGTCAATTGTAATAGATAAACATTTTTTTTTGTACTCGGAGCCCTTGACCTCACGGAGCGTCTATACCAAGACCGCTTGACGTTGTACTGTAAACCTTATCACAACTGAATAAGTTGCAAAGTGAGTACATTTTATTAGACTTACTTAACTAAAGTTTATCTTTGTTTAAGTTTGTGACGCGGACAAAGCTATGCCGGGTGGGGGGGGCATTGATGTGTGCTTGCGGTTGAGATTTCAAGTGGAGAGAGTAGGTAGATTACTTATTTTATGTCATTTAATTTTATGAATTTTGGAGATAGAGAACCGATAGTTATGAGGAACTGAAAGAAATAATGGATGGAAACTATACGGTGCTAATGATTAGGGAGATTTAATTTAAATCTCACATTTGGAGTTGTATGGTCAATAATTTACCATCGATTTATTTTTTAACAAAACAATCTTTTTTTGTTTTCTTTATGAAAAATATCACCAATTGTTGTATATTTATACTTGAATCAAGTTCGTATAAGCCGTATTAAAATCTATCAATCTTTGCAATTAAAATAAGTATCATACCAAGAAAACACATGCAACTTTTATGCCAAAATAAACGCGAGCGACACGGTTGAGGTGGTAGGTAGGTACTCATAGTTCATGACAATACTACGACACATCTTCGCATTGTAACTGCACAATAGCAGCCTAAATCTTAATCACACATCCATTAGTACAAGTTACGCAACGTACACCAACATAATGAAATTAAACAACGCTGGCCATAGTAATACCAACATAATGAAATTAAACAGTGGCTAAGTCGCGCGGAAGTTTCGAGAAAGGGACTGTTCCCGACAATCTTTGACGGGGGACGAGTGCGGAATCCAATTCTACGTTTGACAAGTGTTTGTTCGTTCGTCTGTTTGTTTGTTTGTCATGCTTTGTCCTGTCCGGTGCGAAATTTAGTTCGTTGTCGTGTTAAGGTTTCGGCGGGTGTTTGTTTTTGGAGGCTGGATTATCTTGGGAGATTCGCTTCTGGGAAATTTGCGTAGTTTGGAGTATGAGTGTGGAAGGTTGATGGGGATTTTGTGACTCTCGTTTTCCTGTATTGTCGTAGCGAGTTTCGGTTTATTATAAAATGATTTCGGCTAAGAGGGAGGCGTTTATTTATAGCGTTAAGTTACGTAGGTGGTAAGTTAGTTTAAGTAGTTTAAACAATTAAATTGCTTGTGGGAGGGATATGTGGTGGGGCAATTATACTATCGTAAATAAATTAATCAAGACACATTTTGATTTTCAAAAAATAAAATAATAAGCTGCAATTTTTTGCTTTAACTTTAAATTACTAATTTAGTGATTGTATACTCTATTGATTGTTTTTTGTTTTAGTTGTCAACTTTAATGCGATAAAGAACAGTACAGAAAAATATGAAAAATACCTTACAGCTTCACACTACAGTCTTAACGCATAATCGTGAGCATATAGGAGATTACCAGAACTTTTTAGTCGAATAGACCTTATATTCCAATTCATTTTCACACTTTTTTCTTGAATCCGTCCCACCCAATTAAACAGCTGACGTACATCCATGTCTCCCGTGCTTATCTCGGTATCAGCTACAGCAGCTGCCTTAAGCCGGGCTTAATCCTCAGCTATTGAATGCCGCATTTCGGATCACCCGCGGCTATCGGCCAGAGCTGTCGAGATAGCACCTACGAATGAGACAGTGCGGATACGTTTTAGGAGGTACTGATGGCAGAAAAATATACGTAGTTTGGGAATTGTATAATTAAAAACGAAATTCATCGTAAAACGTTATTTGTAATTAGATATTATCGAACATTGTATACATCGTAATAATTAATTATCAACTCATTCAACGGATTTAATAATTAAATGCATTCGGCAAAGCTTCGTTTCGTAATTATGCATTAATTAACAGACGGTACTGATTGCAAAAAAAACTATGCAAATACATAGTTCGGGAATCATTCTAAATTCAAAGAAACATGCATACGAATGCAATCAAATTAATTTCCCTAATATCTCCAAATTACTATCAAACATATTATATCAACCTCAAAAATAATAACCAAAGCAGCAATTCGTGTTAAATTTGTTTCGTATCTAAGCTTTAATTAAGCCTTTAACTACAGCACTACAAACTATCCGCAAAGACAGATTATTCCCGACCTCATAGTTATAAGATTAGCAACCTCCTTGGATCTTTCCGGGATTCGGGATTTCCCATACTTAATAAGGAGGAGTTCCGCGAACGCCCCGCGAGACAGAGTTCGATCAGATTTTAGACATTATTCGATATTTTGTAAATAAGACAGTAAAATTGTGCGTTGTATGGTTAAATTTCATATTGATCAATACGTAAGTAATAAAACATACATATATACATAATACATAACTTCACGCTTGTATCCCGTATGGGGAAAGCAGAACACCAGAGGTTACAAGAGCATCTGATGTCACGTTTGACTTTGGAGGTATGTATTATAATGATGGACAGAGACTAAAAACTGAGAAAACTGAAGAAAACTGGAGTTTTATAAATTTTTTGTAACTTTTTCTTATAAAAACGCAGCTCAATCTAAGGGTTACTTATGAACAGGACATTGAACGTTTAAAATAAATACATCGATGGCACAGAATGATTAATATCACTACCGAATACTCCTATAAATAAAATAATTACAGCCCAACCTAAACACACTAATTAATACCCGCACTTGGTTTAGCGACAAATAACTAAACATACCTATTGATCGACGCCTCAATTGACATTATTGAAAACGTTAATTTATAAGTACACAATCAACTACTTACATGAAATTATAGCTTAAACCCCAAAGAATTGGTGTAGGAATAATTAGAAGACCTTTTTAATTACCTGCAACAAAGGAAATTATATTTAGAAAAATAATTGCATAATTATGTACATGTCAAATGGTGTGTTAGAAGTAAACGTCTGTAATAGCATGGGAATTAAAAGAGCTGGGGTGAACTTTGGTAATTATGAAAGATATTTTTTTATTGTAAGTGTGTAAAGTCACCTTATAAGTGACTTAGCGCGAGATTTCAAACTAGAATTATATCTAGAACTAAAATTATTCCTATGAGCAAACACTGCGTCGACCAAGTCTACGCGCCCCTACGCACTAGCGGTTGACCGCAGGAGCGGCTAACCGCGGGTTTAACCGCATTTTTAGTTTAATATGCAACCGCCTATGATTGTACGTACTTAACCGCCACAAAAATTCAACCGCAGCGGTTGATTGGAGAGCTGCGGCCCGCTGCGCGGCTGACCGTTATGGCATCAAACCGCGAAATAACCAGTTAAGCGGTTGGACCGCTCAGGCGGCCAACTGTTAAGTCTAGGTAGGCGCAGTGTTAGGCTTAACCCCTAGTGAGCTAATAACCACCACTACTGGGTTATTAACCACTGCTGGTTTAGAAACAGGTGAGGGGACCTGCTGCGGCTATTAGGGTTATGTGTGGGGAAATGGTCTCGTGTACTGGAACATTTCCTACGTGGAGGGCGCTCACCGTTCCCCGTTCCCTCTTGGGCGGTCGGGGACGTGATTGCACGTTTTCCTCAAGTAAAAAAAAAAACAGGTAGCGTCAGTGTTAGGCTTAACCCCTAGTGAGCTAATAACCACCACTACTGGGTACCTATTAACCACTGCTGGTTTAGAAACCCTTCTTTCCTTAGTCCGTGTGCTGCCATCTTAGACCTCATCTTCACTTACCATCAGGTGAAGATTGGGGTCGAACACTTAGTCTATACAACACGTCGTTTTCATTACATGCCTCGCTTTACTCTTAACTAGCAGATAGTTCCGTAGTAAAGCCGGCGATGTGGTTAAAACGCACGACAAATCGCGCGACGCGCCGCCTGTTCTTAAACGTGCCCTAAAACTCCTCTCCAAATGCTGTCAAGCAGCAATAAATTCATTTATCAGTAAAGACGTCCATCCAACTTACCCATCACCGTTTATGTATCTTCATCGCCAGCCTTTATACGTAAAGTTATTTAATTTCGCAAACAAACGATTTATTGCGTATAAAAGTCGAATAAATTATATTTTAGCATTTCATGTGTCGGGGTTAGATTTACGAGTTACTACCGCGCCGGGTTCCGTACTCGAGCACTTCACCAATTTTATGCTAATTGTGAATAATAAAATACATCGAGCTTTCGTTGATGCACGGGAAAAATCTCAACTTCATCCTTTATAAGGAGCAAAAACTATGCATATTATAGAACCAAGTTTAAAGTCGTATCATTTTTGTCTTTATGAACTCGGTAAACTCAAAACTATTGAATTTGCTTACACACTGTTATCACAAAAGAAATAGCTATTGAATTAAATCTTAACGTTCTTAAACGTATACGTTTACGATATTGTGTTAAGCTTCAAAATTCTTTAAATAAAATTATTCAGGATTTCACGTAATGGAATTTTACTAATAACCTTTAAATTCGACATTTCGTTGCCATTTCAGAAACAATGATCACGACTGTATTTTATATAAAACTAACATTAGCTCTCAATAAATCCATACAAAAAGCTTTCTAGAATATTTAGCAACGTCTTAGTTATATTGCGTTTTAATGAGCAAAGTGATAAACTAGAGAAATAAAGCTATATCCACGATAATACCGGTAATCTTGATAAACGCTTTCTGTAAAATACCGGTTTCATGTCGGTAATACAAGAGTTACTTATCGTATCGTTTGTTTAATGATAACTGAGTTCAATTTGTATTCTCTACTAGCAATTTCCCTCGGGAATATCAGGATATGGGATATCAGGTATACTAGTATCTCCTAGTTTCGCTTAATAAACTTCATAATACAAGCATATACAAATTTACTTTAAGGCTAGATGGTGTGTCAGTTGTATAATTTGTCAACAATACTATCTCACGTGTTATTCCGGCGCGGAACAAAAAACGTAACAGATATAACCTACCCACAAAAAAAAAATATTGATTTTAAACCAGTGCCTACTCATTTCAACAATAAAAGTCGCACTTCGACATTTTGACGGCCTTCGTGACGCAATGATCTAATCACATTAAATCCGCAAACCATGGGTTCGATTCCCATACGGAACATGAAACAAAATGTCCCGTGTCTTGGTGTTTATCTATATATGTATTTATATTCTAGGTTCCCCCCTAGTTCGCTACATATCATAAACTTTGCTTACTTTGGGGCCATGTAGTTGGTGTGATTGTCTGGGGATTTTATTTTATACTAGCTGTTGCGCGCGGTTTTACCCGCGCAATTTCGATTCCCGCGGGATCTTCGGGATAAAAAGTAGCCTATACGGATTCGGAAGAATCCCTCTTAGTAATGGTAAAAGAAATTTTGAAATCGGTCCAGTAGTTTTTGAGCCTATTCAATACAAAAATACAAAGGTTTCCTTTTTATAATATTAGTATAGATTATTCATTTATATAAAAGACGGAATACTGCCGAAAATTAATTCGAAAAAATGAGCAAGACCATAAAAAATGTACACACAACACCTTTGTCGTAACAATTCAAAACACGCCAAAGGTCCAATAAATCAAGCAAAACAAAGCCGTAACGTACAATGACTCTATTCAATATATGTAAAATGAATCGTCATAAAACATCGTATCGGCAACGGGGGCTAAACTTAACGACCGATCAGACGCTGCCGAAGCCACAGCTCTCCGTAAAACACAGGAATAAACAACAAAGTTGATACAGAACTGCATTTTGATACAGACTGACTAATACATACCTTATTTAAATACTAACTTTAGCACGCGACTACGCTCGCAAGTTGTCTCAATTTTGCTCTCAGGCAAACTTTGATACCATTGCTTGAAATAATAAAATCATCAGACAATCACACCTCTACATGGCCCCAAAGTAAGCATAGCTTGTGTTATGGATGCACTAGGGGGGAACCTAGAATATAAATACATAAATAGATAAACACCCAGACACGGAACATTTTTTTTTCTTGTTCCGTGCGGGATTCGAAACCGCAACCACTGGCGTCTGAGGCAGACAGGTCACCCCATCGCCAAAGTGGGGGTAATAATTTAAATAATTAAAAAGTCGGGGGATTTAAAAGCGTGATATCAAATTCTATTTTTAAACAAATCCATCTCGTATGACCTATTCACTTCTTTTGGGATAAAAACATACCTATACACATTAATTGTTTCTACAAACATACATCCTAAAATTATGACGTAGGATAATTTCCCTGCGTGTGCTAAAACCGAATTTGCTCAATAGATTGTTTTAGTTTAAAACCATCTTCACATTATTGATCTTCAAATGAAACCGCTTTGGGATTTATCGGTTGGATGGTACCAAAACTTTCAAGGCCTATATCGGAGTTAGGTAGAAACTAAATAATTATTCGACCATAACAGTTAATTACTGAAAATAAATATGCACCTCAGAAATCGATAGTTACCCTATTGTATGTATGCAGAGTCAACAAATATATTTGAGTATCGCTTCCATTGTCTCCTAAGTCTTACATCGAAACCTTCATTTAGTTATTTGTATGCAAATCTCGCGATATTGTTGGCCCTATAAATTTTTATGGACCCTTACAGCCTTACTCCCGGATTGATCGCGTGATCGCAGTAAAACTAAAAGGTCTGCGAGTAAACAGTAGTTTAAGGAAGTATTTAATTTAAGACATTGTTGCTTCGCGATAAACGCTGTATGGAAGTGAAATGAATTAATTTATTTTCTTTGTTATACAGTCTTCTTTCGCAATACACGGCAAACATGAAATCTTGTAGAAGAAGGAATATAAAATTTATTCGTAATCTAATATATAAAATTCTCGTGTCACAGTTTTCGTTGCCATACTCCTCCGAAACGGCTTGACCGATTTTGATGAAATTTATTGTGCTTATCCGGTATCTATGAGAATCGGCCAACATCTATTTTTTTTTATTTATATGGCAAAACAACGTTTGCCGGGTCAGCTAGTAACTTATAAAAAAGGAAAGTTTTATCTTTTTATTAAGTTAATTAAAGGTCAAGTAAATTTTATTCATATTATTTATGAAATTACTCGTTTATTGGTTAACGAACATGCATTTTAAATAAGTTGTTATCGAACGAAAATAAAGACACGAAGTGGTCCAAAACTTACAAAAAGTTGTTTTTGAAGTATTTAATAAATACTTTGCTGTTGTTTAAGAATCACTGGAATAAGCCGCCTTTTAAACACTGATCCAAAGGTAGAGAGATGTTTAGACAAGACACATTAAATTCTCTCCACTCTCCACTGTTATAATGCCTCCAAATTTGTTAAACGTGACATCAGATTGTTTTATTACCTCTGGTGTTCTGCCTACCGTGAAGTTATGTATGTATGTATTAAATTCAATTAATCGATTTCATTTATGTTCAAACATTGACATTTCTTAACATGGGCCGGAGTGAACATTGCACTTAAAAAAGTTTATTCATTGATAAAAAAAGAGCTCCTGATACACCTTGAGAATGGTGTGGGTACTGAAAAATTCATGGCCCCAAAATGCTCATCTTCTGAATTTCATACACTTATATTGTTGGAAGTAACAAAGTTACACCATTTTCGCGGGGAAATATTAGGGTGTCGGTTTTTACAGACAATGTGTGTTAGAGTAATGATCGCATAACCGAAATGTATGCAAGAAGGAACCCGGAGGTAATGATGTGTGAATCAGATACCGACTTCTATTCCTTCTCTGTCTAACTGCCCCCGTGCGACCGAGACGGTATTATGCCTGTCGCAACTTTCGACCCAAAGTTTGCGTACGAGCGTAATTCCCGAATTTGAATAATGAACGTTAGTTTTGACATATGATTCGATATTTGAACTTGTTCTCAGGAAATGCTTCCGATTGAGTGAGTTTCTTTTGGCGTATCCATTTCTTTACGGAATGGAAGATTTAGTTAGAGTTTGATCAATTAAACTTAAATAAAATACATTTTTAAATAAACTTAAGAATTTCGTAGATATTTAAAACAAATTATCGAATATTATAAGTACAAACAAAAGAAAACTCGCAATTCCTGCACAGACATTAAAAAAGAAACCAAAAGATAAACGGTATAACTCAGAATACCTACAAAGCGAACCAGGTCCAACTAACAGGATTCACTCCCGGGGATTTCCATTAAACAAAGAAACGAGAAACAAATAAAAACATAAACTTCGCTAAATAAGAGTTTAACTGAACGAGAGAAAGGGGATAAAAAAATATATTATGTAAAAACGGGGCTCCGGGTAGCATAAAAAGGAGGAGTTGCAAATTTGTATGAAAGGTATCACGCGGTACAGATACGGGCTCTTTTTATCCTTTACGAATGACTTCCAAAGGACGTGGTTATAAAGGGTGATGGTACAATTAGAACTGATACAGTTTTGAAGTAACATTCATGTAAAAGGTGGATACTTTATTTTAATCGTACCTACATACCTAGATACATACATAACGTCACGCCTGTATCCCTAATGGGGTAGGCAGAACTCCAGAGGCTATAAAACCATCTGATTTTACTTTTGTCAAATTTGGAGGTATTGTATTGATGAAGAGGGACTTGCAGTGATAGGGGGTTAGCCTATCGCCCACAAAAACATCAATAAAACCGGTATGCCCGGGAAGAGAAGCAGCTGGCACATTCTATGTTTTTCTTTTGCTCCCAGTCTAGTATGGAAGGTTTTTTCGTGTTTTAACAAAAATATTTTAGATGATATAAAGCCATATTTACTCAGTCGGTGCCGGGTGCTGTATAATTGTATCAGTCGTTAGGGATACCAGGAGCCCTGAAAATTCTAAAATTGACTTACAAGCACTAAGGCAGCCTAAGAGGAAGTTGAGGCCACTTTATGCCCAAAACCTCTTCGTATCTCAGGGGAGAGACTCAAAGTTTTACCGAGGCTAACAAACTAACAACACAAGGTTGTGATGATGATGTGATGATTTACATAAGAAAAAGTTTATAGATTCTGTTGGACAATGTTGGAACAACCTGACAGTGCCATAGTGGTAACTTTTATAATATAGGGAGGAACTGCTCTTCAATTTGGCTGAAAGTAAAACTGAATCAAATAGGGAACCAATGTATTTGGAAAAATTCATACATTTTGAGTTAAAGCGTTAATGTCGTACCAAAAAGAGTAATCTAATTTACGATATAACCAAAATTTCTTCAAATATTTTCAAAGTAATTCAGGGCGATACTCGGTATCATATTTCCAGGCCAGGCATTCGCGGAATTATGTTAATATAAAGTAATTTCATACTTTTTAAATTGGTTATCAAAAAAATGGTCTTTAATCCGAAGCTTGAAAACTTAGAAAGAACGTATTTTAAATATAAACAGAGAATTCAGAACTCCTTTATCGTATATCTAAGAAATTGAAATAGATATGTTTTAACCAACTTTCTTAGAAGCTATTGGAAAAATATGGCTTTAAAAACGTTTACAGCTCACTAAGCAGATCTGTACCGATCATTCAAATAGTATTATTTATTAAATTTAATGTGTTCGACTTACTTATATATTTTTACCTACTTTCCGATTTTTTTATTTTCTCGTCTAACTAAATATTATGACATTTTATCGGTATGCTGCTCCCTTCAGGATGTAGCTGAAAATCAGCGTTTTTGCTCTTCCGAGCAAATGCCAACGCTGAGCTGCCTCCTATTGCGCTACTACAACATACACGTCACACTAACCTGTCCTTTTTTTATTTGTTATTCTAGTTTGTAAGACATACAATGATATATATTAAGTACATAAGTGTTATGTGTCTGTGAATTTTGTGGTATCAATAAAGTTTTTACCTATCTATCTACCGACAGAGTTTCTTGTGAAATATGAATATTTTGGTGTAGTAATAAATTGACGACTCTAACTCAAGGCGATTATCGGACAAATCCTAAGGTTTCCTGAATGATTTCTTTCCGAATAAATCAAAGCGGAATGTAGCTTTACAATACTTAGTTTTTATTTACGTTTCCTAAAAATACTTAAAAATAGAACTAGTTGATTCAGCCTTTGCGCAAAGAGTATTTGCAGCATTATTTGCTGGTAACAAGGGGATAACCAGAATGGTAATAAAATAATATTCAGTTTCGTATTATTTTCATTCACAAACAAATACTGGAGCAAAAAGTTCAAAATTTTCATATTTACTTAACAAAAAATCGGTCAACATGTTGAGCTTGATACATGGAAACCTCTATAAATATGATTTATTGTGACAGAACACATTTCATATTATATTAAAAGCGCACTGGCGGCTTTATGAAAATAACCTATTAAAAAATACCCTGGGAAACATATTTATGAAGGGAAATCAATACTTTTGTAATAACAGCATAATTGATTCGAAAATATAGTAATTATAATATGTAATTCAGGTACAAGCTGGTAAAAGCTTGGTAAAAGCTGTACATAAACTTAAATAATTTGCAAATCTAAATCAAATCGCAAGAAAGACTTGTAAGTGGTTTCAGTATAGACTAGAGTTGCCGCGAACAGTTATTATAGCGAATAGCCGAATACCGATTAAACGCCATTCACTTTGGCGAATAGTCGAATAACTCGACATTACAATTCGACATATATAAGGCATAATTAAAAATATTTCTAACTTCTTCTAAGTTAAAGAAACCTGTTCCTGTTATACATACCTACATATATGTAATGTAATAATTTACTTTTTCATTTTTATATGCTGTCAACCCTTTTCTTGTACGTATTGTACATTTTTTTTTACTTTGGCTTTGAGTGCCAATAAGAATAGATTTCCTATTTTAAGTAAGCTTGCTAAACGATACTCACACACACCAGTAAGCTCTGTTTATTCAGACTATTTTCCGAGGAAGGTTTAATTTATGAGGAAAAGGTAAACCGACTTGCTCCCGAACGTGCAGAAAAAAATCTTTTTTCTGCCACAATCTGCCTCTGTTGAATTTAAAATATTAATTAAAAAGCCGAACTAATTTAATTTCATGAATATGACAGACACAGGCACATTTTACAGATAATAATTAATAATGTGTATTATTTTATTAAGGAATAATAATAAACAAATATTATTCAAACTCATAAGTTTCTTGTTCGTTAAAAGTTTATTTTAGACGACTACTCGCCGAATGACGAATAATACTATTATTCGGTATGTAACGACGAATATCAAAAAATGTCGAATTACACCGAATACCGAATAATAGCGAGTATTCGCGGCAACGTTAGTATTGACTCTCAATCCTAGATTTTGGATTAACAACCAAAATCTTTACAAAAAAATCTAAGATTGAAAATTGCGAAGAGAACTTAAAAAAACTAAACTAAACTACTCCCCACGTATTCGACATATAAAAATCAGCCTACCCTCCAAAAAGTCAAGTATTTGCGCGCTCCCGACTAGCATGACTAGTTCGCCACCACCCTGTTTACAACATTGACGCGAGTTGAGGGGCTGTAAAGTGGAGGGATGCGAATTCAATACACCCTGTAGTTTTACTAGGGGAACATAAACGTGGTTAGCTGTAGAGTAGGCTCTTGTATTGTATGTTATAATTATGCTAGATTCTTTATTTGATATCTGTAGTAAGGTTGTGGTAGTAGCCTGCCAATCTATGACTGCCTGGTAAGAAATATATGAAATAAACCTATGACTGCAATTTCACGGTTTTAGGAGGATTTTTTTATTTATAATTCATAACTGGTATATAATTAGTCACGAGTACAATTTATAAAAATCTCTTTAAGATTGACATTTAGACATTGAATCTAGAAATTCCTATCGCTTCATGATACACGAGCGTTTGCCCGCGACTTCGTACACGCATAAACTCAAAAGTCCTATTTTCCGTTCCCGTAGGAATTCCGGGAATTCTTTCCATTATACAAACAGACACTTATTGAGAAACCTTTATACCAAGTATCACATCCGTGCACTCAAAAAATAACATTTTATCATACAAAATAAAACATCATATATTTCCCGTTCCCGTGGGAATTTCGGGAATTCCTTTCATAACACAACCAGTCTCTTTTTGAAGAACTTTTATGCCAAGTATCATATCCGTGCACTCAAGGAATAAGATTTTTCATACAAACTAAAAAGTCTAATAATTCCCGTTCCCGTGGGAATTTCGGGATTTTCTTCCTTAGTGCACCCCTGCATCCCCTAAAGAATGTATGTTCCAAATTTCAGCTCTCTACGCCCAGTAGTTACGTACGGCTGTACGTTGTCTGTCAGTCACTCAGTAACTCAGTCAGTAAGGGAACAGTTTTATACAATGTGTTAATTTTATACTTGATCAAACGAAATGTGCGGATATAACATTAAAAATTATCGACAAAACGCGAAAAAAAATTTTTTTTTCGTACACCATTTAGAAATTAAAGCCAAAGAAAAATTTTTTTTTATTCAATTCTCATTTTTCGTTGTTAATTTTTTTCCTAACTAAGTAGACCATGGATTTTTTTTAAATTAGTGTTATTTTAAAGGTAAAGCCATGAACTAGTAATAATAATTAAAAAAGATCACAATATCAAGCCGGAAAGTTGTAAAAACATTAATTCATTTTAATTTTTTCATAAAAAAAATGTTTTTTTTTAAATTTTTTACCTTTTACTCCGAAACTAGCACGTCAAGGTAACTTTTTTAGCATGTTTTATTAAATTTCATAACATACCCTACAAGTTCACCAAAATAACATAGGTGCTATCTCTCTTCGTTGTTACGATAGGTACTATCCGAATTAAGTAGGTAATTTTAACAAAATGAAATAAGTACTTGGATTACATCAATAGTGCAATAAAACACAATTAAACTAAATCATTTATTTAAATCAAGTTTTCAAAGTGTCCACCATTCTCATCCATGCAAACAATGGCACGCATTTCCACACTACGCACAGTTTTTTTTAAAACATTGCGATTTTCTCTTATTAAAGTTTTCTCTTAGAAAACCCTTTAGCAGTTCGACCAGCATCGTTCCAGGAGATGTGGATCTTCAACACGGAGAAGGATGTGGTTCCAACATGACGGCGCTCCAGCTCACTTCAGCACAATCGTACGTGAGTACGTAAATGAACGTTATGGAACTAGATGGATTGGACGAGGCGGACCAGTGGCATGGCCGCCGCGCAGCCCAGATTTGACACCACTTGATTTTTATCTGTGGGGTCATATGAAGCAGATGGTGTACAGTACTCCAGTTGCAACGCGAGAAGAGCTTTTGCAAAAAATAATGCCTGCAGCTTATGAAATAAGAGAAAAACGCAATGTTTTAAAAAAAACTGTACGTAGTGTGGCAATGCGTGCCATTGTTTGCATGGATGAGAATGGTGGACACTTTGAGAATTTGATTTAAATAAATGATTTAGTTTAATTGTGTTTTTTATTGCACTATTGATGTAATCCAAGTACTTATTTCATTTTGTTAAAATTACCTACTTAATTCGGATAGTACCTATCGTAACAACGAAGAGAGATAGCTCCTATGTTATTTTGGTGAACTTGTAGGGAATGTTATGAAATTTAATAAAACATGCTAAAAAAGTTACCTTGACGTGCTAGTTTCGGAGTAAAAGGTAAAACATTTAAAAAAAAAACATTTTTTTTTATGAAAAAATAAAAATAAATTAATGTTTTTACAACTTTCCGGCTTGATATTGTGATCTTTTTAAATTTTTATTACTATTTCATGGCTTTACCTTCAAAATAAGACTAATTAAAAAAAATCCATGGTCTACTTAGTTAGGAAAACAATTTACAACGAAAAATGGGAATTGAATAAAAAAAAATTTTTCAATGGCTTTAATTTCAAAATGGTGTACAAAAAAAAATTTTTTTTTCGCGTTTTGTCGATAATTTTTAATGTTATATCCGCACATTTCGTTTGATCAAGTATAAAATTAACACATTGTATATATTGATTTTAAGAAGACAAAAGCAGTTAAAACAATAACTGACAAATCTTCAATGAAAATAGTAATATGGAAGTTAAGTTCTCCATGTGAAACCATTTCGCACAAAATCTTCAACACTAACAACAGCAGATAAGAACCGTTTTGAACCCATTAAGATCCTTCCAACAGAGTACCCTGAAAGGTCAAATCGGTTCTATTAACGGACGAGTCGAAAACGGGAATTTTAGAAACGCAAATAGTTACGTTAAAGTAAATTGTTATGACTATGTAGTTTACTCAAAGGTAGTTCGAATGAAACGGCCAGTGTTGCCATATTGGTAGAAATTGAAGCCTTTAAATAGGTAGGCCGGTGATGACTGATGATCAGTGCATAATAAGGGAAAAATTTCAAAAAGCTTGCAAAGGATATAATAAATAAATAAATATAAATATTTCTGACACTCACACAACATTATCTAGCCCAAATTAAGTTTCTTAAAGAACTTGTGTTATGGATACTAGTTAACTGATATACTTAAGAATTATATAAACATACATATTGAATAAATACATATTTTTTGTTAGAATAAACTTAAATAAACATATAAACATCCATGACTTGACGACTAATATCATCACACAAATATCCGCCGCCGCCGGGATTCGAACCCAGAACCTCTGGAATAGAAGGCAATGCATGTTACCGCTTCACCAGCCGGTCGTCTCACACAAATATCCGCCGCCGCCGCCGGGATTCGAACGAAATATCTATAATACTACCCTTGAAATTAACATAATAAAACGGCTACGTAACTGTAAGTTCAATAAGAAACTGATACTTACAGGGCATAGTACTTGCTTTATATGACACAGCAAATAGATAAGATCTTGCGCGCTTTAATATGTTAACAACGCCATCTCGTTGCTACAGTAGGAAACTTCTTTCAGTCTTTTGAATGGGAGTCCCCTTAAATGTTTATTGCTTAATTTTTTTTTCAACACACTTGCTCGTAAAGTGAGCCTTATTCTATTGAATTTAGAACTATAAACTGGGCTATAAGTCACGCGTGCATAATATATTATACCCTAGTGCATAATATAATGAATCCTATAAAGTTGAATTGTACCTTTGTGCAAATTACATGCGAGTAAACAGAGCATATTTTATTGGTCCGGGTTATACATTAAATATTTTCAGAAACAACAAAGAGGTTTTATACCACTTCAAATCCATATACATTTTTAAATGTTTGCGCCTTATATTAGTAAAACAAATTTGTGTATCAAACAAATTATTCACAATTTACAATAATTTGTTATAAAATATTAAAATATTTGCATTTACCACTCAAAATTAAACATTTTCACTTAAAATAGGCTGTATATGCTATACAGACATTGACAAATTTGGCGGAAAAAAAAAAACCTACGCGCATGCGCGAGGTTCGGCGCCATTTTTCAATCACAATTCACAGCTTTATTATCAAATGTGTTTGTTATTTTATGACCACGTATGTCTGTCTTTTACTCACAAGTGTGTTGAAAAACTTCGTATGTAACTCGTGAGCGTTGCTAATTACAGTCTCGGCTCATTATTAAGCACAGCCTCGACTGTAATTTGCAACTTAGCTCACTTGTTACATAATATACTATTACTATAGCGACGACTGAAATTTTCAACTGTCTATCACGATTTATGAGATACAACTTGGAGACAGACGGACAGAAAGACAGCGAAAGGGACGCCCGTCATAGACTCCCATTTTACCCTTTGCATTTGAAACCCTTAAAACACGGTATTGAAACATACAAAAAAGTCCCTTAATAGTATATAAGTAAGTTAATAAAAGAAAATCTAAAGCTCTTCTAAGCCCTTATGATCGACATAAGGAAATCCTGTGTACACTGGGAAACATCTCCCACGAAGCCGTATTAGTAGGAATACCTTTTAACAATACAGTTTACACTTACGTAGCTACTAGGAATACAGGAATAGGGAAGCACCTCTCCATTAGAGCAAATGGAGGAAAACGCTTTACCTATCTATTATAAAGATTTATTTGTATTACACACAGAAACACATAAGCCTCTTTACACAGCTGGTGGTTACTTAGTAATGTAATCGTATAAACAATTTTTACTCTTACTTTTAGGCAGTTTTTTTATTTCTTGGTGAATAAAAATCTTTGTTGTATAATAATTGACAAGCTAAGGTAGTTAGTGTACTAATCTAACTTAATACTAACGTACTTAATTTAACTTTTAAGATTTATCAAGAGTTACCGAAACTACAGGACGGATTTTTGCTTTCGACAGCTTAGCTAACTGTTAGGGACCGTTATATGAGGCAATGTTTTATTTTTAAACGTTAAATAGATTATAAATAATATTGTCTTAAGTTTTCGCGATTCATACTATTAAATAAAACACTTTTTAACCGGATTTATCGCGTATATTTACATTTTAAATTTTTAACTCGACGTTGCGGTGTCTTTGCAGACCCCGTGGTCACGAGCGACTGACCATCCTAATAAATTAATAAATTATTTACTAAATTCAAGTGTTAGCAGCTGTACGCGGTTTTACCTGCGTAACTTCTGACGAAGAACTATTTATAATCTTAAATAAAACACTTTTTAATCGGATTTATCGCGTATAATTACATTTTAAATTTTAACTCGACGTTTTGGTGTCACTAGGGAATTTAAAAAGTGTTTAATTTAACTTAAATAATCAAGGAATGCAGAACATTAAAAAACCGACTTCACGTCAAAACTTTGGCCGAGTTATAATGTCATCAACGTAAACATTCTCCGAAATCATACATATTCTTTCAAAAATTTTAAATTTTTAAATGAAGTAAATTTATATGGGACCAACTATGAAGTATCTTCTATTATATGAAATAAGAATTTTTAAAATCGATGCATACGTAATTGTCCGAAATATCGTGTAACAAAGACACAAAAAAAATAACAAAAAAACATACAGACGAATTGAGAACCTCCTCCTTTTTTGGAAGTCGGTTGAAAAGCTTACCGAATAATACCGAATTTCTGTGCGTGAAAACTAATCCTAAAATAATGTTACGGGTTGTCATTGTTTTAAATAATTTCAGGTTTATGACTTCTGCGTATAAAAAGAGATGTCGTGGGATCGAGTTCCAGCCAGACTTTCCATCAGGTGGCATGGACGAGAAACTATCCTTACAATATAAAAAAAAAACCTAATTGGGAAACCAACTTCATTCAGGATGTAGGTATACTATGAGAAAATATACTAGAAATACGTAGTATGTTGTTTCCGTATAGTTTATAAATTTCCTAGTAAATTGATAAATTTACGGAATTTATTATTTTCCGGTGACATATTATATAGGTACAATTTATTTCTTCTAATTACAATCTGATTTAGCTCCGCAAATTCGCACCCTAACTACCAGGCTCGCATGAAAGTCACGTAGCCTCGCGATACAACTCATACTTTTTCCCGATTAAAATTTCTGGCACCCTGGTAAGCGGTGGTGTAATGAAACCCGTACGCGCCATTAACCAGCCTGGGTCGACCGTAACTTGTTCACGCTAGCAATTACTAAACCCCGTTGAGTTAGGATTGTTACGCGAGCGAATGTTATCGCATCGGTACTCGCCATTCGATTACGCCGGACTAATCGATTAATCGTAATGGCCGACTCGATTGTAGTAGGGTGATTAGGATATAGGCTTGCATATTACGGTTTTTTGGATGTAGCTGAAGCTGAATTTAATGATTGAAACTATATAGGATTGTAGAAGCTAAAATTAATAATCAAAATTATTGGAACAGAAACAGTATCCGCTTTGTTACAACACAAGTTGAATTAGGTATTGTGTTTTGTACTCTAATTAATACTTTACACAAAAAATAGATCCCAGGCTTGGCAACTATTTGTCAATTTTTAAACAATGTCCGCTAAGTAAGCCTCAAAGAAGCCAGTTCTATCTTCAGATCAGAAATGATTTGAATTGACGATGAAATTTCGCACGCAAAACGCAGTTCCGACAGGAAGAATTGCGACATTTATTTGGATCTGTTTTCTAATACATCATAAATTCATGAAATAAAGGAATCCCTACAACAATAATCCCGTAACACAACGCGCAACTGCAAGCGAGACTGCACTGCATTCAACTAGAATTAAACACAGCTGACACATTACACGTGACAGATAACTGTCAAAAATTACAACTGCGTGACATTAATGAGCCATAAATCGCGGCGCGCGAGTCATTCGGCACAAAGCTTCGCCGGGCGCGGTAGAGCCGTGTTCATAGAAGATGTCCCGTGCATTGCTCTTATGTCAAACACATAGGGTGTATTATCGCGCCAATCGCGGGACTTCATTCATGAAAGGGACTAGTTTTATGATCGGCTTTGCCTGGGCCCGTGGAAAGGCACATTGAAATGTTAATTTGCATCGTAAATGCTTTTGTGTTGATTTCGTGGCGGACTGGGTCGATGCATGGTTTGTGTGCAACGTTTTCGGCTTTGAACGACGTTTTTACGGAGGATTAGGTAGTAGGGAACTTAGTTTGGCACAACGACAGACAGTTCATAAAACATCACATACTCACAAAACTGCCAAGTCGAAATATTTCACTAAACTCATCAAAATGCGTCCCGAAAGTGAATTCTGTGTTAGAGACCGCATAGTGGATCTATGGCTTCAACGCTCAAAAGTCAAAAACTTAACAGTTCATAAAACGTTTGCCTGGCTAGAATCCAACGTCTATACTATCTCAGGTAGGTAAAATAACTGTTACTCTAAGACCTCTCCACAAATGAAAATTTTAATTTGACAAAAATCCTGAAAAACTTGAAAGTCAGCAAAAAGTACTTACGTTCAACTACTTTTCTAATAATTGCAATGAAAAAGTTTAATTTGCGAAATTCAAATCAACAAACATACGAACAACCCTTACATACAACACCCACAATATCCAAGTTTATCTACTTAAAACATTAAATCATACACGTAATATAGCCCGAATTAAACTCCATACTCCTTATCACCTTAACAAGTTAACGAATGAACAAACCCCATCAACACACATTTTAAACATAAGAAATACATACAAACATCTATACATCCAAATCGCCTAATTCAAACAGAGGCAATTGAGCCTTGCGTCCCCGTGTTACACCGTTCGGACAAAGCCCCTACATTTCGATGCGCTGCCATTGACACCGAACAAAACCCGTACGGAACACGGACGCTCGTAAATATACCCGGGTGTCACATATTTCGTGGCACACATTTTAACTGCTGAACACCCTTTATTCGCGATTCTAGTGACAATAGCAAAGCAGTTAGATGCTGTCAAAGCTGTGTCTTGGTTGTTGTCTATTTTGTTTTGGGCGATAGGTATTTAAGGATGATAGATAATTAATAAATAACGATATGGGCCCTAAAAAGATTTAATAGGCTTCTGTTAGGCCCCATAACGGTATAAGAGCGTATACCATACACCCAGACGAATTATTGGCTAGGTAGAGTCTCATATCGAAAATATACATTCAAACAATGCTCGAAGCAAACTCTTTTGATACTTTCCAAAATTAACTATTCATTGTCGTTTTCGTTTCAATTGATAAGTCGGCTATACCCAACAAAGGTATCACAAAATTATACTTAATATTAAGGGAGCAAGTCTTTCAATATAATTTGACTAGCTCCTTTAGAGGCTTTCAATTCGAAACCGATTTTATTCGCATGAATAATTTATACTCAGACTTACGACGGTAATGATAGTCTTACTTCTTTATCCCTGAGTAAGCATGATGGCACTCTCAAAGTTATTTCATTGTATTGCTATCGCTTTAATGTTGCGTCAAATATATAACAGAATATGTGACCCCTCGATCGAACGTCCCATGGTTTGAGTTATGTCTACGATTAGAGCTGTAATCTCTGCGTGACTACCGCGTCTGTTCTGTGCTCCTGGTACCTACTTGGATGCTAATGTTACTTTTAGTTGTTGTTTTTAATTTATTTATGTCCAATACATATTTCATTTCTTAAGGCCAACTTGGCAAAAAAGTTCGGAGTCCAAAATGAACTGGACCCCGGACGATGAAGTTTGTCGTATGGTTAGTGGCTCAATTATAGGAAAACTATTATTGTTAACTATTTTGTAACTCATTTTGTGGTTGTATTGCAGAAACTCGAAAAAGGTAAATTCATCTTAAAACCAAATACGAAAACCACTCGATCATTACTTACATTTATTCAACCCAAAACAACATAGAAATAAATACAATTTATTCTATGAAATTCAAATTTCAACACTAAAATAATTTCAACAAAGCTAAAAAGGTTTTCCCGGAACTGGAGCAAATTATACCCATCCAGCTCGATCATACATCACACACAGAAATTAAAATAGCTACATTCAAAATGGCGCACGGCAACCTATATTATTAAATTCCGTAGAAACGTGTTTGTGAGAATTTGACAAAGTTACAATGGGGAGCGCGGTTCCGATTTCATTAGCGCGGGAAAGTGCCCGAATTGATTCATGATTGCCGGCGTCGTCGCAGGCTCGAATCCAAACACACTTAAAGATAACACGTTAGAGTCGAGAATCGCATTTGACAATTTTCCCTGTGCATGGAAATTTGTGAATTTGAATACAGTTGTTTCGAAAAAAATGATACTTAGATATGTACAACTTTAACGTAAATATGAAACTTCAAAGAGAACATCATTAACTGTTTGTGTTTGAGTATTTCTTTTCTTTGCCTTAATTTTTATTTTAACAAGGGCTTTGTAGCTTATAAGACAAGTTCGAAGAAGACTAGTCCTTCAAACATAAAGCCTTAGAACATTGAATCTTTAACAAGCTGCCAGTAAGAAATTTGTCAGGCATTTAGACGACGCTAAAGTCAAAAACTTTGACCATTAATTATACCTAATGAAGACTAAATAAGAATCCTAGGCGTAGCGTTATGATCATTTATTTAGAATCGCATAGCTAGCGACCACTCGTAAATTTTAAAGTTATTGAATATTTCTTCAAAAGTATTTTCGAAACCCGACCCTTTACGGAAACCTTACCAAAAAGACAGCAATACAATAAAGTTTTTATGTAAAACGCAAATATTCCTTTATCGCATATGGAATGTTCATAACTTAGCTTAACATTTTAAAGTAATTATACAAAACACGACTTCAAATGCGTTAGTTTTGTTTTACTTTGTGTGTTTTGGACATGGAGTCATATACTCGTATATACAATGCTTTTGTCTACAAGTGTATATTTCATAATCAACGAATGCAGAGCAGTAAAATAACCGACTTCACGTCAAAACTTTGGCTGAGTTGAAAATGTCATCAACGTAAATATTCTCTGAAATCATACATATTTTTTCAAAAGTTTAAAATTTCTAATGAAGTACTCAACCGATTGCAATGAAATTTAAATAGGATCAACTATGAAGTATCCTCTATCATATGATACCACAATTTTCAAAATCAATTCATAATTGTCCGAAATATCGTGTAACAAAGACACAAAAACAAAACACGAATTGAGAACCTCCTCCTTTTTGGAAGTCGGTTGAAAAAACATGTATTTAGTTACTTCTGAATAAAAAAATAATGATAATGAAGTTCTAAGTAAAAAAAAAATTACTCACGCACAAATCAAGCCACGCATAAAATCAACAAAAAACTCTTTAAATAAATAAGCGTTTTTTTTTTCAAAGCTTCCCTAATAAATGCGCATCCGAAAATCCGATTTCAGGCTCCTATATGAGCCGATAAATCATAATTTTTACACTACACCGCGCCGTTTGTAGGTAATACAATCTGCGGGAAAACCATCAAGCGAATATAGGTCATAAATTAACGCGCTCACTATACGACAGTCCGCGGAATTTGCATAACAAAAAGGGCGCACACACCTCATAAATATGGTTTTATAGTCATCTGTCTAATGTGGCGAAAAATGTCGAGCGAGGGGTGTCGCGAGTTACATGCACGCAGTATCGGACGTTCGACAGAAATATGGCGAGTCGGCGCGGCGCTAAAAATGTGCCGGGGATATTTTTGATGCGCTGCACTTTTGATCGCGTATATGTTACGGTAAGAGTGAATAATTGAAGGTTATTAATAATTATCTATTATTATTATTAATTACCGAAATTCGAGGTTATTTAGCGCGGGAAAGTGCCCGAATTGATTCATGATTGCCGGCGTCGTCGCAGGCTCGAATCCAAACACACTTAAAGATAACACGTTAGAGTCGAGAATCGCATTTGACAATTTTCCCTGTGCATGGAAATTTGTGAATTTGAATACAGTTGTTTCGAAAAAAATGATACTTAGATATGTACAACTTTAACGTAAATATGAAACTTCAAAGAGAACATCATTAACTGTTTGTGTTTGAGTATTTCTTTTCTTTGCCTTAATTTTTATTTTAACAAGGGCTTTGTAGCTTATAAGACAAGTTCGAAGAAGACTAGTCCTTCAAACATAAAGCCTTAGAACATTGAATCTTTAACAAGCTGCCAGTAAGAAATTTGTCAGGCATTTAGACGACGCTAAAGTCAAAAACTTTGACCATTAATTATACCTAATGAAGACTAAATAAGAATCCTAGGCGTAGCGTTATGATCATTTATTTAGAATCGCATAGCTAGCGACCACTCGTAAATTTTAAAGTTATTGAATATTTCTTCAAAAGTATTTTCGAAACCCGACCCTTTACGGAAACCTTACCAAAAAGACAGCAATACAATAAAGTTTTTATGTAAAACGCAAATATTCCTTTATCGCATATGGAATGTTCATAACTTAGCTTAACATTTTAAAGTAATTATACAAAACACGACTTCAAATGCGTTAGTTTTGTTTTACTTTGTGTGTTTTGGACATGGAGTCATATACTCGTATATACAATGCTTTTGTCTACAAGTGTATATTTCATAATCAACGAATGCAGAGCAGTAAAATAACCGACTTCACGTCAAAACTTTGGCTGAGTTGAAAATGTCATCAACGTAAATATTCTCTGAAATCATACATATTTTTTCAAAAGTTTAAAATTTCTAATGAAGTACTCAACCGATTGCAATGAAATTTAAATAGGATCAACTATGAAGTATCCTCTATCATATGATACCACAATTTTCAAAATCAATTCATAATTGTCCGAAATATCGTGTAACAAAGACACAAAAACAAAACACGAATTGAGAACCTCCTCCTTTTTGGAAGTCGGTTGAAAAAACATGTATTTAGTTACTTCTGAATAAAAAAATAATGATAATGAAGTTCTAAGTAAAAAAAAAATTACTCACGCACAAATCAAGCCACGCATAAAATCAACAAAAAACTCTTTAAATAAATAAGCGTTTTTTTTTTCAAAGCTTCCCTAATAAATGCGCATCCGAAAATCCGATTTCAGGCTCCTATATGAGCCGATAAATCATAATTTTTACACTACACCGCGCCGTTTGTAGGTAATACAATCTGCGGGAAAACCATCAAGCGAATATAGGTCATAAATTAACGCGCTCACTATACGACAGTCCGCGGAATTTGCATAACAAAAAGGGCGCACACACCTCATAAATATGGTTTTATAGTCATCTGTCTAATGTGGCGAAAAATGTCGAGCGAGGGGTGTCGCGAGTTACATGCACGCAGTATCGGACGTTCGACAGAAATATGGCGAGTCGGCGCGGCGCTAAAAATGTGCCGGGGATATTTTTGATGCGCTGCACTTTTGATCGCGTATATGTTACGGTAAGAGTGAATAATTGAAGGTTATTAATAATTATCTATTATTATTATTAATTACCGAAATTCGAGGTTAAAGTGATAAATTAATCACATCGGTTTATTAATAATTTAACCCTAGTGGTGATAAATATAATTAAACCATGGACAAAATATTGAAAATGCGATATACTCTGTTTTGTGCGATTATAAAAAAAAATAACCACGGAGGTTAATGCAAGGAGCGAAGCAAAGCGTAGCCGCACCAGCTCGCATGGTGCCCTCCTATTGATAAAAGTCCTATGGTCCCTGTCACTTAAATATTATCTCCATCACTATAATAGATTTAAAATTTTCAAATGTGACATCCAATGGTTATTAATAATAGTAGATAAATTATTAATAATTACCAAAACATGTGGTTATTAATAATTTAAAAAATAGTAATTTTAAAATTAATAATTTTGTAAAAATATTAATAATTTTCAATTGATCAGATTTACCGTGACATATATACTTACTTGTACACTCAAATACAGCCAGCTTCAGAAAAGCTAGACTTCATAATAATCTTACTTCTTACTAATATTATAAATGTGAAAGTTTGTATGGATGAATATCTGGATATTTGTTTCTCAATCACGGCAGGCAGAACAACTCAACGGATTTGGATGAAATTTGGTATAGTGATAGTGTGCAGTCTGGAATAGCACATAGGCTTTTATCCTCATATTCCCGCGGGAAGTAAAACCACGCGATGTAACTAGTATTTAAATATACAGTCCCGCTTATATTATAAACGCGAAAGGAAGAAAGTAATGAAATATATAGATGAGATTAAATGTGGCACAATATGCACCGTTTTATCCAAATATGGGATTTTAAAGTCTGCGTATCAAAAAACAGAAAACAGGGCGGGCACGCACTACATTAGATTCTTATCCGATCCGAAACCAAGAAATTATGTATGTAATGACGGATGACGGATGCCAGATTAAGTGCGTAAGCTACCATAGAAATAGTTCTACGGTTACGCCGGCGGACCGTCATTTCTCGGATTCGGATCGGTTAAAAATCGGATGTAGTGCGCAACTTATCGGTGGAACTATGTAGTCTGACTGTGCATAACACAGAGTACAGACGTCTTTTTAAAAATGGAGGATTTCGAAGACTTGGTTGAGTACATCTGTTATACTCTTTGCGAAATTGGTCCCTCAGGTTACTCCATTTCTTCTTAATATCTGCCACCGGTACTTCCATTTCTGAAGCAACTTCATCCCATAGATGTTTCCCTATATCTCTATTATTGTAACTTTTTGAATTTCTTGCCTCACAGTAACGGTCTGTTATAAATGCTAGTAATTGATTTTTCAATATCCATTTTTGATCCAAAAAACGACTCGATCGCAGATTGAAGCCGGTAAAACTGTCAAAAATCCAAACACGTTCGGACTCGTCAGTTGATCGTCCGTTTTCGGGCGTTATCGGACGACGTCGATAGTAGCAGTGTATGCGCTTTCTTTCTTTTACTTAAGTTTGATTTGATCGGCCGAGTTCGGCCAATGACGCCCGAGCATACTTCGGCCGGTGACGGATTCGGTGTACGCGAGCCGTAAGTATCTTAATCGCCCGTGTAGAGTGGGCTTCGAATAAACCTAAATCATCCTTGAACAGAATACTTAAATAATATAGATAAACATACAGAAATCCATGACTTAACAGTTAATACAACTCTAAAACAGGAGGCCACCATAGTTACAAAACGAACCGCTATACTTCGCGCTGTGTATCAGTCCCAGCCCAACACATCCATACCTCGATAAAACACAGATACCCTCTTAACCCAATAACCCATGAAAAATCCATCTATTTATACGCTATCTACATATTAACAAAACGGTGTATATAATACCCCCGGGCGCCTTAAAATCGATTTGGCTGTTTAATGAGGTGCAGCGTTCGGCACATAGCGAGCCAAACATCTCATTTGCCGAGTCATACGCCAAGGTGTTTACGGCATTTTACGGCATTTTATGACATACACGTGTGCTACGCCCGCTTGATAAGGCCTCGAGCTGTTTGCAAACGATCTGATAAAAATAAAGCGTGTTTAGGCATCGGGTTTATGAACTTGTTATTAAAACATTTTGTGTTTGTTTTCTCTGTTACGATTGAAGACGCAAGTAATTTAGCTGATGGTAACGAGTCTCTTATAAGGTTTGTAGGGAGACACAGATAAGAACTATCAATAAGTATTCTGAAGAATAAGAACTTCGACATGTATAAAAAAAATGTGACTTACACTATATTTAAAAAAAAAACTTTTAGTGTAGAGTTTCTTCTCTAAAAATCCACTTTCTGGAGTGTTGGTAAAATCCATTCAATTGAATAATATGCCACAGTTTAAATGCTACTTGTGTGCCTAGTAAAAATATTGTTTGGGATAACATTTGAATCAACGAACGTTTTCAGAATAAATAAGTATGAAGATGAATACTGTCAAGAAAAAATACCTAATGACTGAAAATATGAAGTAAGCTCAACGTACGAGTATATAACTAAACTGATTTCTTGCTACATTTCATTTTACTAATCCAAGGATGCCGAGTGCGAAATTATTAAAAATAGATCCTAAAAGTATCTATCAAAAGACTCTTCATTACACAACTCAAAATCGAAAGCAGTAACGACCCAAGTACAACCGAGTACACACGCATTGAAATATGTTCACGCGAACAAGTACCCCACAGAGGACGTTTATTTTGATCGCCCCGCGGTATCTGTGCCGTATCAAATATATTCCCCGGAGCGAACGAAAATAATAACAACTAAGATACGTACACAGCCATCACACGAAACAATATTGAGCCCCTTGAGGACTTGCTAGATAATAAACACGCCAAACAAACAAAACTAGTATTAATTAAAATTTACGTATCAGCAACTATACAAATTACCATTACTATCAGTCGTGTACACACGATGTGTTCATAATTAACGGCGCCGTTGAAATTTACATTTGGACAAAACGTTTTAAAATATATTCTAGCTGTCAAAACTAGGCTAATGAGAACGTGTTTGTGTTTTTTTTTTATTTGAACACATTCAACATTATTTTAACTCGTAACCCAGTAGTAAATGGAATCGAAATGCGATAACGATTATTACTGTTTTGTTTTGATATCACTTAAATAATAAACAAAACTAATAGGTATTACACTTAATCCCGAATACATATATTCATTTTGTTTGTTTTGACGTATACAATAAAACTAAAAGTGTCGGGACATAAAAGTTAACCAGGCAGAATTGAAAACATATTTTTACATTAGGTAGCTTTGAGAAATTTTGAAGAAGGCTGAAAGATATCAAAAGTGACATATGTAATCTTTATATATGTTTTGTAAATTATACAAATTAGCGTATTGTGCAGAGGTCTAATTTGCCACCTTTGAGGCATAAAGCTAGAACAGAAAAATCTTGATAAGATTTTTTTATAGCAATAATAACATTTAATCTAATCTAAATATTAGGATGTTAATTTCCAAATTATGGACCAGCTTAGCTCGCAGAAGCCCTTTGCGTATGGAATGCAATACTAAGTGTTTTTAATCGTGACTGTACTTATTCACAGGGTGCTCTCTGAAGTGGTGTGTTGTAACGTTTGCTGTAAGGCTCTATAACGGAACAGTTTCAGCAAATGGTTTGTTTGTTTTCGTGTTTATTACGATTACTACTGAAAATAGATAAGATACGCCTAAAATGCTTTAAGCTTGGGTAAATATTGCCCTAGTCGGAGTAGTGCTTTGTATGTAGAGAAGTGTTTAGTTTGTAAGTTTGTTTGTTACGAGAGTTTTTGATGTAGGTACTTACTGAACCATCGAATTTGTTGCTCGACTTTTTTTTATTTTCAATAATGTTAGTTAAAATGTAAGTATACATTTTGATTATAGGTAAAGCACCTGTTCCAATGCTTATATTCATAAGTCAAAGGCAGTCGTTATATTATTAATTTCGGTAGCAGGTACATTAATGAGTCCAGTATCCACAAATTCAAATGAACTTACGAAAATGATATTTGTCGTAACTTTCACGATTTCATCAAATACCTGTCTATATTTTAAATGCAATTCTTTAAAAAAAATATCGTGATTTCGTCGTTTTAGTGGTTTTACACAACCCTATTATCGATGTTTCAATAAGTGGATCATCGTCTGAAAACAATTTTATTAATTAAGTCCACAATTTTTCACAATTATCTTTGTCATAGAGCTTCAGTTTCATTCTTCAATGATACATTAATTCTGAAATATTTGTTCTTTAGCACAAAACGTGATAGCAATATCAAATGGTGTTCCTGCAAAAAATGCTACCACAAACGATTGGTACCAGAAATAAAAGCGTCAAGGTATTAACACATTACAACCGGTCTGGAATCCTCGGACAATATCGTTTGGCACATTTTACGTTACACTTGAGGATAAAATACCAGCGGAATAGGCCAAATACCGGTCGTTCAGGGAACATGGATCGGCCGCCGATTCGACGAGCGATGTGCAAAAAAGACGTAACTCAACGTGGCCAAGAATTTCGGATTATAAGAAAACAGCTCTTTATTGGATTTTGGTTTGCAGTATTTTTACCTAAGGTTTGATTATATCTTATTGAGTTTTTCTAGACAGGCTAAATGTATGTTATTCCCTCACTTAAATTGCTTTACGAATTGAGAGTTCTAATAAATACGGGTCTAAATCCAGTTAAGTAAGACCAGTCATTTTGAAAATACGTGCATTTTGATATGCGAAATTCCATCTATGAATATTTAAACGAGCGCATAAGCTTTTTATTAAAGAGCCGAAGCTAGCCACTCTACCCGAAATATAAGTTAAACTCAGTTTGTAGACGAGAACAACAAACCAAACTACATTTTCCCCACACCAGATGATGTAACAGTTTAAAGTTTAAGTACTTTCCTCTGCACACAGCATCACAAAGTACCAGCGCGCCATATCTTGCAAAGAGCTCACATTTGCCCGCGTTCACAAATTGCGCCCTAACAAATATGCAACAGAACAAAGCGATGTTAAGCACCCCGGCAGGGCTGCCACACGCTCGGACTGCGACGTTCGCTTTTCAAAATTCACCCGCCCGGAAGCAGGCATGCCCGCCAATAAAACTCTGTAATGCCACTTCTCAATTTAACTAACATTTGGTGGGAAAAACTTTGTGTTTTTAGCAAATGTAGAGTCGAAACTCGTTTCTGTTAAACTTTTGTGAGTATAGTTCGAATATTTCATGATTTTTACAAAAATCGTATGTCATTTAATGCCATTGAGAGGAAAACAAAATATGTCTTATGCCCGTCTGCACTAAACTTTGATCCTAAGTCGTTTCTTAAGCCTATTTTCTGAAGAATTTATTGATTTTTATTTTGACCGAAAAGTAGTGAGAATACTATAAATAAGCTATTGTGGGAACTTGTGTGGCCCAGGTTTCGTCAATATACCAACTAGTGAGGGGGAAACGAATTTTGGTTTTTGAGATAATGTTTCATGTTTTATTTTTGAAAAATAGACTTTGTAAAATATTGATAAAATAAACATCTTTTTTTTAAAACTAGTGTATTGGCGTAACTTTTCGAACGCGCTTACTTAAAGTTATGACACCGATTTCCCATGCTATAACTTTACGCAAGAACTTACGACGGTGTTCGAAAATTTATACCAATACACTATTAAAAAAATATATATGTTTGTTGTATTAATATTTTACCAAGTCTATTTTTTTTTTAAATAAAACATGAAACCAAGAACCATGAACCATTATCTCAAAAACAAAAATTCCTTTTCCCTTCACTAGTTGGTATATTGACGAAACCTGAGCTACACAAGATCCCACAATAGTTTATTTATAGTATTCTCATTACTTTTCGATCATGTCAAATCAAGCGTCAGACAGGACAAATGACAATAAAAGTCAATCAATTCTCGTTGCACGTCAGACTACAGGCTTAAGGCTTAAGAATCAACTTAGGCTACTGATATTATAAAGCATTTTTCAGCAGCAGTAAGGGCTGGTAGCTGTCAAAGATAGTCTATGCCCCTCCACCCGATACTGGCAAAAATAGTCTGTTGACTCATAGCAACGGCTGATTGCCATAAATAATAATAAGAAGATAAGAAATTTAGTGTAGACGGGCCTTATTCTCAGAGCTATACGCAACACTCTTTTTGAAACGGATTCGTCGCATAAAATTATATTTTGAAATTTAAGTCACGTTTCGGTGTCTTTAAAGATGGCGTGGTCACGGGGGATCAGTCAGGGAAAAGTTTTATTTTATGAATAGTGAAAACCTAAGACTACATGGGACCTTGCAGACCCAAGTTAAAAGATATTTTCTAAATGGATTTTATTCGCGGTTAATCATATTGTAGGTATTAACTTGATTTTGGCAATGACAACGAAAATTTAAATTAAAGCATGAAAACTCTAGGCACTAAAGTATAAAGTGCATACGTCATAAATACCTACCTACACAGAATTACATTTAAAACATCCTTTCAAGACCTTTCCTACCAGGAGACCACACTTCCGAAGATAACTAAAACCTCCTTGATATATACCACTGCCATACTCCATATTTCACAGGGAACGAGCTAATATTACCTACTTCACAGCGGTCCGTATTTCACGAGCTGGTTGCATATTCTAGAATATGTCTTCATAACGGCATACAGAGCTGGGCTGGGTCTTAACTCTCAGGGGAGAGCCTTGCAAGCAAACAATCACAGGTCGAAATGTTGAAACGTTAACTATCGTTGACCGTTATCAGGGACTCATAGGTACTAATTTACGGTAAAGCTGAAGGGATTGTCTGTTAATATTATCATAAGTTGACACTTTTAACCGGATTTATCGCGTGTATCTTATATTTTCCTCGTCGCTCGTGACCATGGGGTCCATGGGGTCCAGACAACAAAACGTCGAGTTAAAATGTAAAATACAAATTATACGCGATTATTCCGGTTCAAAAGTAATTTATTTTGGCTTGTTTGTTAGTTTTAATGCACAAATTTTTGACAATGCCAGTCGGATTTGAAAATATATTTAGGAAGATTAAGAAGGGTATTTTATCGAAATATTCCTGCAGGATCAAAAGTTGCAGCCGCTAGTTAAAAGTATAGTTCAGCTTTAAGTAATATCTGATATAACTTACGACGTTACATACCCACAATGGTAATCCTTATTGTGATGCCAAAAAATACATGATATAAGTCGCCTTACCTGAAAATAAAAAGAATCCATTGTTAATTACATGAAATTATACTTGTGTGTAAAATTAAAGCTCAATCCGTCAAGACATTTATCATCAAACATCCATCCATTCAAAATCATAAACTTTCGCATTTATAATATAAGTATCATTGAAATTTTAAATGTTTAGGATAAGAGGTATCTGGCGACGGCGGTTACTTCTCTTTACGAGCTATTAAAGTTGATAATTTTTATATGTGATGAAGCAGTTTTATGAGGAAATTTAATGAATGAAATTGCTGACAAAGTGAAACTGAGCGGTTAGAGCAAGCTTATAAGCGGAATCAGTCAGCAATGTTTCAGTTTTAAATTTAGGCAGGTAAGTTTTTGTATTGAGTGCGTTTGAAATATCGTGACCTAACTTAAATGCTAAGATAATAAGAAATATAAATTTATTTTGATCGGTTAAAATTGGGTAAAATTACCTATATTTTATATTTTGACCCGACGTTTCGAAGTCTTTACCGAAACCGTGGGCACTAGAGACTGAAAACTCCTAAATTTTTTATCGCTTTTTTATTTATCATTCTAATAAAATCTAGATAAAATCAATTCGTTTATTTACTTTATATAATAAATAATGAAAACTTTGGACAAATCTAAATATTCGAAAAGTTATCTTGCATGCGCCGAAGATGATTTATTTCTCCCCGGCAACTCCCGACTGCTTAAAATTAAGTATTACACAAAAATCACACAACTTTACATACACACTTACACTAACTATCAAAGCAATCTTCACATTTTACTCCAAATCATCAATCATGCTATCTACCGCCACATATGATATGTACCCCCGGGTTTGCATGTCAATATCAAACGCCATCAACTCGAAGTCATCTTTGAAAGTTAAAGATGGCCGCCCAATCGTCTGTGACGGACGTTTATAGGATTCCTTTTGTATTGGCGATCAGCCCCGGCGAGTGATGCGGTTTATAGCGCTGATAAAGTATGTGGGGGACGATAAACGAATATTACCAATAATTTATGTTTTGTGAAAAAGTAGGTAGCTTTGATTAAATACTGTTGCTTTTGCTTTATTGATTCTGGTGGAAGAAAGCAATATTTAAAATTATTATAAAGGTACACGATGCCGGTTTAATACAGGTAGTCTAAATCACCCAGTACCTATATCCTAAAATTGATTTTAGGTTCAATTTTGTATGCGAAAACTTTGTGCAGGTTTCCTGTGTTAATATGTAGAACAAAACTTTTCAAATAGATATTGCTATTCTTTTATATCGTAGGGGCTAGTAATACAAAAATACATACTAATAATTCTAACCTTATTTTATGACTGCAGTGGCGAATTAGAACTAGCAAGTCTTTTTTATGATTTTAAGCAGCCAAAACAACGTAGATGCAACCAAGGCCATATAAAACACAAGATTCCTAACATTTAGATTACTTGATCTAAATTCTCAATTCCCAACAAACTACAACTCGAACTTAACCTCAAGCGTGTCAATTAAACTAAAAATAGTTGCAGTCATCGCATCGTTGCATAAAGCGCTCGCTCTAAACAAGGATTACTCTACGGCTAACTGGGTCAAACGGACCGGTTTCTAAATTGTCCATTATTAAATCGACCGTGTACGTAAGTACAGTAACGTCAATAAATGCTTTATGCCAGCAGTTTATGCTCGTCGACGACGGAGAGCGAACGAAATTTGTACGAACAGATGGTCGACTTGCCAATCTTGGTTTTGTTTTAATCTGCCATGTTTTCAATAGGAAAAACGCCTTAATATTTTACAGTTTGGCCAGCAAATATTAAAAAAAAAGATGTATAATTTGTGTAAATTGATTGGTAACAGCACGTTAACATAAAGTTAATCGCCGAAGGTATAAAAAAATGGAAGCTTATTTTTAATTGTTTACAAACCAAACATACCTAGAGCGTTTTCAAATATGATCACTTATCAAATAATTTATCGCGTATTTACTTAATACTATTTAATCAATGCCCTTAAATTAGATCTATGTGTGTATTTATTATTATCGTTTACTACAAAATGGCGGGCTTCTGTACAATTTAAATCCATGTCGACAGCATCTGTGTTCGATCTCAAAGGCAGCAATGCACGTTTGCTTCACCGACCGCCGAGGATCCGGCTTTCGATAGTTATAATGATGTAGTTATTAACTTCTGTGTGTTTAAAGCGATATTTGAGCAACTCTACCGATTAAACGTAAGCTGAGGCTTTTTTCGTGGAAAACTCATTTTCCACAACGTTTGGTAAATTTGTCTTTGAAGAAGCAACATTTTAATATGATCCTGTTTGTTTTATAAAGGAGCTTTCTTTTAATGATGTTTGGATTTTAAACAAAAAGAATGTTACATTATATATTTTCATCGAAGGTTGCCATTTAAAATAGCTCGTAAGCCCTGTATAAGGTTAAGATGCGGCTTATCCGAGTGAACTCTGTAAATTTATCCGGGCTTCGTATTCGCTTCGTATCCACACTAATATTTACACTTCGGTAGTAATATATTCGAGGACCATTTTATAAAGACTTATTCCCATTCAGTGAGTCTGTGAGATTAATTTTTCAGTTCATAGTCACTCAAAAAATGACATCGAAGTAAAACGCGACCTTCGCTGATAAAAAGTAGTTCAAAAGAGCATTACTAAGGTTCTGTCCCAAGTGGTGAAAGCACAAATCCGTATTGTCACATGTATCGTATTTGATACAAACAGAAAGATAGTCTCTCTATAATCTTTGAGCAAACGTAAATATGTAAAATGTTGTTTTCTTTGTTGCACATAACCGAGTATCTGTTCAGCGCCATTTAAATCCTCGAGAGAGATTAACTATTCATAAACTGTGCATGATTTTTAGAGGTTTCAGACATGCCCTGTGGTTTCGCCTGGTTATCTAGAAGGGCCGTAGCGTTATGTGTTATTGTTATTCCTATACTAAATAAATCTTCTTCAGTTTTAGTTCTTTTTTAAAACGAAATCTTTAAATGGCATGCAATTAAAACGGGCTGTCTTTCAACGCACCCTGAGTCCTATTCTTTAACTATAATCTGATGCCCGAAATAGGAACAATGTACCAAATTCCTACAGGTCATCGTACTACTTTAAGTGTCTTATAAGAGTAAATAGGTTTTACACAACAAGGTGCTAAGAAATACACTCTTCACAATTACATTCTTACTAAACACAAACCCCTCTACACCAAGTCTCTCCGGCCATCAGTCGCAGCGGCGGCCGCGCGACCGCCGCGCCGCCTCGCTGCAGATTGCCGTCAATTATCTACAGGCGCTCCACAGCTAAGTGATCACTTACATACGGACCGGGATTACAACCTGTAAGTACTCGTGTACTTTAAAGCTGCTGGTATGGCTTTGTTAAGTTGTTAAAGCGTTTTTTATTGGTCACTTCTAATAGAGGTCTGCGAATTCTGGAATACGTAGTAACAAAAATATTATTAGTTTTATCTGGCCATCGTCTTAAATTATCGCCACGGAAAAATTACATTTTCATGTCCACCTAAGGTTTGTCTATATCATTTTGGCAGGCCTTTCCTCACACACAAGGGAACACAAAGCGTTATGTATACTTTGTGTTATCCGGGATGATTATGTGAATTAGGTAGTATTTTATTATATTTTGATATTTTAAGGGAAAGTTTTTGATTTCAATGGTTAGTTAAGTTATGATTTGGAGTTTTTTGGACATAATAGGTATGTGACATTTAATTGAAATTGTATTTGACGTAGTTATAATGTTAGGTTTATTTGACATTTAATTATTGTTTTATTTTTGGATTTTATTTTTTATTTGTAAATATTTTGATTTTGTTGTGTATTAAACGGAATGTTTAATTGAATGTTAAGTTGACTAGGACTATAATGTTATAAATAAATGTAAATGTTGTCAGCACTATCGCATTGGAAGTATTCTGTAAAGGTGGTGCTATGATTTTTGTAATAAATAAATAAATAAAACTCCAAAACCCATATCATATCTGCGTAAGTAGTAAAACGGAGAACGATTTATCAAACTTTTTACCACTGTGCCGTCAACTTTCTTATGATAAGCACCGCCGAAAACATTAAATCGTATAAAAAAGAAGTTTCACCCTCAAAAAGCAACCCCTAAGAAAAACTTCTCCAACAAAAATTAGTACGCAATTACTATAAGCGCAACATAAACTATTGATCCGGCCCGATTACCGCTAGTAACGAAGATAAATGCCCTAATCCGGTCTCAAGATCACGACCATCCAAAACTAATATAGCTTCGATCTTCACTGACAATAGTCATCATTCTTCCTCAACAAATATGATCTCTTTAAGAAATCTCCAGCACTAATAAACGCGGAGATCATAATTCATAAGTTTTTGTTCGATGAGCTTTCAGTATTCGGATATTGATATAACTAAGTTATTTACATGAGATTCTGTTTTTAGTTTGAATAGCCGATTTGTTATATTTAGAAGTGCTTTTTTAGGAAGGTCTACTTTTGAAAAGGTTTCATGAAGCATTATTAATTATAATTTTAATGTTTGACTAAGGTTAAATTCTATCCATGAAAAAAATCTTCTTGACTTTTATGTTCACTGAAGCCATTGAGATTAAAATGTATACCTACCAATTTTAATTGGAAGTTTCCCGAATATGAAATCCAATTCCTAAAGTAATCCAAATTAATAAAATCAATTAATAAACATTCAAAAATTCAAGACTACGGTTTGTGCTTTATTTAATTTAGCTTTTATTTTGCTACAAGCGTAAATAAAATCAAGTTATTTAAATTTGAACCCTTTCCAATTAACAGATTGAGTTCAAACTTCGCAAACACGTTTCTGAATACATTAGTAGTTTATATATCACTGTCAAATTGTCGGGTAGTTAATAATTCAACGTTGTTGCTTAGGTTTTCTATGATTTAAATTATCATTAGATTTATCTCTAGATTAAACAGACGGAATCAAATGACAAAGCTACAATTAAGATTTAAAAAAAACATAATTATTTTGTTTCCTCATATAAAATCACATTAAAAGTTTATCCTAATACAAATAAAACTAAAAAGGTTTGTTTAAACATGCTTTTCCCGGGAACTCTTAATTCGGTTTGATTATATTTTTCCACAATTTTCTTACTGGGTAGAAAGTTTTGGGGGAAAGCGCGAAGTTGCTTATTTGGAATGCGTTATATATGGAATTTTATTCCATAATTAAATACCAGCAAAAGCGAATTTATTTCATGTGAATATACTTATTGTAAGTTACTTCTTGTCGACGTTTGACAATATTTTTTTGTTTCATTGTTCCTTCTGCTATAGAGGACAAGGCAAAAGCACATTCATTACAGGTCCTATTTAAGGCCTTACCAAAATCTTTATTTCTTGTGTCTTTAGGAATATAAAACTTTTTACCATCATCACGAGAAGGTTGAAGGATCATGTTTAATAAAAAAAAAATTGTTCTATTTATGAAAAGATTCGAAAGCCTCAAACCCTTCGCCCGAACTCCAACTGAACATATTAGTTGGCGGAATTTCACCAAAATAAGGCCACTTTTCCCAGTGCCACGACGACAACAAAACCTCTCAACGCCTCATTATAGAACCACTTATTTTAAATTACCTAATATCCTCTTTCCTCAGAAGACCACGTACAAAAAGTTAATATCTTTACCACGGTAGATTTCCTTTATTATTTCCCTATTTATTACGCATTATATCTCCGCACAGATAAGAGTTTGCTCGAACGAGGAGGCGGACTATATTTTTAGGACTATGTAATTACAAAGGGATGGCTAGTTCTATCCAATTTCAGTTTTGGAAGGACGAGAAAAAATAATTAACCATGAATAAATATTCAAATTGGAAAGCTTTATAAAACATAAGGTTGCCAATTAAAAAGAAATACATTAATTTCTCAAAAGGATAACTTGTGTTGTGTAGAACCAATAAGGGCTTCGAACAGCACAGATGATATGTCTGCCGCCATTTTATAAAGAAATCATAATATTCTTCATAACAATATTTATTTGACGAGTAGTGCCTTAGGTTGTTATAGTTATGCCCTAAAACGGCCTAAAGTTGACCTAGTTGGCCTAGAGTTTTATGTTGGTCAATGCATTAAATTGTGACTGGCTTTTGACAAAACAAAATCCAAAAATGTTTAATGAGTTTTAAGCCTCAATAACACCGCAGAAATTAATCTATTTTACGTCAACCAACAGGTCCGAATGGCATAAATAAAATAGTATACGCAATATTCACTAATAAAACCGAACAACTAAATCAAACAAAAGCCAATCCGCTTCCGAGTCCATACGTATGTAAGTTTTAGTAAAATAGATTGTCCACGCTAGCACCGCCGGAACTAGCGAGAAAGGGAATTTTTCCACTTCCCTAACTTTTCCTGGAGTTTCCGCTCCTCTGCTGGTTGTTAATGACACTTTATATCATGTTGAAATGTTACTTCAAGTTTCTACTCCTATTGTTTATGAGGCAGAAGTTTCTGAGCTCGTTATAAGCTAGTTGTAGACGCGTAGAAGCCTTCAATACTGGTTCGTTTATATCTTGACTACCTTTTATCCGTCGATTTTACCCGCGCAATTCCAAATCCCGCGGGAACATCGGCATAAAATGTAGTCTATGTGCTATTCCAGGCTGTACACTAGAACTATGCGAAATTTCATTCAAATCCGTTGAGCCGTTCTGCTGTGATTGAGGAACAAACATCCATCCGTCTCATTTCGTAAATGGGAATCTGCATCTTCGTTGTCTTGTCAACGTTCACGCATGATATGATATCGGCTATTGGATAGGAACACAGACATACATCTACATAGACAACGCAAGTGCATGTACTTCGCGTGTCCGAACCCCGACCAAGCGTAAAGGTTAGTTGCCGCTAAATTCAGTCGCGCGTATGTATGTCTGTTATAAAATCACAATGTAGATATCGTTCTTAATAATCGATTTCGTCGGCGTCATCAGTTTCTTTGAATCGGTTTGTATTTTATACCACAAAATATCAGCTGTGACGTCATAAAAGGTGTTAAAAAGTCGGCACGTTTGGTTCAATATAAATCGTGTCACTTGCGACATCTGTGTAGATGTATGTCTGTGGATAGGACCTGAATGTAACGGTAAAAGAAAAACGAAATGTACGACGCTTAAGAGTTTTAGAACTAAGTATCGTGTGTCCAAAAAACTAATAAATGTATTTAAATTTAATGATTAATATCTAAAAAAATATCCATCTAAGGACTGTTTTAACAACTTCATTGTGAGGTTACTAAACTTACCTTTACGTAAAGGCCAAATTTTACAAACCTGTAAGATACAATCCTGTAAATAGAAGAATACTAAAATTTCGCCATTACTTTTTCGTATAGTTCGCTAAGAAATAACTTCCATGTTTGAATTGGGATATTTACCAGAAATTGTAGAAATTTCACATACCTCCTTTAGTGGACGATTGGAATAAAATACGCCAATAATTTACAGATTTTCCGGTCCCTTTCCCATCAACAAGACCAGGCTAACAGAAAAACCGCAACTCTACATCCTGACGTAATTTTTCCGGAATGACTTGCGTATCCCGCGCGTCGTTGTAAAGTGAAATGGCGTATTAACTCCGCCGGCAACACCGAGCCACCGGGTCTTTAACAGGAGTCAATAATCGTGCGCAAACGCCGAGTCATGCTACCCGCGGAGCACGGTACGATCTCTCGGCCTCTCGCAAATGTAATAAACAAGTTGAAGAAGTACTTTATATTGGCTAGTGTTTTCAAGATAAAAAAAAATTGTTTTGAATATTTATCGCGTATTATAAATTGCTTTAGGTTCTTTTTGATATCAATTTCGTCTCTATTACACTTCATTTTAACTTTTTTTATATGGGAAGTTTGTCTTCGATTACACCGGATTTTAAGTGAACATGAAGACTAGGGTGGTACTCGTCCAACCTTTTCACTCGACGCTTAAAAGTACCAGGACTTCAAAACATCATCTCGTAAATTAATCATAAAATTAAATTAATAACATTTGAAGACACAATGTAATCCTTTCTTCATCCAGATAAATAACCCCTTGATATATTCTCCGCCGCAATAAATCATATATCCAAAGCATTACTTACTGCGGTAAGACCGCGTCTCTTGTCAGAATGCTGGTTCCTTGCCAATGTGCGACTGTTTGTTTAAAATAAAAGCATTAGTTCAGATTTACATTGCTTCTTGAATTAGATTGTATTAACTTATCATTATAATATTTTATCATTACATCATCTCTGATGGTCAATTTGTCGGATATATAGGGACCGGGATCGACGGCTTGACCTATCCTCCTAAATATGTCTTTCTGGTATTAATGTTTCGTGGATACGGGCCGAACAAACGAAAGATGATAAGTAAACTTGAATTAAATATACAATAAATTAAAATATTTAAGGTGGATCGAGAAACTCTTCTTTTATATTCAGTTTACACCCAAAGACTTTATTCTAATGTCCTAAGCCACTAGGCCACATCTTGCACATCATATGTCTTCTGAGTTTAGTTTCGCCCTCAAAATAAATACTTAACATATGTTCGTGGACATGAACATACATACAGCGCCATCTATTTTCAAAAAAAGCATATAATTTGAATGATCGCATAGTTTACCGATCCTGATCCCGTACGAATATAGCTTGAACATAGCTTGTGTTACTACTGGATAATAAACGCCATAGCTTTGACCTTTGACTTTGGAGGTATTATATTGATGGAGAAGGATATAATGATGACAGGGGGTCAGCCTATCGCTCACAAATACGCCAATAAAACCTCTTTCCTCTTAACTAACTTTTACAGTAACCCAGGGAAGATAAGTAAATTCTATAAGTAAGTAAGTAATTCTATCTTCCAAAAAAAGAGGAGGTTCTCAATTCGTCAATATTGTTTTTTTGTTTTTGTGTTTTGTTACACGATATTTTGGACAATTATGAATCGATTTTGAAAATTCTTGATTCATATGATAGAGAATAATTCATAGTTGGTCCCATATAAATTACATCGAAATCAGTTGAGTAATTCATTGAAAATTTCAAAATTTTGAAAAAAAAATGTATGATTTCGGAGAATGTTTACATGGATGACATTATAACTCAGCCAAAATTTTGACGTGAAGTCGGTTTTTTTAATGCTCTGCATTCGTTGATTATTACCTATACATTTGAGGATAAATTACAAAAAATTAAAATCAAAACTTTCCTCTACAAATACGAGTTAATATAAAACTTCCAGATCAACGCACACAAATGGTTGCATTGTGTGGGAATTGAATCGGCCAGTTCATCGTTTGAGGCGGATTGTGTTACGCCACAGCGGTCGTCAATGACAACCCCCTTGTGTGCTGTGATGACCACCAAAATGACGGTTACCATATTTATTTATTAATTCTTCATTGTACACATGGCGTAACAGCCCGTTCACACATAGTCCGTTTTACTGGATATGTTTTACCGGATACGTTTTTTTTTTCATCGATGGCGCATGGATTTGTATGAGCGACTTAACATATGGCACAGTATTCAGTATACAATTTTATTAACAACATAATAGGTACAGTGCACAATAAGCGGCCTTATCATCTACAGACAATTTCTTCCAGACAACCCGTAGTGCAATATGTAGAATATAGTTTGATACGTTTCATACAAATCTTGGATTTTGATATAAATTCCTAGGAAAGTACAAAATAGCTTTATCTAGCTGTTTCGCGCGGTAGCCTGTGTGAGGGTCCAGACGGTACACTATCACTATGCTAAATTTCATACAAATACGTTAAGCCGTTCAGCCGTGATTGAGAAACAAACATCCATACATCCAAACTTTCACATTTATAATATTTGTTAGAAGTAAGATAAGATAATGAACCTGAAGACTTTTTTTGAACGTACTCTGAAAATACCAGGCATGTTTTCTTGGCATCCCGAATTTTAGGGAAGGACATATGCAGGCGATATTGTTTTGAGAACCGCGGAATAAAACCTTGCAAAGTTGCTAGTATATTCAAAGATCTAATTTATCAATTAATCTGAATGTCTGAACGAGAGAAACTCAACAGCTACTAAACGGTTTTTGTACAATTAATTAGTTTTGTGAAAATTTTCAACGATTTTAATAATGCTGAATAAAACTCCAACTCGGAGTTTTACTTAGCCACCAAGCTATGTAAAGTAGATTTGGGTCAAGTACATAATCTATATAACTTTATCACGTAAACCAAATACTTTAATAATCAACGAATGCAGAGCATTAAAAAAACCGACTTCACGTCAAAGCTTTGGCTGATATGTCATCCACGTAAACATACTCCGAAATCATACATATTTTTTCAAAAATTTAAATTTTCAATGAAGTACTCAACCGATTGCGATATGGGACCAACTATGAACTATCTTCTACCATATGAAAGAATTTTAAAAAACGATTCATAATTGTCCGAAATATCGTGTAACAAAGACACAAAAAAATATATATACAGACGAATTGAGAACCTCCTCCTTTTTTGGAAGTCGGTTGAAAAGTCTAAACCTTAATGTACATTAAAATAATTGAATACCCCAAAATCCAATTCATCATCACGCTTAATCTACTCAAAATCCGCAATATTTTTCACGTCTCAAAGCTCTCAAGCTGAAAAAGTACTTGCAATATATTAAAATGAACTTGGATTTCGTGGCGCCTAGTGCGGCCGACACAGCTGGTACGACCGTGAAACTTCGCTAGAACCTTACTGAGACCTTGTCAGGGGCTTTTTGCCGAAAATACTAAATGATTTGAGTTTATTGTATTGCGGCTGGCTTATCGCTCGGCGCTGTTTTAATCTTTAGGCGCTGTGCTGGTTGCGTAAGCTCGAATCCTTTGTATTGTTCAGTAGGGTAGAAAACCTTTGGATCATTATAGGGCAAGAAGGTACATTTTAACTCTAGAAAGCAATTCGTAAACTTGAGTTTTTAAGAAACGAACAATGTTTCTGTTTTGTAAGTACATACATATTTTGTGATCACGTTTACTGATAAGTGGCCGATTTTCTATACTTGACTTGATTTTTGGCTTTTCTATCTAAACTCTTTAGTCAGTGTTTAGTGTTAACTTAAATCGATATTGTGAAACTAACTGTGAAATAGATATGCTAGGTTTATTCTAACCTATTCCTACTAGTTAAATACTCCATCTTTGCAGATGGAGTATTAATACTCCATTAATATTAATACTCCAGAGTATTAATAATATGGAGAAAAATATCAGTTAAATACTCCATCTTTGCTAACGTGTTGAGGACATCCGTAAAATAATTCATTAGACGAAAAATGGTTCTTTCATACTAAATGACGACCGGCTGGTGTAGCGGTAACATACATTGCCTTCTATGCCCGAGGTCCTGGGTTCGAATCCCGGCGGCGGCGGCGGCGGATATTTGTGTGATGAACACAGATATGAGCCGTCAAGTCATGGATGTTTATATGTTTATGTAAGTTTATATCCTAATAAAAAAATATGTATTTGTTCAATATGTATGTTTACCTATATATTTCTTAAGTATATCAGTTATCTTGTATCTATAACACAAGTTCTTTAAGAAACTTAATTTGGGCTAGATAATGTTGTGTGAGTGTCAGAAATATTTATTTATATAAATGAAAATCTCGATTTTCCTTGAAATGGAAAAGCTCATACGTTGTCGTGTTTAAATCTATGATCGACGACTGAATCGTCGAGTTAAAATGTAAAATATAATAAATATTTAAAAGTCGGTGCTTAAAATGATGAAAATGAAAACCTTCGAAAAGATAAATAGATAATTTCGCAATTAAATTGAACAGTTCATTCTCATTCCATTTATCAACCGAAACAATCCCCTAAAAAGAACTTATCCAAAGTTTATTTAACTTAATGAAAATTTCTAGTATCGTTAGCGAGTCCTATCAAAACGTTGTTAACTTAACATCAATTGATTAATCTCACTGAACTTAAACGAAGGTCATTCAACTATCGAGGTAGCTATATAATTAATTAATATAATATCCAGGTCAGTGACTCTGCCATTTATTATCAGCACCTCTTATTTATGACACCTCATAATACTGTATCGAATATCTAAAAGCAGAGCATTACAGTTAGAGCGAGGCGCCATTATTGCGGTGCGTCGCTACGTCGCGTCGCAGCAACGACGCTGCGTCGTTTTCCATAGGTATATTTTGAGTGACATGGCCATATTAAAGCGTTGCGTCGCATGCGATGTTTCAACGGATCGACGACAACGGACGAGACATGGGAGCGGGTGATGGCCTGCGTTGCCAGAGCTCCTGGCATAGGAGTCGTGCGTCGTTTCTCGCGTTGCGACATCGTACGTCGTTATAACGTTTATGTGGCCTGCATGAATTGATACAAAGATGAATAGGTGCAGTATCTACAACAGTAACTACTACACCAATCGTACATAATATTCCTACAAGGAACAAGAAAAATTTGAAAAACGCCCAGAAAAGAAAATGTTCTGGGTCTGGGCGTTTATCTGCATATGTATGTATTTTATATTCGAGGTTCCCCCCTAGTTCGCTACATGGTATTGCACAACACAAGCTTTGCTTACTTTGAGGCCAATGTATTTTAGTTTGATTGTCTGGGGTTTTCATTTATTGATTACGTTGATCCGTTGCGATGACGCAACGCACCGCTCCAATAGGGCCTCACTCTTAGGGTACTCTTTGCTGGCGTTTACAACATTGATAATGCTCCTCGGCTCGGGAGTCAATGTCCGATTGACGTGTGAAAAGGGGTTGCCATATAGTGAATTATAGAATACTGAGCATTTTCGAAAAGGATACATTTCGGTGTTATTATAGCTGCGAAATTGGATATGATGCTTTCGAGTTTCTAACTTATTCAAAGTTATTATGCAGTCGATAGATCATAAGAATATAAATATATACCTAGCACATACTTTAAGTCGAACGTTAAAAAGACACTCAAAAATATATATTAGAAAAAAAGTAATTCCGCTGTGATATACTCATTATTTCTGAACGGATTTCACCAATGGAGCACACAAGTCATCAGGGATTTTTTTGTGAGTCACTTTAATATTATGTAGATATCGAAAGTCCAGCTGTCTAGCTCTACGCTAACACCCGTAGCCTGATGGGTACGCTAGTAATTTAATAAAATCAAGTAATATCATCAAAATAAATGAAACCTTTGTCCAACAGACAGATTTATGTACGAAATTCAAATGCGAATTTCCGTGTTCTCACTGTTAATAAAAGCGTTTTCGAAGTAAGAATGGGATGAGGAACGGTTTCCGTTTTAATAAACTATAATTAGATTTTTTATTACGTGTTAAATAAAAAAAAAGTCTCAGGTCTTAGCTGCAAAGCTATACCATTAGATGGAGCTACGTTAGCAATATAACGTAAAAACAAAAATGTGTTAAGTAATTTCGAGACGTACGCCAGGCTCCGGTAGCTCAGTGGGAGAGCACTCATCCAGAAAACGAGAGGTCCCAGGTTCGATTCCTGGTCGGGTGATTTTTATTTAACTCATTTTTTCATTTATTTAAGAGTAATTAAGCATTTTAAATGCAAAAACTTTAAAATATTATTAATATCAACAAAAGTTCACATTGCCACACATGGATTTTTTATACATCAAACAAAAAAATTGCCAAACTATAATTAAAGTGTGTGTTTGTACAAGTAACCAATATATGTTTAATTTATCTGTTACATATGAAAACGTAATAAAAATCAACGGAATTTCAACCACTGCACAGAATTTGTTATTTATTTCAACATTTTTAGATGCAAAACTCGAACAAACTCCATTATTTCCTGGATAAAACGAATAACATTCACTTTTACGGAACCGGCCAAAATGAATGAATTTCGGAGGGATTTGTGCTGAATAGCGGGCAACCCTGTACGTGATGACGGTAGTCATCGGATCGGTATGGTTTACAGAGACCGGACTTCCAATTGTGTTATACGATATACCGTTCACTCGAAATGAACCTACACTCTGGATAATAGACAGACATGGCATTTTAACTGTACTATCTATACTAATATATAAAGCTAAAGAGTTTGTTTTTTTATTGTTTGTTTGTTTGAACGCGCTAATCTCAGAAACTACAAGTGGGATTTGAAAAATTCTTTTTGCATTTGATAGCCCAGCTCTTGAGGAAGGTTATAGGCTATATTTTATCCCGAAATTCCCACGGGATTAAAAGTTACGTGGGTAAAACCGCGCACGGTGGCTAGTAACATATATGACAACTTAGAAATGACTAGGTACAGATAATATTGGCTCGAGTTTTTACTATTTAATATATTAAATAATACGTGTAGAGGCGCTAAAACGTCGATTTAAAGTGTATAATATGTTTATACGTATAAAATCCAGTTATTTATGACTATAGTTCAATAAACAATCATTATGGGTTCTCGATATATCACGGTAAAAATATTTACGCATAGAAATAATGACAAAAACAAATGCATTTCATAACAATCGAATGAACAAAATACCATTTTCTGTGCATGATGATACTAAATAAATGCATATTCGGTGTAACACGTATTTTTTTTAAATCCGAATATTGTAGTTTTCGGTTTCAGTCTGCTAATTGGTAAAAATATTGTTTTGCGTATGAAATGATAACAATCCAAATAATTTAAAACTTATTTCGTTCTTAGTTTCTATTTACAGTCGAAGTTTTCCTTAAACTGAAATACGTAAGTGTCAATATAAAAGGGCGTATGTTTTATATACCTTACAGTTCTCGTACATTTCTAAACTAAAGCTCTCCACCGCTCCGTACAGTACAGACCTGAGCATACTCAACAACAATTTGAAACCGCCTGCCCGGTTCTGCGTCTCTAGTATTACTACCTACTTAGCCGTGGACATTTTGTAGTTTTTTCTATTTTTTTCTTCTTTTTTAGTAAAAGGCAGTGGGAGTGCACAGCTATAAATCCACATCGCCGGTCGGCCGGCGGTCAGTGCAGGCTATCTCGATCGCTTCAAAGGGAGGACTTTTTAAGTTTTTATGACCGGCTACCGTTCTGGTTTGTGCTGTGGTGGCCGTCTTTTCGACCCGAGCGCACACTAAAGCGCTTTACAAGGTATTGGCAGAATAAATTTATTGGGCTTTGAAAAGGAAAAAATTAAATGCTGAATCGACTTTGGAATGAAAATAAACTTGAAATCTTTTAAGTTTGAGCGGTTTTACTACCGGCCTTAAAAACGCGGAATATTGGGGTAATTTTTATTTCGAATTTGGGCAAAGAATATGTTTGAGTTCCCAATAACTCACAACATAAACCAACTGCGTACAATTCTATAAAATATAATTACACGGATTTAAACCATATGATCGTTTTGTTTGTTTTCAATTTTATTAACGTTCTGTAAAATAATTCCCAGTGTTCATAGAATTAAAAGCAAACACAACAAATACATTCTTAACATGGACTTTTGTGTACCCATTAAAAGTAACGATCATACTAAAAATAAAGGTGCTTGGTTTAGGCACATACTAAATATGGGTATTAGCATAAGACATCAACACCAAAACTATGATATTTCGCAGCTACTTGATACAGATGTCACTAGCCAGGCAAACCTTAATATAGGAGGTAGCACCAAGCGGGGGTTACCGAAATCGATTTAAATTATCCAGGGGCGGTACTTGCATTTAAACGTTCCCCTTGTGTAAATATCATTACATGATAATACTGCCGCGCTGGTCCTACAGAGCTTACTCAGTCGACATTTCCTAAGGGTTTCCCGAAGCTTTTAGTCGGTGCACTTATGTTCGACATGTTTTGTAAGCCTCGCTCTCTACACATGTGGAAAATGCAGCTGCCGGCTCGGTAAATAACACGGCAAACACAAACATAAAATACCTACAAGCTTTTTCCGATAAGCCGTCATTATACGTGTATCAGAAATTATAAAGGTTATCTTTTTTATTGCACTGAACTATATGAGTTTATGGAGTAACTGCGTTGTATCTTTGTAGAGATACACCGTTAAGCTGCTCATCTCATCAGTTAAGTCCAATGCTAGACAAAGAAGAGGAACTGCCGTAATTGCTTGCTTGTTTGTTAAAGTAATTGCCAATTCAGTAGGTACGTTTTTATAAAGGTTTTTGTGAATCTGAACTGACCAAAATATTCGAGAATAGTTTTGCTTTAAAAATAACACCGCACGCAAAGGCCTTTGTAGCGGACGTATAAAAAATATTGTAAATATCATTTTTCCGTCAAAAACCCAATTTATTTTTTATCAAATGAAATCACATAAACGCACGAGCAGTCAGCGGTACCAGGCAAACATAAATTGCGAAGAGGCGACAGTGGAAGGAGGTTCCGAATCGTCAAATGGCCCGAACGAGATACATTTCAGATATACAGGGTGTCTGCGTGCGCCGCTTTTCGAAAAGCGGCCGTGTAGGCCGTCCAACTGACAGATTTATGTACGAAATTCAAATGCGAATTTCCGTGTTCTCACTGTTAATAAAAGCGTTTTCGAAGTAAGAATGGGATGAGGAACGTTTCCGTTTTAATAAATTACCGAAGTTCGGGACCATTGTCGTGTAGTGCGTTCCGTACACAATAGAAATTGCCTTTCCGTTCTGGAGCGTTACGAATGGGAAATCTAGATATAATAACCACGAGTTTTCGTTTCGTAAAGCATATTACAAACTCATTACCTACAACTGTTCTCAGATTACACTGCAGCATACAAGTCATGATATAAGATCATGTTATGAGAGTCTTGATGAAATCATTACTAATTCAAAGACAATCTCTCATATTTTATTCCGCTTGATAAACAAAACGAAGTCATTAACTGGGGCGCACCGGTTTATTACCTCACACGGGCTTATTTGTGCGTTATCTACTTTAAAGTGGCTGACAGTTGTGTATAAACAGGGCCCTATCGTAAACCCCCGGATTACGCCGCCCTATATTCAATGTTCGGCGGATCTGGTTGTCACAAGAACGTATCTCGAAGCGTAAGTCAGCGGATAAACTATTAACACCCTGTGCCTACTGCCGCGTATCCGCTGCCTTAGAGTATTAATTTTAAATGGCCTCTGTTGTCGTCCTGTTGTCTTAGTTATATCTGAATTTGAATAAACCCCCGCAACAACTAAATAAACTTATAAATAAATAATTAGGAACAAAAACATGACAATGACGAGTATGAAGAACATACAATAATACAGTATCTAACGAAAATTTTCAAGGGCCTATAAATTGAGCCCAAACGGAACAATATTCATTCAACCTTACGCCCAACACAAAATCGTTCACATGAATATTTTTATTATACCTTTGAAGGGCTATATTCGGTGACATTAATAAAAAAATCTAAACAAGACATTATTGTAGAGTATGCTGAGAAGTGAGAATGACGGATTATTTATGTCCATTGGTTTATTCCATCAAAGTTTGTTACAGATCACTAATTTTCAATAGTACGTAATTATCTTATTATGTCTCATATCATATACGTGATAATGAGAGTAAATTTATATGTGAAAATAGCCCTACATATTAGCTTCAATAAACACATACATACCTACAAGATTTTCCTTTTTCATTAGTAGCTTCCTTTCATAACAATATCAAACTAACGCTACAGCGATAATGTTATTTCCGGTCTTCATTAATTCACGTACCAACACATTTGGTGTTTTATCTCAAATAATGAAAGCATTGTTATCTATCGGGTTCCGCATGAGCGAGTGTTGCCAATTTGTAGACAAATGCTCGCTTTTTACCTTTGAACATGGCAACACCAACACCAACGTACCTGGAAGTAAAAAATAATGAGTTATTAAATACGTGAGTACCTACAGGGAAAACATAAAAAGGAAAATATGTGTTTATTAGGAGATGTTATCAGACAATATTTTTCAGTAAAGTATCACATATTTGGAGTGTGAATTGTTAGTCATTTCTAAAGATGAAAAGGAGATATTTTTTCCATGTTTTCTTATAAAGAGAGTTTATTCCATATTTTGTAATTTTGATTATTGGTTCTTGTTATTGAAGCAACTACTAAATAGATTAAAGAACATCATTAGAAAGCTACTTTGACAATGGAACCGATTGCAAATAATAGTCTTGAATAAATGGTTTTAGAGGCCTTTATTGCGTCGATTTCAAATAAAAAGCTTATGAAACTTTTACCGCACTACCTACATTTTCTTATGGTTAATATAAAAATTTCAGCGATTGGTACCACCATCTCGGTTCATACAAAAATTATTGTATAGAGCTACGACAAGATAAAACAGCACGCGGAAATCCTTAACCCATTACAAAACGCAAGTTACTGCGCACCCTAAAATAAATTTCCAAAATAGGAAACAGAAAAGTTATAACAAGCATTCGAAGAAGAGAAAACAAAAAAATAATTTACCGAACTCGACGTTATGCGAGGCCAATTCAAAACCGTATCAGAATGCGATAACATCATATCATGTGCAGTGTAGGAGACTGCCAGTGTATTCTAGCAAGACTGCCAAATTATTACCATAAACACCCGAACAGCGGAGTCTACCACTTGCTGGCTATCGTTATCAGTGATATTGGCTATAGTCATTTCTCACTTGGCTACCGACCGAGCGCCTTGCCGGGTATATGTTTAAGATTATGCGATCCTGGTGCAAGAGTCGTTAACTTAGCAACGTTTAGCTTCTTCCTATTTCTGGATCATTTAAATGTCGTTTTTATTTCGTTTGATGAGATGCAGTGGCTTTATTATGAAGTACATTAAGAACAAAGATAAAACTGTAAAATGTGTGAGGTGGAAAAATCAAATGTTGGTGATTTGAATTTTGAAGATTGAACTCGGAATGTACTTACTGAGTAAATAACAAAAACATAGATCTGCTAAATTCCAACTAAACTCTGCTTTGATTTGCACATAGCAGAATTTAGTATACAATCTTACGAATCCCATAAGTACCCTTCTTTATGCTTATCTCTATACCAAAAATCTAGTGCGTAGATTATTGTCTTATTTCGTTATTATTTAAGATATCAGAAATTATCAAACGAATTACATTTTGAAAAAAAAAGCATATTTCGGTGCAACTTTCGATTTATTTTTTGAAGGAAGTATACTAAAAAAATTACGAATTCTTTAAGCATACGTCGTGCGTATCACTAAAATTACTAACTAGTGAGGAAAACTAAGGGAAAAGGCAAGATTTTTTGCAGCTCACTGAAGAGTTTACCTTGCATCATAAGTCCGAAGTCTATTTTAAACTTGAGTATAATCTAAAAAGCAGTAACACATCACAAACATACCTCCTCGATATTTATACTTGCCTGGGCCCTATTTCATAAAACTCATATCGACTGACAATTGTCGGTCAATAAATTCATTATTAAATTACAAAAATGCGTTTAATAAAAACTTGACAATTCATCCAAAATTTCATAAAACAATTGTGACAGGCGATCTATTGACAATTGTTATCAACAAAAGTGAGTGAAATGATGTATAACGGATTATTAATTTTTTTTAATCTAATAATACTTTAAACCTTGACAATTGTCGTGACAATTTTTATGAAGCCCTTGTTACTGACAATTGCATGTCGCCTGTAGAATGGTCGTTTTATGAAACGAAAGTCACGTGAAAAGCGCTAACAGTTGTCAGTTTACCACGAATTGTAGCTTTATGAAATAGGGCCCAGGTCCAAGCGCCGATCAAACTACACAACGAATTATTCATGCACTGCCTACCACAAGAGGCACCCTTCCAAAACAATGTTAAGTCCTAACTTAGCCTTACTTACATTACATTAAGTAAGTGTGCTGGACAAGAGCGGCAGTCTTGTTCCGTTAATGGTTACTTAGGGAAGCTTAACTTAGCATAGTGCCTATTAATTATTTATTATGCGATGCTTATTGAAGGCTTCGTTAATTAATGTCTAAGTGGAGTCTGGTAATAATTTAACGCAATGACAGCAAAGCCTTGTTGCTTAACATAAACATAATATAAACAGCTTTTAAGATAGTGGGATATTACTGAAATCTCTGTAACTAAGAGACAAGACGTATCATTTTAGATCTGTTTAAGGAAAGAAGTATTACTATTAATCTTAACTAAATGTTCCAAATAGTAGAGTCAGGATAAGGTCTGTAAGCGTACGAAATGTGATCAAATAACTAATATCCACTCATACCTGTAAACTTCAAAGTTTATAATTTTAACAAGCTAAAAAACTTTCGAATGATTAACAAATCGTTGCACTAATTCCCTCATAGCTAATAAAGTAACACGAAACATTTCGACTACACGAAAAAATATATAGAAACATGGTTCTTGGGGTGGATTCACGAAATACGATATCGTAACATGCCACGTCACCTTCCGCATGGCACCTCTTCCCACGACCGGGGAGTCATAGGCCCAGTGAAATAACACAAAATATAACCGACGTATCATTATAATATTTCACGAAAAACATGCGGGTTGAATGGGAAACTAATTTCGATTACGTTTTGAAAGCTAATTTAGTTAATATTGTCTTAAGTTTTCGCGATTCATACTATTAAATAAAACACTTTTTAACCGGATTTATCGCGTATATTTACACTTTATATTTTAGCGACAGTCTCTCGTGACCACGGGGTCTGCAAAGACACTGAAACGTCGAGTCAAAATTTAAAAATCTAATTTAGTTATCCTAGCATTGCTGAAGTTTTAAGGGTGCATTGGTAAGGTGTGAAAGATCCAAACCGGGCCACTTAAGGTTAAGTGCCTCGGATCAGGGTATAAGGGCGTCGATCGCCATGCCACGGCGCCTTCCCATTTCACGGCATACGGCACGGCGTCGTGCACGGCGTACCGCTCAGCGCTTCACATTAGCTCTTAAAATTATCTCCATCATGGTTCATTATAGAAAAGCATTGATTTGCACCGTACGGCACTGCGCCGCGCGGCCGTGCCGTGATACGGCATACTTGTCTATAATGAACCAAGATGGAGATAATTTTAAGAGCTAATATGAAGCGCTGAGCGGTACGCCGTGCACGGCGCCGTGGAACAATGTGGCGACGCGCCGTGAAACGGCACGTAGAGATGGATTCACGCCGTAAGTATACTCCTAGTTCTTCTATATTATGTGTGGCCTCTTTAACACAAGCTTGTATGCAAACTTTGGGGCAACATAGTCGGGTAACTTATTTATTATTTACCTGCCGAATTATGTTTAACAAACGAATAGCTTATTATATTAAGTTGGTTCATATATTTTCTAAACGTATTAAAGTCCTTTAATAATTTGGTATTTATTAAGATTCGGCCTTTTAATAACAAAACCTTTTCGTTGCTTTTAAAGTACCTATCATAAACAAATAATAACTTGTCTGGTTACTTAATTAAAGATCGTATGGTATAAATATCAAAAGCCGCAAACCCAGCGCAACTTCGTTCCTCGAACAGAATCCCACAAAGTATCCGTACAGTCGGATACAGAACTTCATATAATTAGACTTCTCGCAACAACCGTACATTCGCCAAAGCAATCATACATACAAGCACAACCATTTCTCAGTCCGTTAACCCTTAATGCAATTGTATTTCTAAGTCTAATGGTGGCTTCTCACTGCGCGTGTTAGCCCGCGCCGCGCCGCGCCGCGACCCCCGCAGTATGAAAAGCGTAGTAGCACGCGCAGGGAGAAGCCACCTTAGCCCGCGCCGCGCCGCACCCCGCGCAGTGTGAAGAGCTGGGCGCGTCGCGGCGCGTCCTATCCGCGAAAAGTCGGTAGCTTCAAAAGCGCCGCGCCGCGCCTCCCCTAGCTCTTCACACTGCGCGGGGCGCGGCGCGGCGCGGGCTAAGGTGGCTTCTCCCTGCGCGTGCTACTAAGTTTTTCATACTGCGCGGGGCGCGGCGCGGCGTGGCGCGGGCTAACACGCGCAGTGAGAAGCCACCATAACAGTCTCGGAGCAACGTGCAGGCAGCGCGGGGGAAACGGCACGGTGGCGAAATGGTAGCTACACGTATCTCGTACTAAGTGAGACTGTGTTAATTAAATACCTGACTATAAACGCTTCAGCGCAACATTGTAAACTTGACACGGCTTAAACGCGGCTTGAGTTGGATTAATTTAATGTGTTTTAATATGACGCTGGCATGTCAAATGTTGACTGAGAGGAATGCGGTGAATGTTGTGAACCGTTTGCTTCATTAAATGTTGTTTCCCCGAAATTAATTTTTTAATGAAAACTTTAGTGCGGGGGTGCAGTTTGCATGCTTATTGTTGATATCTGCTTCAATTGAATTTTAATTATTGTTTACAGTTCAAAATGGATTTTACAGCGATCAGCTAGTATGACTCAAGGCTTAAGCTACAAAAGCTGTTTCTGTATTTTGACAAAATTATTTTCATATTTTTCGAAACGATGAACGTTACGTAACTTTCCATCGCAAGTATCTACGAAAAATATAAAAAGATATTTAGAAGAAACCAACAAGGAAACAGATCAATTCCACCTATTTCCTATAAACAGAAATTCAGAATAAATGTGACCAAGCCCACACAGTGTCGCAAAATACACAACACTACACGTGTTAACAAAAAGGAGAATACGTCCAAAAGTAGGGCATCTACTCTCGTCCAATAAAAACGCTCCGGCACGTTTACACAAGTAATGCTTGAGTCAACATCGGCAACCTTTAGTGCAGATCTTTAGGATCCGTATTTTTTTCGGGGTGAAATTGCCCCAGCTGCCTCGAAGGTGAAAACGGAATACGTAGTGTTCTGCGGTGACATTTAAATTGCTTATGTTGATATTTGTGGTATCTACCTACTTCTGAATCAACATAGTGAATTCGATATGCGTGAAATTTTGTCTTGGTGCAAATAAAGTACCAAATTGACAAGATTTACTACCAATACCTTTTTTAATGGCGATATTTTGCATTTTAAACTGAGACAAAGACAGCTTCATGACCACTGCTGGGGCAAAGGTCCCCTTGGCGACTAAAACGTTTTGGCCGTAATCCACCAAGCTGGACTAATGACAGTTGTTGTAAGTCTGAATTTATACAGCTCTAGAGGCGAAACACAGAAATTGTTAAAACTCAGTTTGTCAACTTTTTAGAAAACTATTAGTAAAGAACCCACAAACGTTTTAAACTTGGAATATTCGCTTTGTCTATCAAGTTGTGGATAATCAATGCGGATCAAAAAGGAAGGTTATGAAAACTTTCTAAAATAGCTAGATTCGGTATGGAGCACTCGGGACAACATTCAAGGCCATCCAAAGGGGATTGGCGGCCACGGTATCACTTAATTTTAAAGTTTTCAAGCGTATCAAAACCGGGCTATATGTAGTTAATAGGTCAATATGAGACACGTTTTTTCCAACATTTATTGTTGTGATAGTTGTTGGGAATATTTAGAAATACAATAAAATCAAATTAAACTTGCCGAAAGCACATTTTTTAATTTCCCGGCAATAAAAAATAATAGTTGTAAAGTCCTACTGTCAAACTTGAATTAAGCCGCACCTGCTTATGTAATGTAATGGTTTCAAAATACGACGCCATGTTAGAAAAGACGGACTATAAATTCCTGTAATTTTTAGGTTAGATTATTGTTTTGACTTTTTATTCCTAACTTCTGTATAAATCTAATAATTATATTCTGATTACTCGTTATCTAAGCAATAAAACGCACATATTAAGTTTGAGGTACGTGAATGCTATGTGAAATAAAAGCGGTACTGACAATGTATGGGACCTTGCCATTCTTCTTTAGGATTAGAATGGCGATCAGCCTGCTTTACGGATATATCGAACGATATTGTTAAAGAATAAAATAGTTATCAGATACAGAGAAGAACATTATTTACTTCAGATCATATTTTTTTATAAAAACAGTTCACGAGTACATGAAGTTAACACTACTTTTTCCTTTGTCTTGTAAGCCGAATGGAAACCATTTCTTGTTTCCTTTCCTATCTAGATATATTTTCCAGAAAGCATTTAGGGACTCTTTAAAGACTGAGAATATTTACTTTGACTTCAGCCAAAGTTTTGATGTAAAGGTTTTTTTAATGTTCTGCATTCGTTTGATTTTAAACAATAATATTAATAACGCTAAAGGTGGGTACATATTGGTATAATGTTAACATGCACTGAAACCAAAAAAAGACGCAGTAGGTACCAATGTCCGCCAGAGATGTCCAAAATCATAAGAAGTGGTGGCATTGCATGTTCATAATCAAAACTCTTTGTAAATAAGCCCACTGCTGGGCAATGAGTCTCTCCCCTGGGTGACGAAGACGCCATTATCCACCAAGCTGGCCCAGTGCTGGTTGATGGATGTTAGAATTTTCAGGGCGCCGAAATGGTTTCTGACCAACTGTAAGGACTACTAGTATTAAGGGCGGGTTGTATCAAACGGTTGGTTATCGTATCATACGTACGTAACTTTTTGACGATTACATCAGATGTTTAACGTACGTCAAATACAAAGCGTTGTTTCATCACAAAAAAAACTGTTCGTTCTCTTCCTTTCCACAATTGAATCATCATCACTATCATTTAAAATATATGAAAATAAAACAGAATCCATAATGTTTAAAGCTTTCAACCAAAGATGTCCTTCCTGTCAACTCAGTTTTCACTAGAAAGTTACGTTACGTTAAAGTTACAGTTAAAGTTACGTTGCTCGCGAGTCACCTACCCTAGTACCGACAGCGCCGAACGTTGCTAAACCTACGATATCGTACAATATACACAGCAACCACGGCGCCACGCTATATTGCTTGTTACATTACACCAATGTGTACCCGTCTTTATTTATCTTTGTCCAAAGCCAGGTTGAATTTTCACAATAATCTCCACACAACCTATATTACTTTTAGAGCTTCGTTGATATGCAAAATTAATTACTACGTTTTTCCTGTAAATCCGTTTCATCGCAGTTACATATCAAATTTATCTGCAGGAAATTCATGGAATTAAATACGAGATAAAATAGTATTTTGTTGAAATTCTCAGAATTTTTGATATTAAAGTGATATGTAGTAATATTTCATGAAACTTTACTTTCATTTATGACGTGGAAATAACAGGTTATAAGTATCGTATGTGTTAACAGGCTATTTTCATTATTAAAAGCGTAATTTAATATTTTTAGCAATTTTATAATATTATGAACTTTAAGTAGTAACTATGATTTTATTTATTTATTTAACAATTTATGTACACACAAGTTTAGATACATAAGATATAATACATAAGATTTTAGTAGTTAAAGTGAAAACATTGCCGATTTTTGAAATTCCGTCGCGTTCAGGAAGAAAATAATAGAAAAAGTAGTAATAAATAAGGTATGTCCTGTAAAATATCCATGGAAAATGTAATATTTAAGTACGGTCAGCATAAAAATGCTCATATTATAAAAACTTTCGTAGAATTAACTCTACTATGTTTAGGCTTTATGACAAATCTCTATGAATAATTGACAGCAAAGCTATGCTTGAGTCATTATCAACTCTTAAGAAAGCATAAATAAAACGGGCCTTAGTAAAATAAATAATTATCATTTTAAATTCAATATTAATAATACATAACTTCTCGCCTGTATCCAGGCAGAATATCAGAGGCTATAAAACCATCTGATGTCCCGTTTGTCACAAATTTGGAGTTATTATAATGATGGAGAGGGACTATTGCACTGACAGGGGGTCAGCCCATCATCGCCCGAAAAAAAACGCAAATAAAACCTCTGTCCCTTAACTGACTTTTACAGGATGCCCGGTTATTTTTATTTTACTTTTTATTATAATATAAATGAAGATGAAATCGACGATAGTCTCGAGGGTTAAATAAAAATACTTTCATAAAGTTAACCTTTAACCTGCTTCTCGCTTGTGCAGCGAATCACTGTAAGTGGCTGGTGAGAATCAGTTTCAATGAAATACAATCCTTCTTATTACCCACCCGTCGGGAAAACGATTGAGAATTGTTTTTATTCAAGCTTTATTTTTGTCTACGACGGATACCTTGAGAGATAAACGTTTTAAATATTTCTTAGATATGGCAGTAGAATCACTTAAAATTATTTAAAAAAAAAAAACGAAAAAAAACAGAGATTTTGGGTTCAATTTTACATTGATTCCTTATTTTGAGTCTCTCCAACGTCGAGTTAAGAGACATAAAAATCAGTTTTAGTTAAGTTAAGTTAAACTGTGAAATTTGAAGATCCTAATTCAATTTATTATTTAACTCTAAGCTGCGCGATGTAGTACCCGCGTTACTATAGAATTGTATAGTTGCTTCTTGATGAAAGAAGCTATTCCTTACCCAAGGCTAGCCAATCAATATCATCATCATCAGTCAGTAGCCAGCCAATATCAAAGACAAAAATTTAATTTCCTGATGCGACTGACTTTTTTTCTATATTTCTATTAACGCTTTCAAACATAACTCCACGGCTTGCCACCTGATGGAAAGTGCGCATAAAGACTATGGTGTTACACTTCCATCCACGAGAAACCTATTCACGCGACACTTAAAAGTTCCAGGACTGTAGTGGTCAAGAAAAACAGACGCAGGCAGATTGTTCCACACCTTGGCAATCCGTACCAAAAAGGAACTATCGAAGCGTTTTGTTCGACTTCTTGGTAAATCCACTATATAGGGATGGAAGTTCTGTCTGCGTCTGGTAGTCCGGTGGTAAAAAGCAGTGGGTTCAATTTGGTCAAAAAGATCACTCGCACACTCACCAAAATGTAGCCGATAAAATACTGTCAAACAAGCAACCTTACGACGATGCTCCAGCGTCTGCAAATTTTTATTTTTAGGTTGTTGTTATTTACCTATGAGTTTACGGGCTCTTCAGTCAACAGATTCTAGCGCTTCGAGCTGGTATTTGGCAGAACCATCCCAAAGGTGACTACAGTACTCCATGCACGACTTCACTTGACAGCTTTATTATATCAGTAAATATCAAACTATACCTAAAAAATCTAAGAAAAAAAATGACAATTAATGATGCCATCTATTCCCCTGCCTATTCGTAAAACAGTTTCGCCTAAAAGTTCATATTGCTCAAAACACATAATGGTAAACATAACAAAAGCCGTTACCTACTATTTTCAAAATTCGAATTCCCCAGGAATATTCTAATAAACTCTTTGTCAAATTATGTCACCGCGTAAAACCCGGGGGAATGGCGGGCCGTTGTGTTATTTATCCATCGCGCATAATTCACATCCAATTTATTACCTCTGTATTAATTTGTGGGCTATCCCGAAACATCTGAGCCCGTGCATTGTCTGAACCCCGATGGTTTTTTTTGGTTATTTGGTAGGTTTTGATTAAATTTTAATAATACTCTATTTATATTTAAAAATATCTATACTAATATTATAAAGAGGAAACCTTTTTTTTTTGTATGTTTGTATTGAATAGGCTCAAAAACTACTGGACCGATTTCAAAATTTCTTTTACCATTACTTAGAGGGATTCTTCCGAATCCGTATAGGCTACTTTTTATCCCGAAAATCCCGCGGGAATCGTAATTACGCGGGTAAAACCGCGCGCAACAGGTAGTATTAAATATAAATATATTTCTGGCAAAATGAGTAACCTTAGAGAATTCCTGTTAGAATAAATTACTAGGCTAGTAGACTCTTCCAACACCGCTTTAGTCCAATAGTATTTATTTATTTACCCTTTATTATACACAAAAACAAATCCAGAATAAAAAAAAACACAAATAAAATAACACATCAATATATATAAAACTGTTCCGTTACTGACTGAGTTACTGAGTGACTGACAGACAACGTACAGCCGTAACTACTGGGTGTAGAGAGCTGAAATTTGGAACATACATTCTTTAGGGGATGTAGGGGTGCACTAAGGAAGGAATTCCCGAAATTCCCACGGGAACGGGAAATATAGGACTTTTTAGTTTGTATGAAAAATTTTATTCCTTGAGTGCACAGATACGATACTTGGCATAAAGGTTCTTCAAAAAGTGACTGGTTGTTTTATGAAAGGAATTCCTGAAATTCCCACGAGAACGGGAACTATATGATGTTTTAGTTTGTATGAAAAAACCTTATTCCTGGAGTGCACGGCTGTGATACTTGGTATAAAGGTTCCTTAATAAGTGTCTGTTTGTATTATGGAAGGAATAAATTGTAGATGGACAGTAGTAGGATATAAGGACACATGAAATAAAATAAAGACTCCAACAAGCGCACCACTAATATTCTAAATTAATAGTGACATTTCCCCGAAAGAGACGATAAAACTATAGTGACCCTATAAACAAAAGTGTCTATAAATATACAATTTTTATTGTCTCGTAAAAAAATTCAATTTGTCGCTAGAGACATCTGGAATGGTTGTTGTAGCTAATATTTGCTTTATGACATTCTTCTAATGTATTTTCTGTATTTTTCTTTTAAAATATTAAGTTTTAAACGAAGGATTTTGTTTTATTATAAGCTAAGCCCGCGTTTGACATCAATCTCACCCGATAGGTACGTAAGTACCACCTAAGTGAAGATGAAATCACACGGCCTAAGAAAAAACTGGCTCTTCATAATATATAGGGTCTTTTTTATGAAGATCAAAATATAATTAAATATTTTTTTTTGGTATGTAAATTGATATTTTATAATTCTCATAACTTAACAACATTTTAGTTTAATCTGTTATTTACGACTAAATAGCAAGAAATAAAAGCGTTTTTCCAACTATTTCTATTAAGAAATACGTTAAGCCCCGATTTTCCAAGTCACAAAAATTTGGTCACTTAAAAGAATTGTATTTTTTTTTTTGTCATAAATAGAATCCACACATCATTCTTGACCTTCTCCTAAAATATTTTGATCTTCATAAAAAAGACCCTGTATTGCCGGAACACATCACCAGATTTTATATAAAGGGGTGTCCGTAGCCAGCCGGACCCTGGCTGGATCCTGCCACCAAGCTGGTTTCAATCAGATTAGTCGCCTTTTACGACACGCTTCTCCAGGAGAGGTAGGGCTATTCTAAGTCTACCTAATACCTCTATTTTGAACTCAGATAATTCGCAGATATAAGATATTACTAGCTGTTGCGCGCGGAATTTCGAATCCCGCGGGAATTTAAAGTAGCCTTTTTCTGTTTGACCGAGAGTAGTGATTCTTTTACCAATTTTTTAAACATCTTAAACATTGTAATAGACTATGAAAAAAACATGGGCTAACGGCGTGGTTTTTGGATATTTTTTTAATAAAGCGTCCAGTTGCGCTAAAATTCAGTAAAAAAATAAATTTAGCCACGCGGCAATTACAAAAAAAAAACAGATATTTGACAGATAATTTTTACAGACAAACCTTTTTTTTGACAAAACACCATCATTGAGTTCGTAACAAACCGCAGAGCTTAAACAGCTGTCGTTTCGCAAGTTAAGGTAAATTTTGCTATCGCGAGCAAAGGGGTATTGTATTTTTGTACAACAATAACTCTCAAAATATTAGACCTCAAATATTGTAATGGAATTAAAAAAAAACATGGGTCAACGTTTTCACACAATTTCAGAATGAAGCGGCCAGATGCGCTAAGTTTTTGTAAAAAATGAATTTTGTCCCTTCGGCAATCAACAAAAAACTTATTATTTTAAAGATTTTTTTATGTTTTCATAAACTCTACTCTTTTGCCTTTAAAACAACACCAACAATAAGCTTCTACATAACTTACAACTTAAGCCGCCGATGTTTTACAAACGGAGGTGAATTTTGCTAAAGTAAATATAAAAATCGCTGCAGATTAGCAGGCTTTCCGAATTGACCTGACATATGGAGTATTTTCGTCGATGAAATAGTGTGTAGTAACTGCCCCTAAAGTTTTATTATGCGCGGACACCCTGTATATTATGATATAGATATTATAATATTAAAATAAAATACAATTGTAGCCATTTTACAATTGTTAAGCTCAGATAGCCAGATATTATATTAAATTAATATACAATTGTAAAAAAGGTTTTATAAAAAACATATTTGAGTATTTTTATTTTTGTTAGTTCAACCCAGATTTATTACACTAATACTTTAGGGTTATATATCAAAGTTCAACTTCAAAGATTACGAACATTGAATACGTCTTTTAGCGCACAATATATCCATTCGTTCTAACAACAAAAAAACTACAGAAAAGAGGCATTATTCCCCTTAAATAGACTCTCCTTTTTTCCAAACAACATAATATTCAAAGAACCTTTGTATTACTACGCAATAAAGTCCGTCGAAGATCACAAAAATAACTTTGTCCTAAGTAACAATGTAGCAGCCGTAGCCTAAGTTACGACCACATAAGTTTAAGTATACACAATATGATCCATTCTTCGTAACTGACAAATAGAATGGAGACCTTGATCTCTGGATTTGTAGGTACTTTTTTATGCCTAACTAAATAAAATGAGTAAAACGTGATCTGGATTAACGCCGAGTTGTTTGATACTTAATTAGTTTGACTAATCAAATTGTGAAACTTGATAGTTAAGTTCTTGACTTCTATTAATTAACTGGTATTCTTTACTCGACTACATCCCGAAATAAACATAACATATTAAACTATATTCTTAAATAATAGAACAATTTTACCGAGTAATAGTATGATAGTACAATAGATAATAGTATGATACGCGCTTTCGGTACGGACGTGGCCGCGCGCGTGCCCATTCAGTCGGCAACGTTCCGTGGAACGTGTCACACGCGCGTATGAAAATGAGTTTTGATACAGAGCGACTGAATTTTAAAACAAATTCCCCGCACAGCAACCTCGATTCCACAAACGAACTAACTGGATGTATTTTTTTACTTTTTAAACTTCGTTTAGCCAAATAGTAAGAAACTATATTCCATTGACACGACTATACAGGCACACTTATGAAATTGTACTAGCAACGCTGCGGTCCGCGTACAAAGGCGCGTACGGTACGTCCGGATGATACGGACGTACGGTATATTCAATAAACTGCAGTCATAATTATATATCCAACATTAAACTCCTTTTCAAAGGATTCACCTGGGAGAAGACATTTGGACTGTAAACGAGCAAGCTGGCCTAGTGCTGATTAAATTTTCATTGAAAAGTGTCTCCTGAATTTAAATTATTTCCTAGACTGACGGTCGGACTAAAGTATAGAAGTCTTCTTGATAAATTAGTAAGTACATATTATAAACCAATTTTAGCATAGTTTCTGAACCAGCTTAATCTACAACACACCACATACAACCAAACATCATTTCAAATAAACGTCCCTTTGATAACAAGAAAACAGGCTCTAACCGACTTTAAGCAACTAATCTTGATCACAAGCAACTTCAAATATGAAAGGATCTCAGGGTCGTAATTTCCTTTGACCGTAATCCTGCATATTTGAAAGATAAACTTGTTACTCCGGCCACTATCCATGGTTTAATCAACATGCCTTCGGAACGAGCGATTGTTCGGCCGATAGTTGCGGATCGCGGCAATCTTATAAACTTATGTATATCTAGTAAAAAGTAAAGTAAAAATCGGTTTATTGTGACAGCAGTATTTACACATAAAAGTAACAATAATAAAAAAAGAACATATAATAAAAAAAAAAGTATAAAAAAATACATATATCAAAAAACTAAAAATAAAAAAGAAAAATAAATAAAAAATTTAATATAGAATACTGCGGAAAAATTTAATATAGAATACTGATTTTCAGTTGTGTCCTAATATTTGGTGACTGTCCTCAGAAAAATTAAATAATAAATGTAAAAAATTAATAAAGTAATTAATATAATATAATATAGTGATAAATCATAACATATATAAAGACAAATTTATACATATATAATTGACAAAAATAATACATATGTATATTAAAAATCAAACACAAAATCAAACCTCCCAAACACACAACCGCTACAATAAAAAAAATAATAAACTTCGAGCCACTTTCGTTACTGTGGAACACACTGTTTATTTATTAAAAACAATTTTTTATCTGTGGATAGGATTTTATATGACATAGCAGGATTTATACTAGTTTAAAATAAAATAAGCGTAAGTAATAAGTAATAACTTCAGCCACATCATTTCTTGCCATCAATAAAAAACATTTTTTTTTTTTAATTTCAAAAACTGGAAATGAATTTCAGTAAAATATAAATGAGTCTGAGCAGGCAATTAGGTAGGTACGAAGCTTTCAGCCCGAGCTGTATAGGCCTGATTACACTCAGAATTGGGAGGAATACTGCCTCGCGATTACAAATTGTCTTTAATTTGATAACGTAACATATTTTGCCAGTACATATTATTTTAGCTTTTAAATGAGGATCTGCGTAATAAATACATTTAAAAATCTAAAGATGTACCTAGTTTAATTTTTGACTCTACGTAATTCATGGCTTTGACAGAGCAAGAAAAAGAATGCTTCGGGTCTGGGTTTTAATATACATATGAATTTACATTTTACATACTAGTTCGCTATATTGTGCTTTGCTTGATAAGGTGGTATGTGGTGTAGAGGCATGATTGTCTGAGTGTCTTATATTTTTTTCAGTATTGGCGATGGTAATGCATTCCTTTCGGCGCGAGAGGTTCCATTCCATTTTTAATTGGTATATAAAAAAACTGCAGACCCCAGAGCATCGTCGTAAGGTTGCTTGTTTAACCGTGTACTACAGGATACATTTTGGTGAGAGCGCGAGTGCTCTGTTTGAACAAATTGAACCCTAATCCTTTTACCATCGGACTACTAGACGACGCAGACAGAACTTCCATCCGTATGTGTTAGATATTCCGAAAAGTCGAACTAAGCGCTTTGACAGTTTCTTTTTGATACGGGTCGCCAAGGTTTGGAATGAACTGCCTGCGTCTATATTCCCTGACTGGTATAGTCCGAGTACTTTTAAGCGTCGAGTGAATAGGTTTCTCGTGGATGGCGGTGTACCAGCTTAGTCTTCATTTTCACTTAACATCAGGTGTCATGGAAGACAAACGTCCCATTCATATTTCATAAAAAAAAAAAAATAAGTTTAAAATGAATCCCTATTGCCCTACAAACATCAAGTAAACAACAAATACAAAAGCGCTTCAGCACCGCTCACTGCGTACTACCCACAGGTCCACAGACTGCAAAATTAACTAGAAAGCTGGCAACACTGTTCTCTGTCGGCAAATTAGCTCGCCTCACTGAGTGTTGCTATAATCAAATTTGTTGATACTCCCACCGCTTCCGTGTGGGCACATCTTACTTTATTGTACGGGCAACTTTTGTACTACATGTTTATACTCTATTCTGAACTTCGCCGGCTGTATTTTGTTTGATAGAAATGTTTTATAGAGACCATTTGGGTGTACAACAAATTATTTGTTCCAATCGCTTTTGTCTGATATACTGTTGTAATTTACAACTAGCTGATTCTTAAAGATTTTCTTTTATTCTACTTCGATAAAAACCTACGAGAAAGGTACTATAATACTGACATCTTGTTCGGGAAAGTACAGTTAAAAAAATACTCATTATAATGAAACAAAGTGAAAAAGAGATTTTCAGTTACATAACATTACACATAATATTCCACGAACCATTTACGGATGTAGTCTTCAAAAGAGAAAACCAAAGATACTTCACTCTTTTAAGATCATGTCCATTTACAAATTAAAACTAAACAGATAACTAATAAAAGTTGCAATAAAACAAATCAATTAGAGAAATAAATTGGCAGAACATCGGCAACACCAAGCGACTACTTCAGTTCACAGCAACACTGTCCGTGAATCTAATTAATTAGAGAAAATAATGCCTTTTGTTCTCTTCTGTTTTAAACATTCGATACTAATGTATTCTTTTTTCAAAAGTGAATCGAAACTTTCGAATTAAAATTTTAAAAAAGGAATCGAGTTTTTTTTTAAATCGTGAAGTCTAATAATGTTGTATAATAGTTATCAGAGGCCTGATACCATAAGATAATTTGCATGAAATCAGTCCATTAGACATGATTTTATTATCACATCCTGTAACTTTAATAAACGAAAAAGCAGCTGAGTTTTATCGCATACCAGAACCTGGAAAATACTAAAAATATCGTAGCAATTCCAATAAATATGAAAAGAAATAAAGTAAAAAATACATTTGTTTGTAAAAGAGATTCCCCATGTTACTAGCAATTCCGATGCTTTTTGAAAACAAGTGAATTTATTTATACAAGCTAGGTTCGGGTCGTGGGATGCACGTAGCGAGCTGCGCACAAACATCGCATACTTATGGAGTATTACGTAGGTATAGAATGTGTCTCGAAATAACTTGCATCGAGATTTTATTTGAAAATTATGGAATGAAATTTATTCGTTACGTAATTGGTGTTTGTTTGTAGGTTTAATTTTATAATTATAACCTTTTAGATCATTGTTGATGTATATATTTTTTTATATTGTAAGGATAGGACGTTTGTCTTCCATGCCACCTGATGGAAAGTGCGCATGAAGACTATGGTATTACACGTCCATCCACGAGAAACCTATTCACTCGACACTTTAAAGGTTTTTTTTTTTTTTTAAGTGACAAAACCCGCGTTTGACCTCAATCGCACCTGATGGTAAGTGACGATGAGGTCGAAGATGAAAGCACACGGGTTCCAGGACTGTAGTGGTCAGGAAGAACAGACGGAAGCAGATTGTTCCACACATGGAGCATTGAGTGAGTAGAGAGTTGAGTAGATTATCTGCCGGTGGTATGGGTGTATGTTAACCTGGGTGGGTGTTAACCTGGGTGTAAATCCTACCTAAAAAATATCTCATAATATAGCTCCGGGTTGTATGTAATAGGGAAGGCAGCAGATCAAGTGTTACATTACCTGTCTATTACATTACATTACATTTTTATTCATCATAAGACCATCGAATGGCCGCTTACTGACGTCACAATTCTGTACTTCTTTGGCTTTAACAAGGTGTTGATAGTTATTGAATAAGATATTACAGCAGACCGAGAGACAATAAAAGCCGGCGGAAAAAAAACTCTTGGCACTCTTTTTCAGTCAGGATTATACGAATTAATACAAATAGGTACATAGAGTACAAATTGATCATGACATGAAAAAAAAAGGTTGTAACTCTTGAAATGCTGCCTTCTGTACTAGGATATCCCCTAAATTTGCTGTGTAGTCTGTAAGGCACTAACTTACTTAAATATGCCAGAACCTTTACATATTAAGTGTGTCAGTTTTTGTGGACTACTTTTTTTTAAAGTTTATGCTGGTGATGACATCGAAATAGTTATTGTACTACTTAAAAGGTACGACCATATGCGGTTAAGCAATCGTCAGTATTTTCTAAGGTGATTTTAAAGCTCCACTTCGTAAAACAACAATCGTAAGCGCACTTTCCATCAAGCATGGTCAAGTCTTGTTACGAAAACATTCACTCATTCATTTCATTCGATTGTTCATTTCCAGTCACAGCCTGAGTGATTGGTTTTCGAGGACAAAGAAACCGACTGTATAGGAAGGTACATACAGTCCTTTAGCCCTATTATTTACCGACAACATTTTCCAAATTTCTATGTTTAAAGATAAGGAGGCTTTTACAACGGGCGATGTGCAATCTGTAGTCATTATTGTCAGTTTACATTTGGAAACCACAAATTAATTAATACTAAATATAAAGAGCTCTAGAGTTTGTTTGTTGCTCTACTTAATTTGTAAAACAATTTAGCTCGTACCCTACAATCTTTTCCAACAAATTAAAATTCTTTTTATTCTTTCATGCTGGACTGGGAACGAAAGAAAAACATAGAATGTACCAGCTGCTTCTCTTCCCGGGCATACTGTAAAAGCCAGTTAAGGGACGGAGGTTTTATTGGCGTTTTTGCAGGCGATAGGCTGACCCCCTGGCACTGCAATAGTCTCTCTCCAACACTATAATACCTCCAAATTTGTCAAACGTAACATCAGATGGTTCTATAGCCTTTGGTGTTCTGCCTACCTCATTAGGGATACAGTCGTGAAGTATGTATGTATGTATACAATTTATTTATTTTACTTATTTGAAAAGCCACACCAACAACATATATACAAAGAATTTCAAGTTATATAGTTAAAAGATAAAAAGTGCTAGTACATATGTCAATAACAGGCATGTACAACGTTGACAAACTGAGTCCAGTAAAAATAAAATAAGGTAGGTATACAAAAGCAGCTTGATAAGTGTGAAGTTAAGCAAAAATTCAGAAATATGTCAAAAACTAAAACAGAATATGTAAATTAAATTAAATAAGATTAAACTAGATAAAGTCATCATAATAAAATCATTGAAAAAAAATTAATTCAGTTTGTTGTAATTAAAAACAAAAATATCAATTATTTTAAAATTAAGTAAAAATAAAGAGAACAAATAAAAACTTAATTAAAAAGAAATATAAATAATAAACAATGTTTGGATAATAATAAAAAAATGATACAATTTGACTTATTTGGCTTATTTAGTAATGTCCCGATCATGTGAGAGGTAAGTTAGTATCTTCCGCTGATAGACAGAGAAAGAGTCATGAAATATGTCTAAGTCAGGTATTTTAGATGTCATCAAGTTATATTTAGCAATCATTCTGGGAAGGGGAGAGGGGGACAATTCTGTCATTTATTCAGCGAAACCGCCACCCACTACAAACTATTCCAGTAGACGCAAGTATTCCGCACAGGTATAAATATGCATACGTGCGTGTTTGCGCGCAGCCTTGCCTCGCGGTGACTTACTGCGTCGTATGCGCTGTCACAGTGCGTACTGTTACATAACCATGCAGAAAGAAGAGAACAACGCGTTTTAGACTAAAAAGTGATCGGAGATTAGGGTTATTTTGATATGTGGCAGCTTAGGGTGGTTGTTTTACTTACTACTAAATACGTACTAAATTACGAAAGTTTTAAGCAATAAAGTCCAAAGCAGCTTTTGTATTATTCCTTGAAAAAAACTTTGAAAATTGAATCCTGTTCAACAAAAAAACGTTTTATGTCAAAAAACCATGTTTACGTTTGAATAGCACATCGGTCTTACAAATTATCGACTGAAAAATACTTGCGCCTCGACTGAGACGCACGAAAAGATGAATTATTAAATTTTAAAGTATAAACAATCCGCATATTAATATAAAGCTTAAGCAACAATTGTTTCGGCATGCAGACACTCGCGACTGGCCGCATGCCGAGATCGAGCCGAGTAGGTATAGCTCGCGTTTCGTCCGTTTGTATGAAGTTGAATTATTGTTATAGATATCTTTACTGTGACACGACTGTACCTTCAAGCACACTTAAGAAATTTTACTAGCAAAACTGCGTCATGCTTGCCTTGCAGCGTTGGCCCTAAATGCACAATAAACAGGGAAACTAGGAGTTATTCTTACAACCTACGACCCTAATTAATAATAATAAATATTTCTGACACACAACATTATCTAGACCAAATTAAGTTTCTTAAAGAACTTGTGTTATGATTACTAGACAACTGATAATACTTAAGAAATATATAAACATACATATTTAATAAATAAATATTTTTTATTAGAATAAACATAAATAAACATATAAATATCCATGACTTGACGACTAATATCTGTGTGTTCATCACACAAATATCCGCCGCCGCCGGCCCAGGCCGACCAGCCGACCCATTCGATCGAACCCAGGACCTCTAGCATAAAAGGCAATGTATGTTACCTCTACACCAGCCGGTCGTCAAAAGATTAAGTAAAAAGTTTAAGAAAATTAAATTAAGAAAAGTTCGATTCCCAAACTGGCTCTGCTGTGCTGGGGCTCGAAGCAACACCTCACGAAAGCCGTCGAAGCTTATAATTGGGAAACCAATGAAGGTAATTAATAAAAAAATACCAGATATGTATTATTAAAATATAAAAGCGGTAACGAGTTCTACGTTTAATTAATTAGAGCAAAATTGATGTTGATTAGCTACGCACCTACGCAATTTTATATAATAAGCAGCATTTTATTCATTGCTTTAATTAAATGAAAAAATACTTTTTATGTCGGTGGGTATTTTTATACGTCGTCGGTAAACATATATTTAATTTTTTGATGTCGAAACTAGTGTTTGACCTCAAACTCGCGTGATGGTAAGATCTGATCTTTATTTCTGTTATGGTCTGGATAGTTTTCACAGTGCAACTATTGGCGGGTTTCAATATTCAACTGACTGGTATGAGTAACCGATATAGGGACAAAACCGGTATAAAAAAATAGCGTTTCACAATATCTATTAGCTACGAGCTGTAAGTTCTCAAATTTGGCACGGACCCTCTTTACATGACGTTCTTCCAAAAAACTAGGCGATACGTGATTTTTAGAAAATCACGCATTCGCAAATTATTTGTATGATATTTGAACTAAATAAACGTATAATCTAATTCAATTCATTCTTGATATGTTTTGATATTCGATAAATACATTATAGTATATTTTTAGAGATTTTGTTAATAATTGCGTTTAATTCCTTCCGTAAAATGAAACGCCAATCCTTTGACTTATGTTGCCATTGGTTAAATCAAATTTTTATGACGTCAAAGTAAATATTTAAAAGATAAATTGTCATTCAATAATACTTGTCCTTTTTTTCAAAAACTGTTATAGATAGGTTAGAAAGAGAAAACTGGATAATTGATATGTTGACAGATATTTGATAGGATATTAGGTAAAATTAAAAAATTTATACGTCGTTGGCTAGATAAAATTACTTTTCCTGTAATTGGTCACATATAATGAAAACATAACTCGCTATTGGCCGCAGCAGACCGCCATGCCACCTTCACCTCATTGGTTTGAATTAGGAACTTGTTACGTCGTCGTTGGCTAGATAAAATGACTTATTTTGTAAATGGTCAAATGTAACCTAGCAACAGTAGCAACCAATTACAGTCAAACAGTTCGTAAGCAGTGGTTGAGATTTCAAGATTTTGAATATAGAAAGGAATTTTGGTAGTGTATTCTATTGTTCGTAGGCAAAACGAAATTTAAACTAACTATATAAGACTTCTCAAAACAAGACACTTCATTTATTTCAAGTATCAAAATTAACTGTAGGTTATATTATAGATCGTGTCAAATGCAGAGCTGTAGCGGTTGAAGGTTGCGTGGGCCAGGGCGCGCGCGCACATAACGACAAAACACGTAAAATTTTTTAAACTACATTTTCAAATTTCATTCAATTATCATTAAAAAAAAATGCAAAAATCCTATGTTATCAAGTACCTATCAATGATTTGTATAAGTATGACATGTTTATAAGTACATATAATCAACGCATTAAAAAAACCGACTTTACTCACATTTTCTATTACCAAGACCATGGCACGAACTAAAACGTCATCGACGTAGTTATGTTTTATACATATTTTCGAAAATTCGAATTTTCTCGAATACCGCTTTATCGATTCTTACAAAATTTACATGGGACCCAATTTACATTCCACCTAATGTAACAAGAATCAAAATCGATTCATAAATTGTCAATTTTTTGTATAATAACGACTCATGTATAATGAATCCCGTTACAAACATTTTTTTTGTGTACAGACTAAACTTAAGAACCTCCTCATTTTCTCAGTCGGTTGACAAATCAGCTGGATCGATCGTGAACGCATCGCTGCAGCGGCGCAAGGTCGCGGTGCGCGGGCGCAAGGTCGCTCGCGTCATACGACCGCGGCCAGCTCACGTTACTGCGCTAGTTTAGTTTATTAACTAATATTACGTTTAAATACTGCTTTATAAGTTAAATAAGTTTTTTTATATACCTATAGAAAATGAGCATGAAGACTATGGTGGTACACGCCCATCCACGAGAACTCTACAACCTTCAAACTTTCCTCAAAAGTATCTGTATATCAAAATTATATAGTTTATCTCATGATTTTTTTAATAAACCTGTAATGAATAGGTATAAGCTTCTAAGCTGCACTGAGAGCGGAAGTAAAACATAGAATTTTCCAGCGGCTTTTCTTACCGGGCATACTGTGATAGTCATTTTAGGGACAGTGGTTTTATTGCCATTTTTGTGGGCGATAGGCTGACCCCCTGCAATAGTCTCTCTCCATCATTATAATGCCTCCAACATTGTCAAACGTGTCATCAGATGGTATTTTAACTAGGACTATCCCTGACCAGTATAGTCCTAGTACTTTTAAGCGTCGAGTGAATAGGTTTCTCGTGGATGGACGTGTACCACCTTAGTCTTTATGTTCACTTAACATCAGGTGTCATAGACGACAAAGGTCCCATCCATATTTTATAAAAAAAAAAAAACCTTTGGTGTTCTGTCTACCCCATAGGGGATACAGCGGTGAAGTTATGTATTTATGTAGCTATAATGATTCCGAGATGAGCGGATGCAGACAAACGGTCTTTTAGCTTACTTTTGAGATGGTTAAATGCGTATTACCTATATTTTCTGTTTACTCTTTCGATCGACCATCGAACTAAATATTGAAACCTACAATACAAGGACAATTTTTGTCGAAAACAATAAGTAACAAGTACCTACCGCAGCCAACAGAATAATAGAAACACAATAACACTTAAATCACTAACGCAAAGAGAACACGAATCTAATCACTTCACCTTTTCGTAGAGGTTACAAAAAACACACCATCATGTTAATACAGAATGTACAGTCAGCCTTAACGCTGTAGCATGTTGTGGGTGGACAGTTTCCGTATGTATCGTGGCCGCAATTTACAAATTATGACTTAGTATTTCAGCTGTACCACATTTATAATATTAAATCAATAATTGTGGTAAATTAAATCCAACCAGAATATTCTAGTGTTCTAATAAAACCTAATTGAACTCCAAAATCCAAGTGGTTCTTATTTAGCGTCATTTAGGACCCTATCTTCCGCACCATGCTACATTCATTCATTCATTCATCACAACTCTTTGCAATGGGATATTTTGTGTGATGAATACAGATCTTAGCCTTCAAGTCATGGATGTTTATATGTTTATTTAAGTTTATTCTAATAAAAAATATGTATCTCTTCAATATGTATGTTTATATATTTCTGAAGTATATCAGTTATCTAGTATCCATAACACGAGTTCTTTAAGAAACTTAATTTGGGCTAGATAATGTTGTGTGAGTGTCAGAAATATTATTATTCTTCTTTCATATGACAGAGGATACTTTACACGTGGTCCCATTTACATTTCATCGAAATCGATTTAGTACCTAATTCTCGTAATGTTTTTTTTTTAAATATCTATGAATCGGAGCATATTCACACATTGACGACCTTCTACTTCAGCCAAAATTTTGACGTGAAGTCGGTTTTTTTTAATGCCCTGCATTCATTGATTATTAAGATATCATTTCAACTATTGAGCCTAATAAAAATCATTCTTTTATTAGTCTCTGTGTACCTGAGAGTCCATGATTCAGCGTTCCAATAACTATCATAGAAACTAGAAAGAGAGGTAAAAACTCGTACCGGTGCGAGGCGACCTTTAATGGCGTCCTCGAAATATACATTTTTTAGTGTGTCGTAAAATAAACACCTGATCTAATAGATTGTACTATCGGTTCTCGAATATTTCTGTCGAGAAATTTAAATCATAATTGTTTATACTGGTATATCTTGTGTTAGTACGAGAAGTTTTCGTCAAATCTAAATTTGCAATCCAAGCTAGAAATCTGGATTTTAACTGTCGTAACGGTACGTAGCAATGTGTGCCAACTTACTGTGTGTGATAAGACTTATAAATTAAAAATGACCGTAAATGAACTTCAATTTTTAAAATCAGTAAGTACTTATAGCGTATCGTGATCAGTTGACAATGATTCGTGATTCCGTGAAAATGTAGTTTAGCTAAAACTTAGAAAAAATCAGAACAAATCATCTAATTCAAGTGTACCTATTCAACTTATGTTTAACCACAAAATCATATCACATTCCCCAAATAACCCCATAAAAACAAAATACTGTCTTAACTTTTCTTCACGATTTATTTTATCTAACACATTACATACACCGAAAAGTCAAGTTACAAGTTAAAACATTAAATCTATAAAATCCGCTTAAAAAAGTATTTTATTCAGCAAAAAAAACAAAACATCTGCAACACTGCAAACGAAACTACAAAAAAAGTTAATCCAATACTAACGTCACCTCAAGGAACGCGTGAGTCGCAATCCAATAGTAGGCAGAACATCTTTCAATGTCAATGTCACGCGTGACGTGACAGCACACATGTGTGCGTGACATTGAAAAAAAAATGTGTATTTATCTACAAGAGTCAACGACCGATAGCAATATTTTGGTGTTTTTTACCGCGAGCCATGTTTGTGCAAATATAATAAACTTCTTATCGTTTCTTATTAAATGACATCGTTTGTAGTTATGAAATCACCAATATCGTATGAGTGTTCATGTTTATGACTGTTAAGATAAGTATTTGTTGGAGAAATTAAAGAAAAACTAAGTATAGTTAAATAAAGCATATGACGACCGGCTGGTGTAGCGGTAATGGTGGCTTCTCACTGCGCGTGTTAGCCCGCGCCGCACCGCGCCGCGCCCCACGCAGTATGAAAAGCGTAGTAGCACGCGCAGGGAGAAGCCACCTTAGCCCGCGCCGCGCCGCGCCGCGCCCCGCGCTGTGTGAAGAGTTAGGGGAGGCGCGGCGCGGCGCGTTTGAAGCTACCGACTTTTAGCGGATAGGGCGCGCTGCGACGCGCCTAGCTCTTCACACTGCGCGGGGCGCGGCGCGGCGCGGGCTAAGGTGGCTTCTCCCTGCGCGTGCTACTACGCTTTTCATACTGCGCGGGGCGCGGCGCGGCGCGGCGCGGGCTAACACGCGCAGTGAGAAGCCACCATAACATAAATTGCCTTCTATGCCAGAGGTCCTGGGTTCGAATCCCGGCGGCGGCGGATATTTGTGTGTTGAACACAGATATTAGTCGTCAAGTCATGGATGTTTATTTATTTATTTATTTATGTTTTTGGAGAACCAACAGCTTTGTTACAAAATTATAAAAAGTTTAATATAAACTATGGAGAGCCAATTAAAGGTTCCCGCGATTATACAACAGGATAAAAAATTAGGTAGCGTAAAAGAGAAGCTTTTACAATCTGACATACAATATTGATATAGTTACACAAAATTCACAGACAAAAGTATTATATACCTAAAACATAAAAGAGAAACTTCCACAAAGTCTATAATTCTACAAACAATATGATTTAATGATTTAGAGTTATCTTATTAAGAGCCACATATTTCTTTTTGATTTGAGTCGAAGAATAATCTGCTTATCCGCCGCCTTGCCATAGGAACTGTAGTACAAAAGAGGTCTAGATCTAACTGCTTACATATTTTGTTAAAATTATTGCTTACTCGCCACAAGTATGAGTTCTGCTTGTAATTAGTTGATACTATAGGGACATTTATAAGTGCATGTGATCGTGAACTTAATCGTGGGACATTAAGGTTTATTTCGGAGAGAAGATTTGGACAATCAACACATCCGGACATTATTTGCAGGAGACAAGTGAGGTCTGCTATTTCACGTCTTCTTGACAGTGGAAGGAGATGAAATTTCTTACATATATTTAGATAGTTTTCCGATGAGTAAGGGATTTGTAAACGAAAGCATAAGTATTTGATAAATTTTGATTGTATCCGTTCTATTCTTGAGATGTACATGTGGTATCGGGGATTCCAAATCTGAGAAGCATACTCAAGGTTGCTCCTAACAAAAGCACAAAATAAAATTTTAAATGTCTTAGCACGTTTGAAATCACCCGAGATCCGCATAATAAAACCAAGAGCTCTGGATGCTTTGGCAACTATAGATTCTATATGATCATCAAATATTAGTTTAGAATCATGAATAACCCCTAGATCTTTGACAACACTGCTTTTTTGGAGTACGTGACCTCGCAGAGTGTAAGATGTCTGAATCGGAAGCTTTTTGCGAGTAAATGTAACGACTAAACACTTGGATGGATTCAGGTCTAATTTGTTGTTTATGCAGTATGAGTCGAGGCGTAGCAAATCAGCTTGAAGATTCAACATGTCCGAACGTGACCGAATTGTACTGAATATTTTCATGTCATCTGCAAAACATAGTAATTTACTAGTATGGAAACATTCACCAACGTCATTAACAAAGATCAAGAAGAGCAGTGGGCCTAACAAGGACCCTTGCGGAACTCCACTGGGAATGCGAACCCATCCAGAAATATAGTTGTGAGCCACGACTGCTTGAGTTCTATTATTAATATAGGAAGCAAACCATCTGAGGAGATCCCCTTGTATACCGATAAGTTGTAACTTTTGTAATAGAAGTCTATGATCAATCCTATCAAAGCACTTGCTATAATCCGTATATATTACGTCAACTTGATTTCCCGAACTCATACTGTTAGTGAGATATTCGTTAAATAATATTAAGTTAGTAACAGTTGAGCGGCCTTTTAAAAAACCGTGCTGATCAACGTTGAAATGGGGACGCAATGCAGAATATAACTGATCATAGACCACTCTTTCGAAAACCTTAGCTAAGATGCATAACTTAGAAATTGGTCGATAGTTACTAACTACAGTTTTCGGTCCCTTCTTATGTACTGGCGTTACAAAGGCGGACTTCCAGATGGCAGGAACAACACATGTTGATAGAGATTTACGGAAAAGAAGGCTAATTGGTAAAGCTAAGTTTTCAGCACAGTTTATAAGTAATACTGCACTCACGTGGTCTGGACCTGCTGATTTAGATGGATCTAGTTTTTTAATGTGGTTAGTTATGGTATTAACGTCAATCTCAATTGAGCTGATATTACTGGCTTGCGATATAATGTCCGTATAACCTGAGTAACTGTCAGTGTTATCATCATGAGATAAAAAAGTGGAATAGAAGTACTTTGAGAAGGTCTCACAGATTACCTCGCCAGATGTCGCTTCCGTGCCTTCATGTTCTAGGAAGTTAGGAATGCAATTTACTTTGTGGCGGGATTTCACAAATGACCAGAACTGTTGAGGACTTTTTTCAATAGAGTTTTCAATATTGACTAAGTAGTTCTGGTAACATTCATTTTCTATGGATTTCGCCCTATCACGAAGCAACCGAAAGGATTCAAAATCTGCCTTGTTACCGTAGGTTTTAAATTTTTTATAGTATTTGGATTTTTCTCTTATAATCTTTTTCAGTGCTGGCGAGTACCATGCTGGGTATGAATTATTATTCATAAGTTGTGAGGGTATATATTCATCTCTAAGATTATTTAAGACTTTATAAAAGTACTCCACCGCATCTTCGATTGATTTAGGATTAATTTCCGATTTCCAGTCGATATCCAATAATTTACAGTTAATTTCTTCATAATTACCCTTACTATAAAAGTATTTGAGATATTTTTGAGGTTTTAGTTTATTAAGAGATATAAAATTTGCAGCAACTACAAGGGCTTTGTGGTAAGGGTCAATAGTGACTAATGGGGATACGCATTCCGAGACGATAATATCATCGTTCGACAGAGCGAGGTCGAGTATCTTGTCGTAGGCATTTTTAATACCGTTATACTGTCCAAGATCATGAGTTTGTAGTTCGTCTATAAAAAGATATTCGTCAGAACTGGACATGTTTGTCGGTTTTAAAAATAGTGAATTACTGGATATCCATTCAATCCCGCTTAGATTAAAATCACCTAACACAATAAATTTATCAAACGGATGAGCCAGAATGAAAGTGTTTAGTTGTGACAGAAAGTTTTGCAGTTGAGCTGAAAACGAGAGACCTAAGTTTTGCGTACAGAGGTAGACAGTACCTATGTGGATATTGATTGGTGGTGCACTAGTAGTTTTAGTTACGATGGTAACCCATAAATCCTCTGCAGTCGAGTTGTAGCTAGTCTGTGGTGACGCATGCAGATCCTTGTGAATGGCTATCAACACTCCCCCTCCTCTTGTTTGCCTAGTAAGTTGATAATCACGATCTCGACGATAAACAATATACCGATTGTCAAAGAGTTCTGAACTACTTACACCATCCAATAGCCAAGTTTCTGTCAACACTATAACGTCGTACGAGTTAAGGCATACATTACGGTAAAAAATACTTGTTTTAGTACGAAGCCCACGAACATTCTGGTAGTAAATGTTTAATCCTATGCCCTGATTAAGCTCTGTTAAAGAAGTTATTTAGTATCAGAATTTTAGCATCGTAATAAAGTGGAGCCCAGAAATTTAAAATTAGAATGCTAAAGTAAAGATCAAGATCACTAGAATTTTTATTACGAGCGCAAAAAGATGTTGAGGACCAGACCATATTAATTCTTTTAGCAAAAAACAGAAGCAGCATAATATAGCGAGAAGCAGATTTAGGATGAAAATAGTGGGGATTAGGCTTAGCGAACGGAGAAGCAGAAATTCCTACGTTGGATACATAATAAAAGGGACAATTACCATAATACAAAGAGATATACATTATTATTTTAGGAGAAGCTATAAGGTCATAGAAGTAGTTTAAACAATTTTGTTTAAATCAGCTTCTTTGCTGATAATGAACGCCGGTGACGTGTCATTCTTTCGCACATGAATTTTACCATACTTCACCCAGACGTAACTATACTTCTTTTCGGTGGCCAAAGTTTTAACTTTGTTAAGGAGATTCTTCGAGGCCGCGTTGAGGTGATCATTTACAAAGACACGCTGACTTATGCCTGGGAATCCAACTTGAGCCGCTGTTAAGGCCTTGAAAGTACGCGCTGAAGCCACAAACTCTTCCTTAATGTAGCGGTTTAAAAAGCTCACAACAATGGCCTTTTCTTTGGAGCCGTGAAGAGGTACCCTATGCAAGTAGTTAATTTGTGATCGTGGAAAAGTGTAGTTAATGGTTTTAGCAATTGATTCGACGATGGAGAATAAGTTTTCATCTTTCTTGATGGGTATGCCTTTAATCTCAACATTATTCAACCGAGACCTCTGTTCGTTGGTGAACAGATGCGATTTAAGGGTGGCAATATCATTTTCTAACAGAGCAACAGTTGTTTGGAGCTTCTCGACATTAGTAATTCTGGTTTCCATGTCGCTTATTTTCGCGGTGACGTCATCAAGCCTGTTGTTCGTAAAATCGATGCTCGATTTAAGGTCTTTCAATTCGTCTTTGATAGATTTTACATCTGCTACCAGCGTTGGAAAGTCAACTAGCTGGCGCTTCATATCCCGGATCTCCCTCACTATGGTCTCAAGAGAGGCTGGTTCGGTAGCACTAACTGAAGCAGCGGCAGGCGACGATGATCTGCAGGCAGAGCACTTCCAGGCTGCCCTTCGATCAGCTCCCAGTTTTCTCCATCCGGTCTCCGTTATTTGAGCACAACTGAAGTCAAGCTGTTTCTTGCAAGCTCCACACTGAACTCCATCATTGAAGGTGATTCCGCACGCAAAGCACTTCATTATAAATTCGCGAAATAAATAATTAGTTCACTAGTATGATGTATAATTCAACGTCGTGGTGGAACGCAGCGAACGCCGAACACAGTGAACGGAACGTAGCGTGAGAAACGCACCGAGTGATTGACCGTTATGACAGACGTCACGTCAAAGTCAGTTATGTCAGATGGATGACAATTGACAATACGAAGTCACAACAACACACACTGCACTGATCACAGTTTGTAAACAACCCTCTTATTTAATTTATTAAGAAGGCTGATGATGTTTTAAACAGGCGATTTACAATATATTCTGCGATATTAAGGTCGAACACTGAGCACAATTGGTGAAGATAATGTACGGGTGCAAGTTACATTCAGTTTTAATGTTCCGAAATCAAAACTTGTGTACTGATTAGGAAAAATTATAGGACCGATACACTGCAAAGCTTCCGCTACAGAGGTACGCTTATAACTGAGTGTATTTAAGTTTATTCTAATAAAAAATATGTATTTATTCAATATGTATGTTTATATATTTCTTAAGTATATCATTTATCTAGTATCCATAACACAAGTTCTTTAAGAAACTTAATTTGGGCTAGATAATGTTGTGTGAGTGTCAGAAATATTTATTTATTTATTATTTATATCCTCCTAGTCTGCTTATTCCTTCCGAATGCATAGTCCTATAATTTTTCTAATAATAATAATATTCTACAGTCTGCAGATATCATAGGTCCACGAAAGTCGAAACCAAAACCCTGTGAGCTTGAAGAGAAGGAAGAAGGCCTTGAAAAAGGCGCTCTGCGACAGAGTTATTAAATTTTTTTTCAACCGACTTCCGATTCGTCAGGTATGTTTTTTTTTTGTGTCTTTATTACACGATATTTCGGAAAATTATGAATTGATTTTGAAAATTGTTGTTTCATATGATAGAGGATACCTCATAGTTGGTCCCATTTAAATTTCATCGAAATCGGTTGAGCACTTCATTGAAAATTTCAAACTTTACGTTGATGACATTCTCAACTCAGCCGAAGTTTTGACGTGAAGTCGGTTTTTTTAATGCCCTGCATTCGTTGATTATTTCGTGTAGAGTGGGCTTAGAGTCGTCCCTGGATAAGCGTGTCGCAAAAGGCGACTAATCCGAAAGAGGGGGGGCTTGGTGGTAGGATCCCGTCAGGGTCCTAGCAACCAGCCTTCATATAAAATATTACCGCTGGCGGTGATGTGTTCCGGCTATATTTTATGAAGAGCCAGTTCTTTCCTAGGTCCGAGTGCTGTCATCTTCGACCTCATCTTCACATGCCATCAGGTGAGGTTGAGGTCAAACGCGTACTTAGTCTTTAATTAAAAAAAAAACAAATAAGCAAAGCCTCTTTAATCTCAATACCCTTAAGAATTCATACTTACAGGTAAAATAAAACTGTTAATACAGGGTCAGTAACTTGTTACAACTTAACAAATAAACAAAGATTAATTTAAATCCACGAACTTAATGTTGCCAGTAAAAAGAATTTAATAATCTTCTTTACTGTTTGTTTGTAGCTTTATTTATTTATTCGTCCAATACCAAGGACTTGTATGTTGTTGTTATACTTTGAAATTATAAATGACATTCTTTGCTACGTTCTTGTAATTAAAGATTCCTTTGTTGACTTCACTTCAAAAGGTAATGGATATTCGTTTTTTAAAACTACAACGGTAATTAAATACGATCTTGTTTTAGATAGAAGTCTAGTCTATACAGACGACAATTGGCCTAGAGGCTAACTATGCTTTGTAGATAAGTAGAAAAAAATACAACTAGCTAGAACGACGTCCGTTAAGGCACTGAAACGTCGAGTTAAAATGTAACAAATCATTCGTGTTAACTCCATTTTAGTGTCTCAAAGTTTCACAATATACCTATAGTAGGCAAATACTATGGTAAAATAATAAACGAATGCAGCGCATTAAAAAAACCGACTTCACGTCAAAACTTTGGGTGAGTGTCATCAACGTAAACATTCACCGAATCATGCATATTCTTTCAAAATTTTTAAATTTTCAATGAAGTACTCAACCGATTTCGATGAAATGTATATGGGACCAATTATGAAGTATCCTCTATCATATAAATTTTTGAAATCGATTCAGAAGTGTCCGGATTATCGTGTAACAAAGAAACAAAAAAAAACCTCCTCCTTTTTTGGAAGTCGGTTGAAAAACGGTCTCATTCGACGTCTTTCACTTGACATCTATCTACTACAATTTACCGAGTTAATTGACAGCTCTATCCAACACACGTCTCTCATCTGCATGCGGTAATTACCTGCGGAAAAAACAAAACAACTCGTCAATTTAACTGGAAAACAATTATGTTAAACTTGAAAGAAATGAACCTTATGAAAATTCATGTGCGATAGCAATAAAAGCATCGGACACGACTGGTGAGTCAGCGGGTGACAAGTCAAATGTATTCACATATATTATTTACTATTAACAGACAAACGAGCTGTAGCAGACATCATGAAAAAAACATATATTTTTTCCCGGAGTGAAATATCAACGTATTAAATTGTATGAAATCTTCCATGCAGGACTGGATGCGAAAGAAAAATATAGAATGTGCCAGCTACTTCTCTTCCCGGGCATATTGTAAAAGTCGGTTATGGAACGGATATTGGCGTTTTTGCGGGCGTAAGGTTAACCCCCTGTCACTGCAATAGTCTCTCCATCATAGTAATTCCTCCAAATTTGTCAAACGTGACATTAGATGGTTTGATGGCCTCTGGTGTTCTGCCTACCCCATTAGGGATACAGGCATGAAGTCATGTATGTAAATTGTATGAAAATTTACCAATATACAAGCTGCCGATCTTACCAATCTAGCATACATCTTATTTTTTTTGAGAAATCGTATACTTAGTCGCTTAACTCGTCTCGCGAAAATAATTTTGGTATATCAAGAAATTCCAACAATCCCTCTTTTATAAATACTTTTTCTTTGAGTCATCATTTTTTTCGTTTAATAGCTATTTCAAACCTGTTTCAAAGTTTAGTATGAACAGGCTAAATACACGATGGTTTTGTAATATTACTTTAATTCACAGAGATTAAATAAACTATTACGTATTATATTACCGAATTAAACTAGACCTTGCATATTTGGACTAACAGACGCAGACAGAACTTCCATCCCTATATAGTGGATTTACAAAGAAGTCGAACAAAACGCTTCGATAGTTCCTTTTTGGTACGGATTGCCAAGGTGTGGAACAATCTGCCTGCGTCTGTTTTTCCTGACCACTACAGTCCTGGAATTTTTAAGTGTCGATTGAATAGGTTTCTCGTGGCATTTCCGTCAGGTGGCATGGAAGACAAACGTCCTATCCTTACATCCCACTCCTAAATGACTCCATTTAATATATCCTTTAAAGCTTAAAGCCTTTTATATTTTACGAGACTTGGTAGCATACTGCAACAACATAACTCCCACTTAGAGAACGCCTAAGGGCACCCTGGGGAAGGCCTCGACTTAAGACGTTGCATCTTTAACTACCATCCTAGCCTGGTTGTTGACTCTATTGAGGAAAGCCAGTAGTAAACTCGCATGGCATGGGTTATCTTCTGATAGTGGATTTCTTTATCTGAACAAAAATTTCAAGCTTCGATTCTCTTCTGCCAAAGAAAATAGAACTGATAAATGATGACTGTATAAGGACAAAACTTCTTGTAAAACTTATCAACCTCACTTTAAATATATAATTTGTTAATCAAACAGTAATGTTCACGGTCCATACAGTCTCTGACCTGACAAACTACTTTTTGTTAGGTATTTGAATGTATGAAGATGATATTGTCATTGAAATGCTGGCTGTTTGTATATAAATTATAATCGATATCGGGATTTTCATTTCAAGCGGATGATACTAGTAACTTGAGACATTTCATGAGTTGTCAAAAATCTGACAGGTCAGCTATGAACATTACTCTTTGAACCAGTGTGCTTTTTATAATGCTAGCTCAAATCCCCCGGCTACTGGTATTATACAGCAATTTTAAGAAGCAGTAAGGGCTGGTAGCTGTCAAAGATAGTCTACGCCCCTCCACGCGATACTGGCAAAAATAGTCTGTTGATTCATAACAACGGCTGATTGCCATAAATAATAAGAAGAAGAAGCTAGTGTGCTGTGATATACTTTTCGAAGTTTAGCTAATGCTAATGCGAGATCTAAATAGTATTCGTATATAGAAGAACTCATGATTTCAAAGAAAGTTTTGAAAAGTAAGGGTTTCCACCTACGTTTTCGAAAACGTTCGAATAGTTTAAGAAATTCATAACTTAATTTTTGAGAATATTAGAAAAGAAGTAAGCATAAGTGCTACATGTAACTTTTATTTATTAACACAAGTAGAAACGAGGGCACAGCTTGTAAAAAACTCTATCTCTTAGATAACGTTATGAAAGTGATAACATTTATCACACTAGGGTTGTCAACCATACTGTTTTGAACAGTATTATACAGTTATTCACTACGTTATACTGTTTACTGTTGAACAAAAATAAAGTATACAAAATACACTTTATTATATGCTAGACTTAAATTCATAATTTGTGCATGAAATTCTAAAAATATGTGTTTAAAACATTTAATAAACAGAATACTGTTTATTTTTCCAAAATACTGTTTGATATTCTTTTCAGACTCAAATATACTTTATTTCTAGAAAAAAAAGTAGGCAACCCTAATCACCTCTGATATCAATGCGTTACATTGATGACATCGAGCTATATTATATACAGTGTGTCCGGTCACGACCTAGCGATAATTTAAGGTTACAAAATTTACCTAATTTCATCGACAAAAACACCCATATATGGGGGTCTACCTCCCCTCCTGTCGGAATGGCCGCCATTTAATTTTTTTTTCATTCTTGTAGATACCTCTGCTGAAAGATGCCGATTTCTCTGGACAGAAAGATCCTACAGATGTAAAAAAAATGTTATTTTGAAGGTAGAAATAGCAACTATCAAATAAAAATAAACATTATGGAAAATTTTCCCTACAAAATATCTTAAAACCTTCACAATGCTAATTTAAGTGAAAAAAATTGACAGTTTTTTATATTTTTCTTAACATATTTCAAAAACTAGCACATTGATACTAATTTTTTTACTACTGTCCTAATACTCAAGGATATTACTTACAAATTGACGTTAAAATTATTGTTTTTAATTGCATAACTCGAGAGTTAGGGCTGTTTGAACATGACCCTTTTGCGAGGATCATGAATGTAGTGCGCTATTAATTTATCTAACAAACAGTTATCTTCGATACCTGAGCTGATCAAACATAATTTTTTGTCCTACTTATTCACCGCTCTAAAATAATACAAATAATTTGCCGTCCTTGTCACATAAACCCTATTCAATGTAGCAGCTACCTCTGCATGGGTTTGGGACCCTCACAAAAGGGTCATATTCAAGCAGCCCTAACTCTCGAGTTATGCAATTAAAAACAATAATTTTAACGTCAATTTGTAAGTAATATCCTTGAGTATTAGGACAGTAGTAAAAAAATTAGTATCAATGTGCTATTTTTTGAAATATGTTAAGAAAAATAAAAAAAAACAGTCAATTTTTTTCACTTAAATTAGCATTGTGAAGGTTTTAAGATATTTTGTAGGGAAAATTTTCCATAATGTTTATTTTTATTTGATAGTTGCTATTTCTATCTTTAAAATAACATTTTTTTTACATCTGTAGGATCTTTCTGTCCAGAGAAATCGGCATCTTTCAGAAGAGGTATCTACAAGAATGAAAAAAAAATTAAATGGCGGCCATTCCGACAGGAGGGGGGGTAGACCCCCATATATGGGTGTTTTTGTTGATGAAATTAGGTATATTTTGTAACCTTAAATTATCGCTAGGTCGTGACCGGACACACTGTATAATGTGTTTACAAATTTAGTTGCAATTATACGACTCTTATCTTACTAATATTATAAATCTTACTTATTGATCTTATTAAATAGATAAATGTGAAAGTTTGGATGTATGTATGGCTTCGGTTCAACGCATTTGAATGAAATTTTGCATGGTAATAGTGTCCGATATTCCCGTAGGATTCGTAACAGCTAGTTCAAAATAAACATTAGCAAGAAATCTTCAACTGAAAGAAAAAGAAAAGTAACTGATTCTTCTGATAAAGTCTCACCTTTTTTACACAAATATTGATACCTACTACTTCTAGTCCGAAAACAGTAATCGCGAACGAAAGTACTAGAATTTTAACACCCTCTCCCACCATATAAAAGTTCTCCTTCACGGGCGACTAATAAACGGAGCTCAGTTTCGCGGCTAACGAAAATCATAAATCTCAGTGTTGCCAGTTACCGACGCTTCGACCTGAAAATAAAACTTTTACATTTTATATAATCAGGAGGAGCCAATCCGCGAAGACAAACACAGTAATAAATCAAGGAGTAGTTGAAAAGTATTCAGTTGTAGGAAGGTCAATGAGGTCGTGTAGGTACAGTCGCTGGCACTGAAATGTATGTGTGTAACCTTGCCATCTTAGTAATATCATAAATGTGAAAGTATGGATGTTTGTCCCGCAATCACGGAAGAACGACTCAAACGGATATGGCTGAAATTAAGCACAGCGATAGTGAACAGTCTGGAATAGCACATAGACCCGCTCGCGGGATTTGATCATAATTTACATTTTCACTGATCGGAAGATTATGATTTATCTAGATTTCATTTGCCTAAGCGCTTTTTATAAAACAATATCACAGAGCGGCGTTAACAACTATGCTTATCCAGTTCATTTAGAAAGGACTGTAGAGCCTATATGACCCCATAGAAATGACCAATCCCGCATATGAACTTTACCTGGGATCAAACTCGTTTACCCACGATCAAGTGTGCTTTGAAATAATAACAATTTGATGTACACCTAATAAATTATTCATTGAAAGCATCCGATGACATCTGCCAGTCAGTATACACAGAGCACTGTAAACAAAGTATAGGCGATTTGAAGATGCTTTTAACTATGCTTATCATGACAAGGGGCATTTATTATGTAATTTAGGTATTATTGATATTTCAGTACTTAGTGGTACAATGAAGTTATATAAATGTTCATGAGACAGATATCCTTTCAACTTATATTTTGTTCATTTGGTAACCTATTATAAATAGCTTAAAATAGATCTATTGTCTTTCGTAAAAGGCACTTATCTGAGTCACCTTCACTTAACGATAAGGACACCTTCAGTGTCCGCCTGGTTAGCGATCACCCTTCACATAAATTAGCGAAGATGTGTTAAGATAGCTATTTTTATGGGGCCTTCCTCAACTTCGTGTTTTGTAACTTATTTGCTATCAGGTGATATTGTGATAAACCGCCAGTTCGGTCACAGATAAAATTCTAAATTCAAACAAAACCGCAATTTCTTCTCATCGCAATGAAATTCAACAACAACTATTAATAATTATCGTTTTCGTTTCTACTGTATTAAATTTAGCTCTCGTTTTTTACCAGTATCTGCGTCAAAACAGTATCTAGACCTAGTATTCAACGCAGGCAATTGTAAAACCTTCCGCGGCAAGGTCGGATGACGCAACTCAGATCATGCCTGCACCTCAGATAACACGCTGAGCGTAGCAACTGCACTATTTCATCGTAATTCCTGCGTTAACACATCATAGATATAAGACACATTTTTGTAGATTTTCTGTCGAGTTTTTTTCATAAAGATTAATTTTAAACGTAAGTGCACGCTTTTTAGAAGTCATCAAAAATTACATTTAGGTTTAGATTACACAGTTCTGTATTTTAAAATTAGAGTATTAGGATTTGTCCTACTTTCAGTTGCCAATTGCACTTTCAGTTGCATGAAATATGCAATAAAATTATGTTTTTACTGAAACGGAAAGCATTAAAATGCATAGCAACAAATACGTCGGCTGACACGTGATACGTTCTTACAACATATTCCAACTAATGCACTTTGTTCTGCCGAGTCATTATGTAAAGGGGCCTTCTCACTGATCTTAGTGAAGAAACATTTATTATTAAATGAAACCATATTTTATGGGTCATAAGACAAAGAATATGTTAACAAATGATTTCTTGGATATTATTTCTTACAAGCCGATCACTGAACACAATTGCAATAGAAAATATTTACTTATTGTAACTTAAGGCAAGTGCTTCCTAAAAGGTGCGTCATAAAATGGTTACCCTACTCAATAGTTCAATACTAATCCGAAAACTAAAAACCAAGTTATGAGTAAACCCGTCGTCGACATAAACCGTCTGTAAAAAGAAATAAGTGTGACAGTAACTTAACCGTCTATCGCGCGATTGGGCGATCGATAAGTGACTCGATTTATCTGTGACATTCGTATTGTCAGATTGTGTAACTGACATTGTCAATGTCATCAAGTACTTTTATATGTACAGCTGGTGAAGCGAAGCGGCGTTCTGTATTAAGGATGAAAAGTGAATTCAATTTTGTATACGCATTGTTAACGAGTAAATAATTAATTACTTCAATATAGTGCGAGTTGTTGAAGTGTTGTTATTGACCAAAAGAATACAAACCATGTTTTAGAAGTCATAATATTTTGAACCAAATCTATATTGCGTTTTCAAATTTTTTTAGTTTCAGCATATCGCCCAAGATGTTAACACTTAATTAAATTTTAAGTGTTAACATCTTGAGCGATAGGCTGACTCCCTGTCGTTGCAAAAGTCTCTCTCCATCATTATAATACCTACAAAGTCAAACCTAACATCAGATGGTCTTATAACCTCTGGTGTTCTGCTTACCCTATAAGGGATACAGGCGTAAAGTTATGTATGTATGCATCTTTAAAGAGTCCGCTTGACTAGTAAACACACTTCATATAATTCAGATAACATTAATTCAATGTGCTTCATACCAATATATTTCCTACCTACATAACTTTGGACGACCACTTTGGCGATGTGGTAAACCTGTCTGCCTCAGACGCCAGTGGTTACGGGACAATTCCCGCACGGAACAAGAAAAAAAAGTTCCGTGTCCGGGTGTTTATCTATTTATGTTTTCTAGGTTCCTCCCTAGTTCGCTACATGGTATCCCATAACACAAGCTATGCTTACTTTGGGGCCATGTAGTTGGTGTGATTGTCTGGGGATTTTATTTATTTATTTTATTATAACTTGCTTCCATGCTGGACTGGGAGCGAAAGAAAAACATAGAATGTGTCAGCTGCTTCTCTTCCCGGGCAAACTGTTAAAGTCAGTTAAGGGACGGAGGATTTATTGGCGATTTTGCGGGCGACTGCTATAGTCTCTCTCCATCATAATAATACCTCCAAATTTGTCAAACGTGACATCAGATGGTTTTTATAGCCTGGTGTTCCGGTGTTCTGCCTACCCCATTAGGGATACAGGCGTGAAGTTATGTATGTATGTATTATAACTCTCTAACGATGCATTTTAAGTCTCATATTGCACCTAGACGTATGTAACGCAAAGCCGCTCAGGTGCCGCCTGTGCTGTTGTGTACAAAAATAAACCAAGTCCCTTTGAAAGAAAGGTTCCCAGTATTGAAGCTTCATACAATTTATTGAATCCGTTCGTGCACGTGAATAACTTAATTCTCTTGAACTCGCGACTACAGATCTAAAAGCATCATTAAAATACTTCAAAAGCTTGATACTGATATTTTACTATATAAGATACACGTTGGAGTTTCCTATAAAATGTTTTTCATATTTTCCTGCGGTAACTTAATCCCTGTCTGACCTCAATCCGTTGCTAATTGATGAGGTTAGAGTTGGAGACGCAGCTGTGAGAAATAACTATGAAATACTAACAAAGGTTCATTAAAAGAAAGCAATTTTTAAACAGTGTTTCATTTTTCGATACACTTATCACCACCCTTTGAATGTATAGCTATGCCACAAAACAAAGCAAAGTATAATTATATTAAACCGGCTAAAAAACTTTTATTGCATAGCTCTTAAAAACTCGAAATATCACTAAGTAACACGTCTCCATCGAAAATTCCAAACTACAAACATTTAGTCTAACAATTAAACGAACTGTAATTTAAAATTCCAAATTTGAAATTCAAAAACGGAACACTATAAAATTTAGCTTCAAATTACAATAACAAACGTAAGAAATTAACATTACAACCAAAACAGCCTATAACAAAACTCGGCAGACTATACGTACGTGCCCTGTACAATCGAGTCGAGCGAGCTAGACAGTGTGGCGGCAGAGCGGCACGACAGGAATGCTCTCGACTGTACCCACTCCATGGTTTTCATGGCAACGCATAAAATTTATGTGCGGATGCGCGACTGTACTCCCCGTTGTAGGTTAATGCCAGTTATTTCTGTATGGGTAGGTCATTTTATGGGAAGGTACGCTGAATAAATTATTAATGCTGCAGGTGTAAAAGTATTTTTGATTTGGTTTCGTTTGTCGCCTAATAGAAGATACATTGTTGATTTTTTGTATTTAATTCTCATTCGTGGTTAATAGCAGCTCAATCTTACTGCAAATGGCATAGTATTTCAAGTTTTCACGCCTCATTGACATTGCAAAGATCAGCTTCGAACAGTTAAATCCGCGTGACTTTTTGATCACGTAAGTAAATTTGTAGCCTGTACTTTCCCTAAGAATTGGGCTATGCTGTAACATTTTTTCTCGGAAAATAGTGAAATAAAAAAATGTGTTACACAAACACCCTTAGAATCCAAGCTGAAGCAGAAATTAATTTTCAGATATCTAACACACCAAAAATAAAACTGAAAGGCTTCTATTTTTGAATTAAGAGTCAGATTAGAAAAAATCTTTTTAATTTGATAACCCTCTTCAGGAAGGTTATAAGGCAATTCTATCAACAAAATCTCTACTTTATCAAGGTACTAGCCACCGCGCGCGGTTTTACCCGCGTAACTTTTGATCCCGTGGGAATTTCGAGATAAAATATAGCCTATAACCGTCCCCAAGAGCTGGGCTATCAAATGCAAAAAGAATTTTTCAAATCCCACTTGTAGTTTCTGAGATTAGCGCGTTCAAACAAACAAACTCTTCAGCTTTATATGTTAGTATAGATAGATGTAGCAAAACCGCGCTAAACAGCTAATTCTATTATATGAGAAAAGAAACTAAAAAAATTACTCAATAAATAAGTAGTCGTCAATTTCAAACAACAGATCCAACAGCATTGTCTGCTATACAAAAAGACTTCACTTATTTGATTTATCAAACTCCTACGAAATCAATCTTGCAATTATTTCTGTCCACTCATGTGAGATAACTCAATTTTTTTTCTCTCAATTCCATTTTTAAAATATTTATGCAACGGTATCGTTTGTTCGCGGCTTTCGACTGAACTTTTTTCCTTTTCTCCGTTGCGTAAGTTCAGTCTGGCGTTATAATATAATTACACGGGGGGAATTATATTTATATCTCCGTGATTATACAGTATACTTTCTTTCTTTTTTTATAATTTGGTGATTAGGTCCCTCGATGGTAATGGATGATAATTTTATGAACCACTTTTCGTCAATCGATTTGAGGAAACGGAAATGACAGCTATTACGGAGTTTGGGTATTTCGTTGGTTTACTGGAAATATTATGTAATTTTACGCTATTATATTTAAACGCGGTACAATACATTTGCTATTAGATTAGAGTGCATGACAGTATTTTGTTTTGTTTTTTTTTTTACAAATTATTCATGAACATATAAATATATAAATACGATATTAAGTACCTGAAGACTCATTTAAAAAAAAACAAACGGAACTGTGACTGGAGATACTGGATGTATTTTGAGAAGAAGTGATTCCTTACTAATAAATATACTAATTAAAATTATATTCTAGGGTAAAATCTATGTTTTTATATATATAAATAAATTCACACCTGTATCCCTTATGGGGTAAGCAAAACACCAGAGGCTCTCAAACCATCTGATGTCACGTTTGACGAATTTGGAAGTATTGTAATGATGGATAGAGACTATCACAGTGACAGGGGGTCAGCCTATCGCCCCTAAAAACGCTAACAAAACCACTGTTCCTTAACTGACTTTTACACAATGCCCGGGAAGAGAAGCAGCTGACACATTCTATGTTTTTCTTTCGCTCCCATTCCAGCATGGAAGTAAAACCATGTTTTTTTTTCTTTAATTTTAAGTGCTTATTATATATAGAACATTTCAATAACACATAAAAGTTATTTGAACCTCATCTTTGCCGTTTCAGGGCAACTCTAAAAACCATTTGCACTAGTTTCAAACCAAACACCTTATAAAAATCTTTCCATATGTTTTCCGTTGTATAACCAAACACCGTTCGTCGACAGATATTTATTTAAAAAAAAACCTGCGTGCTTGAGATAAACGGCGACGGGGTAATTATGTAAATGCATTAAAATCCAGCCATTGTGCCATTGTGTCCCGTGAACTAGAACCGAGGGCCTATTCCGGAGTTTACGATATAATACAATTATATATCGTAAGCTCTGCTATAGCGACAATTGAACGTGGGGTGTTAATCATCGACACCACTTCTCGTTTAATCTCCTGTGATAATATAACTAGCCTATTTTTAACGTGGGAATCGTGTGGTTACTAAATTTATAAATAAATATTATGTTTAAGCAAAATTTGGTATTCCCAGAGGTTTTTTGGTTGATAAATAGGCCCGACACGACTTGTTTAACCGCATTGTTATTTTCATTCATCATTACACTTTTATTTTCAATGATCTATCTATAGATATTCTCTGGTTGATGATGTTTTTGAGCAGATAACCACTAAACTGATGTTGGATTGTTTATAGTGCCTCTATCTATCTACAAAATATTTTTTTTGAAAATCTTGTTATTAACAACTTGTAAATAGAAATAAATAAGTATTTAAAGTATTTAGAAGAACAGGCCAATGTGAAGAATCAAGTGGAATTAGTTTGATAAAAAGTCACGTACATTCACACATACTTTTCGCACATCTCTACCATAGATAATAAAAATAGTAATAAAACTTTTGCGAAATGTCTATTTAAACTGGTAAAAAGTTAAAATAAATCTCCGTTTTTTCAAGGTTCATCGATATATTTCTTAACAGTTAGTATAGGATGTATAATGTAAATATAGAATTTTCCAGAATGAGCAACTTAGTTGCTATGTGGCGTGTTAGCCTTCTGACACGTCTGTGAGCCATGGTTGCCATGGTTACCGTGCTCGGTCTAAGATATTTAGGTGATTTTATCTGGTGAACAATCTACGCATCCATTTGCGGATAAATAGCGACTGAGTGGTGATTGAGTGCGTGCTTGACTTCAGCCTCTATTGGTAAGTGGCTATAGAGTTGAAAATGGAACACGCGGAAAGTGGATAACTACCACAAGCAGTTTTATACTCGTAACGTTTGATCCTTAAGGACTCTTGATCAAAATATAACCAAGCGACATACATTAGAGATAGATTAGAAAAGTACCGTAATTGCTAGCCGTACAGAACTACCACCGAACGGTTTAGTCGCTTCAAACGGTAAGTTTATTCGGTGATTACTTACTTAGTCAACTTTAAATAAAAACTACTTTTTAACCAGATTATTCGCGTATAATGTATATTTTACATTTTAACTCGACGTTTCGGTGTCTTTGCAGACCCCGTAGTCAGTCGCTCGTGGGTCTTTTTATTTAAATTATGAATCGAGAAAACGTAGTCAACTTTAGGCATACAGTCAATAAGGCTGCAAACTGGACGGCAGCGACAGCGAGAGCGACGACGGCGCGGGCAGCGACGCGGGGAGTCTGGGCGAGCGGCGCTCGAACGATTTGTCGCGGTTTCATACAAACTCAATACTTTCTATCGTGTCGCGGAAATCGCTGCCAGCGCCGCTGTAGCTGTCGCTGCCGCTGTCGCTACCGTCCATTTTGCAGCCTTAGTAATATAAACGATGTTTGATTGTTCACTAGCGAACCTAACAATCCTAAAACGCAGATTCCACTAAACCCTATCGCACTAATTATCTACACTTTGGTTAAATTCCACAACAGAAGTAGCTTATCATTGCATATGAATATAAAGAGCTAATTAAATAAATTATAGGCTAAACGAGCTATTCATACTGTTAGCCGCAGCAATAATACAATATATGGTATGGTGGATTGTACGCGTTATGGATTAAATTATGGTGACACGGTTTCAACATTTTTCTTTATTGTGTCCGATGAATGAACTCTATTTAGATTTGACACGTCAGTAATGAGAGCCTAAAGTCCCGGCTAGACTGTTTAAAATAAGGCTTCACATAAAGGTGACTTTTATTTACAATTAACGCAGAGTTGAATCCACATTGTGGTAAACAAAATTCAAAATTCAAAAACTTTTATTCATTATAGGTTTAAAAAAAAACATTTAATGAAAGTCAAACGGTAGATGAGTGCCGCGCGACTTGGAGAGTCTTGGAGAGGCCTCTGTCCAGCAGTGTGCGTCTCTCGGCTCACGAAGATGATGATCGTCCATTATCCTTCAATATAGCAACCTACTTCTTCGAATTTAAGAAACGAAATGAAATCAGGGCCCTAGGTAGACCGAGAGGAAAAAAGCCGGCGGAAAAAAAACTCTCGGCACTCTTTTATCAAAAGTGCTCGTTATGGGTATAATTTGGCAGAAATACAACTCGGCTATGACATGAATAAACAAACGGCGTTTCAAACAAGTATCCCTCTAAAGATGCCACCCATGGTCGCGGGATTCAACAAGGTCTCACGAAGGTCAAGTGAAAATTGGTTAGAAACCAGCAAAGTCGGTGTGCTTAAATCGCAGCGTCGCAGCGTCAGTGTCGTCTGGTAAATGATCACCTTTCTACATCCAGTTACTGCTATATTGTATAATATAATAATATTTTATGTAACCGAAATGGTTATAGCAAAAAATTGGTTTACGTCTCAACAGAGACAGCGGAATCGACTATTCAAAAGTATAGCGTTTTTGAAAAAGCTATAAAATAATTCTGAAAAATGTATCTTTAAGGATATTTTTTGGAATTTGAAGCTGTTGCAGAACTAGAGTTTGCCTAAAAAATTACAGGCCATAAAGATATCCTCTGCCCTAGCCGATCTCAAATCATACTAATGCTACAACAGAACCTCAGTTTGCCAATGTTTGTGGAAGCACTTCGTAATTACAGCCAAGCAACAATGATATAGGCATCATACTTCTACCTCAGCTAATACGTCCAATAGAACACTCAAGCAAGACCAGAAGACCAGTTGATACCCGTCGACCACTACAAATACACCCAACGCAGATTATCTGCCACTCAAGTCAGAAGTGAGCGTTGCATGCTGTTCAGTTATCATTGACTTCGCAGCGTACATGTTTTATATTTGATTGGCAGACGGGGATGTCGTGTAAAGTTATGCATTGGAAATGTTCCAGTAGCATTTGAAACTCGTAGCAAATAATCTCTATTTTAAAGGTGGTAGAGTGCAAGTTGGTTTGGAGAGGAGATCGCAAAAACAACACATGCAAGGGTAATCTTTGGACAGAATAACCGATTAAAAACTTCGTGAATTGAATGAAATAATTGTATCGCTAAGTGAAGGTTATACAATCGAATATTGTATATAACGACTCAGTAAATGGGGAACCTGTATACAACAAGAAAACAATGAACTTTAGTACACTTGACAGAGTTTTTGCGCACAAAGGGTAAGCAAGAAGGATAATCGTTCCGTCAAAGGAAACTGATGTCAGTGACCCCAGCGTGGTGTTAGGACCTCTGATTCGACTGTCTATAGACGGTCTTACGTATAAAGTACATAAATAACTTCGCGCTTAATTCCTTATGGAGTAATCAGAACCCCAGAGGCTATAAAACCATCTGATGTCACCGTCGACTTAGAAAGTATTATAATGATAGAGAGAGACCATTGCAGTGACAGGGGATCAGCCCAGGAAGAGTATGCCCGGGAAGAGAAGCAGCTAGCACATTATATGTTTCTCTTTCGCTCCCAATCAAGCACTAAATTCTGTGGCCAATTAATAGGTATCATCTCGATTCGACGACGTCGCTCCGTTCCCGGAGTGTCTTATGATTAGATCAAATTGTCACTTACTACTACTTAAAAAACACTGGGAGACGCAGCGTAGGCCCCCGCAAGATGGACCGACGACCTGGTCAAAGTCGCCGGTAAACGCTGGATGAGGACAGCGCGGAACCAAGCGACGTAGAAAACCTTAAGGGGAAGCCTATGTCCAGCAGCGGACGTCTCCTGGCTGAAAGATGATGATGTCTACTTAACAAAACACGGGGTTTTAACAAATGAAACATCTCATTCAACCAGCCGTTATGTTGCTTCTGAAAAGATGATGTAGAAGATAAGGGTTTAATATAAATATATAAGAAATAGGTCTCCTAACATTACCGGAATACATCTGTACTATATATACATCGGTAATATTTATCAGCTGACTATAAAGATAACGTCCTCGTTTTGACAGAACTCACATAGTTCACAAATAAAGAGGAGAAAATTCATTAGTTGCATTGCCTGTCTATTGAAAATGAGGAACTTAAGAAATGAGGACGATCATTACGATAAAAAAAAAGTTTATACTAACAGAACTGAAATAAAATGTACCTGTACGATAACTAATCATTTATTCAAGGAGCGGAAAATTATTAAGAAAAACCGTATCCTTTGACAGAGAGATCAAAAGATAACATTGTATGACGAATAAGTAATAAATAATTAAATCATAGATTCCTTATTACACCGCTTAAAGCATCTACTTGATACCACTTCACCTAAGAACAATGGCATAGAGTCTATGCCATAGACAATAGCGCCAAGAATGCGGCAACTTAATATCGAAGTGTCAATTGACAAGTATCAATTATGTAGAAAATGACTTTGTACGTCACAGCAGTTGCTAACACCACATTCGTAATAATTAGCACTTTCGTCTATCAGCGGTACAAGGGAAGAAATAGCAGTGTAGGTATACCTACCCATCATTCAGCTAAGAAACGTGAGAACAAAGATTTTTATATGAGGTACAGAAGGCAGCTGATCAATTTCCCCAACCAATTTTAACTTAATATCGAGGACATACAGTTCAGATTTAAGTCAAATTTTTTGACAGATTTGTAACGCCTCATGATGAATTACTGAACACTGTGTCTGTAAAGACACGTAAATGTCCAGTTTAAATATTAACTTTTTACATACATACATACATACTAAAATTCACGCCTGTATCCCTTATGGGGTAGGCAGAACACCAGAAGTTATAAGACCATCTGATGTCACGTTTGACAAAGGAGGTATTATAATGATGGAGAGAGGCTATTGCAGTGACAGGGGGTCAGCCTATCGCCCACAAAAACGCCAATAAAACCTCTGTTCCTTAACTGACTTTTACAGTATGCCCGGGATGAGAAGCACTACTACTTAAGAAGCGGTACTTTCTACGTTTTTCTTTCGCTTCCAGTCCAGCATGGAAGCTTTAACTTTTTTTTCTTCTTAAAGACGAAGCCCTCGTTTAACCTCAATCTCCACCTGAATCTAGTCAAAGATGAGGTCGAACAGGAAAGCACACGTGCTTAGGGAGCATTTGGTGGCATATTTCATATTAAGCGTATCCGCTAGCCAGTCGGACCCTGACGGAATCCCTCCACCAAGCGGGCGCCAGTCGGATTAGTCTCCTTTTAAGACTATTCAAAGCCGAACCTACACGCACAATCGACGATTTTCATAACCAACAAAAATTTCGCTATTCAAATTTCAAAAAAAGAAGCAAAAATGATTCCAAATATAAATAACCCCGAACGAAATTGCGTGATACAAGCAGAACCGCACGCGTATTATCACCGCGGCAAAATATCCAATTAATTCAAAGGCCGCGTAAATCGGACCGGCATTAAATCCAGTTGTCGCCGGCCACCGGCTACCGGCCACCGGCCTCGGCCGCCGGGCTTACATCATTCCCGTCACATTCGCCCATTTCTACTAATGGACCACTATAATAATTACTGCAACATACGTTGTCAATGCACATACGGTATTTTGCAACTGATTGTACTGATTATTTGGGTAATAGCAAGTTTAATTTAACATCAAGATTCACTATTCCACTATTAAAATTAATTGAGACAGCTTGTTAATTTCAATATTCAAAATTCAAGTTGGAGTGAATAAAATAAATAAAATTAACCACGAAATTATTCTATCTGACAATGAGACAGCAAATTACAAAATTACACCGTATTTATACCATAAACATTATATTTTTTTTAAAACAGGCCCGTTCACCACCGCTGAACAAAACATAGTAAGATATGATATATTTCGAATCGATCCAGTCCGCGATACCGGTGACGTTTTAATGAGCGCATAGTTTAATTATATCGAAATAGGCCGTAAACATACGGTGCGTTTAAGATCTGACAGATAACGGCTAGGGTTGCCATAGTATAACAGAAAAAAAAAAAACGAAAACCTTAAGTAGAAAGGGCGGATATTGTTAATATTCATATAAAGTATTTTATTCTAAACCGCACTTATGGTTTTTTTTCCCTCCGTTGTATTAAAGAGTTTTACTATGATAGGGTGAAGTATTTACGATGTAGACTAGTTTCCTCTGATGTATCTACTTACCAAAAAACTCAATTTTTAACCTGTCCTACCCGATGCTTAAACTCAACTCAATCCAATATTCACTAAAAAAAGACGTGTGGCACTCGGAGACTGCCGCGGTAAAGCTATTGCATAGCATTTTTTTATTAACTTATGCAATTATCATCTGTGCCGGTCGGAGTGGGGGTGTTAGGTTTTTTCGTTACGGAATTTCTGGATTCGGTCCTCACGCTCAAGGCCCGCGATAGAAGCTATGCAATATAAGCTATTAAAACCAATAAAACCAATCATTATTTCCGTATTTTTTATAGAACTGTAGTACCTATACTACAAAATACTTTCTACTCAATAAAGCGACTATTAAAATCAAACTAAAAAACTTCCAAAATATATTACCTCATAACTTTTCCCATATTAGTAGGTACAATACCATCAAAATAATAAGTATCAAAAAAAACTATTTACATAGCAACCAATCACCGAAGCGATTCCAAGCGATCGAAATCAATAGGCGGCGAGCTCGTTTATTTTTCAAATAGCTGTCGAGTTATTTTGCCGACGCTACCGTGCCCTGATGGGTACCTCGGCACGGAAGAACTACTTGTGTAAATATTGCGCGGCATTACCCGTGTTGCATCGCACCCCTACTATTGAAAACTGTTTAATGATGATAATTTATAAATATTGACCATGGAGGTCAAGAATGGCAATCTTTTTACGGAGTTTGGTGACTGTTGAGACGCTGAAACCTCGAGTAATAAGTTCAGCCTTCATCAGCATTAAGCCAGAGGACGACGCGACGCTCAGTATTGGACAGAGGCCTCCCCCAAGGTTATCCTCCGCTGCCCACATCCAGCATTTATCGAGTTTGACATAACTTTTGGATTTGATAGCCCAGCTCCTGGGGAAGGCTATATCATGTTGTTCTTTCGAGATCAAGAGTTAAGCAGGTAAACCGCCAACGACTGCTAGTATGTTGTAAAAACTCGCAGACGAACACTAGATCTACCTGATGGTATGTAGCATCCGGGAACACAGACATTAATAATTATAGATGGTAGGAATAGTGATGAATGATGACACGAATGATGATGAATGATGATCAAGTTTACCCTACATTGTTATCAACTAGCCTTTGCCTAATCTGCGAATTTCAGGAATATAAAAATTAGTCTTGGGTGCTAAATTCGAGACCTTTCCATCAAACCATTTTAATGCTAAAGAGATAGAAATGTTCACCCATTCCATACTCTATTAGACTTATATTCAAGATAAATTTCACATCAGGTTTTCACCTGTACTGTACTATAACTACGAAGCGAGTGCAATAAAGCATCAAAGATCCAAAAGTAGTGGTATTCGATTCCCGATCAGCACTCGATCCGAGGCGTGTAATACTGGGTAATATCTCTGTTACTTTACATTTATTATTGGCCATCTTCAGCTGGAAACCAACCACCCAGCCACCCAGTCGTTATTGCTTCTTCCCAACAAAGCATCAGATATTATTTATCATTTTCGTTTTGGCTTCGCTTGCGAAAGAACGCCTTTGTTATGCCCCATTTTATCGATATTGGAGGTGCGTTCCGGTTAAGGAAAACGAATCGGCGAAGTGTACGTATATCGACTGTTCATTAACCGGTAAAGTTGCGATAATTCTGACAGCCGCTGTCATAGATAATTGTATCGTTAGTCGGGTGCTAACTGAAAAGTTGAATACAATGGAGGCTTTGTGTTGTTACATTACAGTTGATGAAGTATGACTTATTATAAAAGCTATTTTGTTTATATTAAGGCTGGTTATAATTTAAGCTGAAACATAGCATTTTTTTTTTTTTTATAAGTGACTAAGCCCGCGTTTGACCTCAATCTCACCTGATGGTAAGTGACGATGATGTCGAAGATGAAAGCACACGGGTTTAGGAAGGAACTGGCTCTTTATACAATATTGCCGGAACACATTACCGCCGGAGCGGTAACATTTGGCGGCAGACTTTATATAAAGGGTGGTCGCTAGCCAGGCGGACCCAGAAGGGATCCTACCACCAAGCATTTAGGATTCCTTTCATGCTCATGGTCAATTTTGAGCGGGTTAATCCGCAGAAAACAGTTTCCACATAGTGAAATGCAAATAGACCATAGAGAAAAAACTAGAAGTTATGTCTCCATGTTTTTTATTTTTGAGTTCTCGATATTTCGCCACTGTTGAAAACGCTACGTTACTGGCAACACCGAAAACTCAAAATGAATGAAAACATGGTAAATACCTCGTTACTACAGTTATTTCAAATGTAAATGAACAAGATAGTACAAAAAAACTTGTATGGTAGGTATGTTTGATGTGATTTATGCAATTCGGCCCAGGGTGCCAAACATCATGTATGCTACTTAAATAATTCATTAATGCGTTAAGTTATGGGTCTTTGAGATTGTTAAGCTGTAACATAGCTATGTTTGGACATAATATGTTTGTGTCATGGAAAACTAGCAGATGACACATGGACTTTACTAAATGAAAAATAGTATTGGATATTTATATAGTACTTGTTAAAAGATCTTATTCCACAAAAAAAAAATAGCAACACCGACGAATGAGCGGGGAACACACCGTTTCCTTAGTACTTCCTATATTTATTGGTGATTCCCGTCCTTGTTTCGCGCTGTATTGTTTGTCAGAGTTATTTTATCATTGGCAGCATACCGAGCTCCGTGCCGCCGACAATAAACCTAACAACTATTGTGTTGCCAAACAATTATGTATCAGGAGAACTTGCACCTGCTAAACAAACACTCACAAACACAACTTTCCAAAGATTTACAACCGAAATAAACCAGCTTCTAATTAAACCTTTTAAAAAAGCTAGTATCGCAATATCTCACATACACCCATAACCACAAAAGGGTCCCTATTCTAAAAACCACACGCTACGCATTAAAACGCGGCGCCAGAATATACTCACAGAAATTATCATAATCTCACCGTAAAAAAACACGTACGGAATGATTTTTTTACGACGTTATCGCACGAGAAATTTATTTTAAACTGAGAACAATAAAGCAGTTTGGTAATTTATAGATCGAGATAAAGTTTTGGACTTAAATGGCGCCCTTTTATTTTCAATTTCGGCCCCCCTGTAGGGTCCAGCGTGTTAATAATGACAGCTGACAGTATTCTAATGAGAGTGACAATGGCAAGTTAAATGTCACGTGGACCTGTTTGTTCTATGTGAACTATGAACTTGAAACCGGGTGGTAGGAAACGGCCAGCTGTTGGCAACTAACAGTTGCTCTGGTGGTGACGCTCGTCGACAGTGAAATTTGATAATGCATTGACCACGTAAAATGGACTTTATATACGAAGATAAAAGTGTCGCTTTATGTTTTTAGCACCAGCAAAATTCGCGAGGTTTTATTGCCTTGTTGATTTGTGAGGTGTGAAGTTCGAGAATAACACGGTATATTACCTACTATTACATCATAGCTATACACCTGGGATGTAAGGAAAGAATTGTTAAAAGTTTGACCTTTCCAGAATGCTATTTTCTCCATGTTATAGTCTAGTCGTAGGTTTTGTTTAAAATCTGTTAAACATGATTCAAATTAAATTAAATATTAAATATTTCTGACAGTCACACAACATTATCTAGCCCAAATTAAGTTTCTTAAAGAACTTGTGTTATGGATACTAGATAACTGATATACTTAAGAAATATATACACATATATATTGAATAAATACATATCTTTTATTAGAATAAACTTAAATAAACATATAAACATCCATGACGTGACGACTAATATCTGTGTTCATAACACAAATATCCGCCGCCGCCGGGATTCGAACCCAGGACCTCTGGCATTGAGGGCAATGTAACATACATTAACATACACATACCACTACACCAGCCGGTCGTCAATCACTCATACTAATAAAAAAAGTCGTCATTTATTGTTATTGGTCATGATTTAGTAGGAACATGTTCATTCATCTGTACTTTACATAAAAAATACCAAATACCTATAGATATTAAGTAACAATGAGTATCTATAGGCTTGAAAAAAGTCAATTATTTATGTTTTCAATATGTGTGTTCATACATAAATCTAATATTTATTAATAAGTCATCTGTATGTTGTAACCATCAAAGGTAATACATTTCAATAGGTTTTGTTCAATTATTTTCAGGCTTTTTAAATTTAATTGCGAACTAGGGCCACAGCCATTGCAATAGTAGGTGCATGCAATAAACGGAAGCTTAGGGTTGATAACGCATCATTGACCATTAACACCCTCAATCTATGGTGTCCTTTGTTCCAGATAGCACTTAACGTCCTGTGGAGCCGTTAAGTGTTAGAGGTCAATTATAGATCCTTACCATAGTTGAACAAATTATTATAATCTACGACGATTCTCAAACACGATCTTAAAACTACGAATTTACTACTAAAATTACATATTTTTAAGTCTTCAATTATTGTTGTTATAATATTTTTACAGTTCTTATTATTTCTATTTTGAACTACTTCTTAATCTCCAAGGATTGGTTCCACCTCTCCTAACATTGTTTGGGTTTTGAATTTTAGAATACGTTCACATGAAACTCGGCGCGCAACGTTTTGGCTAGTAACTAGGTTAGACAAGCATTAGGCTAAGTCGCTACTTTTTGTCAATTGTTCTTCATTACTTAGTATAATACACGTGTTGTTTATTATATTGCAGTTAAAATTTATTATATTAACAACTCTTTGTATCTATAACTCACCTCTATAATTAACATCTAGTCTGTATGACGTCAAAAAAGTACATAAGATCCTACATATCCCGCTTTATAACTATGTCAAAAAAATTCTCTACGAGTCAACAAAAAACCAAATAATGACAGCCATGGTACCCGAGAGGTCAACACCATAACCTTGACTGATGGGCGCCCAACACCATTCACACAACCTTTTAGTATAAGACCTAAGTGACGAATGTCGTAATATCGTTTTAAGCTGTACTCCAGTAAAGCTACATTACATATTATGTAAACTGTAAAGTACATAGTAACAGATTAGGTACTACCTACGTACTAATTGAAGTGGTTGTGTGTATTGTAACGCGTATTAATTATAGTGCTAGTTCAGAACAATCGAATATTCAATTCTCCTTCGAGCGTGTACGTAAATTTCTGTTGCAAATTTAACTAAGAGCAGAAACATCTTACGTTTAATTTCAAGTAAATGTAGTAGCTCTTAATAGCACGGCTTAACTTATGCATGAGGGCAAAACTTATTAGGTTATTTCTTCTTTGAACGTTGAGATTTTTGTTTGAGTTTGTGAATAATTCCCTTTACAGTGCTTTAAGTTATGTATTCGCTGTTCAAGTAAGAAAACAATAAGCTTTTGAAATATTTAGTTCCCACGGCTGATTGTAATTTGGTCTAAAATATAAATGAAATATAAACCATCATAGGAAGGAATTTGAGTTCATAACAATTTGGTCTACACGGACTAAACTCGTCTTCTTAATTTGATCTTTACCTTGACTCTGAGTGATTATAAAGCTTTAAAGGAGGATCTTGTTTATACCATATTTTGGTATAAGTATTAACTTGCTAGGCAAATATTATAGGAACTAGTGCAATAGAAAAATAACAATTCAGAGTTTAAAATTTGTTATTGAGAGATCGTATAACTAGGATTAACACTCGTCGAATATAACCATATCAAAAAACAAACCCCAAGGCCACACGGTGGTAAAAATCATCCATTGTTCAAACGCAGACCTAAACAATGACTTAACTCATTGTTGTTCCCGCTACAGGGCGGTGCGTCGCTGCGCGGGAGTGGCTTGCCGCAATGGCCGCCGCGCATGCGCCCGCCAATGTCAAGGTCGACACCCTACGCGCGCCGAAATAGACTCGCACAAATAGCGAGCGCACCCGAAATAGGCCACAAAACGCGTAAATCACGTTTTAGCGAGGTATGCAACTTACGTAATTTATTCTGATAATGTTGCGTTTGGTATTGCTAGCGTAATATTGATAAGTATTGAACTTTTGGCAAACTCTATTTTATAATGTAGCGACGTCTACACTGTCTTGTCTGTGGTGAAATATTGGTTTCAGAATAGTGACGCGCAATTTTAAAAATACGAAAACCTGCTCTTTTGTACTCGAAATTTTTTCTTATTATTTTAGTATCTACTTTAGTGAGTAATTTGATTTTATTAGGCTTTTGAAAATATAAGATATTATGTAGTAATGTTAATTTAGTTCTATTAAAATCCGTATAAGTGCAGTGATACATAAACAGTCTTTTACACGTGTACCGCGAACTGTCGCATCCGACCACAGATAAGACTGCAACTAGTGACTATTCTAATCGACTCTACATTTTATGTAACCTTGGTATTAATTATTAATTACAGTTACATAAAAGATATTATATCTCAATATTGTTTAATTCAGATATAAATATTAAATGTAGTCCTACAAACGGTCAGCTGGCAAAACAATAAAAATATGTTGGTACATTTTGTTATTTAATTTTCTTCTTTTTTGTTTCGCTAAGTAATCTACAATACCTATAGATTTTCATGACGACCACTATGGCGATGGGGTAAACCTATCTGCCTCAGACGCCAGTGGTTGCGGGTTCGATCTCCGCACGGGACAAGAAAAAAAAAATGTTCCGTGTCTGGGTGTTTATCTATGTATGTATTTATATTCTAGGTTCCCCCCTAGTTCGCTATATGGTATCCCATAACACAAGCTATGCTTACTTTGGGGCCATATAGTTGGTGTGATTGTCTGGGGATTTTATTTGATTTATATAGTTGGGTTGCCTGGTAAAATTTGCTATCTAGAGATAAGCAACCTTATTTTCTTGGATCTGTTATTCTGTACAATAAATAGATACATTTTCACAAGCATAACCCGTCATCTTACCAAGCAACATTTATTTGACATAATAAGCATATTGAGTCCACCGTACATACAACACAACAAATCCGTCACACATCGTCGATCCCTGTACAACGGAGTTGCTACAATGTATACAACTGGGTTCCGTAGAACGCGCGGGAGACTCTTTGTGTAGAGGTTACGGCCCCAGATCCAATTTGACTTAACATTGAAATCTATAGAACTGGAAAATAAGCTATCGAGCAAATAGTTAACTGGGGAGTTGAGATTAATGGTTAAAATACACTTTTAGACTTATTTTTAGCGATATATGTAGACTTTTTGAAACCTTTGACGACCGGCTGGTGTAACGGTAACATACATTGCCTTTTATGACAGAGGTCCTGGGTTCGAATCCCGGCGGCAGCGGTTATTTGTGTGATGAACACAGATATTAGTCGTCAAGTCATTGATGTTTATTCTAATAAAAAATATGTATATTTAATATGTATGTTTATGTATTTCTTATGTATATCAGTTATCTAGTATCCATAACACAAGTTCTTTAAGAAACTTAATTTGGGCTAGATAATTATTTATTATTATTTGAAGCCTTTTACGAAAAGTGGATTTAATTTAAATACGATTAGTTTTAAAAATGATTTGCGAAAAAAATCGAGTTCTTATTTTCTTTTTTTTTATTAAAGACTAAGCCCGCGTTTGACTTCAACCTCATGTGATGGTAAGTGAAGATGAGGTCGAAGATGACAGCAGTCGGGTTCAAGCAGGATTTGGATCTTTAAAAAGTAAAGATACGTAAAGTTTTGCACCCGTCCGTGTTACATACAGTCGCAGTCACAACTCAAAAAACAATAGACAAATAAAAAAGGATATAATTACTACAATCTATTATCCTTATATCTCTAACAAACCATCGCAAACGAACCTGTATACAGCTTATCTCGAAGAATAGCCTCCGATTGACAACATCCTATCTACGGATAAGAATCAGCTTGTAACAAACTATCGAGCATACAATGGACTCGTAAAATTTGTTTATCCCGGGAATTGGATATTGTAAGTACCTTATAACTTTATTTGCTTGTAATATCTGGCGACAGGAGAAAATACCTATTTGGATATCTATAGAAAAACACGTCAAACGATGTAATCTCTCAATAGATTGCCCTAATTAAATCTTTCAGAGCAAATTATCAGTAGCTCAGTACATGATAACCTTCAAGGTGTAGTTAATGTAGTAATGAAATTTACAAATTACAAATTGAATAGTTGTTTATTTATTCTTTCATGTTCGACTGGGAACAAAGGAAAGTCATAGAATGTACCAGCTGCTTCTCTTCCCAGGCATACTGCAAAACGTGACATCAGATGACTGCCCCATAAAGGATACAGGCGTGAAGTTATGTATGTATGTATGTAATTATTATTTAATTAATTTAATCCGGCGTTACTAAGCGGACCATCAAAACTAACTTTACACAGTTGTCTTTCTCATTCCGCGACTACAAAACACTTTTAATTTCAATTCTGGTAACTACGTAATCCTTTTTTCGATATTATATTTAATGGCCGTTCGATTAAGCAACAAAGGATGGGAGGAATACAAACATAGTGAAGATGACATGACAATCCAGTTACAGTAACTGATATGTGGCAGCTGAATAAATGCACATCTAGCGGATAAACCACCGAAGCTTACACCAAATAATATCCGCTCCGCGTTTATGTAGCCAAGGCATTAGTGGAAAAACAACACTAACTGATTAAAGTATATTTAAAAATCAATATTAAACGGAAACAGAAACATTGAATCACCTACGGCCCAGCAGGCGTTCGGGAAAACTCAAAGAAAATTAAAGTGAGTCAAGGATCTTTCAATGGACGAGGCACCTTCGCAATTTTCCTCTAAATTATTTAAGTTCAAATGCCTTTACAGTGCAACGTGATAAAATCTTTTCAATATCCGTTTACCTGTGACTCCATCCGAGCGAAAGTCCGGCGAAGAGAACATCTAAGAAATTCTCAGCGAGGGCTTCCAGAATATTCCGTCAAAAAGCACTTTTATCATATTTTCTAAAAACAAAATTCGAAGGAAAGTTACGCAATCTTACATTTCAGAAATCGACCTAAACCGACTGTATCTAATAATGACATTTCTATGAAACATAACAGCACATTATTTATTTAAATAACTTAATTTATTAAATAAGAAAAAATATACCTAAGCTTCAAATTCTGACTAAGACGTAAACGGCAGCGTATAAAAAATATAATTACACCGAAATACGCACAGATAGGTCAACGAACGACCCTGAGGGTAACGTACGGAATTCCACATATTAAGATACCCAGTTGTATCACACACAGCCCATACTCAATGTATTACGAAATACAGGCAATTTATAGTGACATCAATTAGTTCAGATGAAAGCCCATAAAACATGTCTATAAAAGACAACCGACGTAGTTAGGATTGGCCTACGATCTTCGGATCAGGCATTACGCAAACAGCACTCTTCTATAACCAGTCTAGACGAGTTCTGATACAGCCTAGGTTTCTGAATTTTATTAGTCGGTTATTGTACCTACCTCAGGATGTAGTTTTTACACGACCAAGTTAAAGAGGTTATCGCAGTATCCTTACTGAATGGCGAAACGTTGCCGTACGTAAACAAGTTCTTTGATGCGTCCTACATCTTAGGATTTATTGTTATGTTTCTACTACTTTATCGCGAAGGAAGATTTATACTCTTTGTACGACTTACAGGAACATTTTGCCCGGATCACATCCTTCGCATACACCCGGGAAGCAATAAATTAAATGATTACCTGAAACAAAATAGATAAAAGGTTAGCTAAGAGAAATAACTTACGATATCTAGTACAAAAATACGATATCAACAAACAGAGAGTCTCCTTACACGACCTAACAAAAAAAAAGCAAACGGCACAATAGAACAAGACGGATCAAAATAAAACAAAAAAGCGAGTCTTGCGCTGCGTCGCAAAATATAAAAATCGCATGCCTAAAGAGTGTCGGGACAAAGCGGTGTCGCCTTTGAACACCAGCCATTGTCTCAGCGACAATATTACTTATGAAATAAAAAGTGACAGGCGCTACACGAAATTTCTAGTTGGAAGTTCTGCAGCTTTTGTGATTTCATTTCGTGAGAGGTTTGAGGAATGAATTGCTATTGAATAGTGGAGTTTTGTCGCGATGGCCGCTGTTTTCTCGAGTGCAGATTGGATCTGTTTTCCGAACTTATTTGATTACTGCTAAGTGGGGTTGACGATTCCTATCATATTAAACGCTTCTCGTTGCTTCTTGATTTTGTAGACAACGTTAAATTTGTCTAAGTTTGTTTTTGCGAATGATTTGTTAGGTCGTTTTGTTTTTACGACGAGAGATTTCAAAGTAACTTTGCCGCCCTAGCAATCACATTAACGTCTCCTGGTTTAAGATACACGTGTGTGAATATTCATATCAGACAGTAAGCTAGCTTTATGTTACTTTCACAAAAATCTTTTAACCCTAACACCGTAGTCGGCTTCACAAACATTTCGCTCAATTCAACTGCAAGCGAACTATTTTTGGCTTCTTTCACGGCTCCCCTCGGCGCGAGCTGACAAAAGACGTGAAAATGAAAGAGGTCGACTCGTTCGGAATTTCTATAACTTGCCACCTTCAGCTTAGAATGCCCATTAGCAAATTACTACAAGTCTCTGGAGGAAGATACTTTACAGTTTCATACAGCGGCCGCATGTGAATAAACTCGGATGTCGTCTACATAAGCGATTCATACTTCAGATATTGCGCACCGCAGTCGCTGTATAGCGACATAATTTACAATCGTCCCCGCTTTTTATGGTAATAGCTCAATACGTTAACAAGTCGGGAATGTGTTTTTTTATTCTCTGCAGATTGTAGTAACGAGAGAGAACAGTTTTTTTCTTTATTTGATAGTACAGTTTCATGGGTATTAGTATGATTACAGTACTTCGTTTAGGCTACGTATCATTATGGAGAATGGGTAATTTTGATGATAAGTTGCGGTCATCTTCTGAATCCTGTGGAGACCGTTTAAAAGATACGTAAACTGTAAGTCTGGTGTATCAAATAAATAATAAATAATCTGTGAGTTTAACGTTTGTGTTGGTCGCGTCAGAGCTCGCTATTAACCTCGTTATTACGCGGTTAAGTATTCATTATTTCGATAATATTATCTACTGGACCTATAAGAACCTTGGCAATAGCTAGCTCATTTATGTTTTCATTAAGAGGAAAGATAAAATGTGTATACATAAAATACAGTTATTAAATACAGAGACATTCATTTCGTTTGATGTTATTCAAAAGTTTTTTTGATTTTCTTTTTCATTAAAACAAGATAATACTATCTGCGAGAGCGCTTGAGTTGTCGAAGAACTTTGTCGTTTGAGGTTGAGGCTTTTGAGCGTCATTTGTAAAGGGGAACGAACCAGACCTGAAGTTTCACTGATTGTATCTTTGAATCATTTTCCATGCGGAGTTGAATTAAATTTTGAATAAATAGCCTTTTCTGCGAAACGCAAATACAGCGCGGAATATGAGTGGAAAGAACCGAGGAAGATAAAATACGGAACGACCCGCGTGAGGTTTAAGAGCTTAGGCGGGAATAAAACTCATTTAATTTAGAATTTACTGGTACTATGTGTAAGTAAATGCCTTATATGTCTTAAGTCAGAGGCCAAATACGGATGTACATAAGCATGTTCGCAGTACGTGCGTGAAATACAGCAGAGAATTAAAATTTCAGTATTGATATTTTCAGAAGTTCATTAAGACATCGGGAAAATAAAGCTCAATATGTAAATGCGGTATTATGCGAATCAAACAGTTAAAAGGTTAGTTATAGGTTAAATAAATTCGGGAGCTTTCTAACATTTGTTAAGGAAAAACTAGCAAGTGAGTTTATTTATGTTAAGTAATGGTCAGTAACCAGCGACGACTCTGATACTTAGAATGATATAATAATACTACTCTTTTGCGCATTTGATACATTCTGACTCCTTGTCATTTCAATAATCTCTCTCCACAATTATAATGCCTCCAAATTTGTCAAACGTGACATCAGCTGGTTTTATATACTCTAATGTTTAAAACATATAAGTTCTTTTATAGAATTGTCTTATTATTGAATCATTCAAAAAAAGTGCCTACGCCCACTTTTGTTCTCAATCTCACCTGGTCATAAGTGAAGATGAGTTTCAAGTTGTACTTTTAAGGTATCCAAATTTGGTACCTTCAATTGTGATATGGGACATACTAATACTGGGTGACTTGTGACAAATTTTGGATATTGAAGGAGAGCACTCTTTACTGGATTTTTATCATAATCATGTAATAAAAGTAGGTACTCAATTTTTAACCAGAATTCCCTATAAATAAATAAAGAGGCATTATCACACTTTTCAACAGTCAATACGCACACAGTATCTCGAGTTCCCGCCACACACACACCACCACACACTATGTATCTATGTATAACGCCTATGTAACCATGCGTTGCGTAATTAATTCTTTAACTTTCGGTTATGTTTACTCGGTAAATAATTAATATTTATTTATTCTCTTCATGTATGATCTCAGACTTTCACGTCCTCGAATTTCAAAAGTGAAAAGTCACCCTGTATATTTTTTTCATACAAAACTTCAGGACGAAAGCTTAATAAATGAAAAAGCCCCTATCCAAATAATCTCAGGACGGCGTATCAGTAACCCCGCGAATATCTCTACCAGTCGCACACCCACGCGATCTCACAGGTCATCAACTTTCCTGCAGTTCACCGGGGTTCAAGTCTTTCATAATAACGCCTACTTTGATTTGGAAATCTAGGTTTAGGGACGATGGCATTATACTTAAAACACACACGCAAACGCCCTTTTAGCGATAGTTTTATGAATGGTACCTAGATCAAAGATAATTAAGTATTTTTTAGATTGTCTTCTCAGGAAAACAGTTCCTTACAAAATTACAAATTGTTTACAAAATTGTTAGTAATTAATATGAATTTTGTGATAAAAATAAAGAAGTAACAACTAATAGGTATTATGCCTAATAATTTCATAATATATAGAGAGCCCTAAAGAATTAATCACTATTTTACCCCAAATCAAAACACAAACACTGTTGAAAAAACTTATAAAGCAAGATAATTTTTCAATGAACACATCTGAGAACCGTAACTCCTCTTTACAACATAAAAATGAACCACCATTAGCCGTAAAATCCTCGTGAGCATTATGAATAATGTGCCATATAATTAACTTCTTAGATACCCTCGGAGTTTTCGCAATAACGACCGAAATTAGTTCAAACCGGGACTCGAACTTAAGCCGCTGCATAAATAAAGCGAGCGGCAAACTCTGAGGCGCCTCTCGATATTATACGAAAAGTTGACATTTTGTAAGTGGAGCTCTAAATTTCGGTGGCGTTTCGTATTTACAACGTTTGTGTTGGGAAAATTTGTATGTTTGGTCGTTTTCTATCTTAAATTACTGCATTTTCTTCTATGCTGGACTGGCAAAGGAAAAACATATAATGTGCGAGCTGCTTCTCTTCCCGGGCATACTGTAAAAGTCAGTTATGGGACAGAGGTTATATTTAACGTTTTTTGTGGGAGATACAGGCTGACTACCTGTCATTTCAATAATCTCTCTCCACCATTATAATGCCTCCAAATTTGTCAAACGTGATATCAGCTGGTTTTACTCTGATGTTCTGCCTACCCCATAAGGGATACGGGCAAGAAAGTTGTGTATATCTTATGTACAATTGCATTATGAAAGCTATCTCAAGCGTATATCATGACTCAAGCATAAGACTCGCTGTCAATTTGGCAACTATCAAAGACCACTACGTTAACTGTGGTAAGTGGTAACTAGGCCCATGAAAGTAATGAATGAAACGTATTTGGCAGGTTTAAGTCATGCATTGCGGACTGCAGGTCTAGCATGCAACCATATTATTTTGTTATTTTATCCTATTATGTAAGCTAATATGCGCACCATAATAGAATTACTCGATTTGATACCATGATTAAGATCACAGAACCAAATATGTCATAATCTTAATAAATTACATACACTTTATACCATATTCTAAGACAATATCGATAAAAGCCGCGATTTATCGTTGTCTACGGTAGCATGTTAGCCCCGCTGAAGGCTGAAAACGCTTTTTGTTACTAATACATACTCCTGACTTCTACACTCCTGGTACTTTGAAACGACGAGTGTAAAGATTTCTCGTGGATGGCCGCGTACACCTGATCAATTCCCACTAAGTTTCATAAAAGAAAACGTCCTATGTACTTATTCTAATTTTATAAAAAAAGTATTTTATCAAAAATAAATAACACAAACTAAAAACGATTTAAAAGTTATATCCAGCATCAAAAGCGCTATCGAAGGCTTTACTCGTAACATCACATGGAAACAGGAACATTTAGAGCGGCGTTCATCACACCCCGGATCTAAAATGTGGGTCAATCATCCTGAAACCTGTCAATCAAACGAAATGGAGGATTGCACGCACTGTGGCGCGGGCGGAAACGCGGACTGTTCAGTCTATTCGCAAATTTAAATGATCAAACAATGTTTTTAACTATAAGTCAGTTTTTAAAATCATCTCGCCCATTTATGTGGCCCTAACCAGTGTCATTTAAGAGACGATGATGGTTTGGGACCGTTAGATCAATCAAGTAGCTCACGACAGGTATATAATATTAGAAATGTCCATGAAGTGTCGATTTAAAATTATATATGACGTATGAAAATACAAGAAATACATCGTCTTCTTAAACAACATTCACTTCGAGAGTTATTTAAATAAAATAAAAATGTGTCTTAAATCTACGCACAAAGTTCATATTTTAACTTAGTAAGTAAGCTAAGTAAGTGTAACCACAACCCTCTAACCACAAATCACCTAACCCATCTAAAAAAGCAACCCAAAAGCAGCTTCCAAAGCAAATTAACCGCCAACCCAGTGCGTAACCTGTACACCCGAAAATGTCGATTTAGCGAGCCGAGCAAAAACTGATTTAACTTTCCCCGCAAAATAAAACCTCCACGAGATAAACTGGAGGCTGGTGCTCCCGTCCATCGATCAAGTGAGGGCTAATGATGATTAGATGCTGTGATCATCGCATCGGCCCTTGTGCCATCGCGATAAGGAGCCCTTGCGAGTTATGAGTTTTCTCAAAGTTGCAACAGTTTACAGGTATACCTAGATTTTTGTAAGTTTTACGGTTCTTGTATTCCTAATAAAGCTGAATTTTTATTTTAGATATCTGAATTTGTCGAATGTTTTTGTCGAATGAACATTTGATAGCCTTTATGGTTACTCTAGAGGAAGGTCATAAGACTATTTATTAAGAGATCAAAACGTACACTCTACCCGTATCCGTAGATTTAAAGTACATAAAATACTCGATGTATAACTAGAAAAGATTTTGTAACCAAAGAGTAAGTAAACACAGTATTACACAGTCCTAAGAATTCACTAAATTGAGTGAAAGTGAAATGTTTGGGAGATCATTCTTTGAAACTGAAACGGTGTGATAGATGGATATGAAATTTCACAAACAGGATAGATTTGAATAAAAGTAAGGGCTTATTAATTACTAGAGACATTAATCTGATATTCTCACGGGATCTAATAAAGCTGTATTACATATTTATTTTAAGAAAGCTGCGAAGACTCTACACAACTTTTTAAAACAAAAACAACATAAAACCCACAAGCCAAGCCATCACTATTGTTTTAAAAAGTTTGTTAACATTGTTAACAAAAGCAAACCGCCTCCCGCCCTTTACTCAATCATAATTCGCGAATTTAGCCAGCTACTAAATAGCATAATAACGTAATAACACGCAAAGAAAATTGCATAAATCTAGTAAGACGGCCCGGCTCATCGACTCGCAGTTTGCGAATGAAGTAATATTTTACAAGTAGGTACCACATCCTTTAGAAAGTTAGATACCACACATCCGCTGTGGTAAGGGCGTGTGCACACTTGCAGAGTTAACTGAACGGATAAGTTTCGAAAAACTTACTGTTTGGTAATAGCCTTGGAGAGCTGAGCCAAACTCAGGTCAATTCATTGAATTTTGTGCATGTATTTATGTAATTTTAGTTAGTTAAGTGAATATGGTTTAAAACTTTGTAAAACTTCTATGTATAGCTAAGTGAGGAGGGCGTCCAGCAAAAATGTTTTTGTCTATTTCGTAATATCGTTCTCTTTAAACATGCTCGAATTCCTGCAACTTTTACCATTAAAGTTTTTGTAAATGTGAACGCTACTCTTCTCGCCCAGCTTCTCGCTACTCAGCCCTACAGTACCTGCGATGTAATTATACCCAAAATCCCGATACCACGGATTCATAACCGCTAAGGAAGTGCAATTTCGTTCCCAGAAAGCCGGATATAACTTTTTGTGGGTAATTGACAAAACGTCACCTTGTGTTTACTTATACGTGTTGGGTAGGGCTGATAACCTGGTAGACGTGTTGACATTTTGTTTATTTGTGTTAGTCAATTCTTAGAAAAAGTGCTGAAAGGTTTCCAAAAAAGGTTCTTAAAAGGGTGAAGGTAAAATCACCTCAATTCAATTTTCTGGCTGATGTGTTTGCATGCTTAACACATTTACCACGTAAATCACAATTCCTGATCCTGTTCACACTAAATAATCTCTGGTTAAGGAAGTTTTACATATCTGCTATAATTAGACCAGCATACATTCAAATGAAACTCAATAGAATCCGCGAGCACACCCATCTACGCAAAAGAAAAACAAAATTATGCCGATTTTTAATCAACAAAAATCTTCTTAAAAAATATGTAGCACAAACCCAGTCTGTTGTAAAAACGCAAACTTGGTTCTTTTCAATTCAATTCCGAGCGCAAAAAACACGACCACATTTTCGTATTTAATTAAGAAAATAACTTAGAAATGTCAACCCTGACTCCTCAAAGAATGTGTCTGTACCGAGAGCAGCATGAACGAAGGCAAAAACAAAAGTGCCGGGAATGTTACTTCTTTACATTTTTATACAGTTTTTAACTTTCGCATTATACATTGTGATATTCAGCGAGCTCTCTTTGCCGCGGACCTTTTGTTTACGTTTTTAAAATTACCATTTAGAGGTCCGAGGAATCGTTTAATTGTTTTTACTGGTGAGTACCTTCCGATGTAGATAATACTCTCTCTTCAAAGTTATCAAGTTTTAACTTAAGTAAGTATCACGACTCGCCATGATGTGGAATGAACTATAGATGTTCTATGTCACGAAGTCCGTTTGGCTATGAATGTTGTCAAGCGTGCACATGCACATTGTTTTTGTGTGCGTAATCTCGAGAGCGCTCAGTGTCGATCGGGACACGGTCCGGATCAGTAGTGTGTTTAGTTTGCGCCAAATTGTTTCACGGAGTAAGGTCAGCATGGCAACAAAACGAAGAAGAGTTGTCCATAGTGAGGCAATATTAATTTATACGTTTTCGATTAAAATTTTATGCAAAGATATTTAATATAGCAATAGAAGTATTTATAAAATGAATATTTTTTGTGTTCTAAGATGTTTATATTTCTTAATTATTTTGATTACATTTTGTTTTATCTCAATATTTTGATCTCGATTTTGATTTATAATCAATGTACAAGATGATTCTGACGACAGCAAAACGGAATCGGAAATCGAAAATATATCTGATAGTGATTGAAAATACTGAATAGTACTACTTGTTTCATTTCCATTCTGTAACACCAATGCTTATTTAAATGCCTACATCTTCTTAATATTTTTGTATTTATGGCAACCTAATCTAATTTATTTACAAAAAGTATATACTTTTAAAACCAAAATTTTATTTCTTTTTTTATTAAATCTCGACTTGAAATATTATATTATTATGATTTCTTTGCTAACGTTACCTACATTTACACACACAAGCGCGCTTGTCGGGATACGTCACTACTACAATCAAAGCCGAACGGACTTCGTGAAATAGAATATCTATACAAGCGTTTGTTTTTCAAGACTTGTATAATACAGATTGAGTATCAAATGAATACGTAAGTCCAATCCATCTCTAAGTTACGGCGCCGTGACACGGCGCGGCGATGGAGAGATGTATCCACGCCCTCTCACCCTCGAACTTTTTTTCACTTTCCATCAGGTGACTTAGAAGTAAAATGTTTCATACTTAATGAAAAACAAAAAGTTTGTAATAATGGTATTAAGTTTTTGCATTTATAATGCTCAATTATACTTAAATACCTGAAAAAATGTGATAAATAAAAATCACCCGACCAGGACTCGAACCATGGACCTCTCGTTTGCCGGACGAGTGCTCTCCCACTGAGCTACCGGGGCCTGGTACGCCTCGAAATTACTTGCCACATTTTTGTTTTTACGTTATATTGCCAACGTAGCTCCATCTGATGGTATAGCTTTGCTTTTTTTTTATTTATCACAGTTTTTCAGTTATTTAAGAACAAAAAAAATTATTCTACAGTCACTGGTCGGTGAGATGGACAATTATTAATATTTTTTTATCTTACCTGCCGAACTATTTATAAACAAGGAAAAACTCATAATACTCATATTTGGCCGTGTCCGTATCAAAGGGTCAAGATTAACACCCTTAAAAAAGGTTCAACGCCTAAACGTAGCTTTCGTGGACAAGACACAGCGGAAGAAGGGTAAGAAATCAATAACCCTTCGAGGATATTCTTTAAAAGAAACCCCATAAGTAACGTTATAAGTAAAAACTTTTTAAACAGAAACTTCCTTCTAATATCAACATTATTATTAATATTCAAAAATGCCGTTGTTTTAACAAAACGATCTTTCTGATATTTAATGTTTAGACTAAACTTACTGTACAATACGATTTCGTAAAGTATTAAATTTAGGAAAATATTTGTGCATGAATGGAAATAAAAGGAAAATAAATATTTATAAATTGAATGGAGATAAATTTGTCTAATCTTCTATTTAGTGATTTAAAAAAATGTGAAGTGCCTTAAAAGAATAAAAATTAAATTAAAAAAATTACGTAATAAACTCTGCTTAGCTCTCTAAACTTAAAGAAATTTCATTTCTTAGTATTAGTCCCAAAACTAATTTATTTCCTGTAAAACAACTAAGCTCACAAATGGACAAGCAAAATGGAGTCAGATTTTAAACTTGAGTCAAACGTTTCAAGTCAAACACCTTCATTGTTCGCTATGACCGCTTAACAATTGTTTCTGAGCAATAATGAGGGAGCGAAAGCACATATTATCACTGATAATATTGTCTTAAGTTTTCGCGACCACGGGGTCTGCAAAGACACCGAAACGTCGAGTCAAAATTTAAAATGTAAATATAGGCGATAAATCCGGTCAAAAAGTGTTTTATTTAATATCACTGATAGTTCAGCTGCGCGTCTTAAAGACTGGATAAGTCATTATTCTAATTAACAATTGAATTGTAGTTATGTTTGTTTATACGTATGTTTACAGAAGATCATTGAAGGATGGATAGACGTTTCTTGCTCTTGACGCTTGAAATAATGAGTTGATTTAGATGAAATTTTGTACTAAGGTAGGGCAAAGCCATGAATCATAATTAAGTATATTATATATTATAGTATGTATGCCGCTAGAAAAACTAGCTTACTAACTGAACTTAAGTGTTGTAAAAAAAACTTTAAAAAATAAACATCTTAGCTTATTTTTGAAATAACTTCTATAGGACCTCTTTTCTTCAGAAAGTCTTAAAATATGCTAGATAGGAAGCCTCCATAGAATTAAATTCATATTGTCCCCGTTACGTATCTTAGCTACAAACTTTATAATAGCATAATGTGCAGCCGAGCCATGGCCAAAACAAAAAAAAATAGTTAACATTGGCGCAATCGACAAATTCGAAATTCAAATCTACAAACCAAAGCAGAAAAAAACAACATAAAACATTGTTATGCCTCGGCCACACCCGTGTTATCCACACGAGAGTGACTCGCAACGCGGCAAACGGAATCTTAAGTGTCGAGCAAATATCTCGAAACAAATACTAGTCTTCTTTAAACATTGACACAGCCTGGTCTAGAGAAATGGCCAGCTCGAGGGTCATCAAGCTGTTCCAGAACTTAACTGTTTATTCTAGAAATTACATATTGTCTTGAATAAATTGAAGGTTTCAAATAAGATTTATCTGTTTTTTCTGGTAGAGGTTTTTATGTTTTTAATTGGTACAAATTGGAAAATAAATATGTACCTACTTACATTCAAATAAATAGAGACAGACTTTCAGAGACAAATAACAGATATAGTGAAATTTTGTTCATCTACTAGCCAGATAAGTTGTTTCGAATGGTTTTTTTATAAATTTTATACAATACTTTCTTTTTTATTCTTTTTTATTCTTTCTTCGATAATAGCTCTAAGAGGCGCAATTTATTAAAAAAACTCATGCTCTGTATTCGGTCCTACAGCATGCAGACTGTTATTTCATCTAAGGTCTGCTCGGTTTTCAATGAACTAATGTAAAAGAAGGCTCAAAAACGATATATTGTTACGGCCGTGTTTTATGTAGAGCCATTTTAAAACCACAAGTTTAATAGCAACCAAAGATAAACATGTAAAAATAATATGTAACCTCACACCGGGAAACCCATTACAATCCCATAAAAAAGCGCATTAAATAATACTTAACCTTAACGGTTCACGCATAAAAAAATACATCAATAGACTTCACAAGTCTAGACTTGAAACTTTCAAAAATAGAATCAATAATAACATGCTCGGCTACACCTGCGTGTTTTCCTGTGGGTAAATACTGAAACCTTCATATCTTGAGGTGTGGAAGCAGCATAATCGATTCAGGTTAAGGTGCGTTTTCACTAACTGCGTTATTATTATTTTTTATTTTTAAATACTAATGATGGTAAGTGAAGAAGGTGAGGTCGAAGAAGAAAACACACGGGTCTTAGAAAGAAGTAGCTTTTCATAAACTATTTCTCAAACAGTTTTTATATGAAGGCTCGTCGCTAGACAGTCCGACCCTTACGGGATCCACCAAGCGGAGGTCACTCGGATTAGTCGCTTTTTACGACGCGCTTATCCAGGGACGGTAGAGCTATTCTAAGCCGACCCTACACGACAAAAAAAATTTGTACAATTTTTTTTTTCAATTTATTTAAGCTTTAACCTCCTTCGTTGCGTTTCTTTCGCACGTGTCACAGTCACAGTACTACCAACATTGACAATTCGAATTTCAAAAGTTCCTTTACATTATTTCCCAAATAACCTCCAAGGTACCAACCCGGACGATAATAATACGAAGACCGACATATTACATACAATGTATAAGTCCGCCGGTTCGGTTGCGGGTATTCATGAGATAGTACGCGTTCGGTAATAGAAATTGTGGCGAAGGACGGTGGCGCCCTCTCGCGTACGCCGCCGCAAACTCAATCACGATGTTGTGTGGCAGGGCGGGTAGGTTTGTCGGGGAATATTAGGTTAAAAGGTGTTCGAGACCGGTTTATATTATATAGTGTTTGCATGTTGCGTACCTTTTTGAAGATACTGTGTTTGTTTTTGTGACCATCAAAAATAATTTAAAAAACATAATATGCTTAGTTACCAACCCTAGCTTATTTACATAACTTTGGGAAAACTTGGTGTCTATATCTATTAAAAAATATATATATATTTTATTTATTTATTTTATTTATTTATTCGTACACATTCCATTGTACAGGTGGGCTTAATACCACATGGCATTATCTACCAGCCAACCTTAGGGTGAAGATTGAGTTGGTGGGCAAAGTATATTTGTATATTAAATAAAATTAGGTTAAATATATAAATAGGTAAGTTTTAATATACATAAATAGAAAGAAAAAGGTCTAATAAGTTTTTTAAAAATAAGTTATGTTTTAGAATATACCTATAAATATAATCACAACTTTTTTAGGAAAAACCTCTTAACTCGTTTTTTAAAAGAAATCTTACTAGGTGATTTTTTGATCTTTCTAATAAATGTGATAAACTGAGGTCATGAAACCCGTCTTTTTGGTAAAACATACCGCATTTCCGTGGCGTTATATGTAGAGTTCTGAAGAGATCCCACAACCAAGAAGGAATTACTCAGATAAGTGACCTCTTACATACACGACCAACTTATATGCACTTATTCATATCCTTCGAAAAAGTACCAATCAAGCCGAGGTTATTTACCCAGCCTAGCACAACACAAACGCCACCGTTAGGCCAAGATCACTTCAGTACAAAAAAGTACATCTAAGTACCTACATGTAATGACTGCCGTACTTAGACCGTTGGCATTTTATTCTCAGCTTGTCTATCAGACTGGCTAGATCAAAACAAGTTTTGTCTTTGTAATAAAATTGCTGCTTAAACGATTTTCCCATGACATAATAATGTATAAAAATCTTTATAAAATGTACTACTTTAATATTATAAACATTTTTTAGGATGATTAGAGTTGACATTTTGCACACTTTGGCATTATCTAATATATAAAATTCTCGTGTCACAGTTTTCGTTGCCATACTCCTCCGAAACGGCTTGACCGATTTTGGTGAAATTTTTTGTGCTTCTCCGGTATCTATGAGAATCGGCCAACATAATTTTTTTTTTTATTTATATGGCAAAACAACGTTTGCCGGGTCAGCTAGTCTGAATATAAAACTTAGTACACTCAACCCGATATAACACGGAATGATACTTCAGAGATAGAAACAAATAGCTAGTATCTCATATATGATTTATCCGCGTTTTACCTAATAGTTCACCCAATAGAAACCGATTTGATAAGGATTAAGACGAAATTTAGGTACCACGTTTAGGATTACTCTTATTCGTATAATCTAATCGCAATATTAAAGGTTAAGAGTTTAATCTTTTTTGAACTACAACCTTATTTGCTGAAGCAAAGAAAAGGCGAACTTAAATAAATAATCAATTCCACTGCGGTTCCCTACGAGAATAGAAACTCCGTATATTTACTTTATTTAAAAAATAAATAGATGATCATGGCTGCATCAAGGAGGTCGGGAACCTCTCTCGTCTTGGTACCGTTCGTCTAGCTTCTTGCCAGTGAGAAATAAAACGGTCGCATGAAACTTTATTTCCTGGGAAGGAAAGTAGCGGCTGCAAAATATTATGGGTAATTTTAGTGTGGAAGGAATAACGTTTAAGTATTGTATTGTAGTTTAGTAATACTACGACATTTAGCCCTAAAAATGCGAATGGGAGAGTGGAATTTAGCAGAAATCGAACCGACGACGCGGCGTCCGACGTAAAGAGCGGTCATATACACATAATTCCTGTTAAATACTCAATACAAAAAGATGATATAAATGTATCCAACAAGTATTCTATTGCAAAATATAATTATTAGAAATAGCTGCAAACATTAACAATTAGGTGTACCTGTTATCATATCTAGGTATAAATACTCAAGTAAAACCTTAGACAGATAGTGCCGCATGTGAATTATCTCAAGCTGGCAACACAGACTGGACTCGGCCAGTCTGTCGCCCAGCCACAATCGCTCCGTGACTGACAACTGTGTTGCCATGCTCAGTGACAGATGCCGCTAAACTAACATTTTAGGCGAATATTGCGAATTAGTCCAAAATTGTATTAAAGCCAGGAGGAAATAAGGAATCGATTAGAGGTGGCTGTGATGATTGTTCTACAAAAGCATTTTTTTTAATATTCCTAATGGTTCCTGAAAACATTTGAGCTAAGAAGAAAAAAATGCTGCTTATTTTCTATTAGACTAGATCATCTTGTCAAAGTCTCAAGAACTTTGCTCAGGCAATTAAGGGCTCTACGCTATTTTTAAATACCTACAAAAGGTCAAAAGCTAACTATAATAAAAAAATCTATAAATAAAATAAGAAGCTAAAAATAAAAATAAACTTATCTCATGCGTCTTATCGACAAACACCAAAACTACGTTCACGAAACGCAGCGAAATAACATTTTCGTTATTAAAAACACGCTCGCTCCAGCCCGTTTTAAAATTCTATTTCTACCCTCAAAATGTTATTTACACGTTCCCTCTGCTCTGATACAATTCGCACACGAGAGAGCTCTAACCGTAACCGACCAAATTGCACAATGACTTTAAAGTTATTACTTTTGGTAATAGAACTTTTACGTGTTAGCTCATTTCTGGGTACCTTGAAGAAAACTACGGAGAAAAGTTTGTAAATAAGATATAAAAATATTATAAAAGACGGCATCTTTTTCTTTGTATTTCTAATCTAAGTTAATAGTGCCTATTTCTAAATATTTTTAAATAAATATTTATTTCTGACACTCACACAACATTCTAGCCCAAATTAAGTTTCTTAAAGAACGGATACTAGATAACTGATATACTTGAGAAATATATAAACATACATATTGAATAAATACATATTTTTTTTATTAGAATAAACTTAAATAAACATATAAATATAAAACACTTTTTAACCGGATTTATCGCGTATATTTACATTTTAAATATTTTTTTTTTTTTTTTTGACTCGACGTTTCGGTGTCTTTTCAGATCCCGTGGTCACGAGCGACTGACCTCTCGTGACCACGGGATCTGAAAAGACACCGAAACGTCGAGTCAAAAATTTAAAATGTAAATATACGCGATAAATCCGGTTAAAAAGTGTTTTATTTAATAGTATGAATCGCGAAAACTTAAGACAATATTAACATATAAATATCCATGACTTGACGACTAATATCTGTGTTCATCACACAAATATCCGCCGCCGCCGGGATTCGAACCCAGGACCTCTGGCATAGAAGGCAATGTGTGTTACCACTACACCAGCCGGTTGTCAGTATTGTCTGAATCGTATAATGTTATTGTCTGAAATTAGTCGGATATAATAGTTCCCTCGTGACAACGATATCTGTTAAAAGAAGCCGAAACATCGAGTTCTAACGTTAAATATATAATATAATAAAAATATTTATTTCTTTCAATAACTAAATAGTTTCCAAGCCTAAACCATCCTTCAGAATCCCAGTTACTTTTTAATGCAATATAGGTCCAGAAAAACTTATACGCTCAACGGCCGTATAAGAAGCCTGCCTCAAATTAAATCTACCGGCATTACACCGGATTTCCGCCCAATTGGTTTTCCCAGAACCGGGCAACACAGAAACTGGCAAATCCAACTTAAATATTAAGAATTTCGAGTATTCTGTTAGACTTAGATTCGTTACGTAAAACTTTTAAGTCGCATTTTGGTCACGGATAAGGGACGCCGTCAGTAAGAAACTTTTGTATAGACAATGTTTTTATTCATGTAATCTTTAGGGACTGCCGCGGGGTGAGTAACCGAAGCAGTTTGCAGTGTCTCAGAATTGGGGCTAAATTTATTTTCCCATGTAGGTACTGAGCTGTTTTTGGACGTTGAGAAGTCAGTGCGGTCGTCGTTACGTCACTCCCTCGTTTATAATATTTCGGGGAAATAGGTAGCTTCTAGAGCAAAGTGAAGTCTGTTTTAGGCTTCTTTTTATGTACTCTTCAGTTTGAAGCGTATTACTAAACTTCAGGGTGTACTCCCGGAGGGTTGGATGTTACTTTCGTGCCTATAACTAACAGGACTGGTGTAAACAGATTTTTAGGAAGTAGGTCAACTTTTTAATCTTAAAGAATAAATTTAGGTAGTAACAGTAAAATTGTTGGTATTTGATATTACAAATAATATCTATGAGCGGTTTTATAATAAAACTTAACTGTTAATATTTAGTTAAATAAAAAAAAAACTTAGCTGTTTAACTTTAGTAACCAGTTAGGTATCCTGTGGACATTCCTTAATCAAATAACCTATTTCGAATCGATTTAATTTCGATGAAAATCCAAATTCATAGGCAGCAAAATAACTAAAAATAAAGGCAAACCATGTAGGTTTGCCTATATTAGCTATAAAAACCAAATATCAACTACAATTACCACATCAAAGCTCATCCGCAGTATCGCATCTCTAAAAACCATCTCATTCGCGCGTCACATGGAATTAGCAGTTACATCGATATGGGCGGCCGATAGAGGGCGTTCTTTTCAAGCTGTCATATCAGGGACGCCGGCAATCACTCAACACCTGCTCGCGCTCGTGTGGGACGGAGGGATTTATAATGCAGCTGAATGTTATTGAGAACTTGGTTACTCTGTTTAGTGGGGAAATCATTTTTTTGATACTAGTGAGGAGAAGAATTGGAAATGTAAGAACCTTTTTTATCTCAATTTCATCTGTAGTCTCAGGAGCAGGTGGAATAGAAGGATAGTTTTTGAGGGGCATGGAAAACCCATTCCGGGATCACTAAATGCGGTAAAGATGTTTATTTTGCTTAAACTACTAGTTTCATGTATTAGGATATAAAAGTAATTTTGACAACTTGGTATGAGAAGATTGAATTGAAGGATGATCTTTATGTTATAGTAAGGATAATTAAATGTTACAATGCTTTGTGAGACAAATTCCTGTATTATGTTTTCTTCATAGTCTGGATTTGTCTTCCATGCCACCTGATAGAAAGTGAACATTAAGACTAAGGTAAGCTGGTATACATAGAATTAGTAGTTACATCGATATGGGCCGCCGATAGAGGGCGTTGTTTTCAAGCTGTCATATCAGGGACGCCGGCAATCACTCAACACCTGATCGCGGTGTGTGTAATTAAGACAAAGGTATTTTCAGAATAAGTATTAAGCTAATATAAATTTCGGAATCATGCTTCTTTTCGACCGACTTCCAAAAAGAGGAGGTTTTTTTATGTCTTTGTTACACGATATTTCGGACAATTATCAATTGATTTTGAAAATTGTTGTTTCATATGATAGAGTTCATAGACCTCATAGTTGGTCACATTTAAATTCATCGAAATCGGTTGAGTGCTTCATTGAAAACTTCAAACTTTTGAAAAAATATGTATGATTTCGGAGAATGTTTACGTTGATGACATTCTCATCAACTCAGCCAAAGTTTTGACGTGAAGTCGGTTTTTTTAATGCTCTGCATTCGTTGATTATTTGATATATTTTTTTCTTAGTACCTAAGGTGATGTATATGTAAAATAAATGTTATTAATTTATACAACAATGTTATCATCTCTTCGTCATATTTTTAAAGTAAAATCTATTGTTATATCGTTTCATAGACTATTTTATATTATCTAGATATACTTACATTTGTCTGCATTCAAACCCATAACATCAGCAACATGCTTTCATTTAAGAAATCGAATAAGGCATACATAAGCCCTTCGTGACACAAGTGCCACTCTCAGTGACTGCATAAATCTCAATAAAACAGACCGGATTCTGAATTTTAAACTAAATCAATACAGTGGGAGGGCAATAAATTACAGCTAAAGGAATCCAGACGTTTCATTCTGTTCAGGTGATTCGCTTCAATACTTCAGCAGGGAGTTCGTAAAGCATTCAATTTGACCGCGGTACAGTCGCGGCCGTCGGCGGTCTGATGCTGCTTTATTTGTTTACTTAATTGTACACCGAAAAGGAGTGTGTTTATGATCTTTGGGCGGGAAATTGCGGACTTTGCTGAGAAATACTTCAGTTATTCTTATTTTATGGTTAATGCAGGGGTTTGCATATAAGTTAGCTTGAAGGACGGTAAGTTCTTTTGCGCTAGATTTAAAGTTATATTAATTATTTACAGAGAACAGAGAGCCTGTCATTTTGACCGCGGTACAGTCGTAGGAGAAAGCGCCCCTAATGGACACCTCAAGACTAACAAGACGAACCAATGCTTCATTGTTACATTATGCAAAAACCTTCAGCTTTGTTCAGTTAAGGGTTAAGTAACAGTATTTTGACTAGTGTTAGGTATGTTTTGGTTCAATTGTACCTACCAAAAAATACTGCCGTAACAAAAAAAATAAGCAATAACACGTAATCTCTTTCCTACCAACAAGTCAATCTTTTTACAAACACGCTTATCCAATAGCAGGGCCATTCTAAGTCTACACGGGTATATATAAGCCGGTGAATGTACCCCGCGGGTCAATGTGTATTCGTTACCGGTCTCCTTTGTGCATGTATTGGGATTTATACGAAACCGAACGTGGTTGGGTAATCTTGATGAAGTGCTTCGAAATTGACTGAGTCGCGAAATGGGTTTTGACATTAGATATGATTACTAGATTGTAAAAATACTTAAAGAAATACCTACCCTAAGGGTAGAAGCATAGGGCAGATAGCACTAAAGGAAGCTTTAATAAGCATGTACAGCCGATACATACATACATACATAACCTCACGCCTGTCTCCCTTTGGGGTAGGCAGAGACAAGGGAACACCAATTGCTTCGATCCAGACATACCTCTTTAGCTTCCTCCACGTTCATTAATCTTTTCATACATGATCGCCGGTTACAGGTACTTTTAACTAGGCCCTTTTTAAGAACGTCGCCAATTTGATCGGCGTACGTTCGCCTAGGACGGCCAATGTAGCCGATCCAGGGGAGCAAATCCTTGTTTTAGAGCAAACGAGCAAGTGGGTTAGCACATGTAAAGTATTAGTCATCGTCTAAGGCCAAGACGCGGTACAAACTCTAAGCGCACTAGCAGTTCGTGAGCGGTACAACCGCTGAACGCGGTTACTTCGCGGTTGCCTCTAAATTCAACGCGGTTGAAATTTTGTGGCGGTTAAGTGCGTACAGGTGGTTGCATATTGAACTGGAAAAGCGGTTAACCGGTGTTTAGCCGCCTCTATGGTCAACCGCTAGTGCGTATGGGTGTTAAGGCTCGTAAGCTTTCATGTTACTCAGACTTCAACCCTAGTATAGCTTATGCCTTCTCTTAATCAAGCGATAGCTCTTATTACACAGACCAAAGACTTTAAATGGCAAGTCACGGTGCCCATAATCGCACTGCCTTCCATCCTTTTGGATAGAACAGCAAAGGTACTTAACTATGGAAATAAGACGGTGACAGACGGTAACACTTCACAAAGCGACTATACCCGACCACCAGTAAAATCTTTTACGAGCCAGAGAGCTAGTTCTTTTACATTTTTCTTACAAAGCTAGTATTTCCTGTATGCAGAATTGGCTGAAATACTAAGTCGCATTCAAATTCACCGCCTCCAGAGTGTACATTTATATTTACTTTGCCAGGCGTGAAATACAGAAACTTGTTGACTAAGAGCCTTTTCGAATATATAGGTACTTATATTGGTGCACGTTGCGTTTTCAATTCGAACTTTGCCTTAACTAACAATTCTGCAGGTAAAAATTTTATACGGGAAAATTTTTCAACGATCTTGAAATCGGTAAAATTATTTACGATAGAGTAAAAAATATTTTATAATCGAATTTTATGGCTTTGATGAGATTTTGTCACAATCGAAGCCCCTTTACTTTAACTCGACGTTTCGGTGTCTTTTTACACTTCACTGAAAAAAATGTATTTTGATTATCATGAAACTTATGACGTCCACTTTGGCGATGGGGTAGGACGCCAGTGGTTGCGGGTTTGATACAAGAACGGAGCAAGAAAATAAAATGTTCCGGGTCTGGGCGTTTATCTATATGTATAAGTATTTTATATTCTAGGTTCCGCCCTCGTTCGCTACACAGTATCTCATAACACAAGCTTAGCTTATTTTGAGGGCGTGTAGTTGGTGTGATTGTCTAGAGTTTTGTTTAATGTAATTTAACAACTCGTATAAATTTACTATTTAATCTCTCTCCATCTCAAGCCTAAACCCTCTTTTGGTCACCAACCTCGTAAATATTTAGGTTCACTCTAATAGTATTTTAATCCGCTCTTGGGTAAGTATGTAGTAAAACGACTATCTAAGCGACCCTTGTACAGTCATGTGCATTAATATGTACACACTTCGCAACTTATTCGGTTGTGATAAGGTTCAAATTACAATGAAAATGTGTACATATTATTAAACGTGACAGTACGCAGTTTAGAACCTCACTCGCTTGGATAGCTACAACAACTCCGTTGCTAAATATCTTTGCTTTGGAGAGGAAAATCTTTAAACCTCAAGCTTGAAAATCCAAAATTTTTCAGTCGCTTTCCTTGTCTGAGTAGTATTTGTTAATCCTTATATTTTATTTTGTTTTGTTGTGATTTTTGTATGTAGGTATGTGATGTTAATTTGTGTGTTCATTTTCAATTAATAGTTTTTTGTATGTGCGTCTCAATCTCAATATTATAATGTAATGCTGTGTATATCTTTAAAAGGTAGACACATAAATGTGAAATACCTAATAAATAAATAAAAAGACGTGTGGCACTCGGAGACTGCCGCGGTAAAGCTATTGCATAGCATTTTTTATCAACTTATGCAATTATAATCATTTATTTATTTTATTAATGCAGTAATGTTTGATCTAATATGAAGTTCCACAAGTCCCTAGTAGATGGCGCTGATTGTTTATTAAAGCCCGCATGTAAAGTTATGAAATCAAAGTATCACCGCTGTGCCGGTCGGAGTGGGGGGTGTTAGGTTTTTTTCGTTACGGGATTTCTGGATTCGGTCCCCACGCTCAAGGCCCGCGATAGAAGCTATGCAATAGCTTAATAAAGCTCATCGCCAGGGTAGCGTCATTTAGCGCCTTACATAGGAAAAGGGTAGCTTCTAAATTATACATATAGATCGTATGTAATACTTTCTTTGTGATATTGTATGCTTAATGCCTGGAAACTCACGAACATAAATCATGTAGAGGGGATCGTATCCATTAAATTAGTTTTTCAAAGTTTTAAATATCTTACACAAGTTGAGAATTAAAAAGAAATTAGTAAAGAAATAACAGTACAGCCGAGGTTTATTTTATAACTAACAGCGACGTGCGGTTTTCAGCCGTGGGGTAACTTTTCATCGACTCGGAATTTTGCGATGGAATTTCTCAAGCAAAAATCTGTTTATAAGTTTACAAGATGGGCGTTCCATTCAACATACAAATCCGAACTTTATCATTTACTAGCTGTTTCGCGCGGGTTTACCCGCACAGGTTCAAATCCCGCAGAAACATCGGGATAAAAAGTAGCCTATGTGCTATTCCAGACTGTACACTATCACTATGTCAAATTTCATCTAAGGGCCCGTTCACACCAGATCCGTCAATGACGATTCGTCCAAAAACACGATACCTACGTCATGACGGATACACGTTCACATTGCATACGGAATCGAAATTCACGATTCGTGTTTTTTGACGAATGAGAGTTTTAAAAGACTATACGTGATTTAAGACGTGTCCGTCATTTTACATGATTCGTGATGCGTGTGAACACGGAAATTTAAAAAGCATTGCCACCGTCAAAAAAAAACGAATCATGAAAAAAGACGATTCCTCAAAAAACACGAATCGTCCTGGTGTGAATGGGCTCTAAATCTGTTACTGCAGTGTTTGAGGAACAAACATCCATACATTCATCAATCCAAACTTTCACAATTATAATTTAATAAGACGTATAAATTGAATGAAATGTTTTCGTAACACGGCCGCAACTACTAGGCGTACATAAACAAAAAGAGGCTCATGATAGTTCGTGCAATGTTGGTACACCTGCAAGTTGCAGAAGACGCGCCCTAATTGTGTAGCGTGTTCTATGGAGGCAGAAACTTCTGGAAACCCGTCAGTCTTATTGGTGGCACGAAATTACGTTTCGAAATGTTAAAACTAGTATCAACTGATAAGTTTCTTTTTGTTCTTTTGATAGGTTCTTGCTTATATTTGTAGACTCGGTATTAATTCAATAATTCATGTTTGTTTTTTGGGGTGCCCGAAAGAAAATATTGTACGTATTTTTGCTGCATTATTAATCTACTGAATAAAGCATATAAAGGTAGAATTTGTATATTTTACTTCACTTTTGAAAACAAACCGTTGGGAATACAACACAACGTCTTACGAGCTTGATGTCAAATGCACACATGTGACGACCGGCTGGTGTAGGGGTAACGTACATTGCCTTCTATGCCAGAGGTCCTGGGTTCGAATCCCGGCGGCGAAGGATATTTGTGTGATGAACACAGATATTAGTCGTCAAGTCGTGGATGTTTATATGTTTATTTAAGTTTATTTTCTAATAAAAAATATGTATTTATTCAATATGTATGTTTATATATTTCTTAAGTATATCAGTTAACTAGTATCCATAACACAAGTTCTTTAAGAAACTTAATTTTGGGCTAGATAATGTTGTGTGAGTGTCAGAAATATTTAATTATTTATTTATTATTATTTATGTCAAGATAATTACAATAACTTCTCCCTACATATACCTACGTAAATCTCTGGGATAAAGCAATCTTAAAACTTACTTGCAGATTCGTATAAGCTACGCTAAGCCCCATTTAAATTTACTGATGAATTTTATTAAACGAAAACACAGACAGTTCTTTTTTGGCTTGAGATTAGCTCTTAATCATAACTAAAAAACGCTTAGCTTTATGACAAAAAAATATAAAACTAATAATTACGAAAAGTCCATCATGACCTGCTAATAGGATCAAACATGCGAGCACGTGCCCTCAACGGCACATAATGACGAGAGATCGCCCTTCATCGTTAACTCTTCTGCTTTGAAAATGTCCGACACAAAGTTACACTGAGAAAATATCCTCCGGCTTCCTAAATAAAACATCATTCTCTAAAAACCCTCCGTTTTATCTCACGCGAAACAAGACTTTATGGCTTCCGACATAAGGCACACTTACGACCCTCGCTTTATTTACTCAAGATACACCCCATATATCTGCTGGATGATGTATTGCGCTCGTTCTTACCTGAAACAACAAAAAAATATATAGATGTTTGTACGCGGTGAAACGGAATACATGCCTATCTAATGTTGACTTATTTTTTATATTCGCAAATTTACAAAAAGAATGTTCCTAATTTAAAGTCGCTTCCAATTATATTCCTTTAAAGATAATTGGCATTCTTTTTTTTTTAAGATCACAAATAACATTCCAAATTCAAAACTCCAACATTTTTCGCCTGATTGTCAGTTTATTTGCTTGTTATTACCATGAAATTGTATTTGTATCTTATTTGCCAATAAAGAATATTATTTTTTTTTTCCAGACAAATCAACGTTCGAAATTCAATTTTTATCGTATTCCTTTGTAACTTATTTGCAGGAACTATATCTAAAACCACAGACATACATCTACATAGACAACGCAAATGCACTTTGCGTATCCGAACCCCGACCAAGCGTCGTTGTATTTGAATCGGTTTGCATTTCCCAGCAATAAATATCAGCTGTGACGTCACAAAAGGTATTAAAAAGTCGGCACGCTTGGTTTCAATACACGTGACACGTTGTCTGTATAGATGTATGTCTGTGTCTAAAACACTCATTACTTTAAAACCGTCTCGGCAGGGACTTGTCAAGCCGCGGAACCGGCAAGGGTCTTCAACCCTTAGCCATTTAGAAGTCAACGCCCTTCAATCACGACCTAGGGCAGTGCTGATTGCGCGCGAGAAAAAGCGATGCTGCTAAGAAATGGACCATTTTAATACTTAATGCAACGCACCGAGCTCAAACCCGTTTTAGCGGAGAAATGCTAGTGGGAACTACTAACGCCAACTTGGTATAATATTTATAAAGCCTACGAATGCTTAAGTCCATCCAAGTGAAGGAAAACATAGTTACTTAGCTTAATATTCTAAGTAGAGTACCTACCTTTTTTGGCTTCACAAAAGAAGTATTTAATAGTTAGTGTTAGTATAGAAGTATTAAAATTGGATGTAGCTTTCATACTTTCTTTTCGGTAAGGTATGGAATAAATTGCCAGCGTCTGTTTCTTAACACAAAAGAGGGTTGTCAGATGGTCTTTTAGATTCAGCACTTCTAACTTGTGACAAAATACTATCAAAAATATTGAGGCTAAGAATTTCAAATAAAAATAATATAAAAATAAAACCCCCAGATAATCACACAACTACATGGCCCCAAAGTAAGCATAGCTTGTGTTATGTGATACCATGTAGCGAACTACGGGAACCTAGAATATAAATACATAAATAGATAAACACCCAGACACGGAACGGATAGGTTTAACCCATCGCCAAAGTGGTCGTCGTATAATGATAGGTTGTACAACATGTCTCAGTTTCAGTTATCCTTTTAAATTTTAATAAAAATTTTTGCTTCATTCTCTTTCAGATCTAACTAAAAGATGGGTATCAAAGATAATCGTCCCTTCACTGATAATTTAATTATTACGTATCTTTAAGCAGACAAATCTTTGGTCCAATACCTATGTGAAAACAGAAATAGAATACGGTTCAATTTTGTCTATCATTCGTTGAATAACACATTAGTTATATTTCTAAACTTATCCTAGACAGGCATCCGTGATTGAGCCCCAGTTACTTTTTTCATACCTTACGAGTTTTTTGATTAAATTTGACTATAACCTTCAGCTATGGAATAAGGAAATAATCTTGATAATTTCATACGAACGAACTACAATTTCATGTTATTTAAAGTATAAATTAAGCCGATGTCCACAACCTGCCTAGAACTGAAGCCCAACTGAGCAACCTTTAGTTCGGCTTTAAAATCTCTGCACAAGTTTTATATTCGGTTTACGGAAATATGATCGCACGTCACGATACCCTAATGAACTTAACTGGCTTCCAATTCGTTTTCGTCGCGAAACGCATATACTGGCCTTTTACGTTTAATCCTGTAGAGATTTATTTTTGAATCCTATAGCTGTATACATAGAGCTCTTTGTCAAAAAGAAAATGATTATTTTCGCCCACAAACGTCATCTACGTCTTCAGAACTATTATATCTATTGACATTTCTTCCATGCTGGACTGGGAGCGTAAGAGAAACATAGAATGTGCCAGCTGCTTCTCTTCCCGGGAATACTGTAAAAGTCAGTTAAGGAACAGAGGTTTTATTGGCGTTTTTGCAGGCGACAGGCTGACTTCCTATCGCTTTCTCACCATCATTACAATACCTCCAAATTTCAGTGACATCAGATGTTTTTACAGCCTTTGGTATTCTGCCTACCCCATAAGGGATACAGGCGTGAAGTTATTTATGTAGGTATGTATGTGTATGTATGTAAGGAGTACATAGGCTTATAGAACAAAATGCTTCTAAAGGTATTTATTAAGAATAGCAACACTTAGAAAACAATTTAGAATAAAGTCCCTTTATTTCTTTTCTCCTTATTTTGTGATCTTGAAGTTAAATAAATCCTGTATATTGCTGTTATCAAGTAAACCTTTTCTACGAAAGTTTACGACCTGCCTCCGACGCCAGTGATCGCGGGTTCGATTGCCGCACGGAACAAGAAAAAATATTGTTCCTTGTAGGTGTTTATCTATTTATGTATTTATATTCTAGGTTCCAACTAGTTCGCTACATGGTATCCCCCCATAACACAAGCTATGCTTACTTTGGGGCCATGTAGTTGGTGTGATTGTCAGGGGATTTTATTATTATTTATAAAAGTTATTGCGCAAAAATATAATTATATATTCGTACTAAGTTTAACACCTGTTTCAATGTGTATTGTGTTATATCGCTCTACAAAAAAAAACTTATTACTGTGCGCAAATGCAGGATATTTAACGACAATTTATTCTAAACTAAACAGCATTCAAAAATACACTCTGTCACCGTAACAAAAATCATACTTTACAATCTGCGTCACTTTTCAATCAAACCCCTCACAATCCACTCTCGCGCATAAATACATATATAAGTTTATTTGTGACAGTGAACTACTAAAATACTTAACCAGCTAAATCACTTGCCGAGTGTTACCGAACGCAATATTGTAAACAGAAAACTGCAAGGCTAGGGAGAATGTTCCCAAACCATACCATGTATTAGATCTCTCTTTATTATTATTAGGGAGAAATTACTTTTTCATCAAACTATATTTCTTCGCAATGTTTCTATGCAACGAAATTACGGGTCATCGCCCGGAATATGAAGGTAATTTATATCACTAAAATTCAGCTTTATCCAATAAATAAACTGTAGCAAAGCCATCCTACGCATGCGTAATGGGCACAAAGCAATCAACACTCATTGACAAACGAAATACAAATAAATTAATACATTAGCCATAAGACGTTAATTGTGAACCGTTTCAACGCACAACCTACTTTATTTAAGTCTATTCAAGATGGCATTGAGGATAATCATGAAAGCTGATTTTATTTACGAACGCTGCGTGATTTATATCTCTACGCTGGAATGAATAGGTTTTCCTCAATGATAAGACAATGTTCTCGTGGAAGTTTTATAAATACTAATTCTAAGAATTGATAATGAAACTGAAGGTACAATTTTTTATAGCTATCTTGAAAAAGTATACGGAATAATATTCGGAGTAAAGAAAATCCTCAATACTTAGAAGGACAAGGATAATTATAGAAATAAAATGAAAAGAGTTAGTTGGCTATCAAACAGATCTTAAATTTTATACACAATTTATTAAAGTCAAAAAGGTAATAAAGGTAAGATTTAAGAAAAAAGATAAGAAGAAAAAAGCGAGCTTTTAAATATAAGAATTAATACTTTGATAAAAATCCGTCTGAAGTCTATGAACGCCATAGATAAATCTCAAAGTCAAATATTTTGGATAACTACAAAATTCTAGAAATAAATTAATTACTTAAATTAGCTTCAGGCTATTTAACCCTTGACAATTCTTAAATAATGTTTGAACCCTTCGTCGTCTACAAAATATCGAGTTGAAATGTAAAGTATATTTTACGGGATTATATTCGGTCCAAAAAGTGTTATATTTTATGTTAAAAATCGTATAAACTCCAGACAGTACAAGCTTCGTCATATCTTCAATAACACTTTCACTTTTCCCTACCTCCCAGCGGGTACCACCAAAGGGCCATGTTCGTAACCAACCGAAGGGCCTCAAGTACCGCTGCGGGCGGCCGCTCGCAGGGCGCAGGGCACAGTCCCGATCGATACCGCTCACGTGCTTCTCGTGTTGTGCCCTTTGTTCTTTGAGTAAAAACTACATTTCACCGCTTATTGTTACGTACAGACCTTCATGTTGGATTGTGTCATGGTAAATTTGACTTTTGAATATTATTGATAAAGAACTTCTTTGATGTCATGCTGTCCTGGTTTGAGATGGTTGTAATTTTAAGCTTTAACCAAGTGACAAAGCCGAAAATTAAGTAGGTAACTATAAAATAATCTTGACGCAGTATAAAAAGACAGTCTTAATTTATTTACACTAGCTCGGCCCACTTCGGAATCAGCAAAATTATTGTATAAAATAGTTACAATGTGTTTAAAACGTAGGTTAAGTTAATTATATTTTGTGAGTTTTATGAGGGTGACATATTCTGTATTAGGATAAACCCTCAATAATAAATAAAGAAAAAATATATACATATATATTTACGCTAAGGTGTGTCTGCGTTGACTATTATTTGACTATAATGCTAGATATTTAATACGTCACGACTCCACAGTGGACTGACTACTAATATCTTTATGTCTCGCTTGAAGAGTGCGTAGTTTATTACGCAATTACTAACACAAAAAATAAAGTTTGCAAATATAACTAAATACGTATGCCACGCACATATACAAAAATACTTTGTGAGAGCGGATATTTGTTGTGGAAAAAATGGATATTATATGGGTAATATTTCAACGAGACTGAGCTAAAGCAGCTAAATATTAAAACAGCTAGAAAGATATCTACGTTTTCTTTCATGACAACTAAAACATCCTGTATAAACTTAAGAACATAGATTAAAGATTGCTATTGTTCGCTTTGGGCGTGTAAGATGAAATAGACTTAAGACTTGACTATGATATCTGCTTGTGATATACCCTAAAGCCTGCAGAAATTCACAATGTTATAAAGAAAGCGAGTTTTTAAAACAAAAGATATCATTAAAAAGTTTAAACCAACACGAACTGGAAAAAAATTCGGGAGCGCCTACAAGGAAACTCTTAAAAGTCTTTGTAGCAACCATTCCAAATGTTGTTGTTTAAGGAAAACTCTTTATTTTAAAATAAAAATGGAATTCAAGGTATAGCTTAATATTTAGCGACGTTTCTTTGAAAGCTGTTTAACACGAACATAACCTACAGGATACATAATACAGGATGATCAAAAATCAAAAGTGATAATATAAGACGAAAGATTAAAGAAGTCCACTTTTCCCTTACAAGCCAAAACAAAGTCAACTACAAATATCTTCTGATATTCATCTGGAAATTCTTGGCCCGAATTATAATGGAAAGTTTGAAACTAGCCGGGCACCCTGTATAAACTGTACATCGGTTACAAAGTTTCTGTAAGCACCTCGATTCCATGCAAACTCCGAGCTTCATTTGTTATCGCACATGGTGGAATTAACCATCGCTCCCTATACGGTATTTTCGCGTGCAACAACATAATACACCCCCATGAAATTGTTTTTTTTTCTTCTTTCTTTTCGTTTAATATTTACGTAGGATTGCGCGTTCAAAGTAATATTTATTTAGTCGCCAGAGAAAAACGGAATTAAGTCATAAATATTTTTGTTTTCTTTAATATGTTCGTATGTCGGGTTTTTTTTTGAAATTGATTATATGAAAAATTATTTTAATTTGAATTCTATGTGCACGCGGTTGGGCGTTATGCTATTATGGCCTTTAGAGCCAGGCCCTTTAGATTTGAAAAAAGTAACCTTCAAAAATTACAAATTCTTAAAATTGGATATTAAGAAGCCGTGGAATTATAGAAAATACCTAGGCAGGCAAACGTAAATTAAATATTTATAACAATTTGCGAAACTCACGTTTTAGTTTGACATTAAACAACAAAGCATAAATATGACATAATATGTCAAAAGTGTGACTCTATTGGATATTTGAACGGTTACGGCATTCAGGACTCAGGTATTTGTAGGAATCTCACGGTTTATCAAAACAAATGATTATCTTGACATTTTGAACTTCTAAAAACAAATACTTAAAGTTTATGTTGCTCTAGTCATATTTAGCATTCATTTATTTCGCAATGCTAACTTATTTGCGTCTACTTTTTTATATGAGAAAGTGAGAGGCGTGTGCTTTCCTTGTAACTTGGTGAAAATGGATAGTCAAGATCACGTGTCCACCATGATGTATCTCATCAATTTACGCTGGAGAATTTGAAAGAGAGTCAAAATCAAAACACTTTTTTCTACAATTCCTGTACAGGGACTACTTATTCTTGTCTAGTCAATGTAAGTCATAATTTTCACAGTGTTTTCGTCCAGTGCTTGGCTATACAATAAGGGCATTCCCGTTTGCCTCATAGAGTTCAGGCACTACAAGGATGACATAAGCGTGCAAGCATTCTTGAAATGCATGTAATAAAACAAAACTTCATTTTTTTCTCAAGCAGCCTATTGTCATCAATGGTTTCTCAAAAATGTGATGGCCCTTGTCGTATAATAAAAATCTTTGCTCTATCTTACATTTTGATTAATGGTATTATGGAGCATTGGCCGAATGTTCGGTTGCTGACTCAGCCCTGGGTTCGTGTCCGATTTTGGTCTATTTGGAAAACAACTATTTCTAAATCGACTCAGTGCTCGGTTACTAGGATATCATACAGGTATGGAACACTGCGTAGTCGCCAAACTGGAGCTTTCTTTGGGGTTCAATTTTTGGTGTATTAATTTGACTCTTATTTACTTTGAGCCTTCTTAGAAATATTATGAAATATACAGTCACACAAAATTCCAAATGCTCTAACAAAGGTTGATTCGTAAAAGCTTTTAGCATTTCATAATTCCCTTAGCTTGTCGTGTAACCACCATAACCGACGACCGAACATCCCTCCGCAAGGACTTATCTCCTCAAAAAAGGAAGCCCACAACTTCACACAAGCCCATCACACGGCAACACAAAAGGAATTAATCCTATTTAAACTAACCTTAAAAAAGCAACACAATTACTTCCAATTTGTACACAGCTATCTACAAATGGCCGAGTCACGAAATACGACTGCAATCCAGGAATGTTCTACTATTTTTTTTAACCTCACCACGCCCGCTAACTTTGTATCTTTGATAAGGGCGAACCGATCTTGTTCAGCATTCTTTGTGACCATTTAAAATAATGTTGGGTTACTTTTTTATGGCTTGTTAGGCCTGGCAATCACTGTGTCAGTGAGAAAGAAACAGATAGTCAGAATAAAAAAGAAGAAGAACGAATGGTATATGTGAAACCCTTACGTGTGACGTAAGATTACTTACGATTGTTATAGTTTAAAACAGATGAATCTACATCATGATAATTTCTTACAGTAGCATTTAAGACCATGAAAATCTTATATGTATGTACGAATTGAGAAAGTAAATATTTTCGCCACTACATCGATTTGTTTTAAACGTACGCTTTGGTCTTTTTGCAACTATTTACGAAATATAGAAACTCTCAAGATTGTTTCTTAAAATTAACTATTTCAAAGCCAGGTCTACCCAAAATAAAACCGCAAAGACCGAGAGTATATACTACTTAATAGAAAATTTAATACGAAAGATATATTTATGGCACACAGCAAGAACTCGGTATGGTTTTAACATACACCGTCAAGTTTTGGCAAACAGCCAACTGAGTTAAAGAGGAGGAACTAGTTTTTAACAATTGGCAGTTTTGGACGAAACCGGGGAAATTTTAAAATACAAAACTGGAGACTTCTTAGTTTATAAAGGCGACTTCGTTGCCAATTATTTGCTAACCGAAGTTACGGCGTCCTATTATTATCCTATAGACCAAGGGGTTTTTTTTTTTAATTTGATCTCTAACTGAATGCCGACACGTTTCTTTTTACCAAAGGGGTTTAAAACGGTTTGACCATAACAGACACGATCCCAATTATGCCTACGCTGCTACAAGAGAGCCATTAGATCGGTTCTAAGTTTGTATGGCTTACAAATGTGCAGGCGCAACTTTTTTTTATACAGAATATTGAATGATTTTGATGACCCTGGAGGCCTGAATCGTAAGTCAGCTTTCCGAACAAAAGAAAACATAAAATTGATTCTTTAAAAATGGTTCAAATTTATACATGCTGACTTATATTTCATAAAAAAAGACTCAGACATCGAAAGTTGTTAGCAAAGCCATAACCACAAACAACAGTTCCATTTTTACATTTTTATCACAGTATTTACATTTATTTTTGGACAGTTAGATGCACGCTATCAACAAAACGCTCTAGCATTAATAGAAAAAGAAAAAAAAATAGTTTACTAACAGTCTCATTAGCAAGCTCATTACCACTTAACCTAACCCATTCTCTCGCTATTCACACCGAAACAAAACCAAAAATACAACTTCATAACGATCATAAACATTCTTTTAAAAAAGCAAATAATCTTTATCCATTTTTAAGACTCTTAAACGGCTCTTTGACACGACTTGTAACGTGAAAATGTCACAGAAACATTTAACAGTAAAAAAAAACACGAGTCAACATGGTAGGAATTTGGTAAAGTGAAATTTACACGAGTCCAGCATGCAACACCGAGCCACGACGTTAAATACTTATGAGTTGAAAACTTCATTCTAAATACACAGTCATATGTTTTTGCTGCACCAGCAGGCGTTGATACGTGGCAAACACTCGTGAAACTTGTTTCTAAAACTGCAAAAAGTTTAACTTAAAACTATCTTTATTTCATAGGTTTATTCATATATAAACTCGAAAAAAGTGTTATTATACACACATAACATACAAGAAGTTTCTATTTAATACAGATTATTTTCTATCTGTCCGGCTCAAATAATAATTATCGATTATAATCACGAACTCAGAATTCTGAAAGAGTCCCGACTAGAGACATAACAGGCCTTTTAAAAACAGTATACCCCAAAGGCTTTTATCATCTACCTACGAAATCACCTCACATACACAATGTCTCGCGTCTAAAAATTTGCAAGAGGGAACCCTTCTGAATAATGAAATAATTGAACAGATAGAAAACCCAAATGAAAATACACATGTGGCTCATTTGTTTACCTTTCAAAAACCACCCTAGTCCTATGATGGTCTATGAAACAAAAAAACAAACAACGTTATACCCTTATAAATTTTAAATACCTTTAGGGTGGATCTCTTATAACAAGCCATGTCCTCATTAAAAGCTAGGTACTATTGTCTGAATGGCATGTACCTCCTCCAACTGCAATCAGATATTACACCGTTTCATACAAACAATATTTCAATCAGTACCGCAACACAATCTTCTCTGTCGATTTTTATCAAAGAAAACTACAGCTTTCCACGAGAAAATAATGTTATTTGATAAAAATAACTCCGAGGAATATTATAAAAATTGCAAGCATGTGGGTGGAAGATAATATTATAAAATAAATAACAAAATTCCGACCGCATTGAAGCTATGAAATGAGGAATAGGTACCAGAGTCCTTTGAAAACTCGTTTTTCATTACATTTTATAGTGATATTTCTAACTGGGAATGAATGGTTCTCGTTATCTGGATTTAAGGTCTCCCGTGGACTTTTCTATTCTAGGGAATGAAGTAACTACTGGATAATCCGTAATTTATCTAAAGTCTTCGCCATTCATTATATCAAGTGTAAAAGATTCCTGGGGTTTTATCGTTTTCATAAAATCTACCTTATTTTTTAATAAATATTAAATCAATTAAAAAGAAATGTAAAATCAGAAGAGAAATAACGATCTTTTCTCTAAATGTAGAAAATACGATAATACGTTTCACCTCGGCATTTCGGTGACCTTTCAACATCTCAGTTACAAGCAAACCACCTCTTATTTTATAAAAATACAACCTTCAATACCTAATATTCAGAAACTATGATCTGTATATACCTATCTGAAGATTTGATTAATATTGCAATCGGCTTTGTTTCAGTAAATAAAAAAGCAGTAGGCTTAGAATGCCTGGTTATGATTGTTAAGGCGGATGGATTAAATAAGGAGCGTTGTACCACCCCTAGCGATCCCTTAACAGAGGTCCTTTTAACCCTTAAAGTCGACGCAAGGGTATGCCGATTGTGTTTTATTTTAGAGAAATACTGCAGTTAACTAGGATTGGTAAAAATTGTTCTTGGTAACCTACCTATGTTTGAACCCCAACAAAATATAGGCGATTAGAAGTTCCGAAGCCGTGAGTTTTTATGCTTTCGTCGTCATTTTTAAGTTACCGTTGTTTGTAATCCAAAAAAGGTTTGTAATAAATGGCCAAATTAAATATTTAAAACGACAAGAAATAATCGTTTTAAGAACGCGTAAGGTAAGAATAATGTAAACACAATTTCAAATATGTATAAAAATAATGATGATACCACCCAGATATGGCCAAGAAATTAATGCCAAAATGAAAAGGTAAAATTTCAAACTTTTAAAGTTTTTAAAATATGGTATTAAATTACGAAATTCTAATCCACCAAATAAAAAACGTTTCTGTAGTTATGTAACTTAATATCTAACGAAAAAAAAAATCCATAACATGCATCGGCAGCCCCAAAAGTACCAGGAGCTCATAAGCGCGCGATTGGTCATCGATTACCAAAGTACACAATGCTTGACCCGAGGGGAGGCTTAAGCCATCAGCGACTCCTCAATCATTCATTACCAAGGGATTACGAGCTCGCTGTGTCAACACTGCGTATTGATTTCCAAGGAGTTAGCTTCTTCACGAACATTAAGCTGTAAGCATGGCTGTAATTCTTGTTGGGCTTCACTTAGTTTTTTTACGTCTTGTAATATTTGTTACAATGTTGAAGAAAATACGAGTAGGTTACACGCCTAGGGTGGAGTTCTTGTAATTTCATAAGTGAGACTAATTATTAACGTTCTATTACAATGCATGAAATGCAATGTGAAATATTTAATTTACTAACAGTTAGAACTCTTTGCTGGCCTAGTAATATGAGCGCGAAGACTACCTAGGTTGTTAGTCAAATTGAATTTATAAGTACTATTTTACTGCCGCGGCTTCACTCGGCGCCATTACATCTACACCTTCTGAAGAATATGCGATAAAATCCTATTGATATTTTTCCTTAACAAATCAAAAACATACCAAAATGTAAAGAGAAAATTCAAATAAACCATAATCGAATTAAAACCACAAACAAGGCAATAAAGAAAACAGCGAAACGAAACTTTACATCTTGTCTCCCGGCTTGTCTTCACCAAATATGGCGACCGAGTGGGCCGACCAGACCAGACCAGACCACGAGAGTGTTAAATCAAATGTCCTGATTATTTGTTAAGCTAACGGATTTAAAAAGTTTAAATCGAAACAATTAATGAAAAATGTGATAAATAAAAATGTTATCACATTTTTCATTTATTTAAGAATAATTGAGCATTTTAAATGCAAAAACTTAAAAACATTATTAAATAAAACATTGCAATGCTTCACTTTAACTGGGATTCACAATTTCTGTGAGAGAAAATTGGTCTCGGGTGGTCTTAACTGCAAAGCTATAGGTACCATAAGATGGAGCTACGTCAAAAATGTGGTAAGTAATTTCGAGGCGTACCGCCAGGCCCCGGTAGCTCAGTGGAAGAGCACTCATCCGGCAAACGAGAGGTCCCAGGTTCGCATCCTGGTCGGGTAATTTTTATTTATTACATTTTTCATTTATTTACGAAACAATTAATTTGACGCGCCACTTTTTTAACCGTAACGACGGGACACCAAGACTCAACTAATTTAAACGTATGTAATATACTAAAATACTAGTTGTCATTCGGGGCTCTGCTCTCGTGGAGTATGCGCAGTAAAGCACAATATCGGTGTAATAAATGGATACTGTACAGTCATGTCCAGGGACCGGAAAACCCCTTTATTTGATTTAGCCTATTGATAGGGTAACCCTATCAAAATCTTACCATATGGAAGTGTAACCCTATTGATATGGTAAGCCTATCCACGTGGTAACACTTTGAATAAAGTTAACTACTTTCGGATGCGCTTACCCTGTGATAGGGTTAGCCTATTTCTATCTCTTTCCGCGCATGCTGTTGAATTCGGAAGTATAATTCGAAGTGCGAGATTGAATAGATGGTGATATTTTTGATAATTTGATATTCTTAGAGATTAAATTTGCCTGCAGGTTTTAAAACCCTATTGAATCGGTAACCTTCAATAGGGTTTTCGATAGGCTTACTGCTTACATGAAGCTAACTCTATTGATATGGTAAGCCTTAAATTAGGGTAAGTCTTCGATACGGTTAGCAAATTGATAGGGTTTTTTAAAACAAGTCTATGAAAAACCCAATCAAAAACCTCTTTAAGGGTAAGCGGTTCCGGTCCCTGGTCTATGTCTAATAAGATATTTACACTTCGCAACTTATTCGGTCCTCATAAGGTTCAAATTCCAATGAATGTATAAATATTATTAGACTTGACTATACTTATGGCTGTGTAATACCCAAATCCGTGTTCATACTCAGTTCTCATGCTTTATTATTATACAGGGTGACTGGTGACAAATTTGCAATACTGAAGGAGAGCACTCTGTACTCGATTCTGATCAAAATTATGTAATAAAAGTAGGTACTTAATTTTTCACCAGAAATCCCTATAAATAAATAAAGAGACGTTACTACACTTTTTCCGACGCGCTGCCTCAGTCAACACGCACACAGCAGTGTTCCCGCCACACGCACACCACCACCCGCTAAGTATTTATTGTATTACGCTAATGTAACCATGCGTTGCGTAATGAATTCTTTAAATTTCGGAGAAGTTTACTCAGTAAATAATTAAGATTTATTTTTTAATCATTTTTTTCTCTTCATGTATGATCTTAAACTATCACGTCCTGGAATTTTGAAAGTGACCCACCAGTCACCCTAATTCTTATACCACTAATTCCTGTGATTAGGGCTCGTACAAACTAAGACATCGCTTTTTATAACATTTTAGATCGTAAAAAGTTAAGACAGTACTATCATTATTCGTAATTTATTATATTTAAAACTGCTTATTGTTGCAAATAAATAATTTCTGTTTCCATCATCATGACTATCAACTAAGCTTACAATACGACTTAGAACAGTGGATAGACCTGTAGAAAGCTGGTTTTACTGATTTTATCTTATCTGCCTATCTGTATCTATGCAATTTGCATATATCTATGGCCATATGGTATACAAGCTTAACAAACATGGCTACAAAAGCCAAAATAGGATTTCGTACGATTCTGGTTTATTATTTCTAGGCTTTATCCTCTCCAATAGAAAACAAAAATAAAATTTTTTGAGTAGTTAAAGACAATATGAAAACATTTAAGATTTAAAGTGAAAAGAACTTTAAGTGGCTTCTTTTAAGTTCTATTATGATTTGAAAAAACATAAGAAAGATTTTTTAATTAAAAGGCCCATTTCTTAAAAAGTTTTGGTACCGTTGAAATGCAGAAACAATGCCTAAAGTAAACTTCTCTACAATTATTTAAAGAGAACGACTTTCTGTCTTTATATACGGATATATCTTTGGAAATACTAAACAGATTTCGATCGAATTTGTACTAGTGTAAGAGTAGGTCCCGGGGCTCACTATAAGCTATTAATCATCAAGATTCATAACCCACGAGCTAAAGTATCACGGTTTTTGTCAACAAGTCGGTGAAAATATAGATTTGAAAAGGTGCTTCCATGCTGGACTGAAAGCAAAAAAAAAACGTAGTATGTACCAGCTGCTTCTCTTCCCGGGCATACAGCAAAGGTCAGTTATGGGACAGAAATTTTACTGACGTTTCTGTGGGCGATAGGCTGAACCCCTGTTACTGCATCAGTCTCATTTCATCTATATAATACTTTCCAACGTTTGGTGTTCTGCCTGCCCCATAAGAGATACTGGCTTATAGGTATAAAACATAACGACAATATAAAATCAAACTACACCTGAGCGTAGCCGGTAATTATATAATATACAGAATATATAAAATTTCAGATTCCGCATAGCGAACGAGCACGGGCCAAACCGCCGCTAACTGGCTGTCAATCTTCATGAGTTTAATTTCTCGGCGTCACAGACACATTCGCCTAGCAACACCATGTGATAGCAGCTAATTTTGTTCACCGCGTATTGATATTAACTTCTTCCTAATTAGAAGAACAAAAAGATTTTTTTTTTAATTAGGGACTAAGAACTGGCAGTTCATAAAATATTGCCGAAGCACATCACCGACGCTGGAGCGGTAATATGCGGTCAGTCTAGCCGCGCCTTGAGTTAAATGTGATGCGAGTGCAGCGCGGACGCAGTTGTGTAACCGAGGGCAACTGCCAAGTGCTGGAATATTTTTAATTTGGTAGACGTGTAGTGTGTTTGATGCGCGGAGAAATACGTCGAGAAGGCTGATTGTTAAACAGTTACTACAAATACGTGCTTAGCCCTATTTTACTGATTTGTTAGAAGTTACAGAAACAGTTAGAAAAGGACTCGAGAAATTAATATTCACAAACTAACCGACGACATTTACATAAAGTTACCAACTGTTAATAAGTCACAAGTGTAATTTACAAAAGCGAGCTCCTAAATTACCACAAAGCAAACAAGTTTAATTTAAATTCCAACGAGCCCTTAATGAAAATCATTAACAACATCAAAGCATCAACATTAACCAACTGAAGAGTCTCGACGGAAAAAAAACCGTTCAAAAATTAACTTTATTACGCGGAACACAGACTACACTAGGGCTACGGATTACGCAACCGGCGCACCTGCCAAATAACTGGAACGGTAATTATACACCGTGTACTTTGCACACTGCGTTTATATGCAGAATAGAGCGAAATTTCGCCGATACCACACCCGGCTCGCGTCAAACAAAGCGCATTCAAAGCGATTGAATTCACAAACCGGCAGGAATCGAAACGGCTCGATAACCACATCACACATAATACAGGAACAAACAATTGCGATTCTAGGTAAAATGGCCGTTGGCGACAATAATTAATGTTGTCATCGTTAATTAATCATAATATCTGACGAGTCCACCACCACCGGTGCAGTTGCTTCGTGACAGGTGACGTGCGGACATTCGCAACTATCAGTGTGCGCGCGGCCAAGTCAAGTGAGAACCGTGAAGGTCGTCGAGTACACGGTAATATTATCTAAAGTATTTCAACTCGGCCGCATCTTTGAAATAAACGCCTACAGCGCAGCGGTACTTTCACAAGCGATTGGGCTGCCCGCCTTCAGAATTTTATTTACATTTACCTACTTTATGATTACTTCCATTTAGTTTTGTGATTAGAAATATACTGTTTTTATGTAAGTTAACAAATAAAATATATTGTGAATTGAATAGGAAGTGTTGAACAAAATGCGTTTTGTGTCAAAAAACCACGTTTACGTTTGGATAACAAATCGGTCTTATAAATTAGCCACCGAAAAATACTTGCGCCTCGACTGAGACCTACGAAATGATTTAATATTAAATTATAAAGTATCAAGAAACCGCATTCTAAGCTCAATCAAAAATTATTTTGGCATGCGGCCAGTCGCGACTGTCGATATTGAGCCGCGTCTATACCTACGCGTTTGGTCCGTTTGTATGATCTTGAAATACTGTATAGATAATATTACCGTGCCGAGTATTTTCGAGTTAAAAACTACGTGTTATGTGATCTATCGTAATACGTATCTTTCTCGACAGGGTTCATTATATTTAGAACGTTATTGGTGTCACCTCGCCTAGGTGACACGGTGAAAGTCAAATGACAATGTAACTTTACGACACTAAAAAAACATGGTAGGTGTGGGGTATTATGTTGTAAACGAGACACTTCGCTCTACAATAAATATTATGACATAATCGGACATTAACGTAAGTACTATATTTATATTTTTCTAAAGCCAGATATTTATTACCTACTCTCTTTAATTTTTCGTGTACCGAAAGTAAATGAGTTTTTTTCTTCGTCGTAAATTCTTCGGACCTTTTTCAACAAATGAAGTAATTATAGGACTTGACAGATACAAAGTTGATACGACATTTTGCGGTTAACGGTGTTGCTAGTTACCTAAGTGTCATACCGCACTCGTGGCTTCCACGTCATCGGCCTTCGGAAAGCTACAATCACCGTGATTCAACAGCTTACAGCAATAAATATTAATAAATAAATATTTCTGACACTCACACAACATTATCTAGCCCAAATTAAGTTTCTTAAAGAACTTGTGTTATGGATACTAGATAACTGATATACTTAAGAAATAGATAAACATACATATTGAATAAATACATATTTTTTATTAGAATAAACTTAAATAAACATATAAACATCCATGACTTGACGACTAATATCTGTGTTCATCACACAAAAGACAGTTCCATTATATAGTAAAGCCGGCAATGTATCAAAAAGTCCGTATACAGAAAGAAAGCTGGAAACTTATAAGCGCTTACCGGCGCTTGACAGCGCTGGTCCGTTCCACACAAAGGAAGCAGGTTGAGGCAGACCAAGCAAAATGTCGGACTCATCGGACGATGATTTCCCAGCGCTGACCAGCGCGTGTTGAAGCTTGTCGGAACTTGTCGGCACCGTTCAGTGCTTATCGGCGCGCATTCATATATTTTCCTGCGCGGGTCACCAGCGCTGTCAAGCGCTGGTAAGCGCTTATAAGTTTCCAGCTTTCTTTCTGTATACGGCCGCACGACGAAGCCCCGCGCGACGCACCGCCTGTGCTTTAAAATGCCCTTACTGCGGTTATCCTCGACAACGATAAATCAAGCCTTTTATCGATGTTTTCTTTGATATTTGGCACTTAGAGTACCTATGTATTTTTTAAGAATATGACATTTTTGGTACTGTGGGCTTAATCATGGTATCAAATCGAGTATTTCTATCTAGTCTAATCAAACAGGACTTTTTGCATTGCAAACATTTAAGTTAATTGCATTGCAAACATTTAAGTCGTCGTGGCGCCGTGGTTACTGTGTGTATCATACGATATCACAGATTAAGCAACGTTTGGTGCGGTCGGTGCTTGGATGGGTGACCGCCGACCATTAATTTCTCACGACGACTTCCGTGCTTCGGAGGGTACGTTAAGCAGTCGGTCCCGGGTGCTGTATACTAGTATACAGTAGTCGTTAGGGTTTGTCAGAAGCCACTTTGGCGCCCTGAAAATTCTGACATCCACCACCCAGCACTGGGCCAGCTTGGTGGATTATGGCCTATACCTCCTCGTCACCCAGGGGAGAGACTCATGCCCTGCAGTGGGCTCATTACAAAGAGTTGTGATGATGATGATGATGATGATGATGAAACATTTAAAAACATCCCATCCTTGGTAGGGATGGCTCGTCAGTGCAACGTAATTGCCAAGGAAAACCCGGCATTCGATATTTTGTTACCTAAACCAGAACTGTTTAAGATATTGTCTATCTTTAAGAGCTTACAACTGAGTGAATAGTTAATTAATAGTTCTCTGTGTTATGATATTTTCGCATTTATTATTTTTATTTTTGTACTCTAGATAATTTAAAAGTAGGTCAACGAATGGGTGGCTAATATCGTTTAATCTGCTCTTGTAAAATATATTACCTAAAGGCTAAGGTATTTTTAATATTTAATTAAATTTTTATATTATATACTTATCTAATAGTCAGTGTTATTTTATATTTTCTCTACACACATTCTTGTGGAATGCAACCTAGACTAGAATAGTTTTAAGTTTGTTACAGGTGTATTTTATAGTTGCATTCTGTTTTGAGTATTAAATAAATAAATAAATTATGGTGCGCATGTTAGCTAACATGATAGGATAAAATGAGAAAAAAAAATTTTATCTTGTCGTTTCGAGTATTTATCGATGGACGCATGCTAGCCCGGCTGGAGTATATATCTTACCATCCGTACAGCTAGCTCTATCGGTCGGTAGACTGGCGGTAACCGTTAGCAGGAACTGGAGTCAATGCCCGCGGGATCTTGGCTTCCATCATCCCGTGATTTATACCGTGCCTCCCAATTTAAAGGGGGTATTAAATTTTTCTAGAGGTAAACTCGGGTTAAAAAAGGAAGAGTTGTTGAGCTCATTCACGTAATTATTTATTTATTTACTCTTTATTTTTTATTAAAAAAATACAGATAAACATAAAAGGATAACAATGTACAAAATGCGGTCTAATCGCTCTAGAGCGATCTCTACCAGACAACCTAATCTCTACCAGACAACGTATTTTGTTATTTTAAAGTTACTTATGTAACTTAAGTAAGAAGTTAGTTGTACAAATATTATGCTAAGATTCCACGATTCATAATCTAAAATAAAACACTTTTTAACCGGATTTATCGCGTATAATATATATTTTACATTTTAACTCGCCGCCGTTTCGATGTCTTTGCAGACCCTGTGGTAAAAAAATAATTTTATACAATAAATTCGGTTAAAAGTGTTTTAAGTCAGTTGAGCTGTTTGAAAGAAGCTTACTTTTATTGAGATGGAAATCTCTGATTTCATTGAATGACTCCAGAGTTTATAAATTCATCACTTCATTTTAAATAAAGATTAGACGTAAACTATGAATTTGATAAAAAAAAAGCCGTATGTAGTCCTAGTAAATTTATAATTATTAAAACCATATTACAAATGTTTTCTGCATTGAATAAAAACCCACTACTAGATCGATTTAAAAAATTAAATAGAGAGTGAAAATATGATTTTATTAGTATACTAACCGTTCCCCGTGATTTTACGCGCACAATTTCGAATCCCGCGGGAACATCGGAATTAAAACGTAGCCTTAGTGCTATTCTAGACTATACACTATCACTATGCCATCCAACCAAACTTTCACATTTATAATATTATTAAATAATACCGCAAAATCCCTATTCATTACTGTTATAATAATCGATCTTTAGATGCTCGCTTATCGATAAGATGCACATCGTTAAGATAAAAATATCGATAGTAACCAAACCGAATGCGACAGTCGATTATTCGTGTTGTGAACTGTAGAAAAATAAATCGATATTATGAGATATTTAATTATTATAGTCCATGCTGGGCTGGAAGCGAAAGAAAAATATAGAATGTGCCAGCTGCTTCTCTTCCCGGGCAAACTGTAAAAGTCAGTTAAGGAACAGAGGTTTTAAAGTACTTTTCATGATTGCTCAAGCTGACCTATACAGCTCCAAAGCTAATTTAATATGCAGCCGAAATAGACAGTATTTTCCCATGTTTTTCTGTACATAAGGGCTAATTTTCGGTACTACAATTTATCAAAAATATCATCGATTCTTTCGTTCTTCGGACTGTGTTATCGACAGTTCCTTCTCTGCTGGCAATAACTAAAAACCACCGCAGTAACGATATTTCTGCAACTATTCAAGTTCGAAAACCTAATCGTCTATGTTAATTGATGATTGTACCGAGGCATACTCATAGTTTTGGCTTGGCACCCTTGTGCTTTTTTTTTTAATTTTATCAGGATAGGACGTTTGTCTTCCATGCCACCTGATGGAAAGTGCGCATGAAGACTATGGTGTTACACGTCCATCCACGAGAAACCTATTCACTCGACACTTAAAAGTTCCAGGACTGTAGTGGTCAGGAAAAACAGACGCAGGCAGATTGTTCCACACCTTGGCAATCCGTACCAAAAAGGAACTATCGAAGCGTTTTGTTCGACTTCTTGGTAAATCCACTATATGGAGATGGAAGTTCTGTCTGCGTCTGGTAGTCCGGTGGTAAAAAGGGGTGGGTTCAATTTGGTCAAAAAGAGCACTCGCACACTCACCAAAATGTAGCCGATAAAATACTGTCAAACAAGCAACCTTAGAATTTAAGGGCGCCTTCAAATTAGTCGCGCTGCATTTGCGCTAGAGCCGCACATCTAATTTAAATCTAAAGGCGTTTTAATAAAGGACAGTATCTAAAAATTAGGTCCCTTTCTTAATCCATATCGACTTATCATCAAGACCTGGTAAGCTTGAGTCGACAAAACTCAAATAACTGAATATTTAACTCCATTTTACTCACAGTCTTGACTCTCGACCAACATGTTTTTAAATAGACGCGTACTTGTTAGTATTGTACATACGATTAAATAGACATAGTACTTGATAGTACCGTACATACGAACGTATGCCTCTAACACCGAGCTAGGCCCTCGATAGCTCTCAAGCACATCTCGAATTACAGCGCGCCTTCATTAGCGCCGCTCGTTAATACAACGCCGAATTTGAAAGTCGGATTTAGATCTTTCGATGGAGAACAAATAGCGTCGAGTGCATTCACCTTGAATACCTATTTGTAAAAGGCTTGTTTGGGTAGTCATTAAATTAAACAGTTTTAATAAGTAAGAAAAAAGTCCCTGAACGAAATTTTAAATATAAAATCAACGAATGCAGAGCATTAAAAAACCGACTTCACGTCAAAACTTTGGCTGAAGTAGAGGGTCGTCAAGTTAAACGATCACCGAATTCATACATATTAAAAAAAACATGAAATACTCAATGGATTTCGGTGAAATCACACACTAAATCAAATCACTAAACAGTGTCCTCTATTATATGAAATAAAAATCATCAAAATCGGTTCACCCAGTCATAAGTTATGAGGTAACAAACATAAAAAAAACATACACGACGAATTGAGAATCCCCTCCTTTTTTTGAAGTCGGTTGAAAAGTTTTTGTAGTTAAATGTTGCTTTTAATATCTGAAATGTCTATCTAAGCTTATATGTACAAGTACTGTATACAAGTAGAACAAGACTGGATTAACATACTTTATACAATTTACTCTAATAATCTCCTATGAAAATTGGGTTTGTAAATGGAGAGACAACGAGAAGAGTTTTGCTTCCATGCTGGACTGGGAGCGAAAGAAAAACGTAGAATGTGCCACCTGCTTCTCTACCCGGGCATACTGTAAAAATCAGTTATGGGACAGAGGTTTTAAAGGCGTTTTTGTAGGCGATAGGCTGACCCACTGTCACTACAATAGTCTCTCTCCATTTTTATAATACCTCCTGTCATTAGACGGTCCTATAACCTCTGGTGTTCTGCATACCCCATGATACAGGCGTTACGTTATGTATGTATGTATGTAGTGAAAAAGTTTCCTTCCTGACAACCATAAGTACGTAAAGTCTATATAACATTAACTTTACTTTGTGTTCCTTTATGAATGATATAAGTGCCTTTAGTCAGGGTTGTGGACGTAACGTTACGTAAGTATTCTGTTAAACACCTGAGACAGTTCTCCAAACTGGCCCTATCCAAAATCGTTGCCTAATTGCGTCACGGAGACAGTCAAGCACAAAATCAAAGAAAATTGGTTTAGTGGTCGAAAACAGTGTCTGCTTCCGACGCGCGGTTTCAAATCTCTTTCGCAAGCACGTTTTTTTTACGATTTCAAATAGTAAGTTCATCGACCTGTTGCGTAAAGTATGTAGCTCTGTGGTATTAGCAATTTACAACGCGTATTACGGAAAGACGAAGTTGGCACTTCTAGAGGGGACTGTGGACAGTGGATAATCGCCTTAATGCAGTTACTTTATGTATACAAAAACATGGGAATTTCGCTTGAAAGATTAAACTTTATCTCATGAGTCGACGTTCAAATCGAATAAGTTAGGAATTAATCAAATTTAGTTCTTTTTTTGAAACAGCTAAGAGACGAAAAAGAAAACAACTTTCTTATTTAAGTTCTTAGAACTTTATGTAGAGACTTTCTCTCTCATTATTTTCGTCTTTATCAAAGTACCTACTTACCTATATTAGCGAAATAAAACATAAATTACGAGTTATATCAGTATTATTTTGTAATCAGTACCGAAATCAGTTTATTTATTGATCAAGATTAGATATAAGGTGCGCTGAATAGGAAAGCTAAACTAGGTTTAATCTAGGACTCCCCCAGTTCTGCAGCGTGGTATGAGTATAGAGGCTTACTTTGAGGTCACTTTAGATAATTTATATATTCATACATAACTTCACGCCTGTGTTCCCTTAGGAAAGGCAAAGACTAGGGAACGCCAGTTACTACGATCTCGACATACCTCCTTTGCTTCCTCCACGTTCATTAATCTTTTCATACATTCACCTTTAAACACTCAACGAAACCTTCACGAACTAGAAAGCCAGCATCCAAAGCAATTTTTCGAATTAGTCCCAGCTAAGTAAAGATATCTCTTCGGTTCATCGACCGCGCGACACAAACAGGGTTAAATATAGCGATGACGTCATCTGTTTATCACGGCGTACGCAAGGTTACGCTGCGCCTACGCAACGCGCGCGGCTCCGCTTTCTGTGCGATAAATACACATTTTCATTGGAATTTGAACCCAATCTCAACGGAATAAGTTGCGTAATGTATACATATTGTTTTAGACGTGAATGTACGTGGCTCTTTGCATGTAACTTACACAATGCTTTTGAGATGTTTAAGCGATTATGCACTATGTTTAGTTACGTGATTCGATCAATGGCCGGTTTCAATAAATTATCGGAGAGTCAAAGTAAAAGTAAAGATAAAAAATACATCCTATGCTATTTGAGCTCAAGCGAGAGATAGATTTTACACAAGTTAGTCAATGCAGTAAACTGACAGATCGAAATGTCAAATAGAAAAATAATGATACCAGTTCAAAACTTCGCAGTGTAAGTACTGAATGAGAATGATTGAAAAGGAACGAGTATTAGTCATTCATTTTGCATAAATTTTAAATTTTTTTATAAATACATAATTGAATTTGAGGTGTGTACTATATCTTTAAAGTAACTTTAATGAAAATGATTAATTACCAAACATATCTTGTGCTTTAAAACTACTTTAGTTATTTCGGACAGTTATAGATCGATTTTGAATACCTTGAATACCTCATAGTTGGTCCCATTGAAATTTTATCGAAATCGGTTGAGTACTTCATTGAAAATTTCAAACTTTTGAAAAAATATGCATGATTTCGGAGAATGTTTACGTTGATGACATTCTCAACTCAGCCAAAATTTTGACGTGAAGTCTGTTTTTTTAATGCTCTGTATTCGATGATTATTTAATTTACGTTTAATTGTGACGTAATAGTTTACGGTTTTAGGGTTTCTGGACAATATGAATGCAAGTTGTAAATGAAGACGCGTTTCCGACCTTCGATTTGAGAATTCCGTTCACAAGCTGATATTTAACTTATTTCAACAAAACATACTCGCAATTTTAACTGTATTATTATTATACCTACTTCGATAAATACTGTTGTTGACCCTAGTGAAAATTTCAACCTTATGAGCTGGTATTAAGGATCTTTACAAACATAAAACTGGCAAGTCAAGAAACTACTATATCACAGAGAAAAACTCAAATCCTGTTTATTCTGTTATTTATTTAGACATTAATTCAGGTGTCCACAACCTTTTTGTTAATATTCGCTCAGATTATTCAAACTGGTAGATTCGAAGACTAGCGCGTTCTACAAAACAAACCAACTTTGTACCTTTATTATATAAATATATAGATATCAAAATTGAAAATTCCCACAGTTAGTAAAAACAAAGGTTTCGCTTATTTCTGCTAACAAGTTGCACGGAACGTGACGGATTCGGACAAAGAAACCGAAACGAGCACAGTCATCCACTAGGCAACGCTAAACGCTGCATTACCGAGAAATATCCTCTTTTTATAATTAATTTATTAAATCTCGATCCAATTCAATGAGAATTTACATCTTCGGATTAATTACTACCGAGCAGAACCGACTAGTTTTATTTCTATTAAGAAAATTCTTTTTACGCCTTTGTTAGACTCAGCAGGGATACGTACTTGACCGAGAGCTTTAATTATTTTTTATTTTGCAATAAAAAAGAACTCGCGAAATTAACGTTGTAATAGATTTCTGATGGGTTATTAATGAATTAACATTTACGCAAAAAGAGATTTAGGTAAGCGTCTGAATCCAATCGAAACTAAATCCTAAGCCATACGATATACGTAATACAATAACTCAAACCAAACCTTGACTTCCTGCACTTATATTCGAAATTCAACTGGGAATCGTCAATGTCGTAATATGCCAGTAACCACTGTACTAAAAAGACTATGAATGTCTTTATTCCGGACATTCCAAAATCAAATGAAATAAAAGAGCGCGATTTTTGAAATTAGAACGCAATCTCAAGGTTTTAAAGTTGCCGTGCGGGCGCTGTGACAGCTTAGCTAGACATAATGACAGCTGGATATGACAGATTGTCACGCGCCTTCACAGGTACCCCTATACAGCCTGGCTTGTCCTAGATTTGAACATCTGTAGTTAAAATCTGCCGCTAAATATTACTGCTCCGGCGCGGCGGTGATGTGTTCTGGCAATATTTTATGAAGAGCCAGTTCTTTCCTAAGCCCGTGTGCTTTCATCTTCGACCTCATCTTCTCTTACCATCAGGTGAGATTGAGGTCAAACTTAGGAATAATAAGATCGATGTACCTGAGCTTCTGGCTTTGGTTGGTATTTGCGCGCACACTAAATTATACAGAAATCCTACCTTACTCCACGTTCCTACCGCAAGTATCAACTATAGGTAGAACTCATTCATCATACGATCTAGCAATCTTGTGAACAAAGAAAATCGTAAGTTACACAATTTCGATATATTTTACACCCGTGCCGTGGTGTCCCAAGTGTCAGAGCGGCCATAGCTAGATTATTTTTTGAGCAGATTTAAAAATTAATTAACTTGTAGGAGATGTTTCTTTTATTAACTAATACTGTATGAACAATAAGTCTGTGAGAATCAAAACTTAAACTACTTTGTTTTATTTATATGTTGCTTTTTCGCGACTATTTCTTGTTTTTTTTTTTTAATTTAATGAATTAAACTTTTTTTTGGCTTTCGCTTATTAAACATGTTTTTATAATTAATCCTAGCTGTAAGTTTTCCTGTGAATCAAACATAAATAAATAATATAAATGCAGGTTTAGTACTTATACATACATTAACAAAAAAAAACTGAAGATTATAAAGTCGATTTTTCTGAACTTTTCTTTCCCTCGTTGCGGATGTCTGTCTACTAAGGTAGTTTGTGCTATGGCCTCGAAACTATAGGCTTACTTTCAGGCTACTTATTTATGAAACAACAAAGTAAACATATTTTGTGGCCAGTAGTCATTCCTAAGTATCAAATGAGTTTTTAATGTACACTTGAAATAAGGCCATGTATAAATCAACAATAAAATAAAAGTAGCTGGCATGTAACAAAAAAAAACAATCACTAAAAATATAAGTTCTTTTAGCCGCAATACGCCTAAAGGTACCGATTGTATTGACATTGGTAGGAGTCACCTTCAGATAAACTTTCATTTTATATTTCGCATTACCTCCACAACTGTCTATGCGTGTCTGTTTATGCTAATGAAAATAACATGATTATTTCTTAGCCAAACTGTAGCTAATGAAAAATGTCAGTACCTAATTAAATTAAAAGTGATCCGTCATACTAAAGCTGTCAGGGTCAGGATTTTTATAGCTGTCGCTAATACATTATACAAATGAAAATTACCTAGTTCTAATAAAGAAAGAAATTCTATTAAAATCAAAGCATACCCTAGTCAAAGATGAATGGAAATGACCTTGAGACTTCACGTCACGATACATTAAATAAACTACTTTTTAAGTGACTTGCTAAAATTACGTGTGTCGACCAGTCTCAGAAAACACACTGAAACGTCGAGTTAAAACGTAAAACATAATCAACAAGATGCAAGAAGTCTTTTGTCTAAGATAGTAATCTGTTTCCTTGGTTAACTTAGAGAAGTCCCGTTGATCAGTTCTGCCATATCCATAAATTCATCCATCCTAACTTTCACATTAATAATATTAGTAAGAAGTAAGATATGAAGGCCCTCATAAAAAAGCTTTCTTAAGAGTTGGGGTTGAAGCATTGATTCGCTGTCAATCATCCATAGGGACCTATGAAAAAAACCGTACTTAAGTAGATATCAGATCTTTTTAAGATTTTACGACTTAAAGAAACCCAGTGTCACATCATGATTTAATCCTAACGCTGAGTTTTGGCGGCACGAACCGCCACAGGCAATAAATCCAGTCACATGTCAGTTGTTAAACGCAAGTTTGTTTACAACTTCTAGGGGACGCTGATCCATCTTAGGCTGTGTAGGTACTCCATCGATTACCGTATCGCTGGTAACCCGCGACTTAGAATACAGATTCTTTGTTTGAATTTGATGTTGTTTAAATTTAGAATTTATAGGACTGTTCTTTTTTTAATGGTAAATTAAAAAGGAGGCGATGTTTACGAAGAAGTTTGGACTCGCATATATTAAGTGCGATACTATGTTACTTACTATACTATGTATACTATACGGCCTTCTAGGGTAGTTCCATTAGTAATAAAACAGTGGCCATTTCGTTTACACAAACTAAATACAATACGATACTATCTTGTTGTGTATTTCATAAAACAAAAAAAAACACAAACCAATTTCTCAAAAACAACAAACTCCAGAGAAACAGACAATAACTATACCGGAAATGGAATTCCGACTTCCGGGCTATCGGGCACGAGTTCTAACTATTGTTCCAATCATCGGTTTTGTGTAAGGCTTACTCGACTACAACGAGGTAGCAATAGAAAAGGGTTATATAAAAATGGAATTAAGAAGATTTTTGAAAAAGGAATTAAGTGTTTTTTTTTTATTTCGAACGAAACCAATTTTGTTTTTGTGTTTTGTTTTATAGTTCAAAGAGGCTTAGATTGATTATGAAGGTTCAGATTGACATTCGAGATTCAGATGTGGCATCTTTCAGGTATAGAAGATAGTGTAAATACTACACCACTGATACCTGCATACTAAAAACACAACTCCACACAAATTCAAAAACCGAAACAAACCCAAAATTAGCATAAGACAGTTAATCTAATTACAATGGTTCACTTTGCAGCTAATCAACAGCTCTTTTGTCCAAAAAATCGCTTAATCCACAGCCTTCCGTGGTACGCAAGGTGACGCCCAAGCACAGGGCTACAGGGCGGGGGGTACAGGGGGGGTTTAAGGGCGCGGCCGTGTGACGTCACAAACTCACGAGCCCTGCGGTCACTGACCCTCGCAACAGCTGACGCTGGAAACGCGCGCATCACGTGCGTGGCTTCTTTCTTTTTTTTTAGGTCAATTCGCTCGTGTTTTGTTTTTAATTAAATTTAGATGATGGCTGACGCCTGATGGTGCCTGAGCGGGGAAAGTGCACGTTTGTACGTAGTTTATCATTGCAGCCGTATTAGTAGTATAATATAGCTGAACTCTGGAGAAATTTATAAGCGTACTAGCTGTTGATATCCCGCAGGAATATCGGAATAAAATGAAACCTATGTGCTATTCTAGACTGTACACTATCGATATGCCAAATTTCATCCAAATCCATGAGCCGTTCCGCCGTGATTGAGGAACAAACATCTATACATCCAACCATACATCCATTTACCCAAACTTTCACATTTATAATATTAGTAAGATTTAACGTGTCAAAAGTAAAACATCCAGTACTTACCAAATAAAATACAGGCAAAGTGGAATAAACTGTAATAAACACATATCTACATAAAACTAAACTTTCGATTTTAGACAATTGTTAATTTTTAAAAACCTCAACTAAAAATCACTTCAAAGATCATCTTTCATTAGAATATAAAGAGTGAGTCTTGACAAGTGCCAGTCAAGTCCTCCAATTCTTCTATTATCAACTTTACTCTACTTAGAAATAAGATTGAGTTTAGCACTGCAGTTTGCCTCGACCTGCTGTATGCTGACAAGTGAAGCATATCGCTTACTCACTCTTTTGTAGGTCATTGCATGAAAGACAAACAAAATGACAAGGAGTCTTCTTGTAAAGTTTCCTTTGGGTAGGAATCTCATGTGGGTCGGTACTTCAAAGTAATAGGGAGTACATATCATCATAATTACTTTTAGCAAACGCAGGTAGTTGTTTTACCTTTAAATGTGCTAGAAAAATTACTGAGAGAGACGACTTTACTTAGTAAATCCTTGTATAGCTTAAGTTAATCACTTAACAAGCTGTTTGATTACAAAAGTTCAGTTAAAAACACTGCAAAGATCTGAGTCAAATCAAATTTGTGACTACATCTCATCATTACAAAACGAGTTCAAGGCCTATTTAATTATCCTGGTATCAAATATATAGTGAATCAGAGCTGCTACTAATTCCACATATAATATAATCGTGAAAGTTTGTGAGAACGATAAAAGTTAGCCGTATCGAGTTGAAATTTCGCAAAAAACTAAGCAAAACTCGGCATACTAAATAAATACATAGTACGAACTTTTTATCCCGAAATTCCCACGGAAGATAATGAGGCCGTATATAAAAAAAATATCGAATCAATAAAAAAAAAAACCGCATCACGATGCAAGGTGACCAAACATCACTTATACCAAAGCAAACATTTACATTACAATATCGGCAACAATTCCATTGCCCGCTTATTTCCACAGCGTTTAAACTATTATAACCTCAATTTTATTGTCAATATACATTGACAATACGTTGAAATTATTTATGTTGTGCTTTCGAGTACCACGGCAAATAGGAGATAAGTATTGTGTATTGTGTGAAGCAATCGCCTGGAAGATAAGCCCGCGCTTCGTAATAAAGTGTTCTTGAAACTGCGACTGTAACCAATTTGCTATGTAAATAAATATGTTTTCTTTTTATCCATGTTAATTTGATTGAAAAAATTGCTTTATTTTATCAGTGATGAAATTTAGCTTCTTTAAAAAGTATTTTTTTAAGGATTGTCATTGAATCCATGCTGGACTGTGAGTGAAATAAAAACATAGAATGTACCAGCTGCTTCTCTTCCCGGGCATACTGTAAAAGTCAGTTAAGGGACAGAGGTTTTATTGGCATTTTTGTGGGCGATAGGCTGACCCCCTGTCGCGGCAATAGCCTCTCTCCATCATTATAATACCTCATTTGTCAAACGTGACATCAGATGGTCTTGTAACCACTGGTGTTCTGCCTACCCCATAAGGGATACAGGCGTGAAGTTATGTATGTATGTATGTATGTCATTGAGTTTTGTGTTACTTAAGGCTATGTGCCCTTTCTGTTTGCCAATATACATCACGACTCGCGAAATTGTTTCAGACAAAAAGAGTTCATTCAAATCTAATGTCGTGTTTAGTCTTTAATAATCAACGAATGCAGAGCATTAAAAAACCGACTTCATGTCAAAACTTTGGCTGCGTTGAGAATGTCATCAACGTAAACATTCTCCGAAATCATACATAATTTTTCAAAAGTTTGAAATTTTCAATGAAGTACTCAACCGATTTCGATGAAATTTAAATAGGACCAACTATGAATTATCCTCTATCATATAAAACAATAATTTTCAAAACCAATTCATAATTATTCGAAAGATCGTGCAACAAAGACACAAGTTGAAAAAGTTTACTTAATGCCTCCAAAGTGAACGCGTCTCTATTTCGTTGTAGAGAAAATGATTAAATAAATTATTTAAATGCGACCCCACCCTACAGAACACAGCTGTTACGACACTGACCTCTATATTTACCACTGGACTGGCGGCTGTCAAAGTGCTTTTGTGCCCGTTTGATAATCGCCATTTTGGCGCTGTCGGACGTAGCGAGCAGTAGCGAGTGTCCGCGGTACTAAAACTAGTCGCTTACACATATGTCACATGTCCTCATTCTTGATAACTTTTATATAATGCTTATAACAATAACAACATAAAATTCGAATTAATATTTAAAAAATATAAAATCACTTAACAATAAGCAAGCATTTCTCTGGCGGCCACTTGCAATATACGTCAAAATTTGTTCTGCGGACACTCGCTACTCGCTAGTGGCGCTTCAAATAGGCACAAAAAAATAGCTGTCAAACTTACGGAACAGCCAGTCCAGTGGTAAATATAGAGGTCAGTGTGTTACGATATCACTAAGTAACACATATCCCGAGATGCCTATCCACTTTAAAATACCAGGACTACATATTTTTCAGGAGCTCTTTCAATATATCAGCAATTTTTACATACACTTTAGTAGTAACCACATAACGATGCATTTCGCGGTGGAGTGAAGCTGCTAAGTGGTACCCCACTGTACCGGCCGACCTTCGCCGATGTTAGTGCGGTGGGCAACATAACCTTCACTGTGAGACGGAGTGCATAAACTAAAGTGCACATAATTTCTACGAGAAATCACTTTTTTACACTTCATGTAAGTGCTGGCGAGTTACGTGGATAGGAATTTCAAGTTACATGGTTAATAAGGAATGTATGAATAAAATTGTGCTCTCAGTTCTGATGTAATGTGAATTAAGAAGAGATGAACTTGGGACGGAGGTTTTAAAGGCGTTTTTGTGGGCGATAGGCTGACCCCCTGTCACTGCAATAGTCTCTCTCCATCTTTCTAATACCTCCAAATTTGTCAAATGTGACATCAGATGGTCTTATATATATTTTAACCTCTGGTGTTCAGCCTACCCCATAAGGGATACAGACGTGACGTTATGTATGTATGTAAAACACTAAATTTATAGCTCCGAAGTAAACTTTTAATAAACGGAGATCACGTAATAGAACTAGGGGTGAGCCATTTAAATCTGAGTTAATTTAATAGAGTTAAATTTACCAAAGTGATCTTTTACGGGACTCGCTCGAACCTTATATCACGGAGGCCGTCAACAACATGAACGCACTAAGGGAACTAAGACTCGTGGATGGAACCAATAGAAGTTGTGGCAGGAAGGTGAATGGCGACCACGTGCCGGAAGCCTAACCATGTACAAGATAAACCCACCGCAAGGTGACGATCGGATGAAACGCATTATAAGGTGAAAAAAATAAATGAAAGTAGGTAGGTACCTACTTATGAACCTAATACTATAGGTACAGTCAAAATACATACGAAACATGGTAAATAATGTTCCGTTACCAAAATTAGGTCAGATTTAAATAAATCTTTTTAGTAAGTTAAATAGAACACCTAAACATCATAGAAAACTAAAATTTAAATACCTATGTTCTACACATAGGTCTCACTCAACATGAATACTTAGAAGCACTTGGCAAGGACACATTTATTTAAACCGCCATTAATTGGATACATAACCAAATTTACATTAAGTAATTGCAAAACTTTATCGAGTTACATTAGCTGATCGGACGGTTGCCAAACTGAGGTTAACCTTAAGGCAAACGCAAACCGTGAGGGTTAACTTCTACATATCCAAAGCTAAACTTCATCAAAATCTATCAATAATAATTTAGCGTTATTCAGTCATGTAATTACCCACGAACCCCAAAGGATTTGAATTTCGAACCGGGGAAGAGCCGCCTATTTAATCAAATAACGTATTATGATATTAGGCAAATTTTATCATGCGATGGTTATTGTATTACGCTGGTACGATGTTTATTAGGGATGTTTATTTAAGGTTTTAAATTGAATTCCATAATAAATTTTGAAAAGCAATTCCGAAATTGAAAGAAAGACTGAAATTTGAATAGCTTATACACTCTCGCTTATAGACTCACTATTGAAAATCGCTACGGAAGCGAAATAAAAACAATCAGCTGTAATACAATCATTTGTAAAGTAAGTCTCATCCTTAACTTCATTACCTTAAGGATCACTTTTCACGACTCTTAAGCAAACTTCATAGGAACACAATCATCTCAAATTGGTTTCCAATTTCAAAACACATTCGAATTTCGAAAACTTATCCAAGCTTAGTAGCATTTCTCGACGGCACGGCATCCACTCGCGAATCATTAATACGAAAATATCTGCGAGTTCGGAACTGGCACAAAACAACCACAATACGACAAATAATAAATGCAACCATATTCTTAAAGACGTAGGATTCAAAATGCTGGTTTTGGCATTCGGATAGGATTGTCATACATATAGTACACAAATTAGGGTTGGCAACTTTACGATTTACACAGAAGTACGTTGTACTGTTACAAAAACTAAATACCTACCAGGTATTACTAGTGTAATTTACTAGTGTTTTCGTGAATTCTTGGTTAATCAAAATAAATAAGATTTGTATTTTTATAAAAGCAATTCTACAGGTGAAACATTTGGAACTTATCTTAACAAACTGAATAATTTACCTACATGTGTAATAACTATGAAAAACACAGATTTTTGGCAACCGCATCATCATTTGTAAACATAGCGTAATTTTATAAATGACCAGCCACTAGTCAAATTACAATTCAAATTGTTTATTTGCATAAACACAGGATGGTTAATGGAATAAAATTTGAAATCAAGCAATATTGTGCCATAGTGGCCTGTACAAAAAAGAACTTAAGATTATTATTTTTTAATTTATCAACAAAACGACGCAAGCTATCAATGACCGATCAATTCCAAAACAACGTCAAAAAAAAGCAAGCGCGCCATCCCTAAACCGATAGAGTACCTACACGTGGGTACCAATAGTGGTTTTAGTATTCTCCGCGAGTTTCAACAACGGTACGTTACTAAACCGGTGTGCGGATGCAAGTGTCTTTGGCATGGCGATTTGAATTTTTGAATGTTCCGCAAACGTTGGCCGAGGTGAGGATTTCAACGGTGAGGCTTTTGTCTTTCGTTTGCAACTCAAGTCGAGATTGAGACTGAATCTTATTCCGGGTTTTCGGATGTATTTTGAAAGTTCATGGTACCTTGGTACTTATGCTTTTGAGATTTATTATATTTGGATTTTTTTCTCTATAAATTCTACTTAGCTTTGCATATTCGCGAATAACTCTACTGTATTAACAAAGATAAAATTCATTCGTCAAATTGGGATCCGCTGCATACATCTTTACTCGAAGGTACATTCACAATGTAAACAGTCTTCACGTGCAGAGGCCATAAGAGTACAATCAATTACAGAACCGACTCGGGCCCGAGGCTTGTGTGTGAAATCTTCGTTTAATTACTCCCACCAAAACTTACCTACTCCACTGTACCAACCTGTACACCCGATAACAATTTACAATGTTATCAATTGGCTTATTATGATGTTATTTTTTATTCAGTTGATACTATCGCTGTAGTTTGTTTAGTCTGCACACATTATTGTATAATGCCATAATAATGGCTGATAACGATTTATGGACTAGTTGTTAATATAATTTACTTAGCTTGTTTTAATACTACTATTGTTGTACATGATATTTCTGTAGCATAGGTTTAGTAGATGATACTTTTTCGTACTTAACATTGTTTGTTTGTACAGTCGAGGCCAAGATGAACTTTAGCGAATATCACAAGTGTTTTTACATTGGCAATTTTAAGAGCTGATTATAAAATCTGACGATAAGGTCAACATCTTATCGTACAGATTATACAATTTAGTAAGATATAGTAGAATCCGATTATTATGACTCCGCTTATATTGAGCAAACGAACATTATTATGACGTGTTTACACAGCGAATTTTGGTTTTCATATAAATTATATAATTAAGTCAGATATAATGCCTTCGCCTATACCTAGTGACATATGGCTTATTGTGACCCTTTTTTAACAAATTTTGTCCGTTTATAGTGACCGACCGTATAATTTCTGACACCATTGGCAGTGTTCGGGAGAGTCACCTTATAACCTAAAGACTTTCGGCGCGTGAAAGGCTTTTTTGATTTGAGTCTCAACGTAGATTTACTTATTAATATCTACTTTGATACATCTCTATTTTATTCCTCTCTATTAAAATAAATCACATACTAACTGACTTAAACAGGATTTATTCTTGCAGTACCCATGCTTTGTGTGACGTCCGTTTAGTATGACTTGTTTCTTATTTTCCTTCGATGTCATTATAAACGGATTCTGTATTCCATTTTGGAATAATAATCCTACGCCGATATAACTTACGTTTAATTTATAATGTATCCTTTTAAACTTAATCTGACTTTGCACATACCTGAAACAAAAAATATAAATGTTATTGGTGCACTTTTGGAATAAAAAGATAATCAAACCAATTCACATAGGCGATGGTCATTCATTCAACAATATTCGACTTTATTTGACAACTAACAGTGGAAAAAGATTCATATGATAAGTGAATTCTAAATAGTTAATTCAAATTTCAAATTATGAAAAGACGGTTCCAAATTCAAAAACCACAGAACACAACAACCCAACACCTACCAATTCATATTCCAATAATTACTCATTACTACTACGTCTAGAGTTACGACTACAGCTACACGCACACACTAAATTCACACATTCGAGGTTCAAACAATAATCGGGTTCAATGAACGCCGCGCGTATTTAGGTTGCGTAGTTTCGCGTTAACCTACGCTACGGTCTACACTTCTTTACGCGGCCGCGTTAACTCTATACCAGAGACTATACTATGCCGTGTTATGAGAAAAAGCGGTATCTTGAAGTTTTAATTTGATTAGAGATAGCCCGCGGTTGAGTTCTATCTCACCTGAAGGTAAGTGAAAATGAGATTGGAGATGAGAACAAACGGGTTTAGAAAAGGACTGGATTATTTTAAATATTAGGTAGCGGAACAAATAATTATTGACGTGGTCGGAGCGGTGGTATGTGTCGGCAGATTTCATACACAGTTAATTTTAATTAGCGCATCACCTCTTCCACGCAGCCTCTCCACATCAACCCTAACAACATTTGATCTACAACTTATTAAAATTAACTGTTTTTGAAAATTTCGTTTTCCTATACAAAACCTATTTATAGTTCAAATAAAATTACTTTTTAATCGCGTATAATTTATATTTTACATTTTATTTTACGTCGTCACGAGCGGGGTCTGCAAAGTAGTTTTATTTAAACTATGAATCGTGAAAACTTAAAACAAAACTATTTATAGCCTTGGTTTAGTGGCGTAGCTCTATTTACTCTTAGCGTAGGTATGCCATACACCTTACGTGAAAAAATATCGCGTCAAAATAATAATAGGCACTTCTTACAAAATGTAGAGTTAGGAGAAAACGCTTTTTTTTGTGTTATTTATCAGGATTTGTAAAAAGTCGTAAAACAAATGTTGTTGGGATTGATGCGGAGAGGCTGCCTGCAAGAGGTGATGCGTTAATTAAAATTAACCAAGTATACAGGGTGGTCGCTAAGCAGACGGACGCTGAAGGGATCCTAAAGCAAGCGGGGTTCACAGGGATTAGTCGTCTGTTATGAAAAGCTTATGAACGAGCGATAAGGCTATTCTAAGCTGACTCAAAACAGCTAATCATGTAATGGTGCGTACAGATTGCTAGTAATGCAACTAGTAATGTAACATTCTGCGCACGTTGCGTATTTGTACGTGTGGTGCGCAGAATGTTACATTACAAGTTCCATTACAGCAATCTGTACGCACCATAAGTCTATTATTATTCTATGTCATTTGATACCTAAAACAAATACGCCTTCAGTGAACTAAGTCAGATACAGTATAAATTAAAATATAAAAAACTTGTATCTCAAGTTTAACAGAACTATTATAGGTAAGTAGGTATACGGTTTACAGTTCACTATATCTCATTAATTCTACTGCCATACCAAAATTTCGCTTACAAGCAGAGATGAGACATAGGATTTATTTGATTTAAATCTGTATTTTACAATGGAATAAAATCACCTCGTTCTTTTGTCAGTAAATCCTTCAAGATAACCAATAGTAGCAGTACGAACATAGCCTGCATTCCCTGGTGGCACAATCAACTTGCCTTCTCAGAGTATAGCACAACGACACCTGCGGTAACGACGCGCCACTGTGACTGTCGCAATTGACCTGATACTATTTTTGATTTAACCGCAGCAATATTCATTTTGTTCACATTTAAAAATATCAAAAATGTATTATTAAAACGAAATTTGGGTTACGCCAATAGACTCATACGCCACATACAGGGTGTAATTTTTAAGTGTGCACAAGAGATAATTCCGTAATTATTAGAGATATCAAATACCTAACTTTTAACTGATATCTAAAGAACATTGCCTAGTGAAAAAAAAAATCAATAATTTTTCAGTTATAAAAACGATAAGTATCCAAAAAAATTGCGATACTTTGATCGCTTTTTTTAAGTAGGTATATTATATAAGAGGTTTGAGCTTCCTAATCCTATCACGGAGTCGACTACTGTGATTTCTACAATAGTAAGGGAATATAAGCACCTTGCTCCGTTGCCAGTAAATCTTTCTTCAAGATAAACAGAAACAATACCAACATAGGCTGCATTCCCCTGTGACACCCTATATAACTCAACGACACTTGCGGCGACGACGCGACACTGCGACTGTCGCAACTTGCAACCTGAGTTGCGGTTGACGGGAGTCAAGGATAACTGTTTACGTTTCTTGATTACGTTTCGGCCTCTGTGTTGGTTGGTTGTAGAGATATACGAGTTTCGTTACAGCTGTCTGTGCTTGGTATGAATTTAAAACATGGTAAGGGTAAAATAATTATATAATTAATAATAAAACAAAAAAAAATGTGTTAATTTTATTTAGCGCATCACCTCTTTGCGGGCAGCCTCTCCAGGTAAATCCCAATCCCAACAACATTTGTTCTACAGCTTTTTAAAATTAATACATACAAACATACATAACGTCACGCCTGTATCCCTTATGGGGTAGGCAGAACACCAGAGGTTACAAGACCATCTGATGTCACGTTTGACAAATTTGGAGGTATTATAAAGTTGGAGATAGACTATTGTAGTGACAGGGGGTCAGCCTATCGCCCACAAAAACGCCTTTAAAACCTCTGTCCCTTAACTGACTTTAAATAGTATGCCCGGGAAGAGAAGCAGCTAGCATATTCTATGTTTTTCTTTCGCTCCCAGTCCAGCATGGAAGCAAATTAATAGTTTTAAATATTTTAGTTTTTTCATACAAAAAATATTTATAGCTTCTGTTTAGAGGCGTAACTCTATTTACTCTGAGCGTAGGTAGGTATGCCACGACCTTTGCGCAAATATCGCTTCATAATAATAATAGGTACTTCTTACAAAATGTAGAGTAAGGAGCAAGAATTTTTAGTTTTTATTTTTTGTGTTATTTATCATGATTTGCAAAAAGTCGTAGAGCTAATGTTGTTGGGATTGTGGAGAGACTGCCCGCAAGAGGTGATTCGTAAATTAAAATTAACCCTGTATAACTAATAAATTGTATAGCATGTCATTGCAAGCTCTATTCTATTGAGATTAATTTCAATATTGAATAGCAACTTTCAATCCAAGATTTTGGTGGTTGTGGCAATGCTCATACATTTTAGGATATAATTAAAAGGCACATTAAACTAAAAGCTTGTGGAAAAGCAGAACTTATTCCTAAAGATATTTCTTCCAGCACAGCCAAGACTGGAGAGTTTAGATGATATACAAAAATTGATAATAACCCAAGAATAAATTCGCTGTCAATTATCCAGCGTTTTCGAAAAATCTAGTATCAAGTAGAGTTAAAATCTAAGTAACCATTCATGAAAAGAGCCTAAATGTCCATGTTTTTCTACCACATGCGAGCTGTAGCTCATACATAATGCACTAAGATCACTAGCAGGTTACGTATCAAAGCTGAATAGGTTTTGTCTCCCTTCCTCTCTTTGAAGCGAGATAGAGATAGAAGATTACATCTATAGCTTGCAAGGTCTGTTTTGTAAGAGAAATTTTAAGTAGATATGCTAAAAAAGTGAAAAGTGAGTGAGTACCTGTTTAGTTAAGTAATAAACGTAAGTAAATTGCTATCAATGCTAATAAAGGATTTCGGTACAATTGTAGAAGTACAGATTATTTTGTAATCCCAAAACAATACAGAATACGATCAAAGTTTTGTTTGGAACTTTTACATGATAAAATTTACTTTTCTCACATTATTGAATGCGCTTTTTATAAGACTATTTTAGGCTCGGTTACTAATATTATAGATGTGAAAATTTGGATCGATATGTATGGAACTATGGATGTTTCTTCCTCAATCACGCTAGAACGGTCCGATAAATTTTGACATACCTAGTGATAGTGTACAGTCAGGAATAGAACAAAGGCTACTTTTTATCCCGAAATTCCCGCGGAAATAAAAAATGCGCTGTAAAACCGCGAGAAACAGCTAGTCACATAATAAATCTAGATTCCTACACTATCAGCAGATGGGGTATAGAACCTCTTGCGATGTCTACCTATTTGGATAAGACACACGCTTGCAGATCCTCATAAAGCGTTTGTTAGTATTTGAAATTCGAATTTCGAACAGCGCTTGATTCGCTTATCGGCGCACGCGCCGAATAACGGGTCGCGGCTAAGTAAACACCTTGATATCATTGTTTCGAGCGAGCGTTGAACCGTCGAGACTAGGGATGGGTCGCCGTCGATTGTTTTATTGTTAACTCGATTGTTTCGATTAATACTTCCCTTGTTTAGCTAGCGCAGACACGGTTGTTGCTGCTTCTTCTTGTTAAATTAATTATGAGTATCCGTAGTTTTATTCTACAAACTTTGTGAGGATGTATGTAACGATGTATGTGTTCGGTACTCTTTCATAAAGCTGATCAGTAAGCCTAGAATGATTACTACAAAAGGCACTTTTTTATTGATATTCCCACGGGATTAGTATTTACACTGGTAAAGACGCAAGATACATTTAGTTCTCTCTACAAAGGCATTGAAATACTACAATAACTAAATTCATAAAACCTTTAACAATGCTTATCTCTATCTCTACAATAGAAACATCGTTACGAAAAACTATAATCAATCAGCGATTGCTTACATATCTTCAAAGCCAAAATAAATTACTAATCTACCTACTTATTGCATAATCCGGGCTATTCTCAGTTTATCGTCGGCCATTGGTCCCACTTCGCACAGCACTGGGTCATTACCAAATCGCGGCAACAACGCAACGCATCCGCGCCCGCGTTCGCTCCGCTCCGCCATTTGCATATTCACCGAACGCGGGCGCCATTACGCGGGAACATTGACGTAAATTGAGAACGGTGTGCGTATTAGCTCTAGGATGATGAACAACGTAAGAACGAAGTATTTAAATCTTGGTTGATCAGCGATGTCATCAAGTGATCACACCACAAGGATAAGACTCATTGTCAGCCTTGGCCCGTTTTGCTAGGCTTATTAAATTCACCTAATTACACTAATTTCACTATGCACCAACCAGCACTGGGCCAGCTTGGTGGCTTATGGTCTTAACCTCCCAGTCAACCAGGGGAGACTCATAGCTCGGGTTGCCAGACATACTGTTTTTAACAGTATTATACTGTTCTTCCCTACATTATACTGTTTACTGTTGAACAAAAATAAAGTACACGAAATACTGTTTTTAGCATAAAAAGCTAAACACTTAATATGCTAGACTTAACTTAATAATTTATGCAAAAAGCTCTTAAAATATGTGTGTAAAACATTAAATAAATTGAATACGATTCCTATGACGACCGGCTGGTGTAATGGTAACATACATTGCCTTCTATGCCAGAGGTCTTGGGTTCGAATCCCGGCGGCGGCGGATATCGGTGTGATGAACACAGATATTAGCCGTCAAGTCATGGATGTTTATATGTTTATTTAAGTTTATTCTAATAAAAAATATGTATTTATTCAATATGTATGTGTATATATTTCTTAAGTATATCAGTTATCTAGTGTCCATAACACAAGTTCTTTAAGAAACTTAATTTGGGCTAGATAATGTTGTGTGATTGTCAGAAATATTTATTATTTTATTTACTGTTTATTTTTCCAAAATACTGTTTGATATTTTTTTCAGACTCAAATATACTGTATTTCTAGAAAAAATAATTGGCAACCCTACTCATAGCCCTGCAGTGGGCTTATTACAAAGACTTATGATGATGACTAATTTCACTTAAGCTCTATCAATCAAGAGACTTTTCTGATAAGGGCTTGGCAAGTCCCGGTGTAACGAAATACGATTCCTTGTCCGATTTTTTTGTAGAATACGGTAAACTTATTTGGCAGTTGAAATGAGCAGAACAGTGACATCTTCGCGGAATGGATCATCAGCGAAATTTACAAAGCCGCCAGAAATTATATTTTGTTCGTCTAACTAAAACACCGAGGTGAGACCGCAAAAATGTTTTGTTTCATGAAGAAAAAATTTAGGGATTAAAAAAAAACTTAAATAAAACTACTTTTTAACTGAGCGACTGAGTCACTTGTGACCACGGGGTCTGCAAAGACACCGAAACGTCGAGTTAAAATGTAAAATATAAATTATACGCGATTAATCCGGTTAAAAATAAGTTTTATTTAAATTATGAATCGTGAAAACTTAAGACAATATTATTAAAAAAAACTCCCAAGATTTTGCTTTGAAACGCATCCTCTAATTCAGCATATCCTGTCCAGAAGAATAACCATAGGTACAACCATTCGTAGATAATTAAGCAGCTATAATAGGTTTCAAAAAGTGTAGTTACTCAAAGATAAAAACAGTTTCACAGCTAATACCTAAGTTAAAGATACCATTAAAAACGTTACATTTATTTAAAATTCTTGAACGCCCCTATTCTGAGCTGTGACAATACTAGCTCAATGTATTCAATCCATCGATATAGCAACAGATATACGATTATGCTCCTGTAAATTATGCAGGCTATGGTTATTTTGACAACCGTGTATACTACAAATGTTATTGTAAGTATATTACACAGTTGCCTAAATTTAATTTTGCATATACTGATAACTTTTACTGCTTTCGAGGTTCATATTTATATAAAAAAATAAACAAAGTCATTTCAATATACCAAAGACATCTCTTAAAACTAAAATTAAAACATGGCTTCTCACATTTAACTATGAGGATACCGAAAATTTAATTAAAATTGTCAAGTAGGAGATTACATTTTATAATCAATTTGCTTATTATTATTTTCTAAATGACTCGATCCATACATTGATAAGGACTGTACCAATCACGTTACTCACTAACACAGAAATTGTAAAATTAAATGGAGGAGACCTGATGTCCTGAAATTCAAGTTCCTAGGACCTTCGTTTAGGCTTCGGGGGCTCTCACAATTTTAACCTTGTGTACTTGTAATTTATAAAATATTTAACTGTATAAATTGTGATGAGAAATAAAGAATTATTATTATTTTTCTACATTTTTATTTATTCTCGGCACTAGCCGGTTATAACTGTGTTTACGGGCTGAATTATTATTATTACATGAAAATGGCTAGACGGCGGAGAGTCTGGAATAACATTCAGATATTTTTTATTCTAATGTCCTCCCATACAATCGGTATTTACAATGTAACAATCAGCGTGCAGAAATAGGTAACAGTATCTATGGGCTGCGGTCATGGTAAACTATGTTTTAAGTAAAACACCTTTTTAATCGGATTTATCGCGTGTAGTTTATATTTTACATTTTAACTCGAAGTTTCGGTGTCTTTGCAGACCCCGTGGTCACGAGCGACGGACAGTCAATTCACGATTCGTAATTTAAAAAGAAGTGTTTTATTTAAATTATGAGTCGAGAAAACTTAAGACAATATTATGTGAGTTTTTAAAATTTGAGTGGCCTTGAAACGGGGAAGCTAAGTAACAGCTTTATAGTATTCTGTATTTAAGTTTTATATCATTAATTTCGATTATGATCTGCCTTTACCCTTACATTCTTAAGTTGAATCCCTTCTAATACTCTCTTCATAATCATCCCTTTGAATGTTCAAAAATCTGTCTCAACTAAGTCATCTAAATTCCCTTTATTTTCCAAAAATATTGTAACAAACTTTTCATTTTTATGAAGCAGATTGTTAATTCAAAAACGGCCTCGTCAGAGCTGTGTCGTGATTTTATTAAAAACTGAACCGGCAGTTTGGCAGGCAAACAAAGGCGCGATCTGAACAGGAAAACTAAGAAAAACACCCAATCGACAGGAACTCACTTCGGACGATTGGGGTCCCGTGGTCATTGAAATTTTTCATTGAAATTTTTGGGGACTGAAAACTGCTCGCGTCCGCAAGGTTTAGCCCTCGATGCCTTGTACGTGGTCCCTGGGTGGCGCTAAACGAGCGGTAACATCTGGTGGTAGGCTTCGGCCGCGGCTTGTCACCACCCACTAGACAAAACCATGCCGCCAAGTGACTTAGTCGCGTTCCGGTATGATGTTTAGTGTAGCCATTTAGGAGGGTAGGTCTGAGTAATCGTGCTGCATTGGAGAACTGTTTTCAACTCGTAGGATAGTGACTCACCGGGTAACTCGTTTTGGAGGGTAGCGGGATCCGAAGCACGGTGCACCGCTGGCCGACCGCAGGTAGTAGGGGGCCCAAGTAGCATGCCAGCCACATGCGAAAGGCTGCCCCGCCACCTCGCGAAAAATCCCGGGAGGCTCCATCGTGCCGGTTGGCGACCGGTTGGAGAGGACCCGATGGCGACCTCGGGGGGGTTCGGGCGTCCCCGCAGTCTCCAGGCGAGTTCCCCAATGGTGCGTTGTTCCCTACGAGTTGCTTGGTTCCATTTGCAGCGCTTCACTCAACTTCTATTCTCCTCCCTATTCACTCCACTACCAATATACAATGAAAGGTCCTAAAAAGAGTAAGGTTCAACAGCGGTTGCACTTCCTCTCCCTCAAAGTGCACTTCTGTAACATCCGTGGAGTGCACTCCAATCTGAATGATGTCCACCACCATCTTGAGACGGAGAGACCACACCTACTCTTTCTAACGGAGACGCAGATCTGCGATCCGTCAGACTCGGCATACCTTGGTTACCCAGGCTATATCCTGGAGTCTCTATTCCGCCCGCACGCCGGGGTGTGCATGTATGCCAGTGACGCGATCTGTTATCAGCGTCTCCGTTACTTGGAAGTGCCGGACCTTTCAGTCATGTGGGTTCACATAGATACTGGCCTAGACCAAGTGGTTTACGCCTGTATCTATCGTTCACATAGCGGAGATCGGGAGACAACGAGGCTTATGGAATACCTTGGCAATACAGCAGATAAGATTCAGCAACGTTTTCCCATGGCGCAGTTGGTGTTTCTGGGGGATTTTAATGCTCAACACGGGCAGTGGTTATACCCGTATCAGGACACTGACCATGCTGGAAGAGAGGCTTTTAAGTTTTCGCTGACTTATGGTCTCTCACAGCTTGTTAACGAGCCTACGCGCATCCCCGACGTTGCTGGCCACACTGCGTATTGCTTGGACCTTCTGCTGACAACTGATCCTGACAGATACTCGGTGTCCGTCACTGCACCTTTAGGGACATCCGATCACTGTATGGTGAAATCTGTATCGCTGTACTCGACACCTGACACCCGCCCAAAAGGCTCCAGGCGAGTATGGCGTTACAAGTCAGCAGATTGGGATGAAATGCGACATTTTTTCGCATCTTATCCATGGCGGCAAACTTGTTTTACATCAACCGATCCATCGTGCTGCGCTGATGCTGTCTCAAGTGTGATAGTTCAAGCAATGGAGTACTACATTCCCCACGCTGACCTATCCCTTGAAACCAAAGCTTGCCCATGGTTTAATAGTGCTTGCCTTACCGCTGAAAAGCGAAAGCGGGAAGCATACAAAGCCTGGGCAAATGCTCGCAGAAGCAAAGCCCTGGATTCGCATGAACTTAAGAAAAGATACAATGCTGCCGCCAAGTCCTGCAAAAAGGTGATCAAAAGAGCTCGTTTTGCCCACATAGGCCGTATCGGAGACAGAATAGCAGCATACCCTTCGGGAAGCAAAGCTTTCTGGTCCCTTGCCAAGTCGGTCGAAACGAACTTTTGTCGCCCGTCGCTGCCTCCACTGAGGAAACCCGATGGTTCTCTGGCCCACACTGCTAAGGAGAAAGCAGATTTATTTGCTAGTATCTTCGCGGAAAATTCTCGTCTAGATTGCCAAGGAAAAATCCCACCTCAATTACCTCAGTTCGGACCTACAATGGGTACCGTTCACATTCGCCAAAAGGAGGTTCTTAAATGCTTGCTGCACCTAGACGAGAACAAAGCTAGTGGTCCAGACGGTATTCCTGCAGTGGTCCTAAAACGCTGCGCAGCTGAGTTGTCTCCCGTTTTGACGCGCCTCTATCGACTTTCATTGGAATCGGGTAAGGTCCCCAAGTCCTGGAAGCTTGCTAACGTACAGCCAATACCGAAGAAGGGAAGCCGTGCCGATCCTGTCAACTATCGACCAATTTCAATCACCTCCATACTTTGCAAAGTCATGGAACGTGTATTGAATAATCGACTCCTGGCATACCTCGAGACCAACGAGCTCCTAAGCGATAGCCAATATGGTTTCCGCAACGGACGCTCGACCGGCGATCTTCTCGTGTATGCCACTCACTTATGGAGTGAGGCCTTGGAGGGTCATGGTGAAGCAATAGCTGTATCCTTAGACATCTCCAAGGCCTTTGACAGGGTCTGGCACGATGGTCTCTTAAGCAAGCTTCCAGCATATGGCATACCAACCGGGCTCTGCGACTGGATATCTGATTTTCTGAGGGAACGGTCGATTCGAGTAGTCTTAGACGGCTACTCCTCTGACCTAATGGCAATTAATGCCGGGGTACCTCAGGGATCTGTTCTCTCTGCAACTTTATTCTTGCTGCACATTAATGACCTCCTAACACCAGGCATTATTGGATATGCTGATGACAGCACTGTTGTTGAGAGATATATATCCAATGCGCGAACGAGCGCCCATGAAATCCAGGATTTGAGAGAGTCTATGATTGAGCGCGTTGATTCGACCTTGCGGAATGTGTCCGATTGGGGCGAATCTAACCTGGTCAAATTCAACGCGTCCAAAACTCAGGCGTGTCTATTCTCCGCAAAAAAGAGCACCTTCACATTTACGCCCACTTTCCAAAATGTATCTGTCCCCATCACTGACCATCTAGGGCTTTTAGGCGTAACTGTAACATCCGGTTTAAACTTCGGTCAACAAATTGAGTCTATGGCAAAAACGGCTTCCAAAAAATTGGGTATCATCTCGAAGGTCCGGCGGTACTTCAGCTCTGAACGGCTGCTCAACTTATACACAGCCCAAGTGAGGTCGTACATGGAGTACTGTAGTCACCTTTGGGATGGTTCTGCAAAATACCAGCTCGAAGCGCTAGACTCCGTTGACCGAAGAGCCCGTAAATTAATTAACGACGTCGACCTTACAACCAAAAAACTGCAGACCTTAGAGCATCGTCGTAAGGTTGCGTGTTTAACCGTGTACTACAGGATACATTTTGGTGAGTGCGCCAGTGCTCTGTTTGAACAAATTGAACCCTCACCCTTTTACCATCGGACTACTAGACGCAGACAGAACTTCCATCCGTATGTGGTAGATATTCCGAAAAGTCGAACTAAGCGCTTTGACAGTTCCTTTTTGATACGGGTCGCCAAGGTTTGGAATGAACTGCCTGCGTCTATTTTCCCTGACCAGTATAGTCCTAGTACTTTTAAGCGTCGAGTGAATAGGTTTCTCGTGGATGGACGTGTAACACCTTAGTCTTCATGTTCACTTAACATCAGGTGGCATGGAAGACAAACGTCCCATCCATAATTCATTAAAAAAAAAAAGAAAACCTTTATGAAATAAATCAAAAACTGTCAGATGTGTCACTGTATGAGAAGGCTTCGACACGAGCTGAAATGTATTATTGTAGATGTAAAAAAGTATACAAGCACCGTGTTACTATTCATCATGTTTAAGAACCGCCTTACTCTTATAGTGCGTACAGATTGCTAGTAATGTTACAAGTTCCATTACAACAATCTGTACGCACCATAAAGTACCTAAGAACATTATGAATCAGTATCGGGACAATTTCTTTGTATAATTCAATGTTTTGAGGTGGTTAATAAACGAAAGATTTTATAAGTTCTATTTGCATTATCAAAGTTAATACTTATTGCTTTTTCCATTCTATATCCAGGTAGGTGTGTAGTCTGCATACCTAGTTTATAAAATACATGATTACTAGGAGTTACTGAACCTTCTTAAGTTTATTTTAAGTTTGAAGGAGCCATACTCATTCAGTAATATTTCTACTCAAAGTAAGCTTATTTATGGGACCTCACAATTGAAAATAATAGAAAGTATCTAAGACATGCGGCAGCGCAATCCAAGTCCAGTTCAAGTCCTCTTTAACTGAATCAGTTCAGTCAGAAAGATACCTAACTTGTCCAGTTGATTTGTAACTGTCCAGACTAGATATATACCTTAAGACATCTGGCTCTGCAGACGTTTGGTTAGCTGCAGCTTATGGCGAAAAGCAAAACAATTTGAAAATAATAGAAAGTTGAAAATAATTGAAAATAATAGAAAGTATCTAAGACATGCGGCAGCGCAATCCAAGTCCAGTTCAAGTCCTCTTTAACTGAATCAGTTCAGTCAGAAAGATACCTAACTTGTCCAGTTGATTTGTAACTGTCCAGACTAGATATATACCTTAAGACATCTGGCTCTGCAGACGTTTGGTTAGCTGCAGCTTATGGCGAAAAGCAAAACAATTTGAAAATAATAGAAAGTTGAAAATAATTGAAAATAATAGAAAGTATCTAAGACATGCGGCAGCGCAATCCAAGTCCAGTTCAAGTCCTCTTTAACTGAATCAGTTCAGTCAGAAAGATACCTAACTTGTCCAGTTGATTTGTAACTGTCCAGACTAGATATATACCTTAAGACATCTGGCTCTGCAGACGTTTGGTTAGCTGCAGCTTATGGCGAAAAGCAAAACAATTTGAAAATAATAGAAAGTTGAAAATAATTGAAAATAATAGAAAGTATCTAAGACATGCGGCAGCGCAATCCAAGTCCAGTTCAAGTCCTCTTTAACTGAATCAGTTCAGTCAGAAAGATACCTAACTTGTCCAGTTGATTTGTAACTGTCCAGACTAGATATATACCTTAAGACATCTGGCTCTGCAGACGTTTGGTTAGCTGCAGCTTATGGCGAAAAGCAAAACAATTAAGAGACAATTTTACTAAAAAAGAAAACAATTTTACTAAAATCAAAACTTGGCGTAATCCATGTTAAATTTGAGCATGGTATTGTCACATTTACCTCCGGACTTGTTGGACGAAGGGTGGCTGCACGTGATGGGATGGAGAAGAACTAATAATATGGTTGAGTCAACGAATGGCAAAATCAAAAATCGTATTCCAGAGAGTCCTAATATTGCCCAGGGCCGCTGCCGCGGGAATCTCAAGAGATGCAAGATGATTTTTATTTAAGTGTTTTGAACAGACCAGGTGACATAAAAAATTATAATATACATAAACTCCTCCATCACCAGAAAGCCCATTTGTGATATTGACATTGTTGACATTTCCAATGCAATCCGCCACGTGACAGTGACTCATTGATTTTCTTTATAATCCTTAATGTCATCATTTGAATTCGAGGTGCGTCGTAAATTAAAAATAAATGGACTCGAAATAAAGTCTGATTTTTATTGCGTTTGGTTGCGGAACTTTACAATAATAACTTTCAGTTTAATTTTAAATATCACTCGCCGGATTACTTGCATTTTTTTTTATCTGCACATCTGAACATCTGTAATGTATAACTTATGATTTTAAGCGGAATCTGAACTTAACTTGCCCGTGGCATTTTACCATATTATTATTAAGAAACAAAATTTGAAACTTAAGGCAATATGAAACAAGCTAAAGCTAGAAATGGATACTCCCAAGAAACGAGTACCGTTTAAAAAACTTGGGAACGAACCCAGTCCATCTGGTGCCGAACGCCAAAAAATAAGTCGTCTATAATGTAGCACGCCCTAAAAATAGGTACAGATTTCATACACGACTGAAAATGTCATATTTCATAAACTCAACATAAAGAGTTTAGGTTCCGTAGGGTGTCCGCTTCGTTCTTGTCCATACCTTTTTTAGTGAAAAAAGCGTTTTCGGAAACTCGTCAATATATCAGAACGGGCAGTGGGAAGCTCGCGGGGCGCGGGGGGAGGCTAGCTCGCTATGTAGCTATACATCTTAACACAGAGTATAGACTATACAGCTTCAGTAATGGTGCTGCTACCGCCCAATTTGCGCGGAGGACATGAGACAGAGAGCCTATCCCTCAGTGATTTACTGGACTCTATACTCGATGCTCTTTTTTTTCAGGCACCGTTTGTCTTCTATCGCACATTGATAGCAATTTACGATGTATTTCTTCTATGTAAGGACGAGATTGGGTTAACGTTTTACATAAATCCGGTTTAAAAGATGCTTGTTTTGTTCAAGATAAGGTAGTCTGTAATAAAGGACACGTTTTAAGACGATTTGTACACAATTAAGTGACTATCTGAAGTTGGGTTCATTAAATATTTGTCTTTTAAATTTTTAACTGTTTAGGTCATGGCATCTAGACGGACAAGTATGCAAGTCTCACTTGTATTTACATTTTTAGAACATTCTCGTAAATGTGAGAGTTTGTTATGATGATTGCAGAAATAGCGCCTCGACTCAACTACAGAACTTAATTTAAGAGAAACTTGTTAAATGGAGATTGTTAACAAAGTCACGGGCACAGGTTGCACATATTATATCAAATCGCTATCAACAAATCTGATTCACAAAATTTTGCAGCAGATAACCACTATCTTTTAACATAATAAAATGAAAAAATACACGTCTACCGAATTTCAATAGACAGCTCTCCGACAGGAACTGAATAAAACATCAAAAAGTGTTCCGTCGCTAGGTGTGTTATGACAATTTCGTCAGCTGCAGTCAATGAACTCAAGATATCGTTTTTCATTATCATTGGTACATACAACCCACGCTGTTTCAATGGTCCAAGCAAGAGTTTATTTACTGCAAATAAATACGTCGAAATAAAACATTTTCATAACTACCTTTGCTAGAATTTATAGCGTTTAACTCAAAGTGGCTTTAAAACACTTCAAAATCAGTTTCGGCTATTTCGTACAGAAAAGTTTACAAAATTTTAGATTTGAAATAAGAATTATATTTACTAAGATTTTGACTTTAGGTATACAGGGTTAATTTTAATTAGCACATAGCCTTTTGCAGTCTCTCCACATCAATACCAACAACTATAATAATTTCCTTATTTTTAACAAAATTCATAAGTTAAAATTGTACACGAATTTGAAATACAGACAAACAATAAATATGCAGTACCTACTCGTATCAGTTGTCGTAATTTATAATTGTATAAGCTATCACATATTTCCACATACATACTATTATTATCGCAAAACAGCACAGACGAAGGTCTTTTATGTGCCTATTCATAAGAAGATTACATTATTTGCGCTGCACATGATGAATAAATTGTCTAAATATACCCGCCCGTGTCTGCGCCGCGTTCGGACTTAGAAAGTAGTGAACGGTACTGCGCTACGTACAAATACGAACGCGCTTCGATTGCGTACGCAGCATTAGGTCGTCTACACACGAGCGCCGATAGATGCAGGTCATCCACTATGAAGAACGCTTTCATTTAAAAATAGAATATTTAAATTACAGTTCGTTTTTTAAAAAAGAGATTGCAAATAGAACAAATAAAGATAACGCAGCAGTTAGTTATTACATGAACGTATTAATAGCAGAACTGAAACGGAAATATGAATACGTACGTTGGTATTGCAAACAAATTAGTTTTAGATTGTCATCTTTCCGCTATCATTCTCCATCTACAACGAGCCTTAAGTAATGCGTGAGCCACGCCGTGAATAGAAATCGCATGCTTTCCCGAACCTCACGCCTCAGTGCCCCCGCCGATGTCGGTGCTGTGTTCCCAAACTATGGTAATACGCGTCTCGAAGACCGCACCAACCGTCCGAACTACACGAATGTGCCAAAATTCATGCGCTCCATTGACGACAAATGGAAAAATGATGCCGATTACCGAACAAATAGAATACCAATGAGCAGCGTTACCACTTCACCAACAATTTTCAAAAAGGCAACATTGACATTACCTAACATTTTTTTCGTTTTCCTGCTGAGTCACACAAACGTAGGTGTTTGCGGAAATAATGGCACACAAAAAAACGAGACCCAGTCTCAGTTTTTGCTCGTGCACGTATATAATGCAACTGCAAAAATTATAGCAACACTGTCATTAAAACCACATTAACGATCAAATTAAATATGAAGCGTCTTGACAAAAAAATACCTACTGAGGTGGTTATTAACATAGTTTTTATTATATGAATATTTTATTGCTCCAACTTGCGATTCATTTTAGAACTTTGCTGGTTGTTCAACAGTCTTATTCGGAAGCTATAATTTACTATTCCACAGTATCGAGAATATCTATTACTAAAACGTCTAATTTCATGAACTGCCGTGATATTGGGCACCGAACCCACCCTTGCGTAACTAGCGGGGTCCTTACCGTGTCCTTTGGATCGAACCCTCAAATTGGCTTTACTATCAGATCTTAGGGTGCATATATACGAGCTACACTTTGCAGTATGTTACCTCAAAATTAGCTCATTCCGCCTAGTAGTCACGATTCTATGACACGGAGAACACACGAATAAATGAACGTCGAATAGGCAGAGCGTAAAATACTATACAATATAATCTAATATGTTACGCTCTTTTTAAACTTAAAATACCTAGCGTTTAAAATATCACCCACAGAACCTTGCAAATAAAAAGAAAAATCTTTATAAACCTCCATTTAGCAAACCCACAAAACGTTTTAACCAATTAAGCCAAGTTAGTTACACTGTGGCTTAGCCAAAAACTTCGTTCACAAACCATAATTTGATTTAAAGAAAACAGCTAAATTAACTTGAGTCCCCGTTAGAATCTAGGAAGACTCTTCGACCTGTCAGCCGTAATGAATTCTGTGACTCGCTGATTATGCAAAGGGTGAAACGTAACGGGGCCAAATGAACCGAAACGTTTCGATTGTCCCGTCTAAAAAGGCAGATGACGTCCTCCATTATGCAAGAAGAACTAATTAAATCAAAGACAACCACGTCCGCCCGGCCGACTCAATCCGCCTCTAGTTCTCATTCCTTACTTCCATATTCAGTTCTAAATGAAATTCGGAGCCGGAAAACGACCGCAACCGAGAATTGCAAACTTTATAAATTATTATCACAGTAACTACACTAACAAAACAGTCCACAAATACCAAATACATAACGGGAAAGGCCAAATTGAATTGTAAAAGTTGCCATTCGCCGGACTCAGCATTATGTTAACAAACCAAATATTCTGTTACCAGCAAAAAGTTGCGAGCTCGGCAATTCCATAAATCAAAGCTTTATGTTGCGTAGCAAATGAACTGAAACCTTTTTTTTATAAATGAAAAGTTTGATAGTGAAACCGCTGACTGCACGAATAAAGATTGTCAAAAGATATCCGCGAGGAAAATAAATCTCCTCTTTTGTCAACACGGGGCGAGTGTATTTACTTTTCTAGCAACAAAAAGGCTTGTGATCCTGTTCTATCTTGCGAGGAATTCCGAGCTAGGCATTTTATTGCACGAAATCGCGGCCCACTATTCGTAACCCCACGCACACATAATACGGCGGCGTATGTGTGTGACTGCGTAATTAACAGAGCACAACCCTCGCATCATAATGTTTTCATAACTAACATTACACATAAGTAATTCCGTTCAAAAGGCCCGGAGCGGGAGATGTGACATCCCAAAGGCTTACGGTCGACATTCGCGAGCAACGACCCACTAACAGCGCTGACAAAACGTCACCCTTTGCCGGAGCAAGATATCTGTAGCGTCACAAGTAATTAAGAAGCGAGCCACGCTTTGTTTCGCCATCCCTCAGGATCACTGAGGGAGGTCTCCTCGCCTCGCCCGCTTACATAATTTCTCTTAACTGCATAATCGATACCGACGTGTCTCTCTTATCCCGTCTAGACTTTGACGCCCTTACTTCATAAGTCTTCGCCAGATTGCATTTCGAGTGCTCCGAGAGTGACACGGCGCTCACTCGTGCAACTCGCCCTCAACGCTCTCTCGTCCTACGTCCGAGTGCTACGCTATTCACCGCAGATGAACATTACAAGAAAATTTATCGTCCGAGTATCTCGCATCACTGCGACCGACACAAATACAAAAGTGCAGCCATCCGCGTAAATTTATTTCATAGCGGCAGAAAGTATTTAATTGACAATGAATGTGACAGTGTAACGGCACGCGAGAGGGTTGCCAGCCAAACGGAGCGCGTCTCCGTTAATGGGGTCAACGAAATTGAGAAAAGTGAAACGGTGGAGTGGGCCGGGCAGCCTTTTATTACCGGACCCTTGTCCGATCCAAATGAGACATACCGATACAGGGAAAAGGGACCACGCGCATACAGAGCACGCAGGGGCAAACGTGTTAGATAAGGATGGACCGTCCTCCTGCCCGGAGCCACCCTCTACAAACCGCTAGTTAGTTCCGAATTAATAACAACACTTGTTAAGAAGTCCGTGACGGCCTCCATTATCACTCTCATGATAACATTTTACAGCAAAATGGATGTTTACAAACGTGCTCCTATTTCGTAAGAACTATAAATAATTAATTAACCCACTCCACGAAGGGACGTTTAGAATACCCACATCAAGTCAGTGACATTTTAATGGCATTATCAGCGTGCATCCACGTGAGCGCGGTTGTTTTATAAATAATAGAGCGGCCATCAAGACAACATGACCAGGATAGATACAAAAGATTGCATAGCTAATTGCAAACGGCTTCAATATTCCCATTCGCATGCACGACGCAACAAAGGCGGAGCATGTTACAGCGCAAATAGCTGCGGGCTGTCTCCGTCCGTACGCTCCCAGTACGAACTTAATCGGTGCATCCAATCACGATCAGGGGATGGCTGCTAGATACGGAGTTAGAAATCAGTTTGCCACTATTGAATTACACGAGAGCAGCAGCCAGGACGTCATACGCCAAAGTTTAATCTCCCGGAGCGGCGGGCGGGCTTATTATGCAAATAGTCGGCGTGGCTGCTCGGTCACCTCGCAGGCACGTACGTCGCCCGGTGCGTGTTCCCGCCGCCTCGCCTTTACCATTACACGACACATCTACAACTAAACCATCGCTCTAAATAAATCGCTAAAGGAAATTAAATGTTCATTACATGGAGATAACAAAATGAAACCTGGATGAAGATAAAATTATTCGACTATCAAAAGACGGGAGAAACTTCGACGACATCAATTATTTCCTTCGGTGTAAAGTCCGGCCGAAAATACGAAACGAGGAAGGCACCGAGCGGCGGAAACGAACGGGAGTGAGAGGGGAATTCAACTCTTTCCAGCCAAAGAAAAGCCAACCCCGACGAGCGTTAATTAAGCGAAAATCGAAACGTCAAAGCTCGTTTCGGGCTTTATGCAAATTCACCAGAATCGGCTCCGTGTCTACGGTTAGCGCTTGAATTTTTAACGCTTTGTTTTAAACAGGCTAATTACAGGGCGATGAGGGCTCTCGCTCGTTGCGGCGTATCGAGCGAGGTGCGTGGTGGCCGGTGCCAGCGAGTACCGGCGAGCGACTTGCGCCCGTCGCCGTACGCACCGCGCCACGCACTCCCGATAACGAACGAAAACGAAATGCCTACACAGATTAAAACATAACACGAAATTGCGGAAACATCGCCCGATAATTGCCTAGGGTGCCACACTGATTAAAGCCAAACTCAGCGGCACCATACACGGGTTACGGATTCCGTGAGAAAGGACATTTAGCGCCTCGGTTTTTTAAATCGCGTGATATCATTAGAGAATTATTGCTACCACAAATTTGCTTGTCACTTAACCGGCAATGGATCCGTTGGATTTATTGAGCGTGACGCGTTGACTCACTCAGAAGCTGCTTGGTAACCGGGTTGAATGCCTTATCGCACGCCTATTTCTAATGAATGACCGCCGGGGACCGATTTACATTTATAGTGACGCTGTCTCAACTGGCCCATAAACTGATCCAATAGCCAACTGCGAGAATATTCCGATCGTATCACCATTGTATTGTACCTTCTGTACAATATATGTAGAAATACTCATTCTCAGAAACAATTTACTCCTCTAAACGTATGGTCTTCATATAGGTTTAGTTACATTTCTTATTACGCAATGCCGAATCACATGATAAAAAAAATGCAAAATAAAAATTAGAATGGTGTACCAAAGCGCGCAGAGTTGCGTGTGAAATATAGCAACAATATAACAAAGCACAAAAGACAGGATATCGGCGAAGATCGCGAAGTATGGAATAAAAATCGAACCAATTGAATCAACAATAAAACTTATCAATCAACCTTCGGAACGTTGTTATGTGAATTGGGGTCAACGATTCTACTACAGCACATCAATGAACTGAAAAGAAACAATATTGACATTGAAATTGGGCGACGCGCTATCAGTACCGCCCATGTACAGAAGGCAGCAGATCAAGCGTTACATTACCTGTCAAATTTCCCCAACCAATTTTAACTTAATGCCGAGGGCATAGAGTTCAGATTCAAGTCAATATTGTTGACAGATTTGTAACGCGTGATGTGCTGCCTTCTGTACCAATCGTCTACTAGCAGTGTTGATCAAACGGTGCGCATCCTGGTTTTAAATCAAAATTTTAGTTTTACTAGGTAAACCTAAAGTAACAACTTCCCGGTTTGAAATCAAAATGTCCTGGTTAAGGATTAACTTCAAAATCTTGGCAACCCTATTATCATCTGACATTGAGAACAAACGCTTTTCAACTTTATGATAAAAAGAAGTTGTTGATCGATACAAAAAAAAAACATTTAACAAGGCGATGTTTAAGTAGCCTTGTAAAGCGCTATAACATGCCGAACGACCGCCTACAGCCATCGGGTGTAAAATGTTAGCGTTTTCGTAAACCGATTACTACACGACGTGTATAATGACATTCGGCGAAAAGTCGTAAGCCGCGCTGGCGTTGCCATAATGGACAAATAATGTGCACCTCACCCGCCATTATAATGTTGTTTGAGAGCAATTACTGCCCGGCGTGTGTTGCCAGGCGATAGCTATTCCGGCTTGTAAGTAAAAGAAGATCGGTTTCTGAAAATTACTCCGCGGGCTAGGTATAATCTGTAGGTGTTTATCTTAAACTATGCAAGCTTTGGTTTGTGGCTACAGTAATAACTACAAAACTTCATCAATGTATATGACTTTTTATTTTCAAAACTCTCTTTTATAACAGCCCTTGTTCTCTAAACTAAACAACTAAGTCAGCAGTCAATTTATTCCGTGTGAACCGTTCAGAAAGTTTTTTTTTGTGTATATTTTAAATAAAAAGCAAACTAGGTTTAAAAAACAACAAAATGGCGTCGATCTTCCCGCGCGCTGATTGGTTGACACAGCAATTACGGAGCTCGATTATTTGTGCAACCCGTGTTTTAGCGTGCATGGCGATTATGGCATTTAACGTTATTGATTCCATTTCTCTTGACTTTATTTACGTTTATTTCTAGCCTTTAACTTCAAGGCAACGGATTTAATTCTTTGTGCACTTACACACAGAAGATTCACAGGTTATGAGTCCCAGTTTTTTTTCTTTTTGAGGACGTTTTCATGTTCATTTGTCGATTATGTGCGATAGATAAGCGGTTAAAACAAGTGAAACACATAAATCAGATGACAATACCACCGTGGAAACTAAATACACTCGTGTCAGACTGTCGTCGTCACGTACCTATATTTATGACGATGACAAACGAACGCACGGCTTTTCACGGCTACATGGTACAACCACCGCTAATCCACTCGCGTCATCTGAACTCTGCCCCGCCCTTATTACTAGCGTAATAGAAGCTAAAACTCCAACTATCTGTTTATATCAATGTCTCGTTTGGTGTACCTACACAAAATATAAATCTTTCTATTCACAGTCCTTGAACAATGGAGCTGATTGTGCCGCATAGCGGGCAAATGCTTTTGACGGATATAGCGTAGTTTCGATTCACGAAAACAAACATTACATACATAATTAGTTAGCTAATTAATGTAGTGAATATACAAAAGAGGAAATTAAATGGCTGACATTTAAATGTCTTAGGATAATAGGATTTGTGGAGATATATGTCTCTGTAGGGATTAAAAACTAAACAAAGGTAAAGAAGCAGAAATAGCGAAGGGATCTCGTAACGTTTATACAATGCTTATCTAACTAAAATGAAGGTTATTTAAAAGCATGACACGACGGCCATAACGTCAATAATTTATTTAACATTCTGAATGAAGGTATTTAGTAGCGAAATATTTTTTTGATGACGGACAACGTACCTAATGGAACTTCTCTTCTTTATTTTACTTGCAAGCATTAGAATACTTCATATATTCAATATTAATTCCAGCTTGATGCCCGCGTATCTGAAAAACAGGGACTTGACAGACAGACAGACGTAAACCGACATGACCAACACGTGTTGCATTCATAATTCGAATCCCTACAGAACAAACAAACACAGTTTCCATAGTTGTAATGCTTTCTTGATATTCAGATTGCACTCTTCCAAGTTCCGAGTTTTGCTGGCGACTTCCAAAGCGCGCTAATTACAGCGGATCAGCTACGGAATACACCAACTTGGGACAACTCCGTGACTTTCAGAGGCAGACGCTACTTTGCCAGATAGGCGGCTGAAGTGCATATACTTCGTTGGTTTTTTTTTCTGTTTGCGTTTTTTTTTTTATGTTGGCGTTGTGGTGGAATATAGAGCGCACGAGCTAAGGTTAGATTCTCTTTGTTAAATATACTTATTGATTACTTTCCTACGTTAAAATTTTGTGATTTTCCAAAATTTATAGCAAGTTTTTTTTTACGATTAATAAGAAATACACCAACCAACGTGAAAATTGCTTATAGGCCAATAGAACTATTTACAGCTTGCTCTACCCTAATATTATTATGATAAAATAAAAAGAAAATAAAAGAAAACGGTACCCATTTCCAAAACAGAAATTGTATACATAAAAATCTGTCACTGCCTTTTGCAAAGCCATTTTAAATTCATTAGTTAGCTTTTTCCTTTCGAATATAATTAAAACCGGGTGCACGTTAACCCGAAAAACGCATTTTCGGAATTCTGTACACCATTAAAACTCGCGTCCATTTACAATCTCAAGCCGAGAGTGAAAACAAAAAAAAACGTGCTTCTTTCATGGCCCCATTTGGAGTTGCTCTCCAAGCCTGTGTCTAGCTTTCAGTGTTCACTCATTTTTATTTAATTCTGTCGCTGCATTTAGTCTGTTGTCGAAGCAAGAAGTGTTGCTAGTACCCTATTACGAGGGATGGGAATTCAACCATTTTCTGTGTATTGAATCCAGTGTTGCCAGGCGTCTTCCTATTGTTCTCCGCATTCATAGCGATGTTTAATGGTTTTAAATTGCACGACTTTCAAATTGTTTCCTTAGCTCGGGAGGAACAGAGTACATTTGGTGCTTAAATTGAATTATTTAGTTATTTTAAAGTCGGTGTTTGTAAGTTGTAGTTGCATTGTCTTTTCTAATGCGCGACTTTCTAACGAATCGCTAGACAACTTCGATATAAAAGTACCGAAGGCATTTTATGTTACGTTTTTATACGTATAGAAACATTTTGAATATCATCTATTGCTTATAAAAGCCAGCCAGTCCTTTTAAAGGATACATTTACGCTCTAGATAGCCATACCACCTACGAAACTTTTCCACTGGATTAGATTTCACACATTTTAACCCATATGAAACCTCATTAAATATTCAATGAATAGCTTCAAATTAAACTTAATAAATCGAGAATGCTTATGAAGTTCGAACGACGCCATTTCTAATCCCGTTCTTTATCAGCGCGGGTAGGTACCAACTGCTAGCGTTTAATTCAAACTTCGAACATTAGTTAAAACGGCAGTTATCCAGACACGTGAGTTAACTGTCCGCTGGTAGAGTTTAAGCGAAGCCATTTATGTACTATCTATTATACGGACTTTAATTATTTTGATCATTAAACGCGGTGCCGCCCGCCCGGCCATTAATGATTTTGTGGTGGTTTGCATTAAAAATGAACCAATTAAATCAGTGGAAAATTTAAATCGTTTTTGTTAATTTTTTTTAAGAATTGTCAATGTGATAATTGAGGGTTAATTTGTTTTGATCGCTATTATCCTGATTAAATAATTATAGGTTGATAGAAAACTCTTGATATGAAAGTAGAAAAATGAACGTCCGCAGTCCATAATAAGAAGGCGAAATATAATTCTGATATATTTAAGAGGTGACTAATATTAATTCATAACACTGTAAATCAAAACATTTCCTTTACGTTGAGCTGTATAAATTCATGGCTTACCGAATCACAATGCTTCCGTATTGCAATTAGCAAAATAGAAAATAACTTTCAAATTTTATTGCAATTAACAAAAAAGGAACAATCATGATTTCTATTTTCAACCGACTTCCAAAAAAGGAGAATGTTCTCAATTCGTCTGTATGTTTTTTTTGTGTCTTTGTTACACGATAATTTCGGACAATAATTGTTACGAATTGATTTTGAAAATTGTTGTTTCATATGATAGAGGACCAATTCCATTTAAATTTCATCGAAATCGGTTGAGTACTTTATTGAAAATTTCAAACTTTTCAAAAAATATGTATGACTAGCTTTATCCCGCAACTTCGTATGCGCTTAACTACCCTTCTCGTGGAAATTTCAGAAACTATACAACCAGACACCCACTGAAAGAACCTTTATACCAAGTATCACACCCATGCACTCAAGGGATGGGATTTTTTCATACAAACTAAAACATCATATATTTCCCGTTCTCGTGGGAATTTCGGGAATTCCTTTCATAACACAACCAGACACTCATTGAAAAACCTTTACACCACATTTCACATCGGTGCACTCAAGGAATAAGATTTTTCATACAAACTAAAAAGTCCTATAATTCCCGTTCCCGTGGGAATTTCGGGAATTCCTTTCTTAGTGCACCTCTACATCCCCTAAAGAATGTATGTTCCAAATGTCAGCTCTCTACGCCCAATAGTTACGGCTGTACGTTGTCTGTCAGTCACTCAGTACCTCAGTCACTCAGTCAGTAACGGAACAGTTTTATATATATTGATTTCGGAGATTGTTTAAGTTGATGACATTCTCAACTCAGCCAAAGTTTTGACGTAAAGTCGATTTTTTTTAATGCTCTGCATTCGTTGAATATTATTCTGTCCTTCAGGCAAGGGATTTAGCCCATGCATCCTCGGATAATTTCTTTACAAACAACGCAAAACAATCTTAAAAGAGGAACACCTTTGAATATCTTTTTAAATTTGAATTTCGACCGGCACTGGACGATCCTTATAAAGCCCTGTGACCCAATACTGTGTTCACGATTCACGTGTGTAGTGTCCTCCTAATCGGTCTCAGGCTGTGGAAGCTGTATAACGTTATTTATTGCACTGTAAAATATTAAAAGCACCTGCGGCAATCACTTCCGTTACGGAAAACGCGCTTAGCAAAAATTGCGGTTTTAATATGGCAATGTTAGGAGAGAGTTTTGATAAACGTTTACCAGGGTATGGAGGTTTAAAATAAATGTCAATCGATAGAAAAATCTAAACCAGATTTTTTGTTTGATATTTTGATTTAAAGATTTAATTTATTCATGCGTTTAGTAGTTTTTGAGTGGAAGAGCAAGAAAAAATTACCCATCCTAACAGACTATTACGTTTTCAATATAAGTAAATAGGTGTTATGACTAAACATTATAATGTATATAATAAGTATCTAAATGTGTTATATACCTTTTTTTTTTTTTGACTGGAGGAAAACATGCAATCACGTCCCCGACCGCCCAAGGGGGAGCGGCGGGGTATGTGGGGATGATCCGGCAGAAGGCCGGACCCACCCACTAAAAACCTCCAGGTGTACCTCATCCGCCATAAGTGGAGCTCACGGTACCGCCATTGGCATTACCCGTGAGCCCCGGCGGGTTGCGCTCAGCCTCAGCCGAGCGCCCTCCGACGACGGAAATGGTCTAGTACACAAGACCATTTCCTCACCATAGCCCTAGCAGCATCAGGTCCCCTCACCTGCTGCGGCTGGCTATCGGGAGGGAGAAGGGGAGCGTATCTCCTTCTCCGTCCCCTCCTCCGATGTGTTATATACCTAAGTAATTTATTGATGTTTGAAATGTTTAAAAAAAGTAGCCATTGTTATTTTAAGGTATTCGTTAATGCTTACATAATTAGTTACCCGACTGAGATAAGGTGTAAGGTATTTTATCTAAATTACGTTTATAATTTAGGGCTTTGCCGTTAATGTTCTACCGAGAGATTACCTACTGTGTTTAAAAAGATTATAATATAATCTTAAGTTTAAAACTTCGAAAACTTGAAATCCACTATTGACTCTACACAAGGTGTTCCTGTTGATTTTCCAAAACTCTAGGGTATAATAATAAACTCTTTATTGTACACCAACAGCATAAAAATAAAGGAAAGAAAAAGGTACATTTTAATTTCATACTGGCACAAAGGCGGCCTTATCGCCGTGGAGCGATATCTTCCAGGCAACCGAGTCTTGACAGGATTAGGTTGGACAATTAGGATGGGCGTTGGAACACAGGCTATAAAATAGACTACATACAAATAATTACACAGACATACCTAAATATGACAATATATATACATACTGATAATCAAAATATATATACAATGAGAGAGCTAAGATGAACAATGTTTCACAAGATAATGTTAATAGGGTATTAATGGGACCATGTAATAGAATTAAATAACATGTAAATAATTTTTCAATTCTTATTTTTATTTATTTTTATTTTTCATACAAAATAATTCAATTAAGTCACAACATCTTATGTAAAACACCTTTAAGCGAATTATGACAATGTGGCATTTTCTATCCCTATTTTTATCGCTATGCACAGGTAGAGTTTGCAACGTTTTGCGTTGTATATTGTATGCAACGTTCCTTAAACTTTTTAAATGATTTTGTTGTTTCTTGTATGGCTTCAGTGACGCGTCTATTGAAAGATTATACAAGGGTGATAATTTATGAACACATTATATTAAGATTGATGATATCTTGGAAAGTATGCACTTTTAAACCACATATTGTTTGGCAAAAGTATTATTTTTTAGTAAGGAACAAAACCTTAAAGTTATGGAATATCAAAAATAACACCTTGTATAAGGAAAACGATCGTTATTTATTTATTTATTTGTGTTTATGTTTGTAAACAGGGTTAATTTTAATTATCGCATCACCTCTTGCAGGCATCCTCTGCACATCAACCCTAACAACATTTGTTCTACAACTTTTTGAAATTTTAGTAAAAAATATGAAAAAAATATTTATAGCCTCTGTTTAGAGGCATAACTCTAGGCGTAAAATATCGTTTCATAACAATAATAGATAGGTTACTACTAAAAAATATGTAGCAACATTTTTTTGTTTTTATTTTTTGGATTATTTATAAAAATTTGTAACAATTCGTAGAACAAATTTTGCTGGTATTGATGTAGAGAGGTGATGCGCTAATTAAAATTCACCCTGTATACCTAATTACCACCAAATATATCTACCAAAGCGGAATGCAATAAACGATTGAATTGGATTGAAATCCCAATAATTTTACGATCCATTGAAACTGGCACTGTTTGTTGCTAAAATCTGTTGCATGCAACTAAATATAGCCTTTTCTGTGTAAATTTTACATATTTCATTAGCACAAAGGGAGTGGTACTGCCCACTTTAATCGATGCTATGCGATGCTATGCCTTTTTCAAATTGCTATGCCCAACAGGGTCCATAATGTTTGTACTACCAAATAATTTAGATCTAATTTACCATTGTGGAATGCAATAAACTTTTGAATTGAATTGAATTGATGAATTCGCATAATACACACTTACTTTTTATATCCTGAAAAACATAAAAACGCTCCGTCTGCTAAAAAGAAGTATTAATCCATATCAACAATCTCATCCCCATTGACAGTGACACATATCATATCGTTTACAAAGTTATCATGAGAATGCATTAAAATTAAAGTTGAATCCCTATCAAGCTTAAACACTTGTGTTTATATCCAAACATCCTTTATTAATTTATTTATCCCTCAGTAATGTTTGTTTATTTTGGAAGCACAACTTCTCACGACTTTGTCCGCCATCTTACAATGCAATAGATACATAAACGCTACAATGTACTTGCATACGAGTTTCGGATGTGGGTAGGTACATAAATGCTTTGCAAGCAACTTTTAATATAGAATGTTTTCGACCTCAAACAATTTACTGTTCTAGAGATATACAGATAAGGATGATTTCCGTTGATAATAAAAGAGCAAAGTTTCAACTGTAATCAAATCAAATAGGTACTCGAAAGACATTACTCTCTCTTCATGAAATATTAGCCTATATTATTATAATAACATCCTTAATTTTGAAACCCACCAAAGTAAACAAAGAAATAGACCTACTCGAAAAACATAACCTTACTTCCTGAGACAAACTAAAAACCCGGTTACCGATAAAAAAAAGACATTCATTTCGTAAACAGCCAGTAACAACTCTACAACCGACATAATCTTTTTTTTTTCAATACTTAATCGAACTGTCAACCAAATGAACGAACAACAAAATTAAGTCTAATTCCTATAGTCATGACGAATAGGAGCCTCATTTATACGAACTCGCGGTTGTATCGATTATCTGTCAAGGCATGGCTTCACTCATAATTGTGTAAACTGAAATATAAATCGGAAACACCCCGGGCGATACTGAATACACTCATTTTCAACGCAACCAGGAAAAGGTAATAAAAACCTGACGAATATGACTGGATCGCTTTTTTTTTTCGAAAAGTTTGTGTGTGAGAATTTTATTTACGGACAACCAATATATGCATAGGATGATCAAAATGCTATTGAAATTAAAAACACCCTAATTTCAATAGAGAGTATAATTGGAAACTATCATCAACATAGGAAAACATAGGGCATAGGCAAACTAAAGACACTGTAAATTCGTTTTGTGTTAATTCTGAACGCTACACTGAAGACTGAGTAAAACCTGAAGAGATGATAATATAAAACTTTTTCCACTATGTGTCGCCCGTTAATTCTGTAGCTCGTCACCACAAGGTCTATAGAGACATCGAAAGGTCGAGTTAAAATGCAAAATATAATAATTATACGCGATTATATCCGGCCAAAAAGGTGTTTTACTTTATTTTATGAATCCTCGAAATTTAAGACAATGTCCTATTTCGAAAAAGTAAAAGAAAATTCTAGATACACAAATGGTAATATCACAGGCAGTGAAGTGACGTCGGCTGAAGTCTCTAGCTATACAGCCCGGCCGGTGTTCAAACCACTACTATCAAGGCAAGGAGGTAAGCCGATTGCACACGTCCACAAAATAACGATCGATAATCCCTTCAGTCGATTTGCATAGCCTGCACAGTCATTCAATAGGTACCATTTGTATTGATTGCCAGTTTGAAATTGAATCCCACAGTAATACACGGTTGTCAATATGACGGAAATTATTCGAAAATGGAATACAAGAAAAAGCTAACCTGATTACTGCTATTCGAATTTCAAAACGATTTTACGGCCACGTAAAGCCGGTTTAGAATTGTCTAAATTCCCGGGCGGCCCCTAGTAAAGACAAATCTGTCTACGATAAGCATGTCGTAAAAGGCGACCAAATTCCAGTGAACCCCGCTTGGTGGTAGAACCCCTTCAGCAGGGTTATTCTTCTAAACAGCGTCGAGTTCATAGATGCATCAGCGACGAGTGACATAATTTGTATTCACAAAACACATAGCTTGTTCCCCGCGCTCGCCGCAGATGACGGCGTGAGTAAGAACTGACATTTCGTCGACGAGCTCGTCGTCCAGCATAGCGCTGTTGTTTTAGTTACGGGAATAGCCCTGTTGGGCTCGCCTAGCCTAGCAACCCACTTTACATATAAAGGCTGTCAACAAATACCACCATGGTGTATTCCGGCAATGTTTTCTGAAGAGTCAGTTCTTCCTTAACCCCTTTGCTGTCATTCAACTTCATCTGCACGCATCAGGTGAGATGGAGGTCAAACGTGGGTCAAGTTAACGACGAAAAAAACTCCCATTCGAATTTCAAACTTTTATTATAAAAACAACCCATCCCTAAAGCAGCGGACGTGGTCGATTTGTCATGCGTCCCACGGGCCCGTTGCGTAAGTATATGTTTGCTATTGAACTAGACCAGTCTGCAGATAGTAGATAAACACGGGCCAAGAACACAACATACAGATTCCAGTCACGAACGAGATATCTTGATTCGTGATTCGTGTCCGTCGGCCTTTACATGAACGCTGGTACCCACACGACAAAAACACGAATAAATTGCTGAGAACACATAAAGCGGTCCTGAATAAGACTCCGTTTAAGGCGCGGATGAGCGCTTTAATAAATTACTTCAGTTCCAACAAAAGTACCCGAGATCGTCTTCAAGTGCAGTAGTACGTTGTAGGTGAAATTTAAGCCGTTGTAAAACTTTGAGTGGGAACAAGAGGGAAGATGTTTCATTAAAATTGTTGGAGCGACTCGAAAAACTATACTTCTGATTGAATCGCGGGCTTCGTGGCCCTTAGTAGTTTGCTGAGCAGTAAAACGCCCCGGATGAGTTGGAGGGAATTTCAAAAAAGGAACGCCAGCTGTGGCGCGAACTAAACACGTCCAATCACATTTTGGTGTATCTCGTGTTATTTAGTTGGCAGCGCGGGGCGCCCCGCGTATTGATTGATGGATACAATGCAGGGCTGCCAACCACACTGGCCGCTTTGCATTCTCAAATACACCCACGCGCCTTTTTATTCCCCATTATTTGCCGTACGTGACAGTTTGCATGTAGCGAAAAAACGTCGCACATTTTTATGACACCTTTCCATTCGAATTACTACCGTATAATGAATTTTTAATGGAATCCGGAGCGCGGGCTGAACCACCTTAGGATCGCTGTTCATTACGAGAGCTCGCGCCGCGAACCTGAGCCGCGGGTAAATTAGTAAATCAACATTTCCCAGGAAAAGCTAACCGCGGATTAATAAATCAAACATTTAAAACACTTTCCGGGTAAATGGTTGCCGGCATTAATAGCCCGAGCCTGTTTTTCTTTACGCTTATATTTTTTTGTTACAAAAGCAAAGAAACGTCAGATTTATGATAACAGCAATAAAGTTTTCGGAGCAAATTCGTAAATTCCGTAATGTAAACATGGCTGGGAGTGGATGAAAAGTAATAATCCCTTCATTTGGGGCCAATTATTTTCAATTTCCCATGGAGTCGGCGCGCTGGGCCGGGCGGCCGGTGTTCGGCGAGCCCTACACAATCAGCGTTGCACATCTCAGCGAACCCCCAATTAACATCCCTCCACACGCCGGAGATTACTGCCGATCACCTACCCGCGATAACCTTCAGCTCCCGTGATCAGCTTCAAAACACCCAACTAGCCAGTAATCGAGGCTGAATCAAAGGGTGCGCAATTTCAATCAAAACGCCGAACGATGCGATACTAGGTTCGGTATCACATATTTCTGCGATACGTCAACAATTTTAACGACTAGACATACGTATAAACTAGTCGGTTATATCTAGTAGTATACATCTTAAACGCTTTTATAAATAATAAGGTTTGCACGAATATTAAAGTTTCAGGCCATAAAGCTATTATAGAATATCTGAATACATGGACGATAAAACTCCTTCATTATGAATTTTAAAACAGATCATTGCTGCTCAGTTTCTTGCCACTTCAACTCAACAAATCGACTTTCTAAAGTGATTGAAGATCATGTGACGTACTTCAAGAGCATTTACAGTACCTACCTACGACAAAAACAATATTTTGACTCTCGAATTCAAAGTCTCGAATCTTATTTTTCAGATAACTCCAATAAACGGGACAGGACAAAGGAGGTGGCGAAGAAGCGAGGATTTCCTCAAGACAATGGCAGTAATCAAGGCGCGGGCCGGTGTGGCGTGATTACACCCCCCCCCCCGGACCCCTCTCGCGTTCCCCCCGCAAACTGCTAGAAAATTTATAAGCTTACGATAAACAAGCTTACACAGAGCGAGTTGCACTTCAAGGAACGTAGTTGTTTCGCTTACTAGAGCCTTCTGTGCGCGAAACTTTGAACAATGTTTATAATGGGTTTACACGTCTACTAAATTTTCAAGTCGTAAAAGACTTTAACTTGACATGAAGCTAGACTTCGCCCGCTTATCGTTGTCAAAATGTCTTTAAATAATCGATTTTTGTGAAGCTCGGCGGGATATCATCGACTTGATTTAGATTGCACGATCGGCGGTACATATTACGTCACTGCCAAATATCGAGGAGTGAAAAAAAAAGTGCGCAAGGCCGGTGCAACCCGTTCACTTGCGATTTCGCGCACAGCTCGCCGCGTATACGTCGAGTGCGCTAAAGTCAAGGCGAACCGGTCCAGTTGTAAACACTCTGTACTGATATGCATTTAACCAAAATAACTGGCGTGTTCAATTGTTTTTATGTTTAACCGAGATGAGTTTGCCATATGAGATGGCTACCTGCAAATATTTAAGATCATACCAAAGGCCCTATTTCATTTATTTCGCTTCGTGAATATTATAACTCGTATGCAGTAATCACCCCACGTCCATTTAATACTGCAGTTAATAGTTAAACGCAGTAAACCCGCCAATCATCAGCTCGCCGCAAACTGTGCCCCGCACACGTCAACAGAGCTACTTATTAAATTACAGCAAAACTGCAACTACGGGCGAAACTATACGTCAATTACTCACATCCACGTGGCGTTTCACAGCGCGGCATAATGACAGTGACGTTGACAGTTCGATAGGCTGACAGCCCGCAATGACAAACGAGGTCGTCCAAACTCCCACAGACTGTAGGCTTCACAGAAACCAATCTCTAGAATAAGGCTTTACTTAGTGCAACGAGCATAGAAGCCGCCTCTTTGCATATACTAGTAGTTTAACGAATATTTTATGTGGAGAACCGCTTTGAACATTACAGTAAGTAGATCGTATTAGTTCTGACTTGAGTAGATTACAAACGGATTCAATTCGAGTAAGTTCTTTTGCGGAGTGACTTTGTAGACTGGAATTATAATGTGGATAGGGGATCGATTGCGCCGTATACGACATTACCATCTCTATTTTAAGTGACTCTTAAGTCAAATTCTTCAAAATCAATTTTTCAACCGACTTCCAAAAGGAGGAGGCTCTCAATTCATGTGTATGTTTTGTTTTGTATCTTTGTTACACGACTTTTTGGACAGTTATGAATCGACTTTGAATATTCTTATTTCATATGAGAAAGGATACTTCAGAGGTGGTCCCATTAAATTTCAAAGAAATTAATTGAATACTTTTTGAAAAAAAAAAAAAAATTAGAAAAAGTATGTATGAAAATTAGTATTAACGTCGACGACCTTATTATACTTAAGCCAGAGTTTTAAAAATGTTAGTGAAGCCGGTTGTACTAGTGCTCTACATTCGTTTATTATGTAAGCAACTTTTAAATTTGACATTAAATTAGCGAATCTAACGTCGAATCGAACCCATTGCATTACGAGGCAGAGGTTAAACTCATGCAGCATCAATTTACGTTCGATTTTCAAACCTTGTGGGTGTTTCAATCTTGACAACTGACGCGAAACGCAACAAATGCCGTTCTAAATTCAAACATATGCTCATATAAAAAATGGATGACTCATCAATACGAAACTCTGAACACTGAGAATGATACAATACATACAGTTACATTGCCGATGCTGCGAGATGCGAGTTTTATTTAAGAAACTGCATATTTCGTAATAAATAAATGTTAAAACTGAGAAGGTTTGTGGTAACAAGGCCTGGCTGGTAAAGCGGTATTGCATTAAGATGCATTAAGCTTACGGTTCTGGGTACGAATCCCGGTAGGGGTAGAAATTTTTGTTGTGATATTAGCCGCAAAGTCATGCATGATATAAGCATCCATATGTGCTTAATCTATCTAATATTTTTTATATTGACAACTTTTTTATGTCTAAAGTTTATCCGTTCTCTAGTATCCATTGCACAAGACCAACGTGTCTTAAAATAATGTGGTGTAAAAGTTAGAAATATTAATTTATTTCTTAATATCATACTTAAGGCCCAAATAGACTGTTGGAAACAAAACATCAAACCAAGGTGACCTTGCTAGTTTACAACGTGTTTCCAACAGTGAAGATGGCTGTTGACAACCAAATTACATGACCTTGGCGGGTTGGAAACGGCGGTGTTTAGAATCACAGACATACATCTACATAGACAACGCAAGTGCCACGATTTGTATTCGAACCAAGCGTGCCGACTTTTTAAGACCTATTGTGACGTCACAGCTGATATTTATTACTGGAAAATACAAAAAGATTCAGAGACACCGATACCGCCGATGAAATCGATTATTAAGACCGATATTGATATTCTTGACTCGATTTTCTAACAGACATACATACACGCATATTACAATACATATTAAATCTAGAGGCGACCAACCTTGACATTTGGTTGGGGTTCGGACACGCAAAGGACATGCATTTGCGTTATCTATGTAGATGTATGTCTGTGTTTAGGACTGTGTACGCTTGTTATTGTATATTTTACTATGTAACTATAACTAGAAATGACTCGAGTTTTGAAGCTTTTTATCCTGCGTTTCAACCTTTCCTTCTTTGTATCCTCAATTGCATACAAAACTGCCATCGCGAAGATGTTGCCAACGCGAGAGATCAGAGCACACTGACGATTAAGGGGCGTGGCCTGGCGTGACCTTGGCTTGTGTTCTTGTTTGTCTCCTTGTTGGAAACCACCGTTTGTAACAGTGTGGATGACTCGGAATTGGTTGTCAACAAGTTAACCTTCCTTAACCTTGGTTGGAAGCATTGGTTTTCAACGTGTTGTCAACAGTCTGGCGGCCCTCTTACGATACACGTGCAAAAGCGTGCAGTTATTTTTTTAGCGATACAAACTATGACAACCTCACTATCAGAGGCCCCATTCAGTAACTTTAACATGATGTACGGTGACGTGCATGTTAATCAACAATGGTTCTCCAAGTGACATTGTATTGACAGAATACTGACAAAATGTCAAATGTTAAGATAATGCACCATCAAGGCACGTTAAGTTAACCTGCGGTGATTACGGAATCGGGGCCCAGAGCTACAAATATCTAACTAACGCTAGCATTGCAGAATCACTCCAACTATTTATTTAGCACAATGACTTGGGCAACCGATGTGGTCATTTGAAAGTTTAATACTTAGACGACCCGGAATTACATTTTTATTTCAACTCACTGTTTTAAAACAGGGACTGCATATCGGTATAAAACTTTTAAATAGTACTAGTAAAATTTCAGTACCTTATTAGTGTACTGCTTCATCAAACACAATAACTGTACAAGCTATTAAAATCTAAATTAATTATATCAGTACCCAAATAATGTATACCGGATTAATTTCTGTACCGAAATGTATAGGTCAGCATATGTACCTACGCGTCAACTAAACTAACGAACATCCTACAGTTATTTAAAAATAAAATTTTCATATCAATATTAATATTAATACCGGAAAATTTCAGTTTACTGAAAAAAAATCAGTTATGCTACAATAATAAAAAAGGTACAAGAATTATTTCAGTATGAATTCCTGTACTGTTATTTTTAAATACCTACACCTAATTTAACGGTATGACGTCATACAGAAAAAAATTGTACAGAAATTCATACCGGTATACAGTCCTTGTTTTAAAATATAATGCAGGTAAAGATTATATACGTCGCGGTATCTCTTTGACTAGGTAACTATCTCGAATTATTGAATTAGTTTTCATGCTTTTTTTTCAGATTTGATCGCCTGAAACCATCGTATGACATGAAAACGTCGAAATACATTTATAATTGCAAAAATGTCTGTTGAAAACCATGCTACGCTCTCATATTTAGCTTATTTAGAAAAGGAAAAACTAATAACAAAACAAACTCATATTTGTGTAAATTTTGTAAATACTTCAATAACTTATGTGAATAAGTTCAGTTTTGACCTGCTCTGTTTGACGGCAAGTAAACTAAAAATAAACGGAAACTAATAACTTCTTATTTTTCAGTTTTTGATGCGTTTAAAATTGGCTTTTCTTTTCATTGTTATTATACTATTGATGATGATGATGATAATAGGCTAAATGTAAGTATCCAAATTGACAACTAATTCTATATACAGCGATATAAGTAACTTTTCCTAGAAATAAATAAATTTCCACAACTGCAGTCACGGGAGATTGAACGAGAATGTAAATACGCCGAAACCGTCTAAAGATTGTTTACCAGATTTATGTAAACTTGATCGAGTCGACTTCCTTAGAAACTGAATTCTAGATCCTACCTTAGTTATACCTAAATCAGACTAACATACAATAATAAATAACAATACGTGGTTGCTAATAAACATTTGCGTTTAAATACAGATTTCGAATATTAAAAATCAATTTGATACTGATTGCATATCGTAACTTAATCATTTAATATGTAGTTACAGCAAAACCTTCAAAACTTTCTAATTACCTTTTTAAATAAAAGAAACAAACAATTCTTGAAATCCGAATTCGCAAAAAAAAAACACTTTTTTTCAGTATACCGCTGATTCGTTTAAATTTAAAATATCCAAACCACTTTCATTCGGTGTTCTTTTTTTAAAATAATGACGCGGTCCGTACCAAGCAAGACCCATCGGCCATTGCAAGTGTGTTCGTATGGAAAGTGAAAGTAAGTACATAGCCATCATGTAGGCGGCATTAAACGAGGTTTCTCTATTTTTCCACTCTTCTTATTTGTAATATTAAACAGAAAGTTAAGATTTCGCAGAATACTTTTATGAAAGAATAAAATTTAATTTATCGAAAGGTAAGGTCGATCGGATCAGAACGTCTCTACCAGTAAGCGAATTGATTTTGCTTCGGGCCATACTACAAAGAAACCATTGATTTTTGTCTAGTTCGAAAGTATAGCACGCACGAGGGTCATTTATCTACCTCCAGTAATACTCAGATAGTCGGTTAATTCATATTATGTATGAAAATACGTTTAAAATCATGAACAAATAAATACACATCGATTTAAGCCATGCAGTATTTTATAATTATCTTTTTGTTCAAAAAGTATTCAGCACCAAGCGTTCTCAATTAATAAATTGTAGTTGGCCACATACACGATAACTCGAAACAAAAAAAAAGCAAACAATTAGTTAATAGTTAAAACCGTATAAAAAAAACAATGCCACACGTCACATACCAACATCAAAATGTAAAAAAGTAGAAAGCGGCTACAATCAAACAGTTTAATAAACTAAAATGTCCAATAAAAGTGAGTTAGTAGTAAAGTTTTTATCATGCTATAAAACCAAAGAGGCCGAATAGTGGGATCACGTAAACGTAAACCGGAGACACTTGTGCGATAAACAAAGGGAACGTAGCCCTTTTTGATAAATGAGTAGCCATCTTTGTTTTAGCCATTTTCAATACCAGCCCAGTGCCCATTAGGTATGAAGGTGAATAGTACGTAGCTTGTTATTGTCGCTGATATAAATGAGATTGCAGATTTGAATCCCGCTACACGATATGTTGGTATGACCTTCAAATATTTGTCATGAGTCATAGATGTTTTCTATGTTTTATAATAACACAACTATAAAAACAAGCATTTGAATTTAAGAATTCTATCAATTCAGTATCTAGTCCCACAAGAAACAAGACATAGTTTGTGGATGATGTTTGTAATACTAGGAAAAGTCCTAAATAGTTACGACCTATCTTTAAAACAACAAGTGAGGTCATTTCCTAAAATGTAGAGTATGTATGTTTAATTTAACTGCAGTCGACTGATCATTTAAGATTTGATAGCCAATTAAAGGGAAAATAAAATGTGTTATATGGTTTCAGACGGTAGGTATGTATGTTTATTTCTTACCGCAAACTTTTAAGCTATCATAATTACAAACATAGGTATAGGCTCGTGATCGGCTAAAAGGTGCTGTGCTGTTGACGAAGATTATACTATGTGGCGTAAGATATACAAAAGTAATTTGTATCTGTCGAGACATTACCGCTTTTGACAATAATCTAGTACGAAATGCCTCATAACGCACTTAAATAAAAGCTGTGAAATCCGTAAAGCGTGATAAATTGTCAGCAAACTCTAATATTCGCCAAATGGAGAATTGGCAACCAAATTTTAAAAAAGGAACAGTTAATTTCTTTTTAATTCTTTTTCTTTTTTTTTGTAGAGCAAGCAAGGGTGTTGCCATACTTCTACAACTTAAAAATCGAACAACTATTTTGTGTAGCTAAATAGAGGCAGCTCTAATGGAATCCAGCGTCTACCTATTTTGTTTCGACGATGGGTTTTTATTGCACAAGTTTGCGATGCTGAAGTTATTTTAAAGTATCTTTATTGCTTTCGGGATAGACTGCTCGCGAACTGATAATCCTTTGTGAGTTGACACTGCTTTTTGATTATTTCTGTGTAGTCGAAGTGGGACAATACAATCTTTGTTTTATAGCTACATCGGTAAGTCAGTATGGAATATGTAATTACATTTACACATTAAAAAGAATGCATATAAGTATTGAGATATTTTATAGGAGCTTTACATTGACATTTTTTGCTTTACAAATTCTTTATATTTATCTAGAAGTGAACCTTAACGTTAATTTGGTAACATATAGTAGTTCTTTTACTTATCATGATCTAAATCACATCATGATGTCTTTTTAACAAATAATTTACTCTAAAGTAGGATTTGGTTCAGGGCAATTAGCACTGGTGTCCGTGTATTTCATCAAGTAATTTTTTTCTTTATTACGTTGAAAGATTTAAAACAACAACGGTAATAAATCTCTGTGACAATTAAACGTACGTCTTGTCGAGAATACTTGTTAAATATTATCTAGAATCTCAATGAACAATGTTCTCTTAAATAAAAACATTTTGATTTAAGAATTAATCGGAAGGATTTTTTATGAACTGTACGGATTTAAGCAATGCTAGCTGACCAGCTTTCACAAACGCCATTTGACGTACATTTCAACCTCTAGCCAGAGTTTGTTAAATGTCCCCTAATCCCAACCCGCAAAAACAAACCGTCCAAATCTGTCCCAAGTTCATTACAGTCACATTTGTTTTCGAACGAAGACTAAATCAATACAGTAGCAGGAACCAATGGCGATAATAACAAAGCAAAACAAATACTAAAAGCCATTTTCGATCCAATTGACGGCGTTTTCGACCATTTTGTTGTTTTTTTTTCACCAACGATGGAGCATTATCTGTAATGGCGCGCATTTGCGTGAGGACCGAGAAACGTGTACTGACAGGTTACGATCGGGGGAAATAAAAAAAAAGACGCTTATGACGTAAGAATGTCCTAAGCGTTATAGGGCAGACAAAGAAAACGTAATGACCGGGCGCTACAGTCCATTACTCTTAGAAATATTAATTAAGTCGATAAGAATTCGTCTGCGATAATGCGTATTGTGATTTAATAACAATGAAATGGATCCGCGTTTAGTGCTCCGGAATACTTCATCAATTAGCTCGTGACCTTGAGATGTTTTAGGCTGCTACAATACTTATATTTGATCTCAAGAAAGATCTATTTACATTGCATCTTAGTGAGCGATGTAATTGGTTAATACAAAAATCACAGCAACGCCCGTGTGATTACATATTTTAGATATAAGATCAAATCCTTATCCCACTGGGATTGAATATTAAAATTCTACACATACCATGTCTAAACCACCAACGGAAGATCAAAAAACAATTTTTAAATTACCATAAGTTATGTAAACGACCATAGATTATATCACTGATTGGCACTAACATAATTATCTTACTAATTACATTTTTTTTAGCTAAACTAGCGTAAAGAAATACTAAGTAAGCACTTAATTGTCTCTTTAACGCTTTTATCTATACTAACGAGGTGAAATGCAAATTTCTCTGTTAAAATGCTAACAGGCCGATACAGAAACCGTGTCAAACTTCTCGTGTTGTAAACTTAATTTTATTACAACATAGATAACATTGCCATGCCTTTGAATAATTAACTTTTTACTGCCACAGCGCCCAATTAAAGCATAGACTTTCTCAGAGGAAAAGGGCTTTTAAACTTATATTAAATTAAAAGATTTACAACGAGAATATAACAATAGACTTTTGTTTGAATTGATGTAACAAAATTCCGGAGTATTTGGAAGCTGACTGACATGACGTGGTGATAAATGAATATAAACAATAGTAGGTATAGCTGGCTGGAATATTCCATTTAAGTTATTCGAAAACAAAAAACAATAAATAGGCATTTGTTATCTATGCCCATTTTAGAGTTGTGATTATGATCGCAATCTTCATCCAAAAGAGTACATAGAGTTCAGTAGTCAGGGAAAAAAGACAGTTCCTGGACTCCACTTAAACGTGCGGCGAGTAAACTTGCACAATAGATCTATGAATGAAAATCGTCACTTAGTTTAAAACACCGCGAATATGCATTTTCATCACTTTACAAGTCATGAAAATTCATATTCGCGGTGTTGTTATTATGTAAAAGCGTTGAAATTACAATATGATCAGTACATTATACGACTCCTAAATTCAAACATGTTCGAAAAAGCGAGTTGAAACCGTTCTCACTCTAAAATTCCACTTTTAAAACGAAATACCGCCAATATTTTTTTATTTTTGGTCCTGATACCATTTCGGATACAGACTATAGTAGCCAGGTATAAGGCAACACGTGCTCACTACCGATCGGCGACATACTGGCTGATTTAACCAGTGACGTGCGTTTTTACAATGATAACAATTAGATACGCAGTCATAATAATTCACGTGTTATGTCTGTTCGCCATAATTTTCCTTTAAACAGTGTAAAATAAATTATAAGTAAGCGCAAAAGTAACAAAGAAATAAGACATGAGATTTTTTTAAAGCATAATAATTAGCAGGTACAAAGTATTTTAGCATTAAATGATTTAAACGAGTATGTTATCTCTATCTATGCACATGCAGCTGTAAGATGTTGCAATATAAAATAACTCATAACGGTTAGACTTGAACGAAAACTTATGACAAAGGATAATAGAGTTTCGAGACTTTTTTTCGTCAACTTCCTTACATATTTTTTTTTTAATCAATACTTCGAAACGTTAATTAAAGTGTATTTCAAATCAAATTAAAAACAGAATTAGATTTTTGTACCTAAAAACTCCCGTATCAAACTCGTAGGTGTTTCTAGAACCATCTAAACTTCCAGCCTTAGGTATCGCCAGTTCGTAGGAAAATCACCGTTTCGTTTACAGTTTGTACGCGCTCCGGCGCTAGCGTGCGCCCGTGCGCCTGCGCCGAGCCACGTAATCTCTATCTAACCTTATGTAACCGCCGTAAACAACGTCGTGTGATACCGATACACTCATTTTAGGTAAACAATTGGGTATTCAAAACAACAGACTGTCACTTCTAGGTAGTTTAGAGATATTTAGAAAAAAATATAAGTTAGCTTATATAACCAATTATATAATATTTAAACATTGATTTCCATATTTAACTTTGAATTTTAAGTCTCTCTAATCTATACTAATATATAAAGCTGAAGAGTTTGCTTTTTTGTTTGTTTGTTTGAATGCGCTATTCTCAGAAACTACAAGTGGGATTTGAAAAATTCTTTTTGCATTTGATAGCCCAACTCTTGAGGAAGGTTATAGGCTATATTTTATCCCGAAATTCCCACGGGATCAAAAGTTACACGGGTAAAACCGCGCGCGGTGGCTAGTGTCAAATAAGGAGACTCAAGTATCAAGTTTGATTAATCCATGTATTTAAAAGTTCGCCAGGTTTCGCCTGTCTCTACTTTCATTAGCCAGACTATAAATAAAATTTTGAAGCTTCAGTTTTGACATTAGAGAAACTGTAATGTCAAATATAGTCTACTAGCTAGTTAAACAACATCGGTTAAATAAATACTAAACAAGTACGAGATGTTAACAAAAAACTTCTTTGATCATAGATAACTCGTTGCAAATAAACGCCATACACATTTCGCACAATGAACAGGGCATTGCAAGTAAAAAGTAGTTTAATGTAAGCAAGAATGCTACTGGTTGAAGTGATCAAGCACTTAGGAACCAACTTATCTAGGTACTTCATTTTAATAAAAAAGAACAGCTTTTTTGAAGCCAGAATAAAGTATCCTGTAGGATAATAAAAAAACTTGTAACTGGTTAGGGTGGATGGTCTAAATATCAAACTTGCATTTCATTTTTTAAATTTATTTGACTGTAGCAAGTAGTAATAAGGTTTTCAGTTTTAGAACTCTTTATACTAGAGAAATTAATAAATGATTAAATAATAATTCATAACCATCCATAGATTAGTCTAAATACACGATAACTAACATTTAAATTAAATTGCAGTCGTGCAGTGCCGCGTATTTGTGTCCTGAAAGCCATTTACGATTTTATTATGTCTCTACATTTTTTTAAAGTATTGGTTGTCGTATACATTTCGTTTATAGGTAACAATCCTATCAATTTCGAAGAATACAAAATATAAGATTATAAAAACGTCTAAGTAGAATCACAGAAACAACCGTCTCAGTACAGAGATAATAAAAAAAAGCATAACGATTAAAATAAGTACTTACGGCACTTTTTAAAATTGTTTTTATATGTGTTAAATAATACTGGTGTATAAAATTAAATAAATAAACAACTGTCGTCGGCCTAATATTTTCACTTTACATATTTCATAAAAAACTGTCAATCAAACTATAACAATGCTAGTCATACCAACTTAGGTAAGTCCCCACATTGTGAGCAAGACACGTTTTTGTTTTGTTCAAAACACTATTACGTGATACAAAAAGCAACCTTATTCAAGCACAAAGGTGAAACGACTGATATTAACAGCGGGCCGATAATAGGGGCGTCTACCCTATGTCACGTAGCTACTGTTCGTAAAAGGTATGTAGGTACGCAAATAGTGAAATTTAGATAACATGACTGTTACCTACTATAATTTTGAGTCAGATAGATATAACGTTCAAGTTTTAATTTGATTTCGTAAAAAATATAATAGGTAATATAATTTGCAACAAATATTTTTATTGACCTTCTCCTTTCAAAATGAGTTCATAATTTAGCCACGTAATTTGCCTATTTCTGCCTAGGAGAATTATTGGTGTTTGGAACAAAATTTTGTGAAATTGGCATTAGATAGATTAACGTACTTTACAATATGATCTGTAATATATTATGAAAGCAAAATCTAAAATTGCCAACTAAAACCAGCTGCGATTCACTACACGCGTTAGCATAATGCACTTGACTTGTTCCTGCGATGCTATTATCATTCTTAGCCAACGCTCATCATTAGGCAGCATTGTTTCCTAAATACCCTAGCTTGGCCGTGGGAAAGCCACGCAGCGATGGCAGACATTAGTGAATAGGAAGACGAGGCGATCCCCTGGCCGTGACGTAAGTCTCGCCCATGGCAGCGCTGCCAAATGGGTTACGAGCGTCATCCGCCGCGCCCGCTGCCGCCACATTATCATGCACTTCTCTCCCTCAGACCGCCAAGGTCGCTGCGCCACGCGTAATCCGCCGGCACTAACCAATCTAACATAAATAAATATCAACTAACCTGTTCTTTTCCAACTCGTTATGCGTCGTCCTGGAACAAAAAACAAACTTATTGTAACCAGCCACGGAATGACGGAACTACACTCTCAGTTTAGGTATCGAAACTTCACAACACGTATTCACTGCACTTTTACACTATTTATTCTTCGATAACAAACTTACCTGCTTCCTTGCGACTTTTTCGTCTTCGGCCGTCTTCCTCCAGACCGGCTCTCTTCATAAATTGGCAAAGTTGATGCGTACCCGTGCTCCGCCTCTGCAACAAACAAAACTGCAATTCCGTCAAAATCAGCTGATTACGGTACGGCAAAAATAGACGGGAGCCATGTTGACGCGTGTGGTGCACTCGATTGACAATTCAAACAAAGAAATCCAATTCACCTCTATCACGCCTCTCGAGGTATTCAGCGGCTTTGAGCAGGGCAGCAATACTGTTCATATTTATTGTATCCTTGTATTACACAGATCACGAATGACACACGAATTTTTCGATAGAACTATAAATAAAAATCGTGTTTGGGCGCCCCGACGAACGACTGCGCTTTCCGACGTCAAAAACACACTGAGAGAGTCGGGGGCGCGCGGCAGTGACGGTGTTTCGTGATTTGTCGGATGCACTCGGCCCGCGCTCGGTCATCCAATCGCAGCGCTCCTTTGCTCACAATAATAAAATACCTGGGTCAATCACGTGAACTTTGTGTTTCCAAACAAAACATTTTTTTTTATAAACTCTTTTTCTTGGTCGCGTTATTGGGATACTAAAGGTAAAAGTTGTACTAGTTCTTATATTGCTAATAAAAGACTGCGTGGATTTTTGAATTCGTTGAAGAATAATCAATAGTCCCATATGGTGCAGTTCACACAAGCCTTTCATTTTTGGGCACTCATGTCGTGTAACTGGAGTGCATTGCATTAGAAAGGTCGAACCTAACAAGAGTAAAGTTCAATTCAACAGTGTCGTATTTAATTAAGCTTGGGGTTGGGCTAGTGAATAAGGTAAAATTATTAGTAGGTACACACTTTGTTGTACCTACTAATAATTTTACCTTAACACATGTTATTTAGTAGATACTTATCTATTTGTGTAATATTTTATTTAAACCTTTACCTACTAGGCAAATGGCACAAATTCTACTCGCACGGATCGATCGAATTGGTTCTTAATTTAATTAGATAACTAGCTCTACTTTAATTAAAATAAAAAATATCAGGGTGAGTATATGCAAACATGCTTTTAATGGAATATAGTTAAATAAAGGAGTAGTCACGTACAAAAGTGAGAAACGTAAAATAATGTTATAGGTACCTACCTACTTGTGGCCACGAAGTTGAACGGTGAATATATTGTTGCATACTTACCATGAAACTATCAGTGGCTTCCGTTTTTCTCCAGTTCCATGCGTAAATTCACGCTCATCGTAGGATCACTACATTTAATTAGGGAACTGTTTTATTTCCCATTATCCGATTACCAAAGTTCTTATTTCGTAATTATAAAGTCATAAATTGATACAATAATGGACTCACAAGTGCAATAAATATATAGTTTTACTGTGTTGTTCACATTTACTTTGATATATCGACTTGGGAAGAGCAGACACTTTTGGGCTTTTTACAAGCATAAACAGATATTTTTGTAGCAATGCCCATATCTGTTATCGATTGAAGAAATATAAATAAGAAATCTTATTCCTAATAGATAATAATAATTAGACCGAGTGATGTGAAAAAGTCTCTTCTTTTTATTTAGCACTTTATTACTTAACAGTACCTACGTACCTAGATTTTTCATTTCTATTAAAATGTTATGTTGTAAATAGCCTCTGCTTTTCATTCTTCATCATAGGTATTAACAAAAGACTCTAAGTATGTCTTGTGACAACTTGTGACAACGACAACTGGGAGTCCGTTTAACACAGGAAGATAGTGGAACCCTGTAAGGATGAGAGCTATGCATAATTCTAATTTCTTACACATTTATACACGAAAAACACACAAAAGAAACTAAGACACCATAATGTAGAGTTAAATGATAAAAATTAAATTAAATCATAAAAATCAAAGTTAAAATGTCAAATAAAATTCAAATGCTTTAAAACGTATTTATTTCACGTTTGTAATTTTAAATTCTTAGATAAATTTTCAAATACGAATAAATTATCAATGCACTCGTTTCGTTCGTAGGAATTGACTCTAACCTGTTAACACCTAAGTACCTGATTCGCTAATTCCTTAATAACTTAAATATATTAACCACTTACATGTGCCTATTAAGCTATTAAGCGTATTATCTCTTCTTCTAAGAATACAAACTTAGCAATAAGGCGCCAAAATTACAAGAAGGCGTTGATTTGCTTACCTATAGAAAATAAAATGTAGAGTTTGTGAAAAAGGAAGTATAGTTGAGTATGGGAGAATTCCAACGATATCTTAGCAGCACAGTGGCAACGCTCTGGCTTTTTGATTGAGGTTAAGTATTCAAAAACCAATTTTGCTATATGTAGTTGCTAGGAGCTTCAACCAAGATGCATTAAAAGGTGCTACTGCACTTATAAAGCGTGTAACATAATGAAGAGATAATACTTGAGGGGATTTTATATTTGGTGATATAGTTTATAAGCAACAGTAACATAAATTTGTTATCCTTACGGCCGAAAAATAAGTTCAAAGTTTAGATCAAAATATCTAAGTGTCAACCCTAAAAACAGCTGTTAGCTTTGATGAAATTCGATAATAGATGGCGTAAAAATAAAGTGATGGGTAACTCAAACAGGTAGGTACTACAAAGTTCAGCCAGTGCGGGAAAGGTCATAAGGTCACTGACTGCGGCACAAGTCTTGTTTTAGCTTATTAGGTTGACTAGAAAGTCTATACCAGCACTGATCATGCTAATTCTCTTACAGTATATTCTACTTATGGTACAGAAGCTAACCCTCAAGTTTATCTCTCCATTTTGTTACACATTCTATATCTACCTTTTGGGATAATTCAATGCTGGTGACAAACATAACTAATTGTATTTTAACTAGTTTATTTATAGGTATTACAATGTAATCTAATATTTTATTAAGTACTGTGTAGTCAAATTTATTTAGTTTTGTACCTAGGTATATTTTTACAAAACATTCATATGAACTATAAATAAGAAAACACAAAATTTCGAATCTTTATATTACAATATTTTTTTAATCGATTTTTGTACCTTAAGTATAAACTATTACTGAAATATTTACAATATAATTTTAAAATATTCATTTAAGAAAACGTTATTTTCACAGCTGTACCTACAACAACTTTAGTATGACAAAAATGTAGACACTTCAGAAAACGAAATAATATTTGTTACATTTATGATTTTTTTGTCCTCGCTTCGAAATTACATTACTTCTTAAGGTTTTCATAACTTACAAAATATTTTTTCTAATATTAATATTAATTATGAAATCAAACTAAACATATCGTCAACAAGTATATTGGGACCATTGACCCTAATAAATAAATTTTTTTTTTGTTAAAGTGAAAATAATAACTTGTACTAACGCAAAATTATAATAAACAATATTCTTTGAATTCCCCAAACTATGTTATTTTATGTATTTTTAATTTATAACATTATAACATCTTTGTTTTTATAATTTCTTATAATTACAAAAAAATACGTTCAAATCATTTATGCATAAAAAAATACCTGTGCATAGGTACAGAGATATAATAGTCAACCAATAAAGGTTTAAAATATCAACAAAATATATTCTACATGTTTACCAAGGGTGTCTCGAAATTCAACTTTAATATGGAACAGAGCGATACGCCAGGTTATCCCCGTTCAGACGAAAATTTAAAAATACATACATGTGGATTTTTTAGGATCATCTTATACCTAAGGAAATTGAGTTACAGGTAGGGTTCCCAACTTTTTTTTCTAGAAATAAAGTATATTTGAGCTTCAAAAGAATATCAAACAGTATTTTGGAAAAATAAACAATATTCAATTTATTTATTGTTTTAAACACATATTTTTAGAACTTGTTGCACAAATTATTAATTAAAGTATAGCATATATTTTCATATTTTTTTCTTTTTTTTCTTTATGTATTTTAACTGTTTTTGCGTTACTTTTATAATGGTAGCTGGTCAGACTGATAGGTAGCAACTGAAAATCAGCGCTCTGCTATTTATTTTTATTCTTTAGCAAAGCTTTAGGCTGAGTTGTCAACTTTTGTCTCTTTGTGTTGCTTGCTTAGTTTTAAGATAATAAAGTTTTGTTAATTTAGATATGAGCATGTGATTCAAAGTAAAATAAAGATTTAGTCTATTCTATTCTAAAGTTTTTTTTTATGCTAATTTTGCATACTTTATTTTTGTTCAACAGTAAACAGTATAATGTAGTGGAAAACAGTATAATACTGTTAAAAACAGTATAGTTGGCAGGCAACCCTAGTTACAGGTCACTGTATAAACTATATTCACACAGATTTGACATTAGCATTATGTATGAAAGCATTCTGTGTCACTTTTTCATATCTGATCTATGCATTATTGAATAAAACCAGGAATACATTATGCATACACTTATGTATGAGTGAGTGAGAGACCAATATGTCGTATGTTGGTCTACTTTTTTTAAAAATTCATCCCTATATTGTCTATATTGCATGGTTGTCTGGTAGAGATCGCTTCTCAGCGATAAGACGGCCAATTGTATTTTAAAAGTGTTAATATGTTTTTTCTTTTTTTTGTACTATTTTGTGGCATACAATAAAGTGGAAATAAATAAGATTACTAAATAATATATTATGGCTGTGTTACCATGCAAACTGAAGTGGTTACATAAAATTTCATAAGCTGATCAGGTGTCTAAAATAAAATAATTTTTAACCGGATTTATCGCTTAAAATTTATATGTAAATGACCCGGCGAACTTCGATCCGCCTAACTGTCGATTCTTTAATTTTTTACTTTTTTTATTATGTGAAATTTTTACTTATTGCAAATCCATACTAATATATAAAGCTGAAGAGTTTTTTTCTTTGAACGCGCTAATCTCAGAAACTACAAGTGGGATTTGAAAAATTGTTTTTGCATTTGATAGCCCAACTCTTGAGGAAGGTTATAGGCTATATTTTATCCCGAAATTCCCACGGGATCAAAAGTTACACGGGTAAAACTGCGCGCGGTGGCTCGTTAGGTTATATTATTATTGACAACAGCTGTACCCGCGACTTGTCGACTTATCCTAAATAGTTAGTTATTTTGTAATAACTATTGAGGCGCTCATTGCAGACCCCGTGGTAACAAGCAACTCAGTCCAGTTTAAAAGTATTTCATTTTAGATGTCGAATACTAAAAACTTAGTAAATCCAAGATCAGATGTAATCTACATTCTAAAATTAGCTGTAACTTCGGGCGGTTCAATTCCCAAAATTCGCAAGCAAGTTTTGAGTGTAGTCATCAGTACTTGCAGAAGATGAATCCTTGCGTGCAACACGGGTATTAGATGTTTTCTTGGTTCCTGAAAACAAAACAAAATTAAACATTAGTACTTACTTGAAATTTGTAAGTAAAAAGATATAGGTTTATATGTTGATTTAAAATTTTCTTCTAATATAATGGTTATATGAAATGCTATTGATTGAACACGATAAAATAACGCATTCCTGTAAGCTACCTTAAAATAAAAAAAAATAGTATGAGCTGACGACCGGCTGGTGTAGCGGTAACATACATTGCCTTGTATGCCAGAGGTCCTGGGTTCGAATCCCGGCGGCGGCGGATATTTGTGTGATGAACGATATTAGTCGTCAAGTCATGAACGTTTATATGTTTATTTAAGTTTATTCTAATAAAAAATTTGTATTTATTTAATATGTATGTATATATATATTTCTTAAGTATATCAGTTATCTAGTATCCATAACACAAGTTCTTTAAGAAACTTAATTTGGGCTAGATAATGTTGTGTAAGTGTCAGAAATATAAAAAAAATAGACTAAATCTTCCACATAAAAAGGACGAGGAAGTATTTTATTTGTAACTTACAAATAAGTAAATAAATTTTTTCGAATACTATTTTTTTTAACTTTATAACCATTCCTATGGATTGCTTCATTGGGTATTAACAGGTTTGGGTCGAAAATAACCACACTGACCCACTGTTTTTAAAAATGTTTTTGCCAAACCATCACGACTACTGCATACAAGTTTACAATGGCCATATTATCTACCTCAATCACCTCAGAACGGCTCAACTATTTATACCGATAATCCCGTGGGATTAGAAATAGCGCGGGTCAACCTAGTCGTATACAGGGTTCTCTCCACATCAATCCCAACGACATTTGTTTTACGACTTTTTAATAAATAAATAAGACAAAAAATAAAAACAAAAATTTTTTTGGCTTCTTACTCTACATACATACATACATAACGTCACGTCACGCCTGTATCCCTTATGGGGTAGGCAGAACACCAGAGGTTGCAAAACCACTGATGTCACGTTTGACAATTTTCGAGGTATTATAATGTTGGAGAGAGACTATTGCAGTGACAGGGAGTCAGCCCATCGCCCACAAAAACGCCTTTAAAACCTCTGTTCCTTAACTGACTTTTACAGTATGCCCGGGAAGAGAAGCAGCGGGCACATTCTACGTTTTTCTTTCGCTCTCAGTCCAGCATAGAAGCAAATTTTGTAAAAAGTACCTTTTATTATTATGAAACGATATTTTACTGCGCAATACCTACGCTCAGAGTAAATAGGGTCATGCCCCTAAACAGAGACTAAAAAACTATTTATTTTAATAAGTTGTAGAACAAGTGTTGTTGGGATTGATGTGGAAAGGCTGCCTGCAAGAGGTGATGTGCTAATTAAAATTAAGCCTGTAAACGTTCACCCATACTCACTAAAATACTAAGCAAGTCAAACCTAATAAGCATGTAACACTTTTTTTTAGGGCCCTCGTTCCCTTGTTATTGATTGTTAGTTTTTTATATAATCTATGCCACCTTTTGGGCTTTAGTTCCGAATCTCTCCACCTGAGTGAGCGGGAGTGAACGAGACTGGGGAGCGTTCGATAGATATCGGTCGCGGCACTGACCTCTATATTTACCACTGGACTGGCGGCTGTCAAAGTGCTTTTGTGCCCGTTTGATAATCGCCATTTTGGCGCTGTCGGACGTAGCGAGCAGTAGCGAGTGTCCGTGGTACTAAAACTAGTCGCTTACACATATGTCACATGTCCTCATTCTTGATAACTTTTATATAATGCTTATAACAATAACAACATAAAATTCGAATTAATATTTAAAAAACATAAAATCACTTAACAATAAGCAAGCACTTCTCTGGCGGCCACTTGCAATATACGTCAAAATTTGTTCTGCGGACACTCGCTACTCGCTAGTGGCGCTTCAAATAGGCACAAAAAAATAGCTGTCAAACTTACGGAACAGCCAGTCCAGTGGTAAATATAGAGGTCAGTGGGTCGCGGCCATTTGGCTTTCTTTTCGGCTCGCAAGATTGGAGCAAGGAGGAGTGCCGGAGTAACCCCGTTATGTGAGGAAATTCGGTCCTCGTTAGCCAGTGGGCTATCTTCTTCATTAATTTAATGCATTATGCATTGGTAACATTTCGTAAGTATTGTTGTTATTGAGTTTGGCTTTCTCTTGGTAAGCGTAATGGCGGACCGTAATTACATGGATATTGTTTCTCTTCTTCCAGCCTCGTTTCCCCAGGAGCGATCCGTCGCCATCTTCCCCATGGTACTATAAAGTAAAAAGGAAACCCACTTCGTTGGTAAGTCTCATCGTGTCTGACCCTCACGTGGTCATATTTATCTTAGTTTTCATGTTGTTGAGCTGTAACATAGGGTGTTGATTACATTTATTTTGTTACAGGGTTTTCTATTACGCCTACAATGTTTCCTGTGATGGTTTTCTAATACAATATTCTCTGGAGTACTTTCAACTTCACCTACAGTGTTCCTCTACAGTATTTCCTTTTTGTGAACTAGTATAATTGATTTTCAATAAGTGCTACTTAGTGACTGAATGTAATTTTCAATAAACAACTGTGTTCTGTATTCGTTGTTTGATTTCTTAGTATATCTGTCTTCTCGTTTGTATGTGGAGAGGGACTGGCGCTCATTATTCATAAATTTTGTCCTCTCTCCCATCACTGAGCCAAAACGGTCCCACGACCTGAGAAAGAGCTAGCCGACCAACTATCTCAGGCACCTCTATCTGCCGTGGGTTCAATCTCAGCTGGTGACAAGTGGCCTGTAAGGACCCTAGCGCCCACACCCACCAAAAAACAGTATTACAGTGACGTACCCAACGTGTGGCTCAGAGAGAACAGATATCCTAGGAAGTCTATAGTAGCTTTCTTTTGTTCTATAATGAATTTTATAGTAAAACTTATAAACTAAATCTCATAATTCCAAAGAATTCTTTATATTCTTTATCTAATCGTAATTTACTTATATCGATGGCACTCTTATGGTCCATATATCATTTTATAATTGTAACTTTGTTATTCTAATGTCCAAGCGACTTGTTTACAACAATAACTTTTAAAAGAATGTTCTGTTAAAGTCATTCATTTAGTTTGCATTAATAGTAAATACCACTTTACTACCTCTTATATACTACTTGTATAAGGGGGCAATTTTTTCTTCCTGAAGTAAAAACATTAATTTGTTTATCAAATGTTAAAAATAGGTTTTATCCTCGGCAATTTTTAATTGGACAAATCCTTTAAGTTGGAATTTATTGTTTGTTGTCATAGTAGGTCAGTGAAAACTTAATTTGTTTTAATAATAACTTTTAATGTGGTGTTATTGCAATACAATTTCTAAAATAAGTAAATAATTACTAATTGTTTAACCTGGTAAGTCTTGATGTTAATATTTACTTAATAATCTGGTTGTTTTGTGCACTGTTGTTAGTAGCACTGATATTGTTTATCTGAGTTTTTATAATTCAACTTAAAATTTTAAATATATAAACTAGGGAATATTGTAGGTGCTATTTAAACTAACTATTTGTTCAAAATTAGAGTAGTACCAGACTCCAATACTTGTCAATGTTTTTTTTTGAAATAACAAAATACTTATTTGTTTTGTTTTCTTAGGTTCTTTAATGGGAAGTCATAAGTAACTAGATACTGCAATCTTATAAACTTGTAGTCTGCATTTGCAAATATATTCTCAACAATTCAATAATACTACTTGTTATACTTAACTACTTATTAATTGGTGAATTAATTCTTTTACTTTTGTTTGTGGAGTCTGATGTAGCTTGATAAAATCTGTCTATAAAATAAAACTGTAGGTCGCTCCTGGAGGTTTTCTGTTAAACTTCAATAATGTCATAATTCTTTTGTTTATATACTTGTATGGCATACAAATATAATTGAATGTAGCCTTATAAAGCTATCATTACTTTTGAACTTATTTCATGTAAAGCTTTAATGCCATATTAGTAACTTTTATACTTTTTATGTTCTTATAGGACATGTTTATATGTTTATTTTGTTTAGAATTTGTAATATACTCTTTGAAGTGTTAAGTTAAGATACTTGTGTACAGTCTTATAAAACTGTATGCAACTTGCTTTTGATAATTTTGTACTATAATACTAAATGGTAAATAGGAAGTATAATTCTTTTATGCCCTTGTTAGACATACCTTTTATGTTCTTTATTTAAGAGTTTTTGATAACTAAATACCGCAGTCTTATAAACCTGCAAGGTACTCGTTAAAATAGTTTGTGTGATTTCCATTGTTATAACAACCCTGCGCTTGTATTGTCACTGCGTGTGAGATATCGTTAATTGAAATAACTACATAATACTGTTAATGCTGTAAATTTAAATACCGGTCTAAATTAAATTAACTCTAATATTAAACTATATTTGCATATATAAGGAGAGTTGATACTCATCCTAACTTAATTAACTCGGCCAAGGAATACCTTTGTTTTTTTTTTTGGGTTCTGTTTGTTTGACCATCTGTTTCTATACCAATTTCAGAATGTCGATCGGTTGCGACGTGAACTTTTTATTAAAGGATGAGCTAATCCATGAGCTTAATATCCGGAATATACCAGCTAGTCCTGATGATACATGTGATGAGCTAAGAAGATGCCTTAGAAAATCAATAAGTTTGGCACGGCGAGGTAGTATCAGGCTTTCACCTGGTGTAGTAGTAGCAGATCCTGATAGCGAGCTCGAGGCTCTGACCCCGAAGGTAAGTGAACTCCTTTCCTTGTTATCTTCAGGTGACCGGACTAAGCACTCTCGTTGGATAGGTAGGGTAAATTACCTGCTGGAACGCATAGCGAGAATAGATAAACCTTCCGCTGACCTGTTATCTTTACGAGCTTCCTTGGTCAAATGTTTGTCTAAGCATGAAGGGGCTTCTGACAGTTCCTCAGAATCAGAGGCTGAGGATACTAAGTGTTGTAGGGGTCATCGGACTATAATTCGGGATTCGTCCATGAAATATAATTTGCTTTCTCTAAACCTGAAATTTAATGGTAGTTCCTGTGTTCGCGCTTTTGTCAATCGATTTGACGAGTTACGGTTGAGCAGACAAATCCCTACCCAAGTTGTTTTTGACGGTTTTATTGATTTGTTGGATGGACCAGCCCTGGACTGGTACCGAGCGTATAGGGGTAATTTCAAAACTTTCACACAACTTATAGATAAATTAAAACTCGATACCATCCCCAGACCAACCAATGTGAACGTGTTAATAGAGATATAGTTAGGGCTATTGCCTCATACGTGCGTTCTGACCATCGTAAATGGGATCAGAACATCCATGAGATACAATGTGCTTTAAATTCTTCAGTTCACGAAAGTACTAAATATTCACCTTTTTATCTGAATCACGGTCGTGAGATAATCATGGACGGTTCTATATACGGTTCTCATTCCCCTTTGGACGGTTCTGCAGTAGTTGTGAGCTCTGAACCTTTTGCTGCTGAATTGCCTAAACTCAGAGATGTATATGAGAAGGTTCAGTTCCATTTACACCGTTCCTACAGGAGAAATGAGCAATTTTATAATCTGAGAAAAAGACCTTTACAGTTTGAAGTTGGTCAAATTATCTATAAAAGGTGTTTTCCTCTCTCTAGTGCACCTAAATTTTTCTCAGCTAAATTATCGCCTAAATATGAACGGTGTGTAGTTGACAAGAAGTTGTCACCCCTGGTTTATTCTTTAAAAACCTTGGAGGGAAAACCTCTAGGTAATTTTCATATTAAAGATCTCTTAGATAGAGATAAACATGGTACTTGAGTTGTATGGCTATGTTCCTCCTCAGTACCCTGGCCCTGTGTTTTCTTACACGGCGTGCTTTAGAGCCCCTTGGTGTGGTTCCTTTTTTTTCCTTGTATGCTAGTTGACTTCGTTCACCTGCAAGGTGCCTGTTCCACTGAGGTATTGACTTATTCTCATGGACATGGTTTGTATAAGCCCTGTGTGCTCATCCACAGTGTGCGTTAGTCCATAGTTGACTCTTGTTTGATACCTGAGTGTATGAAATGCTCATCCTCAGGATCCTAGCCCTGTACCTTGTGTTTACAGGGCATCCTTTCTAAAATCCTTGATATGCTTGATGGCACGTTCGTCAGCAAGGTGCCTACTCACTAGAGGAATAAGTTTATTCCCATGAGGATGGTTTATATAAAATAACCCTGTTTAACAGTGTTTTTTTTTTTTGGAAATCCCAAGTGGATATGTAAATATTCATATACTTGTTGTTTATGCCATGAATCTGAAAAGGTATTAAACCAGGTATTTGTTTTGTTTTGTGCTGCGCAGCATTAGAATTTAAGACTATGTTGAGGATTAGTTTTGTTTCCGGAATTAGAATTAAGATGGTGTTTAGGATAGGTTTTGTTTATGGTCTAGCTTAGGTCGTGTAGGTTATAATGGGTAACTGATAAGTTGGTGTAGGTATAGATTTGGGTTGAATATGAAGGTGTGTGTTGATGTTAAGTGTTTAGTTCTACAAGTTATGTCGTAGTTCCGTTGTTGAAGTTTTTCCACCTTTTTTTTTTTTTTTTTTCCATCATGTTGCGGAACTGGCAGAGGTTTTTCATTCTGTTTTTTTTTTCTGTTAAGAGTAGATGACGGATAAGGTCATTTTATCTCTATACATGTGGAGCAGGTACTGGTTTAGGAGGTAAATCCTGTCTCTTTGTTTGTTTTACATGAGTAGATGACAGTTGGTCATTCTATTTATTTATTTTTTTTCTTTCGCTTTCCCATCAGCTTGTGAACGAGCAGGTGCCCAGTCTAGAAGGTAAGTCCTGTCCTTTGATAGCTGATGACAGATAAGGCGTTCTGTTTTTTTTTTCCTTTGTAATAGTTGTTTATTGCATCTTTGGTTTAATAGTCAGTTGGTCTGCACGACCAAACTTGTCATTGTTATTAAACTCATAATGTAGTTTATTTTTCCTTTTTGCCATTGAACCAGAGATAGGATATACTAGTTTTCCGTCTCGTTGAGTATTGGTGAGTTTGCAAGGGGACTTGCAGAGAAAAATTTTCAATCTCAAACTCCGTTTCTCAATTTAAAATTTTTCTTCCGGAGGAAGAGGGGTACTGTAACACTTTTTTTTAGGGCCCTCGTTCCCTTGTTATTGATTGTTAGTTTTTTATATAATCTATGCCACCTTTTGGGCTTTAGTTCCGAATCTCTCCACCTGAGTGAGCGGGAGTGAACGAGACTGGGGAGCGTTCGATAGATATCGGTCGCGGCCATTTGGCTTTCTTTTCGGCTCGCAAGATTGGAGCAAGGAGGAGTGCCGGAGTAACCCCGTTATGTGAGGAAATTCGGTCCTCGTTAGCCAGTGGGCTATCTTCTTCATTAATTTAATGCATTATGCATTGGTAACATTTCGTAAGTATTGTTGTTATTGAGTTTGGCTTTCTCTTGGTAAGCGTAATGGCGGACCGTAATTACATGGATATTGTTTCTCTTTTTCCAGCCTCGTTTCCCCAGGAGCGATCCGTCGCCATCTTCCCCATGGTACTATAAAGTAAAAAGGAAACCCACTTCGTTGGTAAGTCTCATCGTGTCTGACCCTCACGTGGTCATATTTATCTTAGTTTTCATGTTGTTGAGCTGTAACATAGGGTGTTGATTACATTTATTTTGTTACAGGGTTTTCTATTACGCCTACAATGTTTCCTGTGATGGTTTTCTAATACAATATTCTCTGGAGTACTTTCAACTTCACCTACAGTGTTCCTCTACAGTATTTCCTTTTTGTGAACAAGGATGGTTTCCTGAATCTGCAGCCTACAATGTCTTCGTGAATGTTCTGTGGAAAAGTTCATAAAATCTTGGCCTGACGACGCCATTGCCGAGCTCTCAAACTTTTATCGGAAGCAGGTCCATATTCCCTAACAAACATCTAACCCAAAAGGAAACAAAGGTATGCCCTCGTCATCCTTCTTTTTACCGTTAGAATAACTATGCCTATAATGTAACCTCTCACCATTATCTAGTGTTAATCTAGTATAATTGATTTTCAATAAGTGCTACTTAGTGACTGAATGTAATTTTCAATAAACAACTGTGTTCTGTATTCGTTGTTTGATTTCTTAGTATATCTGTCTTCTCGTTTGTATGTGGAGAGGGACTGGCGCTCATTATTCATAAATTTTGTCCTCTCTCCCATCACTGAGCCAAAACGGTCCCACGACCTGAGAAAGAGCTAGCCGACCAACTATCTCAGGCACCTCTATCTGCCGTGGGTTCAATCTCAGCTGGTGACAAGTGGCCTGTAAGGACCCTAGCGCCCACACCCACCAAAAAACAGTATTACAAGCATTAGCAAGCCAACGAAAAATCAACAAAAAAGAAAAAATACTGAATCAGAGCAATGAAATATTCAAAACGAATCATAAATCACCACTATTGCACAGGAGCTACTTATAAAAGACGTGCTTAGCGAGTTTCGTTCAGTGAACATTGATATGCACTCGCAATTACGCCAATTGAGTACACACAATATTTGCAACTACACCCAACAGTGGCGTAAAGTAATTCACACGCAATCATTTACTAAATTATTTGGACCGCGTCACGCGAACTGCGTTGTCGAATATCTTTTATAGATTTATTGATTTTAAGAGTGTTATTTATGAATGAGAGTTATTTAGATATCATAAAAAAGTATACGTGCATGGTAGTCATTTTTAAATATTTATTTACACAAAGATAACTGTCGGATATATCAACTCATAGGCTAAAGGGTCGTCATTAAACAAAATTTTAATGGGAAATAATAAAACGAGCGACTGAAAAACAAATTTGGACTGTCTTGAAAAAAATATGAAAATGAACGGTTTAAACATTAATAGTGCGACTGAATTACTAAGTGAGCGACTAAACCAAAATTTATTTTGTAAAAAGCAAAATGTAATTTAGACATAATGTAAATCATAATGTCTATATTCATACAATTATTTTATACTAAGTAATATATTCATTAACATTGCGATGAAAAATATTATGCGACAAGAAGGGCTCCCGTTCCGGAAGACGTAGTTTTTTGTCCTCTGATATTTCGTTCAATTTATGACTTACAATTCCAATAAAAAATTTCCAACAAAGTATAAAAAAGCAAGCAATATAATTTGTTCAATCTGAATTTATTTTTGTTTTAGTTTCTTTAGTTTTTTTCGGTTTTATTCCAAAAAAAACATGAAATTTTTCCGAACAAAATTCTTTGAAATTTTCAAATAGAACATGGAAAAATACAACAGAATTTGAAAAAAAAAAAGTTTTTATTCCTTCTTTTTCCAACGCTAGTCGATACGGTTAGGTAGGACAACGAGCGCAGCGAGGAGGAGCAGTTAGGTTGCATATAATAATATACGTGCGCGAGCCAAGCGAGCGAAACGAGCGGTGCCGCGGTAGCGGTCGGCGTCATAAACCCTAGAGCTTTTTTAAATAATCCCGACGTGGTTTGTGGCACGGATTGTGGCTGACATAGTAATTTAGAAGGCAACTTAGGTTTTACAGGGGAATAATGCGGGAAAAAGGGGAATAGGGGAAGAAAGAAGTCTGTTTAATTAGCACCCTTAAATAATGTTTTGAAGTCGCTGTTTCATTGACTCTTCGTCACTTGCAGTCAGTCGCTCACTTAATTAAAACAGTAAGCCAAATTCATTTTTTTTGTCACCTAAATTTTTTATTTAAACTAACTTGATTAAATACTACCCAATATTAATGTTGACCTAATTAATTAGCCTTTTATAATTAGTTTATAAATTATGACGCAAAAGACTTTATAGTACGGTTTTAGATGTAACCTTTTCAGCGTCTTTGTAAAGTCTACAAAATAAAGTATGTATGGGAGTGGGTTCATTAAAAAAAAGAATTAACAAGGGGCATGTTAATAGGAAGAAGTCACAGTTGATTATATTAAGAATCTTTGATAAGTGGGTAGTATAATTTTCGCCATTGTCAGGTTAATCAGTTACCAATCCATATAGAAGCTGATATGCACATTAAAATTTATTTAATTATTTAACAATTCGCATACACAAGTTTATATACAGTCGATAAAGAAATTGAACATAGAGTTAGGGTGTTACTTTAACACATTAAGCGATCGGCGTCGACCGGTTTTTTTGGCCTATTAAAAACTTTCAATCAACGTCAACAAAATAATATAAAAAACAGCAACCTTATCATTTCAAAATTAAAAAAGGGGACTTAATACTTGAATTTGGTTTTCTTTCACCAATGGATTTATAGTTTCATGAAGACATCCCGTATTTTGAACCACTGATATTATTAAACTTAATACAATATAACAATAATTGTTGAAGGTGTTAGAAAAACCAACTGTGTGCTATCTATGTTACCTAGGCAAAAGGGGGTAACCTACATAATATAGGTGCATACTTGTTAATAATATAAATTGACACACATTGTAATAATACCATACAGTAAAAAATACTTACAGTAAGCACTCTAACTCTTCTATAATACTGGCTGAATGTGCGAACCATGCAGCTTAAGAAACTGCAAACATGGTGCGGTCTGAACTCACAGCTAGTTTCTGTCAAATAGACACATTGTTTCAGCAGCAGAGGTAACCCCAGTACATAGTTGTACACTAGGTTCCATTCTTCCTGAAAATTGAATATGTCATTAAACTCTTGTAATAATTGTTGAAATAAAAAAGTAACAAAAGTAAAAAGTTGTCATAGTCTACAAAATTATGAAGATATTTTATTCCATATTTAAAATTTCAAACAAGCTTTTGCAACTAAAACTGGCTTTGTACTAATTAAGTGGAATTTAGGAAGTTGGGTTGGAAAAGTTTTCAGACATCGGCAGAACAAATCACCACATATACAACTTTATGCGAAGGGTAGTCAACAAGCACAACTTCAAGCAGAAAAATAAGTTTCATGCAGAACATGTGTCACAACAAAAGTAAATAATGGGTAAATAGCCTAACTATACCTCTACATTATACAAACAAAACCCTAATGAACAATATATTTAAAAAAAACTTAAGTATATCTACAGATCTAAACTAAAAATAAGAATAATACAGGTAAACTGTACCTCTTGACTAAGCAGGCTGAAATCTATCTCATCTATTTTGGGAACAGGTGGATATGTTTGTTCTTGTACTTTGTCATTAAAAGTCTGGAGCAGGGTTTCCAATCTTGCCAAGTTATATAAAATAAAAGCAATACCTGTCAGTAAATAATAATAAAAAAAAATATTTTATTATATATTCAGGGAGTAACTCAAATTAAAATAACTCAAATTGCTATTTAGTACTATGTAAAATGTAAAGGAAAATAGTTTGTGGAAATGGCATATTATAAAAGAAATAAAGTCTCAACCTTTGCTTGATCCCATAGCAGCACATTCAAAATTAATTTTCACAGCACTGCTAGGTTTTGACTGAAGTAATTCGAAAATAGCCGCAGACTTCCCAAGATGTGCTATAAACTCTCTCCATTTAAAATTGGTTGATATTGCACTGCTTCGCACACCATATCTGTGTTCAGCTATAAGTGACATTTCATTTTGTCTTAGTCTGAAATTTAATATTATTTCATTTTACCACTATAGACAGCTACAGAAAAATCACTAATATATACCTTTTTAGAGAGAAAAGGTGATTAAAAGTTTTAACATTTAAGCAAGTTACAAATAAACTTAAACTAGGCTTTTGAATTATTTTCGTAAAAAGGTTTTGATTCCCCGAAAGGAAAACTAGCCATATATCTAATCTAATCAACATAATACTACAGAAATGTAGTTGACTAGTCGATAAATTAACTTCCTTGACAAACAGCACTTATAAAGACTCAGCTTAAGGAACTGAACAATTACCTACTGTATAAATTCATCAGCACTAACTGTAGATTCTTTTGAGTTTGTCTTAGCATTCAATACAGCACCACATAGAACTTTATATGAGCCAACAAACTGACTTGTTGATTTTGAAGTCAAAAATATTTTTGGTTGTTTTTGTTTACACAAGGAGGAGATTGCATACAAGTTATTGATACTTTTAAAAAGACACTGCAATCTAAATGCTGTAATGCATCCCGAGTTTTCCACTGTAGGATCACATGTAATGTAAGATGTAGAATTTTCCATTTCTTTAATGAGATGTGAATTATTTTTCAGGCCTTCTACTAAGCCCATTTTTATAGCAATAGGTCTTTCTAAAAACAAATGCATGTTACCCGCAATTGTTTTAATACATTTTATTGGCAGACTGCAGGACTGCGATTGCGCTATGATGTCTGTTACATTAATAATCATGGATTCATTGCGCTGGCTGGCATCATGTTTACTAGAATTTTTCACACAATCCCAAACTCTATGATCCATAGGAAATGCTAAATCGCCAACATTTGTGAGATTTTCACTGTGTTTTTGTAATAATCTATTATACATGTAAACATTCACTTCTTTGGTTATAAATGACAAAATACTTTCAGTGAAAGATTCTAACGCAGATTCCAACATAGTGAATGTATAAATTAATAGGTCTAAAAATTTAAATTAGCTTCTTTAAACTAACGCGAATTGTTGTAATAGGTCTAACAATTTAAATTAGCTTCTTTAAATTAACGCGAATTTATTGGTTAAATATAAAAATAATATCCGAAAAATTTTAGGTTATGTTATGTTCCAGTTTCCACGGATTTTATCACAGACTAATAAGAAAGAAGGGATAAGATTTTATGAATGATTTCCAAAAAGTAACTAACTTTGACATTAGTTAGTAACTAACTGTGCCAAGCATGGAACAATATTACTCTAACGAGCCAAGTCGACTGTCTGTCGTAAGTTAGTAATGTAATGATAGTAATGAATGACCAGTGTTACCAGTCGGGTCTTATCAGAAATTACCAGAAATTTGAAAAAAGTAACCTTTTTGTATAAAAAGTAACCTTTCATATTATTTTTTTTACTACAAAGGTTTTATCATTTTATTTATATTCATTTAACTTTGATAGAATAGAACATTAGTTTTAGGTATTGACTTACAAAAACATCGTTGAGTATTTGAGCACTTGCCTGCATTTCTTGATTTCAAGCGAGTGAGCTTGATTGATACAAGTGGTATAAGTGTGAAAGAGTAACACGTGTTGTTCCGATAGAGGGCTATGATTGTTCACAAAAGTCTGTCTGTTCTCCTACTAACATGGCTTACCAAAATGAAAAGATCTTAAACGAGCGTACCGTTTCAAGTTGCTTTTATGTAAGAAATTATAAGTAAATCCTACAAAGACCAAAAAATCACCTAATAGTAACCTTTTCATTTGTGTAACCTAAAAGTAACCAAAGCAGTTCAAAAATCACCTAAAAGGTTACAAAAGTAACCTTCTGGCAAGACTGTGAATGACTAATGTTAGTAATTTGAATTATTAACATTAGTGTTTAAGATCTCATTTTTACTTAACTCTTTAAGTAGGTATATAATTTTTTTCTGATTTAAATATTTTATAAAAAAATACAGGGTTGATTTGTAGTCACCGGCCAATTTTTTTTACACAATAAGATTATAAAAAAATAAATATATCCGAAAAAATATTAAGCAAAGCATGGTCACACATAATACTACGACGTATTATTATCAAAGAAATGCCGCGTCGTAGTTTAAGAACAGTCTCTTCGCCAACCTTTGGATAAGAGGTCCCCAGTGGAGTTGTGCGTCAACTCAAGGGTTATGTATGTTATACCAAGAAACATTGTTGACAAAACAATTTATTTTAGCCGAGTATTGAATAGTCATTTAATGTCCCAGGTTTGGCAATGTGCATAGCGCAAATCTCGTGAAGTTGCAAGTATTCATGCGCATTCATTTTTAGTAAAATATGTACTTTTCAAGTAACTTCCAAAGAAGGAGGAGGTGCTCATTTCGTCTGCATGTTTTTTTTCTGTGTCTTTGTTTCACGATATTTCTGACAATTATGAATCGATTTTGAAAATTCTTATTTCATACTAATTAATTAATTAATTAGATGATTACAATATTAATTAGATGATACAGGATACTTCATAGTTGGTCTCATATAAATTTCATCGAAATCGGTTGAGTGCCGACTTGATTGAAAATTTCAAATCTTTGAAAAAATATGCATGATTTCGGAGAATATTTATGTTGATGATATTCCACTCAGCCAAAGTTCTGACGTGAAGTCCGTTTTCTATAATGCTCTGCATTTGTTGATTTAAGTTCAATATCTTTCATCTGACTGCTGTATTGAATGCGTCGTACCTATCGAAGTATTTTATGGAAAGTAGCGCCACTGTTGAATAAGGTCCAGCCAGAGATATGACTGTGATACTTTATAAGATTATTGCCGAAACAAAGTTTTGAATCTGAAATCTCTTAACTAATTAATAATATCTCGTTTATTCATCAAATCCGCTTTCATGAATTCACATACGTGAATCACATTTATCGTCAAATAATCCATATTTGCGATAATATCACGAAAGGGATTACTTTTCAACAGGTGAATAAAATAAATTATTATTAATATCTGTAACCACTGTAATGTCTTTATAATAAAAGATCCTTTAATGTGTAAACTCTTTAATTGTGGTGTTCATTCAGCCATCTTACAAGTATCACTTCAACTCATAGACAACTACTACAAAAGTATAACCTGGGCCCTATTTCATAAAACTCATATCGACTGACAATTGTATGTCGACAATTTATTGTAAAATTACAAAAATGCGTTTCATAAAACCCTGACAATTCATCCAAAATTGTCACATAATGCGTTTCATAAAACAATTGTAGCGACAGGTGGTCTACTGGCAAATGTCATACAAATCGCTATGAATTGTCGTTTATGAAACGCCTGTCATGTGTAATATTACCAAGAATTGTAGAATTGTCCTGACAATCCGACAGGCAAGCGAGGACCTGTCGACGACTTACAATTGCAAACGAAGAAAAATGATAAGAATTGATGCAAAATAATGATAATGGTGGCCATTGTACACGAAATTGAATTCAATGGGCATTTAGAAAACTTTGTATATTAATAAAAAACTACATTAAGTAGCAGAACCATTTATGCATTTTCTTGAGAAGAAGTATAATTTTGATTGGTGGGTGACCCTTTAATTTGGATTTAAATAAATAAGTATTGTGTGTGAAATAGAGATATAGAATTTAATGATTCATAAATTGTGTAGGATGGAAGGATGACGATGAGTAGGTACCTACATGCATGAGAGACGTCGCTTTAAATTGACGTGCGTTTCGAAATTGTAAATACCCTTTTCTAGTTACGTTTCGTTATCAACAAAGGTGAGTGAAATGAGGTATAAATGGATTTTAAGTTTTTTACATCTAGTAACACCTTAAACCCTGAAAATTGTCGTGACAATTTTTATGAAACGTTTTTTACTGACACTTGTATGTCACCTGTAGAATTGTAGTTTTATGAAACGAAAGTCATGTGAAAATCGCTAACAATTGTCAGTTTACCACGAATTGTAGCTTTATGAAATAGGGCCCTGGGCCCTATTTCATAAAACTCAAATCGACTGACAATCGTATGTCGACAATTCATTGTAAAGAACATAGATCTCTAACACTATGGATCTGAAATAACAGCAAAAAATGGGTGCATACCTAAAGTTAAATCGTAGCATAAAATGGCCGCCAATAGTGAGCATACTAAAGTTGTATCGATATCGATACTTCTAAGGCCGTATACAGAATTAAAGCTGGAAACTTATAAGCGCTTATCAGCGAAAATGTCCGATTCATCGGACGATTATTTTGTTTTCTTGAGCAAATGTGTATTCAAAAATGCGAAATGAAGCTTTATCCTATTGATAGAGAAAGGAAACTATTCGGGTGTAGCATCATTTATTAGTAAATAACTGAAAACTTGATGATCAAAGATATTTAAAAAAAAAATTTTTAAGTCTGTGCTTTATCCTGGTATTGGAAAAAAATATATAAATTACTAAAGTTATCCCACATGCTTACCATGAAAATGCTTGAAATTATTCATCTGGGGATTTATTAACTTATTATTTGTCAGGAAAAATATACGCTTTTTATAAATAGCTTTGTTTATAACTTTATCACGCCACCAGAAATAAATTGTCTTACCAAAATTTAGGGGTTCAAAACTTACGTTCTCCTATTGACAGTATTTGACAGGGAAGGAACACACATCCGATTAATTGCGACGGTTATTTTTACAAACTTCTGCCTGGTGCGGTCATACCATTTTTTATAACGGTCCTAGGGCGTCTTATGCAACTATTAAAAGAAACGCCCCTTAGCCGTCATCTGCCATTTAGTAAAACTTTCTGCCTTTTTTTCCATTTACTACTTATATATACCAGTTTTTTCTTTTACTTTGACTTTGATTATTAGTCTACGAGTGTTTTCGAAGCATATTTGAAGCGTTTTATTCGAAATTGAGAGCAAGTATCGAATTAATGACAGGTGTTGTTTACCTTTTTGGAAAATCGAAAGAAGTATTGAAAGAATATTCCTTCGATTCTTTCGATACTGGGGAGGGAGAGGGAGAGGTTCATGAATTACGAAGGAACACAAAATAGTAACAATAAAAATGAAAATAAATAAATAAATGAAAGTGGACATTGCAATTATAAAAAGTGAAATCTGATCAAAATAATAGTAATTATAAAATATAACTATCCACATGGCCACTATGTAATAATTAACCATACCTTCCTTTTATATTATGAAAGTTAGAAAGATTTTACACTCATATTATGCAGGTAGCAGTAAAACAACATAGTAATTTTTACAAATATTTATTCATTTCTAAAAAAAGGTACAAAGTCTATTTTTATTGAATAATACAAAATAAGATTTCTTACCTTTTGGAAAATTGAAGGTACTGTGTCATCTCGCAATCTAATTACATCAAGGGTCTTATAAAAGCTATTTTCCTCAAAATGTAAAGAGCAAATATACCAAACTTTAACTTTTGGGTTTAAGTTCTCGCTTCCAATGGCTTCTAACCACCGTCCCTTTAAGTTAACATTTCTTGGAAACCTAAAATTATAAATATCGATATAGAGTTTTAAGAAAAATACATCACTATTAAATTCTAATGTAAACAAACAAGACAGTTTCAACAATAGTTTTCGTCAAAGTAAAACATGTTTAATATAAAAAAATGTAGTGTATAGTTAAGATTGCATGTCCAAATCACAAAAAAAGTTATGTGGAGCACTTTATAACAACAATTTACTTGTTTTAATCAATGAAAATCTTACTAACCTTTGTAAAGTTAAATTAGGGTATTTATCATCTTTCTTCGCACCACACCACAAAATTGAACATTTCATATTGAAAACTGCTTGCACTTTTTGCAGATATTAACATATAAAACACAAATTTTCAGCCACTTAATTAGTAAATTGAAAAAACCTTTCAGCCAAAACACAATTTGACATCTTAAGTACTCTGAATTCTGAAATACAACATGGCGGCAAGGCACTCTAATGACATTCGTATGACGTCATGCCTTTAATTTTTTCATTCGGTAGGAGAATGAAAATAGTACTATCTCTTTTTTTCTTCAATGGTTTTTGTATTGGGAGAGTGAGATAAAAGAGTTTTAGTTATACCTACTTAATATCTATATAACTATAAAGTATGTATAGAAAAATAGAACATCTCCATGGATATCATCTCGCTGGTAAAGAAGGCAGGCGAATTATGACCTGTCAACTGATTGAAGTGATTGATAGCCGAAAGACGCGTCTTAGTTTCAAATATATCGCAAAAAAACTTAGATTTTTCACTGATTTTAAAGCAATGAAAACCGTGATCAGACAGTCCATGGAAAAAAGAAAATAATTTTTAAATATTTTCGAGAAATATTGTTTTTGAACGCAGCCAATCTATTGTTTTAAGTTTAACAGAAATTAACCCTATGAAGGGCCGAAACTAAAAATGATATTAGAGCAAAGATTATGTAAAAAAAAATACTATTATGTTAGTAAATACATACTTTTTTCATTGTAATTAAACATTAAAGCTGAACGTAGCTATAAGATATGAGATGCGGGTTCTGTCACTCACATAGATCAATCAGACCTCATCGTCAGATTTGATTGATATATATTTTCCTGCAGTCCTTTTTGTGCCTTGTTTATTATGTTAATTATTTTTACATTGCAGTAGGCTTATTATTACGCAAGGATTAAGCTAATATCCTGATATTTGATACTATCCGGCTGCGAAACTAACACAATTGTTAGTTTTATAAGTCTGAGTCTGAATTGAAGTCTGACATTGACGGGTAGGGCTATGTATTTATTTTATGAAATAATTTTATTTCTGCATCGAATTCAAAAATATTTATAATATATTTAGATACTTAATACAATAAACAACCGTTTGAAGCATCAACGAATACAAGACGGGGTCAATAAAAGAATTTAAGTGACAGGTTTTTACCAAATTTATAGGTAAAAACCTGTCACTTAAATTTTTAAAAGGTTTTTATACAAATCGCTATGAATTGTCGTTTATGAAACGCCTGTCATGTGTAAAATTACCAAGAATTGTAGAATTGTCCTGACAATCCGACAGGCAAGCGAGGACCTGTTGACGACTTACAACTGCAAAAAAACGAAGACAAATAATAATTTATGCAAAATAATGATAATGGTGGCCATTGTAAACGAAATTGAATTGAATTGGCATTTAGCAAACTTTGTATATGAATATAAACTACCTTAAGCAGCAGAACCATTTATGCAATTTGTTGAGAGGAAGTGTAATTTTGGTTGGTTACCCTTTAATTTGGATTTAAATAAGTATTAAGGAAGTATGTATGTGAAAGAAAGATATAGTATTTAATGATTCACAAGTTGTGATGGATGGAAGGATGACGACGAGTAGGTAACCTACATGCATGAGAGACGTCGCTTTAAATTGACATGCGTTTCGAAATTGTAAATACCCTTTTCTAGTTAGGACGTTTCGTTATCAACAAAGGTGAGTGAAATGCGGTATAAATGGATTTTATGTTTTTTACATCTAGTAACACTTCAAACCCTGACAATGGTCGTGACAATTTTTATGAAACGCTTTTTACTGACACTTGTATGTCACCTGTAGAATTGTAGTTTTATGAAACGAAAGTCATGTGAAAATCGCTAATAGTCCAGTCAAGGAATGAGGTGTAGCGTGCGTGAGCAGGTAACTAAGCGATTCCTTCAGAAACTTGTTCAGGGGGCTTAGGTTGTTAACACACCAAAAGTCCCGACTCCTAGGTGATGAGCGGGGGGAAGGAGGGGGGGGTAAAGGTACGAATTTTGGGTTTTTCGCTTATATCTCGAAAACGGTGCATTGGAGAGAAACATTTTCAATTAATAAAATGAAGTTCCTAAAATTATCTAAAACTTTCATATCATATGTTTTTTTCTAATTCCTAACCGTTTTCGAGCTATACCCTCGGAAAAAGTTGAAATTTACAAAAAAAAAACAATTTACGTCAAAATATTCATAAACATTGCATCATATTGCCTAAACCCATTCATAAACGAAAAGTATGAATAGGAAAGAAGTTGTAGATTTTTAAATTCCCTTTTAGAATATATATACATATGCTGATTAATGCCAACCCGCCTAAAGTTACAGCTATTTTAAAACTTATATAGCATTTTGCAATTTTCAGAAAATTTGTTTGTATATCATATTCTTGACCCACAACCTTTGTCCGTTCATCTTATAACATAATATATGGCCACTTATAAGCAAGTTATTAAATAAAGTAGAAAAAATAATGATGATGACTTTCACACTTTATTCTACAGATAGTTTCGTTACACCAATACAATAATAATTGTAAACCCCATTGTTCTCAATATATTCCTAATGTTTTACTCTCGACTTTAAAAGTAATCAAATTTTCATCCTCTTTGAACTTGAGGGCCCAGGCAATGATTGTTCTTCCATGGCATCTTCTTCCTCAGTAGCACGTTGCTCTTGCTGAATGGGCTCTACATCGTCTTCATCGTCCTCATCGTCAACAGTTACACTGTTCAGGCACTTCCCTTGACAGTGGATGCACGCTGCAGAACAGGTGAGCATCGCTTTTCGGCAGCCACATTTTCCAATTACACAATCCTTGGTGCAGCGGCAAAATATAGTTTTCAGAAGAACCTCTGGTCGCAGGAGTGGAAGCAATCAACAGGACAGCAAGGTCTACATCCTCACCAACGACAGCCACAGAGTTGTGAGTGGATTGTTCAACAGCAGTCTTCACGATTAGGATGTCAGCGTCATCGGTAGCCTGAAGAGTATGTATCCCTTTCTTCTGCAGCTTTATCTCCAGTAAGGAGATGAAGTTAGTTTTGTTGGTAGGATTTGATAAAAAGTTTAACAGGTATTTGTGTGTCCCATGTCAAATTGATGTCGGCTGACCTTTTTAGTCTGTAACGACGCATTTGTTCTTGTGATTTAGTGCTATTGGCTGTGTTTGCGTACCCATCAAACACCACAGTGCGAGTAGTCCCAAGATAATGGTGGTCGACGTAGGTGATATAACTATTACAAATAGTCACAACCGATACAACTTTTGGCCAAATAACTCTGTGGAGTAGAAATCCTCCATCGACTACAATGTTCATTTGAGGCAGAAGAATATCTTTCTTGGTTGGCTCAAATAAGTTGTACAGCACTGATTTGTTTGTCTTTCTCATGCCACTTTCGTTGAACAGTGCCAAGGGAAATGGGACCAACTCATACTCAAAATATGTCATCAAATCCTCATCTGATCGTTTGCTTATACATATCCGCTGAAAGAGCAATGTTGGGTCAACTACTACCCTTTCATCGTGAACTTTTATCGATGAGCTGACAGAAGATATTGGCAATGCCCGATCCTTGCGCGATAACTTAAAATGCTATACAAGTTTTAAAATAGCTGTAACTTTAGGCGGGTTGGACATTAATCAGCACATGTATATATATTCTTAAAGGGAATTTAAAAATCTACAATTTCTTTCCTATTCATACTTTTCGTTAATGAATAGGTTTAGACAATATGATGCAATGTTTATGAATATTTTGACGTAAATTGTTTTTTTTTGTAAATTTCAACTTTTTCCGAGGGTATAGCTCGAAAACGGTTAGGAATTAGAAAAAAACATATGATATGAAAGTTTTAGATAATTTTAGGAACTTCCTTTTATTAATTGAAAATATTTCTCTCCGATGCACCGTTTTCGAGATATAAGCGAAAAACCCAAAATTCGTACCTTTACCCCCCCTTCCTTCCCCCCGCTCATCACCTAGGAGTCGGGACTTTTGGTATGTTAACAACTTAAGCCCCCTGAACAAGTTTCTGAAGGAATCGCTTAGTTACCTGCTCACGCACGCTACACCTCATTTTGGGTCATTTATTGACTGGACTATAACTATTGTCAGTTTACCACGAATTGTAGCTTTATGAAATAGGGCCCAGTTAGGCCACAGACTAATAATACAACAACCACTTCGTCAGCTCTCCAAAACCAGTGAAAAATTTTTTTTGTATCTCACGCACCGGCGGCGGCGGCACGGCTCATGCTACCGACCGACACCAGTGCCTCTAGTGGAAATTACGATATTGAATTGAACCATTGAACGCATCCCTCAACTACTCTTGTCATACAAGACATGTCAGTCATCAGATTGAAAGCTGGCAGGCAATTGACACTTACAGCAAACGTAGTATAAAGTGACCAAAAATGCATTTCGGTGTAGCTAAGTTTAATTTGCGGTATTTATGAATAAAAAAAGAAGTCGCAGACGTTTATTATTAATTTAGCTAATTAATTCTGCTATGCTTAAGAGTTAACCGAAGTTATGTCTATTAAATGTTTTTGGTTTGTGCTTACTTGGCAAGTGTTAATTGTTGCTGCTAGCGACCATCTATTGGAAGGAATTTATTGTGGAAAACAAAATTGTTACGAAGTTCTAGGAGTGAATAGAGATGCTACCAAAAATGAAATCGCTAAGAGCTATCGACAGTTGGCCAAAAAGTACCATCCTGATCTACACCGAGATCCGGAAGCGAAAAAAGTGTTCGAAGAAAAATTCAAGCAAATTGCCACGGCATACGAGATATTGCGAGATGAAGAGGAAAGATCTGACTATGACTACATGTTAGATAATCCTCAAGAATATTATGCTCACTACTACAGGTATTACCGGCGCCGCGTAGCGCCTAAAGTCGATGTTCGAATAGTTCTTGCTGTGACTATTACTATCATATCAGCTATACAATATTACAGTGCCTGGTCAAAGTATGACACAGCAATTAAATATTTTATGACAGTGCCAAAGTATAGAAATAAAGCGTTAGAGATAGCTAAAGTGGAAATGAAAGATTCTCAAAGTAAAGGCAAAAATAAAAAGAAGAAATCCGAACTCAAGGAAGAACAAGATCAGATAATTAGAAGGGTCATAGAAGAAAATATGGATATTAAAGGAGCATATGCAAAGCCAGAGATATTAGATATTTTATGGGTACAGATAGTTATTTTACCATATACAATTTCATATTATATTTACTGGTATTTAAGATGGTTTTGGAAGTTTACAATATTAAAACATGAGTACGGTCTAGAGGAAAAACATTATTTAATTAGAAAATATATGAACTTAGGCCAGCACCAATATAATGGTTTAGAAGAGGATGCTAAACAAGAATATATAGATGAAGAATTGTGGGTAAAAGAAAATTACCTAGCTTGGAAAGAAATAAAAGACGAAGAGTCAAAAAAGCTCTTAGCAGAAAACAATAAATATAAACAATATAGAAGATATATAAAACAACATGGAATAGGAAGGATGACATTTGATGATTCCTGAGTATAGCTAATGTACAAGTATATTTATTTTTAATATTTATTAATAAAAAATAAAACACCAATTTGTCAAGACAATAGGATTTTATTATTATTGTCTTTTCTGTAATACAACAAATACTTTTTTATGTGCTTCCAATATCTATCAATGGTTTTGTGATACTGCACATAATGTTAACACAAAAATTTCAATAAAATCTTACCTAACCAAGCATAGATATTAGAAGACCAATAGGCATAAAAAATATTTTTTAATTAAGATAATCATGAATCATATACATATAACATAATCAATCTTCTGTCAAGATGTGTTTTCTCCACATTCTTTAAACAACATTCATAATAATGCAATCATCACAATTAGCTCAATAAGGCATTCTAATAAACACAATAGGTGCTAAGTACATTGACAAGGCAAGTAAAAGATACAGAATTCTATGCCATTTTTAAACAACAAATTTGCTTGTATTCATTAAATAAGTAAGAGGAGTATTTTAATAGTGTTAAATGCTGGGTCATAAGTCAAATAAAATTTTCTAAACAAATATCCTTACTTCATACTTATTATGTAGGGAACTTGTTGATGCAAAAATGGCAAAGAAATCGAGAATAGTCTAAACATCATTTTATGTGAGATCATATAAATTACAACTGAAATTTGTGACACATTTCCCATGCAATTCCCAGGTACATATTTGCATTCAATGGCAGTGCATTTTTAATAATACTTATCAATGAGAACACACATAACTGCTGAGTTCCAATATGCTAAAAAACTAAAGCTTTATTTGCTCAATTTATTAACAATACAAAGTATAATTTACCCAGCAAGGTTTTCAAGTAATAGATATTCATTTATCTTCTTAGTAATTCCTTTTAACAATTTAGCCACAAAAATATTCCTCAATAATAATTTGTTTTATTATATAATATATATGTATATATACAGACATCTCTATTTACAACAATATTGATTTAGTATATATGCAATACAATCATCTGAACATTATACACAATAATTGAATATGTTTTGCACACTAAATATTCTGTGTTATTTCTTTATATTATTACATAAATATAATGAGTATTAATAGAATCAGCTGTGTCCTTCAAAATAATTATATTTATTACATTACCTATACAACTGATGAATTTACAATCTTAATGTTATTTCTATGTTTTAAATTCTTTTAAGGCTTTACTGGCCGTAAATCTATTGGATTCTAAATGATAATGCTAATGTTTGCAAAGAGGTCTGTTCGAGGCATTAAAAACGCTTGGTTCTGATCAGTTACATGTTTGGCCAAATTATGACTGTTAATGAAATCAGATTGTTAGCACCATCCATTGAGTCAAGCATAACAATTTAAGCCTTTTCATTGTATTTTCATACTAAAGAGAAGTAAGTTAGCACATTTATATCAATGAATGGTAGATAGTTAAATAATTTTAGTCAATTTAGACAAGACTTGAAAATATGGAAAATCATGTTCTGAATCAGGAATATTGGCTCTTCCTGAATTGAATATGAGAAGATTCTCTAACAGCAAGCTGTAAACAATATAACAAAAAGGACTTCACAATCCATTTTTTACATATTACTTTCTAGCTTTATATGATACATTCTTTACTATATATCTACCTATGTAAAGTATATGTTGTTTGTTCCAAAAGTTGCCACTTAGAAAATCTGCCCATATTCTGGTTTTGTTTTTTCTAAAATATGTTTTTTTTTAAATACATAATCTTGTTTCTTTTATGAATCTGAACATAATTGCTTAGATTGTTCGTTATCAATAGGTTTCCTTACATTTCCTCATCCCCCGCAGAAAGACTAGCATATTCCAATCACATTATAAACAAAGCTGCCTGCTATGCTTAAGCGCCAAACAATTTATCACTTACATCACAGTCACTCAATATCATTCTGTCATTACAAAACATTATCTACAGCCACACTTTCTTAATTAAATCAAGTAAGGATTGTATAGTAAAGTTGCGTTCGAAAAAAAACATTAGATATCTAAAATTTTGTGCTCACATCTCCATTATGCTTATTACAATCTTAAAAATATATAACCTTAAAAACTATTTTTATTTTCAAAGGTAATCATTTAGAATGGCATAGATCCATGGTGCTCAGTGTGAAACATATAAGAACAAACTCACTTAATATTCAATATGAGTAGCAAAAGTTGGTGTTGAACCAAAGCCACGTCGGTTATTCTTTTTTACAACTAAAATTCTAAGATTCAAATTAAAATATACACAATAACTCCCACTTAAGTCTTATGTGTAAAACATTTACACGAACGCAACTCCAAATCCCGGCAAAGCTTCACTTTATTCAGTCTCATAAATAAGGGTTTGTTTGCACTAGCGGCGGCCGCGTTTGCAGCGACGCGGTTTGTTCGCCGCGTGCAAAGCCTGACCTCACACTGGGGTTTCATGATCTGTTTCTTCTATACGACCGAGTCGCCATGCGTTTGGGTCAGTAGCTGTGACAAAAAATTATTTAGTTAAATGGTAAGGTTAGTTTAGTACAACATTTTGGGCAAAATTATGTTAAAAGCACACACTTGGCTAACAAAAAGTTATTATGTTGGTAATTACGATAATGCACACCTAGGATGATTATTTTTATAACAAAAACAAAAGCAGCTTTGTTATATCAAAGCTGTGACGTACTAATATCGGTGTAAATATTCCCAAAACATGCGTGTTAATTTATTTTTCCACTTTTCCCGTGAACATAAACAAAACTATGATAGACATAGTAAAACCTTGCCAGTATTAGTGCGCTGTGTATGTTTTTTTTAATAAAAAAATTAGGTATCATAATTCTAAAGTAGTAAAGGCTTTTTTGTGTAATTTGCACTTTGCTTGCGTGTTCTTAAAAAATAAAAACCCCGCACAATTTGAAAACAAAAAGAATCCAGTTCATAGTGAATTTTGGTTCTATAAGAAACTTCGTGCCATTATAAATTTTTAAGATTAGAGAAAAAAAATAAAGAAAAATAAAAAATTACCTCCAATAATAGTCGATCTTCCTTGCATGCTTTGGGAATTCGGACTTTTCAAGGACGGGACATGTGGGATTGTGTTAAGTTATAATACATAATGCTAACAAAGCAGATACGGTTACGGTTATAAACTACATTTATTTCTAAAGATAAAGGTAACAAGGTTAAAGCATATCAAAATACATAGTTAAATGTTAAAAATACCTTCATTTTAAATAAAGAACCACGGAATATTGAAATTATCAATTGGTCGAAATGTTTTTTCGGTATCGCATGCTTATCGTTCACTAGTGCGCAATCTGACTTCAGTCATGCATGTTTATTTAATGTCAATTTCTTAATGATGCTCAAAATTAAGCAGAGTTATACAAGCTGTCCAGGGCAAAGATATTTTCCTTTCAGGGAGTTAAATTAGAGCTTATTTGCCGCCAATTTAGTCATGTGTTGCCATGTCCGACACCTAAACATTTCTGAGATTACAAGAAAAAAAAAAACAATTTTTAGGCTATATCCCAAAAAATCTTTATATTTTATTTGCATATCAGAAAAGCATAAAAGCGCATTGTTTGAAGGGATTTTTATGATTTAAATTTCAAGTATCTCAAAAATTACTAGGTTTCAGACATGGCAACACATATCTAAAATGGCAGTAAATAACCTCTCAATTAACTCCCAGCAACGAATGTATCTTATTTCCAGGCAACCTATTTATCGAAGACCAAACCCATTAATATACCCATAAATACGTAAATAAAGTTACCAAAAGCATATAAAGATAAGCGACTTTTTTTGAAATGGCAATCTTTTGATGTTCGTAAAGGTTCTCTTGGTTAGTACGACTGGCAGGACGGGTTCTGGGGTTGGAGGTAGCTTCAGCAGTTGTTTAACGCCGTCGAAGACCTCAGCAAAGGGGCGTGCTCGCCTGTACGCGATACCACATTGATACGACATAAGCACAACATTTATAAATCAGGAATAGGAACTTATTTTCACTAAACAGAATGAAAAGTTAAAACATAAATTGAAAGGAATGAGGTTTTGTAGATCAAAAAAAAAGGACAAAAAAGAAATATATGCAGCTGTTAAATAATAAGAATGAACCTAATGTAATTATTCGAAATTTTTAAAACAATAAAAATAGAGTACAGAGTTAAGTATTTTACATTTTGATTAAATTTATTTCCGATCAATGTTTAGTGAAAATGAGTTTTTAAGACAGGCAACACATATATGTTAAGAGTCATATTTTACAATTTTCTAACAAAAATAAAAATGAATAAAACTTTATTCGAATGATATGATGTTTGTTTGGTCGAAACTCGAAATTCTATGACATAATGAAATAATTAGTGATGTTCTTTAAAAAAATATCACCAAACCAACATTTATGCATGTGTATTGTTTACATAGGTATGTAATATTAGAGTGTACACATTCATGATATTCTCTATGACTTCCCCACATCATTTAAACTTTGTTGATTCTCTTGTACAATATTATCGTCTAATAATATAACTGTTGCCTGTCTTGATAGTAAAAAACAAAAATATAAATTAATACAGTACTAGTTAGAAAATGTACACCTACCAATACCTATAGATCCACATTTATGTACCTGCTTGTTATGTATAAATTGTCCTTGCAGGGAGGAGTAAAGCTATGGTAAATCGTGTCCTAAGAGGCCCCTAGTGGCTTCGATTATGACTATTTAACTTTGTTTCCACCTAGCTATATGTATACCCTTCTATATAAAATCTTCTCAACGTTTGTAAGAATGTCTCGATAATATTAAGACTTCCTTTTGACCATCTTAAGCATCTCAATAATTTTAAGTGACGAAACAAAAATCATAATTATAAGATAGATATATAAGTCACGTATACCTAGCTTTCATACAATCAAAAAACCTTCCCACAATACGAAACAAAAATTCAAATTTCAAATTGCATCTTTCTTTTTTTAAATGTCCTACTCTATACCCCAGTAAGATTAATTTAAGAATGGCGATTTGACAGTTACTACAAATTAATTGTCCAAAAATCTATTCAATGATAAAGTTCCGATTATGTAAGCAATCAATACTAATAAAAGGTATAGATTTTTTTATCAGATAAATATATGATAACCGATTCATTATAGCATAAACGATGATGTCAACTTGCCAAACAAATATTTCAAGTAATTGATAGAGAGAAATAAATTAAGGTTGTGAAAAACGGTAATCTTCTCACGTATTATTTTTAACTTTCTAAACATCCCTAATGAGGTAGGCAGAACACAAGAGGCTATAAAACCATTGGATGTCACGTTTGACAAATTTTGAGGATTATTATGATGGAGTGAGACTATTGCAGCGGCAGCTGGTCAGCCTATCGCCCGCAAAAACGCGAATAAAACCTCCGTCCCTTAACTGACTTTTACAGTATGCCCGGGAAGAGAGCAGCTGGCCCATTCATGTTTTTCTTTCGCTCCCAGTCCAGCATGGAAGCCAACTTTCTGAACAAATGTACAAAAATGTAAAAACCTGGATAAATATGGACTTAGTAATCACCTTGTTAAGCGACAATTTCTGAATTTTAATCGATTTGTCTCTATCTCAGTAGCGATCATAAAGTAGCAACAATACACTCAACCAACATCTTTTTATGATTGATCGTAGGACGTTAATGCTCTACGTTACGTTAAGTTCTATGGTCAGCTGTCAAATCGCACTTCTTAAATTAATCTCACTGTAACATTGAACAAAACCTATCAACCAATCCACAACACATAAAAAAAAGAAAAACGAATTCTAAATTCAAATTACCTTCTTTTTAAATAAACTCTTTACATTCGACGTGACATTTAAATATAGAATCGGAATTAATCGTATGCCGCTCAGTCGGCGTCTAACCTTGGAGCTGTCGGTTGAGCAGCGCGGTGATGCCGGGCCCGTCGCCCGCTTTCTTCACAACAAGCATGGGCTTGTCTTCGCCCTCCTCGTAATTGTTAGGAAGGTGGCCGTTGCTCACTGCCATCGTTTCGCTCACCTGAAAATCAAAAAGGATTCATGATAGTGAAACAAAATCCAAAAAATATATGTCTAATTTGACATCTTAACGCGATTCGTCTTAGGCTGTAAACTGGACGGCAGCGACAGCGAGAGCGACTACAGCGCGGGCAGAGATTTCCATCACACTCTTAAATCTCTGCCCGCGACAAATCGCTCTCACGCCCCCTGGCGTCGAGAACGGCCCAGCTTCCCCGCGTCGCGTCGCTGTCGCTGCCGTCCAGTTTGCAGCCTAAAAGACATATTAAAGGTAGATCAATTAGGGTAGCTCTGTTATCAGTACGTTCAAATAAGTATATAGGTATTTGTGAAAACTTACTACAATACTATATAAAAAAGTATTCTATTTATAGCAAATTTAAATAACTTACCGAAGAGTTAACACTTGTCTAGATAAGATTTCTATCATTACTGTTACTTGAACTCTTCAGTATGTAATTGAAATGGGGCATTAACCGCACCTGAGTGAGCTTATGCACGACGTCCCTGCCCAGCACGTGGTCGAACACGGCCTGCAGGAAGCCGTCCGACATGATGGACAGCTTCAGCTTGTCGCGGTGCCACACCAGCACGCGAGACTCTTCCATCGCCATTATTGACACCTGGAATCGACAGATCAAATTTGTGATTGATGAAGTAGAAATTTAGAGTATAATTTACGAGCGGGTGTACTGTCATACGGGGGGAGGCTGATAAGTTCTTGTACGCGGTCTTATAGCGAAAAAAAGAGGAGGGAAAATTTTAAAGGAAATTTGTTTTTTGAAGACAATGCGCCAGTTAATACGGTGCGAATTGCGAAGCTGGTCCTTCCAGAACCTGGCTTCGATGAAATGAATCACCTAGTCTGCGGTCTAGAATTGGAACCCAGCTACTATTTACTTTGTTAAATTTGAAAAAAGACCTTCGGGGACGAAATTTATTGGATGATGAAGAAATTAAGGCTGCCGTAAACGAGCATTTTGACAGTAAAGATTCATCCTAGTTTTTGAGTGGTATACAAGTACTTTTTAAATGATGTGAGAAATGCATTCAAGTAGAGAAAGACTCAATAGAAAAATAATTTTTATTCAAATTTCTATCTAGTCTCTAAATATCTTAGGCTCAGAACTTTTCAGCCGCTCTGCTAGTATAGAGGATAGCGCGTCGTGCGTTTTTACATCGCCGGGTATACTATAAAACCAACCGCCGCTGGTTTAGAGTGAAGCCGGCGATGTAACAAATGCTTAAACGAGGCCTAACTCAGCGGACGCCCTTAATTTAATTCATATTACATTACACAGTAAATATGAAAGTTTTCCAATATGAATAAAAAATTACATGACATCAATAATTATATGATAAATTTAAGTTGTTTGTTTATTTTAACGCACTCTGAAACTACCAGTCGAAAATTGATACAGTGATGCATTAAACTAATTATCCATCCCAACCAGAATGCAAATCCAGGAGATCTGGCGTAGAAAGTCATTTTGTTACCTTTACACAAGGAGACCGTTGGAGGTCAGTATCTTTTTCATCATATTATATTACCCTTCTAAATCTCATCGAGATTCCCGCGAGAACTTATTTGGGTCCACACTCTCAAAGTTGAAAGTTGTCACTACAGTTCTCACGCTCAATGTCGATGGACGCTGAAGTGACCGCTGCGGCAAGTTTATTGTTATGCGAATTCGCATATAATACTTATCCGTATATTAAAAAGAAGCACACATAGAATATTAAAGCCTTAATATCAAAATGTTTTTATCTCAATTTATCTTTACTTGTTAGTAAATATACAAATCAAACATATTAGAAATTAATTTGTATCCTCCTGGACCATTTTCAATACTAACAATATAAAAAAATAAACAAAAACTCTAAAAATATATTACGATTTACTTCAAAACTCTCTCTCTCTAAGGGAGTTACGCGGGTGAAACCGCGGGCAAAAGCTGTCTGTCAATGCGTTCAGTCATTCAACTAATCCATTTGAATGCTTTCTTTCAAGGGCATTCGGCTATGTTGAAGTTAATACACGTTTTCGCGGCGAGAATCTCGCCTGTTCTCGTGTTCTCGCGCTCCTTTGTCTCGCGCAAAAAGCCGACAAAAAGTGGAGAAACACGCGAGAACTTGAGAAGAATACGAGAATCGGCTCCACTCCGAGAGTGTGGAACAGCTATTATTCAACACTAAAGTTGCATGATATTAGTCCTCCGCCTCTCTCAAAGCGCACTAAAGATGAAACCGTAAAACATTATTATATTCTTTATTTAACAAACGCGTTATCTTACTCACTGTGTTAATCTTAAACAAACAAAATAGGTTGTTGATTTAAAAAAATATTTTCCTTGTTAAACAATTTATATAATGTCCTCCACATAATTTATTCATTGCCATATCTATCATTGTTTGTAACTGGCATAATCAAATAGATTTTCTGCCAGCAGCGTTGCGATAGCAGTACTTTTGATACCGCAATCACGCTGTCACACATTTAGACTGATTTTGAAGCGTATTTGTTCGTACCATAAGCGAACAAATAAATCACCAGTTATTCTTTTCAAGGAAAATCGTATTATTTGAAGGCAATAAGCGAGGGGGAAAACGCTGTTTGAGGAAAATAAATCGCAAAAAATTGTGTTCCGGGTGTTCACACCACTTTTGAACTTAATATCAGGTACTTGTAGATTATTATTGACGTTGAAATGGTTGTTTGTAAAATATGGCCAGAACTCATCATCACATAATGAACTATAATTGCCAACATTGGCATACAATAAATATTTTTTTTTTGTTTTATCCCCAGACAATCACACCAACTACACGGCCCCAAAGTAAGCATAGCTTGTGTTATGGGATACCATGTAGCGAACTAGGGGGGAACCTAGAATATAAATACATAAATAGATAAACACCCAGACACGGAATATTTTTTTTTTCTTGTTCCGTGCGGGAATCGATCCCGCAACCACTGGCGTCTGAGGCAGACAGGTTTACCCCATCGCCAAAGTGGTCGTCGAAATTATCCGAACTAAAAACTATTTATGAAGCCCCAAAGTAAACCTATGTACTTAAACCTGTGTTTTTGGTGACCACAAATTTTACTACAGCTAGGTTTACATTGTCCCGAGCTAATATAGAAAGTTGGTTCTTTAATTAAACAGCCCTGTTGGAATACTTTCAGCGCAGACATTTGACTATTCTATTCTTTTTTATATCTGACACATTTATAAAACGTAGTGTATGATTACACGCTTGCTAAAGAGAAAAGCCTGGAATAGGTTACACATAGGGTGTTACCAGTGAAAGCCGCGCTAGTTAAAGATAATTTAAAAAGTAACTATTTAAATAAATAAATATTTCTGACACTCACACAACATTTTCTAGCCCAAATTAAGTTTCTTAAAGAACTTGTGTTATGGATACTAGATAACTGATATACTTAAGAAATATATAAACATACATATTTAATAAATACATATTTTTATTAGAATAAACTTAAATAAACATATAAACAGCCATGACTTGACGACTAATATCTGTGTTCATCACACAAATATCCGCCGCCGCCGCCGGGATTCGAACCCAGGACCTCTGGCATAGAAGGTAATGTATGTTACCGCTACACCAGCCGGTCGTTTGTACCGGTCGTACAAACAGAAAATGATGTATCGTTTGTGTTTGCTACATGCTTGCTAAAGAAAAAAGCCTGGAATAGGTAACACATAGGGTGTTACCAGTGAAAGCCACGCTAGTTTAAGATAATTTAAAAAGTAATTATTTACCTACATAGTATTAATAAAACTGATTACAAAACTCGTAGGTAACTGTAGTTACAGCATTAGTGAAAGTGAATACACAACGTGTTCATAAATATCTGCATTTGATGTGGGCGTGCTATTGTGACTTATACAAATTGATCAGAAAGATACAAGCAGGAATCTGGCTAATACTTAAGTGTATACTTAAAATAATGATAAATTACAAACATAACTTCACGCCTGTATCCCTAATGGAGTAGGCAGAACACCAGAAGCTATAAAACCATCTGATGGCACGTTTGACAAATTTGGAGGTATTATTATGATGGAGTGAGACTGTTGCAGTGACAGGGGGTCAGCCTATTGCCAGCAAAAACGCTAATAAAACCTCCGTCCCTTAACTGACTTTTACAGTATGCCCGATATATAAAAGATATATGTAATTGCTTTATCAAAGATTAAGAAGTGCAGGTGTTAATCGGAATATGTTAATAAAGATTACGCTTATGTTACTTAATTATTTATTTTCTTATTTTTATATGTTTTTTGTGTCGTTGTTGTCGGGTTATCTGGTATAAGGTGATATGCATCGCCTATGAACATCTGCAACTCCACTGCAAACAACCCAGCAAGTCCCAGTACCAGTAATCCTGCCCTTCCGTCTAGAAATAGCAAAGCTGTTTGCCTATAGACATAAACAGGACCGTGGTACCTACTAGCCATTTGAATAAGTCGCCTTATAGTCTAAGATCCGGCTGCAGGATTAGTGCGTTCATCTGTTTTTTGCAGAAAACCGATTTTTTATGTATTTTTTTAACTAGGAGAATATATATTTATCAGGTTGCCTATCAAAATTTGGCCGCAAGTATTATTAATTAAATTATTTTTAATTGATTTTTGGGAAAAAATTTCGTTCACTTGTTTTTTAAATAAAATAACGTCTACATCACGGCAATTTATATGAAGATTCAAAAAAATCACGGTTGCCGTTGAGCAATTGGCCGTACCTCTTCGCAGCCATGTGTAAACAGGTATGATTTCGATACATTTATAACGTTTATTCATTAATTATACAGGGTTGATTTGTAGGTACCGGCCAAATGTTTTTTACACAATAAGTATCATTTATAGATACTATTTTTGAAAAAAAAAAAAGTTTTTTTTTTTTACAAAGAAATCAATATGTCCGCTATCATATTAAGCAAACCATGGTCACTCTAAATTACCTTTAAAATAAAGGCAACTACGTGCTACTACAAAACATCTTGTAGTACTACGTCATAGTATTATCAATGAAATGTCGCTTCGTAGTAGGTATATTCATCAACAGCGACTGTTTTTTTTTAAGTTTTTGGTTCCATATTTCTACTTTTTTGTACTGAGCGAAGCTAAAATAAATATGCAGGTACGTTTATATCGTATGAAAGAAAATAACATTTAAATTTGGCTGGTGACTACAAATCAACCCTGTATATCAAAGCAATTTTTTTCTATTTATTATAATATATGGTTGCCTAATCAATATTAATTCAATATTAAATATATTAAATGAATATTGTAATTTTTTTGGTGATTTTTAAATTTGTTATTTTGAAAAGGAAGACATATTTTTTGGAGTATTTATTAAGTCGTCTCTATTACTCCTCGGTTGTTTAGAACACTAACATTCGACGCATGCGCAATGGCTTAAAAGCGTCGCACAGCTGGCAATCGCTATCCTCGTCTGACAAATGATGTTACGCGCTAACTCACTTTCACGCTACCTTAAATATTTGTAATTTTTAAAAGCCAGCAACCCTTATTTGCGGGTAGTTTTAATAAAGCAACCATATATTATAATAAATAGAAAAAAATTGCTTTAATTTGATATATAATTAATTAATAAACGTTATGAACGTATAAATGTATCGAAATCATACCTGTTTACACATGGCTGCGAAGAGGTGCGGCCAAGTGCGCAACGGCAACCGTGATTTTTTTGAATCTTCATATAAATTGCCGTGATGTAGACGTTATTTTATTTAAAAAACAAGTGAACGGAATTTTTTCCCAAAAGTCAATTAAAAATAATTTAATTAAAAATACTGGCGGCCAAATTTTGATAGGCAACCTGATAAATATATATTCTCCTAGTTATAAAAATACCTACACAAAAATTCGGTTTTCTGCAAAAAACAGATGAACGCACTAATCCTGCAGCCGGATCTCGTACTATTATCTCCCAATACATGGAGCGATCATTTTACTTTAAAAGCATTAACAGACGATATTACAAAATTAACTCTCATATTCTCAATTTCTTTTTTTACATAATTTGCAGTGATACTTTTATCAAATCTTGAATAACAATTCCGAAGAATCTCAAGAGCCTGATTACGAGCATCTCTGTTGCAATAAAATTCATGTGATGTATCCCACAAGCATGGAAAGTCTTTATATAGTGCCAAAACATCGACAAGAACTTCGCGTTCTGTTAAAATTTCCGCCATAGTGCGAACATGCGCTGACGCACATGCTACCTCCAGAAGGTTTCGATAGCGACTGCCGTGAGTTTGTCCGGTCCGAGCGTACAGACGCGCGGATTTGGTACGGAGCAGACCAAGTTCGACGGGCAAACCATCGGACCATCGAACACGAAATAATAATAATAATGTTCGGCAGACAACTCTCCAGACGAACGGATATGGTATGGAGCGTACCGAATCCGCTGTCCGGCCCGGACCAAGTTCGATCGTCTATTAATGCTTCAAAAGACTACCACCTGTAGCCTGACTTTAGCGAAGCTTATTGTATTATTGATTCCCATCCTTAATGTTTAATATTTAAACAGTGAATACATGTTGAAGGTGGGTTCAAATACTCAATTAAATGCTTAATCTTGCATCAAAAGCATCTCATACAATGGAATTCAATATTAAATCTCAATTATCGAACTTAGGTACCAAAAATCTAGAGTTATACTTGTATGGAAAGAATCGTGGATTTAAAGTTTAGATTAAATACAGAAATTCACTTTTAGTTGCCAAATGCCATTAAAACAAAATACCATGTTTGACAATCGTTTGTTGATTTCCATCTATTGATTGTTTGTAAGCAGGGTTTTAATGTTTTAAACAAACCAACCTCAACCTACAATGTCGAATATTAAAAAAATATCGCATTTAAAAGACGCGTAGCAAAAAGTGATAATTTCGTATTTATTTTTGCGAGGTCGCGACGCCATTTTCACCTGAGGGATTAAATTGCGGAGAGCAGATTATTAAATCAATAAATTTTAATTAAACAAATGGCGATTAGCCGCAGCCTTAACATAAAAAAAAACGGGAGGTCGTTTTTAAATGTTTTAATAACCCGTTTTCTAATTAATAAAAATACCTATTTTCTTTTCAAAATACTAAATTAACATATTAATAGGATACATTTATATACCTGCCATTTTTTTTTTGTAATTTTAGATGTAATTTTCGCATGGTGTCATCTTGCTGTCCACATAAAGTACACATACATTGCCGGTAACATACATTGCCTTCTATGCCAGAGGTCCTGGGTTCGAATCCCGGCGGCGGTGGATATTTGTGTGATAAACACAGATATGAGTCGTCAAGTCATGGATGTTTTATGTTTATTTAAATTTATTCTAATAAAAAATATGCATTTATTCAATATGTATGTTTATTTATTTCTTAAGTACCTATATCAGCTATCTAGTCCATAACACAAGTTCTTTAAGAAACTTAATTTGGGCTAGATAATGTGTGAGTGTCAGAAAAATTTATTTATATATTTATTTATTAAAACGAAACTTATAATAGGTAGATTTGAAGAAACACCCTATTGGGTCACCAATAGAAGTGTTTTACCCCAATCTCGAAGACGACACCAAATGAGTTTATGAAATCACTGGCTCTTCAGAAAACTTAGCCATATCAGAAAAGCGTCAGTGCGGTGATATTTCGCGACGGATTTTATATGCAAGCTACCCAAGCTACCCTCGCGAACCCGAAAGGGTCACTAGAATCAGTCGCCTTTATGACACGCTTATCCGAAAACGATAAGGTTATTTCTAAGTGCCAACGCAGTGCCGTACGTCCGTATCTTCAAATAGGCACACCAACCCATAGATTTATATAACACCATCTAAAAGAGATTCAAACATAAAAACTTTGATAATAATTTCCATTTCGTACGCGCGAAACGCGGCGCTTGGCGCATTCCGAACGTCCGTACCGAACGCGCGTATGGTACGGACGTTGCAGTTTTGTATGAAACGCGCGTTCGAACGTGTGACGCAGCGTTGGCACAAAGTGGCTAAAACTTTACTTCATCGATTAACTTTGTCCACTGCACTATAGAGGAGCTAAAATATCAACGAATCATCATCATCATCACAACTCTTTGTAATGAGCCCTCTGCAGGGCATGAGTCTCTCCCCTGGGTGAAGAGGAGGTATAGTCCATAATCCACCAAGCTGGCCCAGTGCTGGGTGGTGGATGCCAGAATTTTTAGGGCGCCTAGATGGCTTCTGACAAACCCTCACGACTACTGTATACAAGTATACACCCGGGAGCGACTGCTTAACGTGCCCTGCGAAGCACGGAAGTCGTCGTGAGAAATGAATGGTCGGCGGTCACCCATCCAAGTACCGACCGCGCCGAACGTTGCTTAACCTGTGATATCGTATGATACACACAGTAACCACGGCGCCACGACGACTTCAACGAATGCATTGCATTCAACGAATGCAAATTCATTGCAAATCAACAAATCAATGCAAAGCATTAAAAACACCGACTTCACTAACAAGCTTTGGCTGAAGTATTAGGTCATCAAGGTACAATTCATCGTACCTATTGATACATATCTTTTTCGAAACTTTCAAATTTTTCAAAAAGTATTCAATCGATTTCGATGAAAGATACAGGGTTGATTTTAAGTCACCGGCCAAATTTAAATGTAAGTTTCTTTGATACGATATAAACGTACCTGCATTTATTTTAGCGTCGCTCAGTACAAAAAAGTAGAAATATGGAACAAACTTTAAAAAAAATAGTAGCTTTTGATGAACATAGGTACTACGAAGCGGCATTTCATTGATAATACTACGACGTAGTACTATAAGATGTTTTGTAGTAGCGCGTAGTCATCTTTATTTTAACGGTAATTTAGAGTGACCATGCCTTGCTTATGTTAGCGGATATATTAATTTCCTTGTAAAAAAATTGATCCTTTTTTTTGCAATAATCGTTTGTATAAATGATAGTTCTTGCGTAAAAAAAATTGGCCGGTGAGTACAAATCAACCCTGCATACGGGACCACCTCTGAAGTACTACCATCATATGAAATAAGAATATTTAAAATCGATTCATAATTGTCCGTAAAATCATGTAACAAAGACACAAAAAAAAACATACACACGAATTGAACCTCCTGCGTTTTGAAGTCGGTTGAAAAAATACAGTTTGTCAGACTTGTGTTTAGCTCATCTCGTTATGATGCAAGGCAGTTTATATTGCATCACGCAAACAATTAGCTTTGTTAGCAAATGTTACGATGATGCCAGCTTCCGGCAATAAAGAACAAATTCGCATAAATTAACTAAGAAGCTACGGCAGATTAAAGTATGTTCACACGAAATCATTTCTTACCAACTATTCTCACAACAGGGAATGGGTACCTATGCATAACAAATTTATATGTCCCAAAAGAAGATGATCAATAATAGACCCTATTGTTTCTACCCATAAAATACAAATTAAAAAGTGAAAAAATAGGGGACGGAATTTCTAATTTACGTAAGGCGCCACCATTGGTCAATGCAATATTTGATGTCAGATGACAAACACAACAGATCACAAAACAGGTGTATTGAATGACAAATAACTATTACAATCAGGCAAATCAACTATCAGTTTTTACAGTCTTGCCCTTAAACAAAGACTATAAACAATGTCTGAACGTGTTAAATGCTGCTATCAGTAGAAGAACTTTTTAAACCAAAACGAGTTTTTAAAACAGCGTATTCAAGATAGCCTCTGTATTGCATCGAGTGATCTGCTCCCGCCTGAGATGACCAAGGTTCGAGTCCCAGCCGAGTCAGAACTTTCCTAAACTGGCTCGGTTTTAGATGTAAAGGTACTAACGATACGCCTTTTTTTACTGGAGGAAAACGTGCAATCACGTCCCCTACCGCCCAAGGGGGAACAGCGGAGTATGATTCGGCAGAAGGCCAGACCGACCCACTAAAAACCTCGATATCTAGTGGGTCATTTTTGAAATTCAAGGACGTGATAGTTTGAGATCATAAATGAAGAGAAAAAAAATATTAAAAATATTAATCATGTATCTACTGAGTAAACATAACCGAAACTTAAAGAATTCATTACGCAACGCATGGTTGGTTACATAAGCGTAATACAATAAATACTGAGCGGGTGGTGGGAACACTACTGTGTGCGTTTTGACTGAGGTGGCGCGTCGGGAAAAGTGTAGTAATGTCTCTTTATTTATTTGAATTATGGCGAAAAATTAAGTACCTACTATTATTACATAATTATGATCAGAATCCAGTATAGAGTGCTCCCCTTCAATATCTAAAATTTGTCACCAGTCGCCCTGTATAAAACCGTACTCTACTGTACTTTGGCGACAAATACTTCGTATTTTAGTTTGGGTAACTTATTTACTTGTTATAACAGCTTCTTATTTCTAAATTCGAAACCTCCCCGGTGTGTTCAAACGATATAGAAGCAATCTAAGTCCTGGCTCAGCGCCATCAAGACCCCTGAAGTTAAAAAGTTGTGTAGACCATGAATACGAATAAATCAAGAAAAAAAAAACGTTTCAAAAATTATTAATTGCCATGTGAAAACTTGTTTACCTTCTATTCTTGCCAATTCTTTTTCAACCGACTTACAAAAAAGGAGGAGGTTCTCAATTCGTCTATATGTTTTTTTCGTGTGTCTTTGTTACGCTTATTTCGGACAATTATGAATTGATTTTGAAAATTGTTGTTGCATATGATAGAGGATAGTTCATAGTTGGTCCCATATAAATTTCATCGAAATCGGCTAGGTACTTCATTGAAAATATCAAACTTTTGATAAAATATGTATGATTTCGGAGAATGTTTACGTTGATGACATTCTTAACTCAGCTAAAGTTTTGACGTGCAGTCGGTTTTTTTAATGATCTGCATTCGTTGATTATTAGTATAAAAAAACGTTCTTAAAGCATACAAGAAGCGAGCCCGGTAGGTTTCAGTCAACACGGTACGACTAACGGCCAATTTCAATAACTTACCAAAAAGTTGAAGTAAAATTCAAGATAGAAATGCCTTAACTAAAAGTAACTTGAGTAACAAAAATTACATACATAACTTCACACCTGTATCCCTAATGGGGTACGCAGAACACCAGAGGCTATAAAACCATCTGCTGTCACGTTTGACAAATTTGGAGGTATTATTATGATGGAGAGAGACTATTGCAGTGACAGGGGGTCAGCCTATCGCCCGCAAAAACGCCAATAAAACCTCCGTTCCTTAACTGACTTTTAAAGTTTGCCCGGGAAGAGAAGCAGCTGGCACATTCAATTTTTTTCATTAGCTCCCATTCCAGCATGGAAGAATAACTAGAATTTAATGCCTTAATTTTTACTACCACTATTTGGTAAGTTAATGAGACTGGCCGTTAGGCGAAGATAGCTGTTGCCTGCTGAGTCAGGGTTGCCAACTTTTTTTTCTAGAAATAAAGTATATTTGAGTCTGAAAACAATATCAAACAGTATTTTAGAAAAATAAACAGTATTCAATTCATTTACGTAATGTTTTAAATACATATTTTTGGAGCTTTTTGCACAAATTATTAATTAAAGTCTAGCACATAAAGTGTTTAGTTTTTTAAACTGAAAACAGTATTTTGTACTTATACTTTAATTTTGTTCAACAGTAAACAGTATAATTTAGTGAAAAACAGTATATTACTGTTAAAAACAGTAGGATTGGCAACCCTATGCTGAGTTTCTTGCTTGCCCTTCAGATTCGCAATGCTTACCGAAACAATGCCAGTTAAAACATTATGACCTTAGGTCGAGGCTTACGCTACAACAACAACTTATTCAATGAGCCTAAAAAAATTAAATAGGAAAAGTTCTCATAAGTAGCCTTAAGTTAAGAAACAACTGGGTACAATTTAAAAAAAAAGGGTTAGCCAAGATATTTTATAAACAATATATTTGAATCAGCAACGCATCTTTTGTTAACTTTTCCATCTATATTAAGTTCTATTGATATTCATAGACACAAAAGCTACTTACCTTGCCCAACCCCCCTTGGCTCTGTCTGAACACCTCCCGCCCGGAAAAGATTTTCCATGGCCAATTTGGAAGTCCCTAAACAGACTCCGGACCCAGGTCGGCCGTAGTAAAGAAAACACTGTAAAATGGGGTTTCAGCGTTGACGGAGATGAGCATTGTTTGTGCGGCGCGACTCCACAAACAATGTTACACCTTCTCTCCTGCCCCATGTGCCCGGAAACCTGCACTACCGAGGACCTCGCACAAGCCACCGATAACGCCATAAAGGTGGCAAGTTTCTGGGCGGGCAAAATATAATAAACATATTCATCGACACGCAAAGAAGAAGATCAGATAATTATGTAGCTTTCTACAAAGTCGCAAAATATGTTGCATGTTTTATTAATTTAAACTGAAACACCAACTATTTGGTCTCAAAGTGATCTTGTGTTATGCGGACAACGATATAAGTATCCTAGGTTACACCCAGCCCCGGTTCTGTTTACACCCAGCCCCGGCTCTGTTTACACCCTGGCAAATAATTCAATGCAGTAAAATGACAGATCCAGTGTGCCCACTTTAGGGAAGAAAAAAAAAATAGTGATGTGGTTGAAGTGAAAGAATGTAATTATTTTTCAAGTAATAATATTCTAATGTATGGAAAATAAATATTTTGGGTCGCAAGATATTTCTTTTTTTATGGTGCTGTCAGCAAAGGGCAACTATTCTTTACATTTAATTTTTAACGACAAAACGAGTTTAAAAACTAAGAAGTTATCAAGTCGAATTTACTTCTTCTGTAACCGTTTTAAAGCACTTGGTATGTTTGGAAATAAATTATTTTCATTAAAGTTACTTTAAACATAGGTACTCGTAGTACACGCTTCCCGTTCAATTATTTATAAATTTCTTTAAAATTGTATGCAATAGGAATGACAAAAACTCGTTCGTTTTCAATCATTCTCATTCAGTACTTACACTACGAAGTTTTAACTTGTATCATTATGCATCTATTTGACATTTCGAACTGTCACTTTACTGCATTGAATAATTTTTTTTTGCATTGAAATTTATAATGTGATTTATAGAATATCACGCATTCGCAAATTATTTGTATGATATTTGAACTAAAGAAATATATAAACTTATTCAATTTATGTTTGCTATGTTTTAGTATTCGATAGAAAGAGAAAACTGGATTATTGATATGTTGACAGATATTTGATAGGATATTTCGTTAAATGAATAAATTTTTACGTCGTTGGCTAGATAAAATGACCTATTCTTTAATTGGTCATACGTAATGAAAACATAACTCTTATTGGCCGCAGCAGACTGCCATGCTACCTTTGCCTCATTGGTTAAAATTAATAACTTGTTACGTCGTCGTTGGCTAGATATAATGACTTATTTTGTAAATGGTCAAATGTAACCTAGCAACCCATTACAGTCAAACAGTTCGTAAGCAGTGGTTTAGATGTCAAGATTTTGAATATAGAAAGGCATTTTGGTAGTGATTTCTATTGTTCGTAGGCAAAACGAACAGTTTTCATAATATTGAAACCCGCCATAAATCAACTTGCCCGGCTAGTTTGTTAAAAACGCGGTTTACAACCAGCTCCCGCCATCCAAGGTCAAGCGAAATTTGATTGCTAACAGCCGACTTGTTTTAAGCACCGGTGCTAAAGCCAGGACCTTTTAAATAAACAACATACCTGGAAGAACTCGTCGGTGGAGACTCCGAACCACTCCGGCGAGTCGAGGAAGTGGTGCGGGAACACTATGTGCAGCGCGCGCTGGTTCTGTGATACCACCAGCCTGGAATTACATAGGAAAAGAGTATTAGTAATCTATTGCTGTAATTATATGGTAAGGGCACATAGCTTACCAATTGCAATAAGATTGTGCGTAGATAATAATTAGATACAAAAATAAATTAAATTTTTTAGATTTTTTAATCTTCCATGCTGGACTGGGAGCAAAGGAAAAACATAGAATGTGCCAGCTGCTTCTCTGCCCGGGCAAACTGTAAAAGTCAGTAAAGGGACAGAGGTTTTATTGGAGGCTTTTTTGTGGGTGATAGGCTGACCCCCTGTCATTGCAATAGTCTCTCTACATCATTTTAATACCTCCAAATTTGTCAAACTTGACATCAGATGATTTTATAACCTCTGGTGTTCTGCCTACCCCATAAGGGATACAGGCGGTAAGTTATGTAAATTAATTTGTAGCTGGCCGGCTGAGTGATGGTTCACCGAAACTTCAATTTATACGAAAGAACAATCTTTTGATTGTCTTTCTATTGTCTTAAGATTTCACATTAAATTATCCCGTTTTCATCTTGTCATTCGTGACTATGGAGTCTAAAATAGCTCAGAAAAGTGACGTCACAATGCTATAAATCCCGTTAAAAATATCGTATTGGAGAAGATCGTATGGCCGTTGGGGAAGATGGGGTTTGAGTGACAAATTACTGGGAGACTATTTTAGAGACTGGAGACTGCCTCTTAGAGTAGGGATGTTCTCAAAGAAACTGAATTTGTGCTATATAATGTGGTGTATTTGTGACAAATATTATAAACTAACGACTTATAAACCGGTTGTATTCCTACCATCAATGAATAATATTGTCTTCAATTTTCAACCGACTTCCAAAAAAGGAGAAAGTTCTCAATTCGTCTGTATGTTTTTATTATTTATTTATTTACCCTTTATTATACACAAATCCAGAATAAAAAAAAAAACACAAATAAAAGAACACATTATGTATAAAGGGCGGCCTTATCGCTTGGAAGCGATTTCTACCAAGCAACCCACAACTTTTTGTGTCTTTGTTACACGATTTTCGGACAATTATGATTCGATTTTGAAAATTCTTGTTTCATATGATAGAGGATACTTCATAGTTGGTCCCATATAAATTTCATTGAAATCGGTTGAATACTTCATTGAAAATTTCAAATTTTTGAAAAAATCTGTATGATTTCGGAGAATGTTTACGTGGATGACATTATAACTCAGCCAAAGTTTTGACGTGAAATCAGTTTTTTAATGCTCTGCATTCGTTGATTATCACAATTTATTATGAACCTATGATATTTTAAAATAAAATCAAATCTGTATGTAGCATGTACACGACAAACTCAGTAGGTACTGTAATATTACTGTACTGTAATGGCAAGAATAATTCAAAAGGGCAGTTTAATAAGTGCAGTTAAACTGCTAAACTCCTTTAAAATACAGCAACCAAACTGGATCGTAAAGTTCAAAAAATCGATACCCAGCGTAGGACGAAACCGGAAATGACCCTTTTCCTGTTTAAGTTCGGTGTTCCAAAAAAACTATGAAAACTCGGCCCACATCGTTAGGAGTCCTAAAAATAAAATAAAAACAAAGCATATTTTTATACAGTTTTATTTAAACGTATACATACATACATAACGTCAAGCCTGCATCCCTTATGGGGTAGGCAGAACACCAGAGGTTATAAGACCATCTGTTGTCGCGTTTGACAAATTTGGAGGTATTACAAAGATAGAGAGAGGCTATTGTAGTGACAGGGTGTCAACCTATCGCCTACAAAAACGCCAAGTAAACCTCTGTCCCTTAACTGACTTTTACAGGATGCTCGGGAAGAGAAGCAGCTGGCACATTCTAAGTTTTTCTTTCGCTCCCAGTCCAGCATGACTATTATTATTGAGAACGCATTCCTGCTTACCCATAATAATTCCAATTAGCAAGCATCAGTCACAGTTAACAGTAATTTGTTGAATGGACGTTATCGGATTTAATTATGTACGACGAAGAAGATTCGATACGTATACTCAGGTACAGAAGGCAGCAGATCAAGCGTTACATTACCTGTCGAAATTCCCCAACCAATGGGGAGTTTTCGTACAGCTCATTAAAAAAACAAAACTGTACAAAATTGGTACAAAAGGCTTCGATAGATGGCGCTTTACAAAAGGCGAAGGCGAAGAATTTATTCCACACTGCGTTTTTAAAAGTAAAATAAATTAATTGATGTCTGTATCAGAAATTGAACGTATAAATAAGCATAGATGGTAGATATCACTACATTATAGTTTACAGACATAACGCCTTCGGCTTTTTACAGTAGTCGTTAGGGTTTGTCAGAAGCCGGCACCCTGAAATATCTGACATCCACCACCCAGCACTGGGCGAGGTTGGTGGATTACGGCCTAAACCTCCTCGTCACCCAGAGGAGAGGCTCATAGCCCTGCAGTGGGCTCATTATGCGGAGTTGTGATGATGACCTTTTTAACCGGAATAATTGCGTATAAATTAGGTATACGAGCTTGTTCCCGCAACTAATAAACATAAAAGTCTTACTTTTCCCGACCATAATAAAATCAGCCATACATTGAAGAACCTTTTTACCAAGTATCACATCTCGGTGCACTCAAGAAATAAGATTTTTCATACAAACTAAAATTCCCATATTTCCCGTTCCCGTGGGAATTTCAGGAATTCCTTCCATAATGCAATCAGATACTCCTTGAAGAACCTTTATGCCAAGTATCATATCCGTGCATCCGAGGAATAAGATTTTTCATACAAACAAAAAAGTCCAATAATTCCCGTTCCCGTGGGAATTTCAGGAATTCCTAAAAGCTGTGCGTTGTCTGTCAATCACTCAGTCAGCAACGGAAGAGTTTATTAAGATTTTACATCATAACTCGAAATTTCTTTGTCTTTAAAGATTAAATGCGATTAATCCATCTAAAACGAATAACTAGGTTAGCCTTTCCATTTAAATCGTGCCCTTTCAGAGATGTATTTTCAATCTAAAGCTGACAATCAGCATCGCACACCCTTATCATGAAGCTTGGCTGGAGCCTTTTGACACTGCAGCATTACTCTGTGCTCAAAGTTTTTCTCTTTATGTTACGAACTTTGTTTTATTTCAATACGAAAAAAAACAAAAAACACATGCTGGACAGGGAGCGACAGAAATATACCGGGCATACTCTAAAAGTCAGTTAAGGGACAGAGGTTTTATTGGCATATTTTGTGGGCAATAGGCTGACCCTCTGTCACTGCAATAGTCTATCCATCAATATGATACCTCCAAAGGGATACAGGCATGAAGTTATGTACGTATGTACGAAAAAAATGTTTGCTGCTCAGTGTTATTTCCTTCTTAATTTAAGGTTGCATCAAGCTTTTCGCACAGAGTTGTATTCAAAGATTAACAGAGACATAAATTTAATGATGTTCTAAATTATAACAAACATACTATTAACATCTTGAATTTTTCCACTTATCCTTTGTGCCAGTAAAGGCAAGGACCTCTGCCTTCAATAAAACCACCATAAAGGCGAGATAAGTCATTCAGCAAGTTAAATAGGTGCTCGTTTACCGTGAGAAGCGCCTAATTAAACCAAGTGCTCCCTCCGTGAAAGCCTTCGGATGGATGAGCGCTTGCCGTGTGAAACTCTTCAATTCATGAGCTTATTTCAATGCTGCAGCGCTCAAAGTGTTTTGCGAGGATTCGTTTTTGTATTTGAATACGATTCTCGTCGTTCTACCCGCATTTTTATGATTCCGTTAAAATCCCTCAATAATCTGACGGATTCGAACAAATATTTTTTAATACTGTATGGTTATTTATATCTTGTAGGTATATATTTTATTTATTTGTATATTTTTTATTATGATTTATATTATATTACTTTTATTATTGAAATAGGTACAGTAGTTATATTATTAAAATTAAAACATAAGATTTCGTATTACCTGCTGGTGTTTGTATAGTTTTTCTATTCCTTTACAACTTTGAGTTGTCTGGTAGAGAAGGGATAGGCCGCCCAATGCACCATTTATATCAGTGTTTTTTATTGTATTTTCCTTTTTTTACTTTGTGCAATAAAGTTTAATTAAATAAATATTCCTTATATATGTTAGTTGGGGCTGTTGGCTTATATTTCAATCGCGATATGATTTGTATAGGTTTAACGCAATAGTGCGTTAAACTATTGCGCGGTTAACTTGTGGGCGCCCTAAACTGTACAAAAAAAGTTTTTTACATTTTTACATTATCTTATCTTACCAATATTATAAATTTGAAAGTTTCGATGTTTGTTCCTCAATTACGGCTCAACGGAGTTTGATGAAATTTGGCATAGTGATAGTCTAAATCTGGAATAACACATGGGCTACTTTTTATCCCGATTTTCCCGCGGGATACGAAACAGCTAGTTTTAATATATTTTAAGTTTCAATTTCGTTCATCACGTCACCAGCCATGAGAGTAATTACATTAAATTAAACGAGCGCATTACGCAACTAATTAAGTACCTACCTACTATATTAACTACGAATATGAAAAGCGTAATTTCATGAATTATTAATCTACAAATGATATGAATTAAAAACTAGAGCACTAAATACAGTTAGAGGAAGTGAACTTAGCTTGGTTGTAATCGCAAAGTTTTTATTGATAACGTAAAAAGAACATCTAAAACGGAGGACGTGTGCAGAAAAAAACGTGGTATCAACATTATAAAGAGTCAATTCAAATTTAGAAGCACGTCCGTTAAATATAAGCAAAAAAATTTTATTTAAAAAAAACAGTAAAAATCCCTTACGTACTCTCGGCCAAAATGTGTTGAGAAATTCAACTACATAAAGTTCAATGTTTAAATAACTACAATTTATTGTTTATCTTTGCTTCGGTCGATGATCGATTAAATTATCTTATTATCTAATTGTAACATTCAATAATCTCAGATCGCATGTGTGATGACACGCACCAAGCAAACAATTGCATATCTACGTATACAGATCTAACAAAATTACACTCCAAACAACAGACGATAGAAAGTAACGAGAGGATTAATTGTCCGAATGATTCATTCCAAGTTTAATGGGCACTCAATTTTTTTACGATACGATCAGACAAAAACTCCATCCAGTCGAGAGTCCCTCGAAAAATAAATGAAACGAATCAGACTCGACGTTTTGACAAATAAAATATTTTTATTTGCAGAACCTGCAAGGCCGAAAAGGTAAATAAAAAGGAACTTTTACAGCCCGTCTCAGGTATTAACACGTAATAAAAGGTTGGCTTTCGGCAATAAAATACCACGATCTCTGACATTAGCTATAGAAATACCAGGGTTCCCGAACTTACAAAGGTCACATTTTCAGGAGTTAAAGCTATGATTACGATGACGTCAACATCGTGGGTTGCAATTTCCATATTCAAAACTATTTCTAGCAGCTGTTGCCGATCCTTTATACGAATGTTCCATGGCCTAAAAATATCTTCGTGCAACGAGAAACAAAGGAAACTACAAAAAAAAAATACAAAAAGCGCGCCTGCCAGCTTTGGACTTAATGTAAATAAAGAACAGAGACATGAACGCAAAAAAAAAAAAACTTGCAACTGTATTTATACCAAATCTCTTCTCAGTAGAGAGTAATTCTGCTAACGGAAACGAGCGACGGGCGCAGTCGTAGGATGCACAATAAATTACATCTCATGTATTATATACAATATTGTGTAACTATTATATCAAACTCGTTTGTGTTCGTACACCAACAGCAAACGAGCGCTCAGGTTACTCACCTACTCTTTGAACTCGTTTCTAAAATTATTCACAATGACTTCATTAACTTTGTGAAATTATGTTTTGACTTTGATTGTGCGCGCTGTAGTGCTAAACCACACTTGACGTGACCTTTTCGTTAATCCAAAAAGCCGTGTACGACCGGCGGCGGCGGCGGCCGCGGCGGCGGCGCCGAGGAATTCTGTAAACGCCTTTTCCCCGAAAGTTTCACCAAACAGTTCAAAGCTGAAATGTAAGCTTTCGAAACTGAATTTCCTTTTGAAACTACTGAATTCTCAATTCAAATTTAAGTTCCGGGCCGTTTTCGCATTAAATGAAGCTTTGACACAGTTTGACCCTTAAATGAAGCAACGGAATCATGGGGTCTTATGGTAATTTTATTCGCCAGATCCTCGTTTTGGTTTCATTATTCGCTGCGAATTTGGACTTACAACAACATTTTAGGCTGGCCCGACTTGAATTTCAATGAGATCAGGATCCAAGCAGATGGGGAACCAGTCGAGAGTAATGTTATTACGTAATTTGGCATTGCACGGGCGAGCGAAGGCATGCCACTTTTGCTTTCGATACTCTTCATTGAGAAAAAACACTGGCTTATTAGCGAAATGCAAGGTTGTTTGAAGAAGGTTGTATTGAGCATCTAAATGACACATTAACTTGTACATTGGCTGTTTTATTCTCGGTTTTAAAGTAGCTACTTAATTACGCAGAATTCACAACAACTTGGCATATCCAATCCGTTTAATTAATTTTATTGTAGTGAAAATGAAAACTTAACGTGAAGCGTGGCTTAGTAGGTATACGAGTTTTCTTCAGTGAAAAAAAAAAAAATCCTAGAAGCTACGTACATAAGCCGACCCATTGTTAAAAAAATATTGACAATAAGTTTAATGAACCACCCGGTCCCAAAGCAGATGAGCCCTGAAGCGGTTTTACCATCCAGCGGGTGTCACTCGGATTAATTGCCAATTACGACACGCTAATACAGGGTTAGCGGAATCCATTCCATGCCCAACCTTTTTCAACCGACTTCAAAAAATGGAGGAGGTACCTACTCAATTCGTCTGTATGTTTTTTTCTAATCTTTTTTACCTCATAACTTTTGACTGGGTGAACCGATTTTGATGATTCTTTTCGATTTTGAAGTTTCATATGATAGTGGATACTTCCCATTTAGTTCCATATAAATTTCATCGAAATCGATTGAGTACTTCATGAAACACTTCAAATATGTATGAATTCGGAGATCGTTTACCTTGACGACCTTATACTTCAGGCAAAGTTTTGACGTGAAGTCGGTTTTGTAGTGGCTAGCCAGTCGGAGCCTACCACGAAGCGGGGGTCAATCGTATAAGTCGCCTTTTACGACACGCTTATCCAATGCCAACAGAGCTATTCCTAGCCGACCCCACGTGGTAGCCAACCTGATTAAAAATATGCTTTATGACTATACAGGGCGTCCCAAGACTATGGGACATCAAAGGAATGGGGCTGAAAGAAGACTTTATATGACTTTCAAATATTAGTAATTCTTCATTTAAAGATTTCACTTTATTGGCTTCAGCAGTTTCTCGTTTCTTTTTAATTTGATTAAAATGATTAATTTACCGTTGTTCCTTTCTTTTAAAATACTTTGTTTCTTAACCCAGATTATACTACGGTGTGCCACAGCACACAAAAAATAGTTACTTATCTACCCTCAAGTTTCCATATTTTTTCACTCTTACATCTTGACGTTTTTGGTGTCATTCAGTTTTTAGTGAATGCTAATATTAGTTAAAGTGCAGTTATTGATGTAATACGTCATTTTTGTATTGATTTTGGTGTGTTGAACTGTAAGAAGATTTTTTTTTTCAAAATGTCTTCAAAACGGTAAGTTTTTACTAAGATTTCGATAAAATAACCTAAGTATTGTTGTTTTTTTTATCAATAATGCATTTACCTAGTTTATTATCAACATTTTAGTCTTGTAACGCATATTGTTATCACGTTATTAGTCTGTAAACATGATGGGTGCTGTAACACACTGTAGTATAATCCACGTCTATAATATGTTCCAGCAGCCGTCTCAATCAATCATTGACCCTGAACGAAATTATTGAGGAATTGGAAAGTTTAGATGAAAATGAAAGGTTTCCTACAAGAATTGCCATATTACCACCAGATAATGCTAATGCAGATGTGACGGATGAGGACTCTGGAGACGAGCAATTTGTCACTTTACAAAATCTTCCAGGTACTATATAAATAGGTAACTTTTAGATATAACATTTTTGCAGTTTACATTTTTATACTTACTTTTGAAAACTTTCGTTTTAGGCTCTCAGTTGAGAAATGCAGCAGAGTTCCTTTACTCTGATGGAGAATATGACTTAGACAGTGATGATGATTTACCCTTATCGGAACTGTCTAAGAGAAGACGCACATCTGAGAGACTTCCAGTTGAGGAACCAGAACCCTTACCAAGTACATCTTCGCAAGACGATATTCGTTATTACGAACCTGTATTCACTCCTAGTGTTCCTAACCATCAAATATACAAATGGAGAAATTTTCGTAACCGCTTGGAGTTGCCTGTATGGCAAAATGTCGAAGGGCCGAAGAACTTGCAGACCCCGCTTTATTACTTTGAGTGCATGTTTGACGAGGAATGTATTACACAGTTAGTTACTCATACAAACATGTACGCTAGTAATAAAAATAAACCGGGGAATGTAACGTCAGATCAGATGAGGTGCTTTATTGGGATACTTCTATTTAGTGGGTATGTAGTTGTCCCGCGTCGTGCTATGTATTGGGAGCAGGCTTCTGATGCTGATTTCAACCTTATACGTAATGCCACGTCCAGGGACAGATTTAGTTTTATAATGTCAAATATTCACTGCTGTAACAATGCAGTGATACAATCGAGCAACGATAAATTCGCTAAATTGAGACCTTTGTTTGACTTGTTGAACAAAAACTTTTTAGAATTTGCACCTTTGGAGGAAAACTACAGTATAGATGAAGCTATGGTGCCCTATTACGGCCGACACAGCTGTAAGCAATTTATCAGAGAAAAACCCATACGCTGGGGGTACAAATTTTGGGTTGGAGCTACTAGACTAGGATATATTACATGGTTTGAACCTTATCAAGGAAAAGGTAGCCCAATACCTGATTCTTATAAACGATTTGGACTGGGAGGAAGTGTCGTTTTACGATGCGCTGACGCTTTGCAAACTCGATTTCCACAGGTTTGCTTTCATATTTATTTCGATAATTTCTTTTCTTCAATTCCTCTTTTCCACGAACTAACTCATAGAGGTCTAAAGTCAACTGGTACCATTCGTGAAAATCGTACCTCCCAATGCCCTTTGCCACCTGCAAAAGAGATGAAAAAGACCAACAGAGGTACGTACGAAGCGAAATCAAGCCTTCCAGCTGACATATTGGTTTGTAAGTGGAATGATAACAGCGTGGTGACTGTGGCTACCAACTGTGAAAATGTAGATCCAACCCACAGTGCTAGACGATTTTCACAGCAACAAAAAAAGTATATACAAATAACTCAGCCCAATGTAATAAAGAAATACAAATAGGTCTTTATAGAACTTCGATAAGAGGTAAAAAGTGGTATTTTTCGTTACTGTGTCACTGTTTGGATATGGCTTCACAAAATGCGTGGCAATTATATAAGAATGCCGGAGGGGAATATGACCATCTTACGTTTCGACGAGTAGTTGCAAGAGGTATTTTAGAGTCATACAAGAACATTGAATGTCGTGGCCGTTTTGCGGCTCGAAGAAATTTTCGAGAAACCTCTAGATATGACGGAAAAGACCATTTAGTAGATTATCAAGAAAAGCAAAACCGCTGCATGGCTTGTAAAACTAAAACCAACTATTATTGCAAAAAATGCCCAGTGTTTCTTCATCCTAAAAAATGTTTTTCCACTTACCATACACCGGCTTAGTTGATTTTTTCTGTAGTAAATGTGAAATATATGTAAAATGTACGTAATCATTAACAATATAAGTTGTTTATTTTTGAATAATTAAAGTTGATTTGACAAACAAATGTGTTTTATAAAATCTCCCAAAACACCAATTGTGAACTACTGATAGTAGCCGATTATACTACAGGGTGTCACAACACCCATCCCATTCCAGGGATTGGGGGGGGCTAGGATTTTTTTGTTTGGTTTTACTGTGTACTAGGCATAATTTTAAGGCACATATCCAAAATTCAGCAAAATCGAAGACCTCAAATTCAATTCAGTATAATGTGGGTTAAGAAGAATTAATAGATTTTGTCCATTCTTTCGATTGGCATCATAAAAATGGGAGTGAGTCGGTTCGATTCCCAGACGAAGCAAGTAATTTCTAGGAAATCTTTAAAAATGCAGAATTAGTAATATTTAAAAAACAAATAGAGTCCTCAGGAAAATACCTTATCTACGATTTTTAAGGTACTTTTCCTTGATGTTTTATACTCTTGGATGGGACGCCATATAGAGCCACTTCAAGAACCTCGGAGAGGCCTTTGTCCAGATATGGACATCTTCTGGCTGTAAAGCTATCTGTTTTATTTATTTATTCTTCATTGTACATAGCTACAGTACACATGCGGCCTTTTCATCTAAAACTAATCTCTTCCTGGCAACCAGGCAAATATCTTACTTACTTCCCCGACAACACCAAAGACAGGCTGTCCACCTTAGTGACTTTCTCATGCGCGTACAGCTCGTGGCACTTCAGATGTCTCACGCTGCGCATGCACCGTAGCACCCGCTTGAACTGACTCCGGGACACGCGCAGAGGCTTGAACAGCGCTAGGTACACCTGCAATGGAGACCGTGGTTAGGGGCGTTGAGGCAATTGATGTAGAAAATTCTAGGACTTTGATCAGCACAAAGCTTTAACACAAATTGAATTAATTTCATGCTGGACTGGGAGCGAAAGAAAAACATAGAATGCGCCAGCTGCTTCTCTTCCCGGGCATACTGTAAAAGTCAGTTAAGGGACAGAGGTTTTAAAGGCGTTTTTGTGGGCTATAGGCTGACCCCCTATCACTACAATAGTCTCTCTCCATCTTTATAATACCTCCAAATTTGTCAAACGTGACATCAGATGGTCTTGTAACCTCTGGTGTTCTGCCTACCCCATTAGGGATACAGGCGTGACGTTATGTATGTATGTGTATGAATCAATTTCACCTCTGTTTTTCAGCACAGATTGAATAACAGGTTTACATTTGATTTTAAATCGATCAATATTCTATTTTGGACGACTTGCACCAAAATCACTAAGGACGTTAAGCGCTAAGCATATTTAAAACATCATTCTGCCCATGTTAACCTTAAACAAATGACAGAAATGTCCTGACGATTAAAATATGCCTAGCGCTAAATCTATTTAGTAGCTTAGGTGCAAGACGGCCTAAGTATTAGGTCTTAATCTGATATGTTGAAGGAGCGGTAAGTATCCAATACTTTATATCACAAAAAATTTAATGAAGGTTTTAAATATGCCTAGCGCTAAATCTATTTATTTAAGTATTAGGTCTTAATCTGATATGTTGAAGGAGCGGTAAGTATCCAATACTTTATATCACAAAAATTTTAATGAAGGTTTTAACTATGCCTAGCGCTAAATCTATTTAGTAGCTTAGGTGCAAGACGGCCTAAGTATTAGGTCTTAATCTGATGAAATTTTAATGAAGGTATAAATAAGCCCAAAAACTTATACATTTATCAATAATTTAATATAGAAAAAAAATTGTTTTTTTTTTAAACATGATCTGTGAAAAGAAACTTTAAAAAAAGTTATGTAGAGAAATGTGTAGCAATTTGATTGAAAAACCATTAACAAATAACGACAGTAGATCGTATTTAAAAACGATAGTTTTCAACATTCACGCAAGTTTCAATATTTTATAGTTTGTTAGAATTGCACTCATCAAATATCAAAAAAATACACATTTAAATGTTTACATACATGTATAATTTCTACTAATTATATGTATAAATACATACACGTATCATTAATCAAATTAAAGTAAATTTATAGATGAGTTGATTGAAAAATATTTATCTGTCAGAACTTTCCCTATCTTTAATTCTATCAGAAAGTAAATTAAAGTTCGCTTTAACGCTTTTATCTACTGTCTTTAAAATCTCTCTTTACTACCCTGCTGTGACCCATTTCCGCAACATCGAGTCTTACGACATCTGCAACATTACATACAGGGTGTGCTCGGAAGCAACCAGCCGATCAAACTCGCTAAGCCAACCATTATTCAATCTCGTCGTATTGCATTACAAATACAACCATATGTCTTGATCATAATTAAGTCGGTTACTTTGTGTGGGCTGGACTTCCATTCAACAGGTTACGTATTCGATAGCCATTTTTGGATAAATACATGACGAAAGTTAAAGAAATCTTAAGGCCTTATAGTATTGAGGCAGTGTTGTTTAAGAGTAGGTAGTTAAAGGCTAAATAATTAAATAGGCTAACTTTACCAACTTATCTAAAATAAATTAAGATTATTAATTAAAAATAAAACATCAAAACTTATGTCCATCAAAACAGGCTAATGACATAAACGTTTAAGTCAGTGTGATTGTAATTTTCTTATCGTAGAGTTAACCTGCAATTAACCCAATGTCTTCTGATGGGAAGTGAAGATGAGATCAAAGATGCAGCAGAAAATGGTGATAGGTGCTTGTTTTTAAAATTCGATAATCAACGTATGCAGAACATTAACAAAACCAATTTCACCAACATAAATAAAAAATAAAATAAATAAATTAAAATAATTAATTTCACGTTGTTCTTTTCTTTTAAAATGTTTCTTAAGAATAATTTTTATTTTCCGTCCATTCCTTCGATTGGCGTCATAAAAATGTGGGTGTTTTTTTTTTTTAATATTTAAGTCGGTTCGATTCCAGACGAAGCAAGAAATTCGTTAGAAATTTTTAAATGCAGAATTACTTATAGGTATTTATAAATCATATGAACTTCTCTTTCAAAAAAATACCCTATCTACGATATTTAGGGTACCTACTTTCCTTTGATGTCCCACATCCTTGGAACGCCCTGTATATTTCGGTTTTCATACATATTTTTTGAAATAATATGATGAATACTCTTATTATAAGTTTATTCAGATTTGAAATCTACTTAAGCATTGATTTTTTGAAAGTTCTGTATGGATGTTTAACAGCAAACCTATGCTTTTTAGTCAGGACAAGAAATAAAACGTGCCTTACTTCATACAGAATAAGGTATCAATACTAGTATAAGTACAGAATAAGGTAACAATAATAATTGAAACCAACCCCTTAGCTTAGAAGACAGGCCGAAATAAACATTTCAATTAAACACGAGCAGACTCGCGGACGAAGTTAGTAGGCTATAAAATTAACGAGAACCTGAAGAGTTAATCTTGGAAGGATAAAGTTAACTCTATCACCAATTACTCAATCAGTTTATGAGCAGCAGTTAAGTCAGTATGTGCTCTGTAATTACGCACGTTATTTAAGATAGGAGAATTAAGGATCATTGACACTGAGTAGGTACTGACCCGAAATTAAGTTAATATCTCTAATTATCGTACAAGACATTCTTTTTATTGTGCACCCTTTACTGTTTCGAAAAGAGCGATTTAGGTTTAGAATAAATATACGATGTTTTTTGACGACTACTTTGGCGATGGGGTAAACCTGTCTGCCTCAGACGCCAGTGGTTGCGGGTTCGATTCCCGCACGGAACAAGAAAAAAAAATGTTCCGTGTCTGGGTGTTTATCTATTTATGTATTTATATTCTAGGTTCCCCCTAGTTCGCTACATGGTATCCCATAACACAAGCTATGCTTACTTTGGGGCCATGTAGTTGGTGTGATTGTCTGGGGATTTTATTATTATTTATTATTTTTATTTTTATTTTCAAAAAGCGCGTCTATATGACTCAAGTTAGGTAACAGGGTTTTCTCGGTTAAAACACAATTCTTATTATATTATTGTCACCAAATATCATAGCGTCTGAATTTAAAATGATTTGTGAGTCATATTAAACTAATGTTTTCAACACACTTGCTCGTAAAGTGAGCGTTATTCTATTGAATTTAGAATTATAAACTGGGCTATAAGTCACGCGTGAATAATATATTATACCCTAGTGCATAATATAATGAATACTACAAAGTTGAATTGTACCTTTGTGCAAATTACATGCGAGTAAACAGAGCATATTTAATTGGTCCGGGTTATACATTAAATATTTTCAGAAACAACAAAAGAGGTTTTATACCACTTCAAATCCATATAAATTTTTAAATGTTTGCGCCTTATATTAGTAAAACAAATTTGTATATCAAACAAATTATTCACAATTTACAATAATTTGTTATAAAATATTAAAATATTTGCATTTACCACTCCAAATTAAACATTTTCACTTAAAATAGGCTGTATATGCTATACAGACATTGACACATTTGGCGGAAAAAAAAACCTACGCGCATTCGCGAGGTTCGGCGCCATTTGTCAATCACAATTCACAGCTTTGTTATCAAATGTGTTTGTTATTTTATGACCACGTATGTCTGTCTTTTACTCACAAGTGTGTTGAAAAACGTCGTATGTAACTCGTGAGCGTTGCTAATTACAGTCTCGGCTCATTATTAAGCCCTCGCCTGCGGCTCGGGCTCAAATCACAGCCTTGACTGTAATTAGCAACTTCGCTCACTTGTTACATAATATACTATTATAACACATTTATTGTCGAAGGTGTCCGACTAGTTTCGAACTCTTATGGCGTCCTTCATCATGGGTAAGTGCAGTCGCGGCTGCGCCTCGCCTCCGTAAAAGCCGCGTTATGAACACAATCATAGCTTCGTTAGTTAAATGAAAAGCCAGTGATTTTTTAACTAGCGTATTCCATCTTTCTCTTTTGCGCATGGACATGTTTGTCTTCATCGACTGCGTATAATATTTCTTTTCTTATATTAGCACAATAAGATTATTTTATTTACTTCCATGCTGGACTGGGAGCAAAGGAAAACATAGAATGTGCCAGCTGCTTCTCTTCCCGGGCATACTGTAAAAGTCAGTAAAGGGACAGAGGTTTTATTGGAGCTTTTTTGTGGGCGATAGGCTGACCCCTTATCACTGCAGTAATCTCTCTCCATCATTATACCTACTTAATGCCTCGAAATTTGTCAAACGTGACATCAGATGGTTTAGTAACCTCTCTGGTGTTCTGCCTACCCCATATGGGATACAGGCGTGAAGTTATGTATGTATGTATGTAATACACTGAAAAAATGAGGAGTTAGCAAAGTACCTTTTTGGCTTTGTTAAAAGGATCTTGTTTATTTTTAATCAAGACTCGTGGAAAATGATGGAAGTAAACTTGGTAAATAATATATACGTAAACATGGCTAAATTCACTTGTTTATTAACACCATACTGCTCATTAAATACAAATAACTCAATCTACAAATTTTACAGTTTACAAAATTGTTAAAATTTTAATAAGTTCACTCAATAAGCTTTAACAGAGTAATTCGTGTAATATTAACCGTTACCACTCACGGTTAAACTTAAATACCAGTACTTGACTACTAATAACCACTTAGCTTTGCTAATACAAAAGAACACTCATTACTATTTAACCGAGTACACTTATTTATTGGTATCAGGGTGGAGTTAGCTATTTTGTTTGCTATTAAGTTAGTTATTTTTAACAGAGTACTTGTTTAAATATTCATAAGTAAATATTCTGGCTGCCGGTGGAGCCGCCGATGCGCAGATATCCCCTCCACGTTTCGGTCAGCGCTAGAGTTATGTGCGTGCCGCAAACTAACAGTCTTTCGTTCGAACGTTTAATAATTTAATTAAGTGAGTGCGACGACGCATAAAGGAGTGTGTTACCTATAAAACGTAGTTGATTGATTAGGTACCAATATGCTATTGCTTTGTGCCTGAACCTACTGTTTATTCCTAAAGACGCTGCCGGCGGCGGCCCCGACAGCGTCGTATTATTTTTATAGTCAGGTGATTTAATGTAAATGGATGAAGAAGTACAAAATCTGCTGAAAGCCTTGAGCCTGGAAGAATATATAGAAGTGTTCAAAGGTAAGTTCGTTTATGTATTTAATTTTTATCTTATATATTTTATTAGACAGAGACCGTACAATCGCACACCAGTGACCAGTGAACGCGTGATCTTGAGCCAAGGTAGCGCTGCCGTAGAGGGTTTCAATACCTTCTATGTGAGACTGGCTTATACTGGTTTATTGCCAATGATATGCCGTTGTGTCTTTAATTTACAGCTGAGTAGCGGCTTTGCGCGGTTTAACCCGCGTAGCTCTTGATCCCGTGGGAGTTTCTTAGCAAAATATGTTACTTCTGGTTAATGTAGCCATCTAATGGTGAAAGAATCTTTGAATCATTCTAGTAGTTTTTGAGTTTATTCATTACAGACATACAAAAATACAAATCTTTCCTCTTTATAATATTAGTAAAGACTTCAAAAAAGAGGAGGAAAGTAGTTTTTATTAATATACATTTGAACTATACATTTTGTTTATTTGATACATTTGATGATCATTTTTCTTAAATCAGTTATTTAATTACAGAAAATGCAATTACATCTCTATCACTTCCACTACTCCAGGAATCTGACCTAAAGGAGCTATTTCCTAAAATTGGCCATCATGCCATATTCTCAAAAAAATTAGAAATACATAAAAATACTATGCATCCTATTACCGATGATAAGTAAGTCACTAACAATTCAAAAATTTAATCTGCTTTAATTATCTGTATACTGTTGTCTTAATTAATCCTTCAATTTACAGGCGTGTGATGTTTCAAGCTTTAACTTATCTATGTCTGACTTGCTGACATATCCGGTTGACCCTGATGCACGTCCTCAAGCTTCAAGCTCACCCGCACCCAAGACACCTATCACAATAACCATTCCATCAGAGAACAAAATTAACATTATCGTATGTATTGTAATATTTCTTCAGAGCTATAATTAGGTACTATCTATACATATATCTCTATTTATCATCATTCATACAAGATGTAAAAAGTCAATTAAAAATAAATGAAGGGAAAAAAATAATGACCACTTTGAATCAACTTTGAATCCTGAAAAAAATCTACTGTTCCATATTTGTTAAAAAAAATTTAAACAGATTTTCTTATATACAGGGTGTCCCGTAAGTCATGGATCAACGGATCTATTGTACCAAAATAATATAACATATACAACAGTTTACAAGTTAGATGTTACAAAAAGTTGTGTCAAGTTATATAATCTGCAGCCGAACCAGGTTAGATGCCTGTATGTCGGCAGACAGTGCCTCGTTTTTAATAGAAAAATTATTATAAAATAGGTAGAATGAGTAGAAATCATAATTTATTTATTTCTGTTTTTCAGGATTTACCGTTACTTTTAAATAGTACCCTTGAAGGAAGAGATTTATTAAATTTAGATACACATATTCCGTTGGACAACGGCAAGAATAAGATTGGTAAGGCTCATCGGAACCTACATTTTGAGCAATCATCCGTCAAATGCAATAAGGAGTACCATTTATGCAAATTGGGTACACGAAATTATTAGAGTATTCCCACAAGAAAAGGCAGCGGTGTACTTCCATAGCAAGATTGTGGAATCTTCACGAGGTTTAATCACCAGGTTGGCAGGAAAGTTGCCTGATCAAATCCTGTGTGCCTACTGTGCCTATGCTGCTGTACTGTGCCTACTTTGTAATTTGGGTTTAGTATTTACTTTGAGACTGTTCTTTTGTGATTTTCAGATATATGACAATAAATAATAAGTGAACAATAACAGTATTTTTTTTAGTTTTTTTTTTACACACATTGCAGAGAAAGTCTGCTATGGCTACAGAGTTAAACGACTCGCATTGCAGAGAAAGTCTGTTGTGGCTACCTAGCAAAACGATTGCAGATACCAAGTAGGTTGGCTGTGGCTACAGAGTTAAGTGACTCGCATTGCAGAGAAAGTCTGTTGTGGCTACCTAGCAAAATAATTGCAGATACCAAGTAGGTTGGCTGTGGCTACAGAGTTAAATGACTAACATTGCAGAGAAAGTCTGTTGTGGCTACCTAGCAAAACGATTGCAGATACCAAGTAGGTTGGCTGTGGCTACAGAGTTAAACAACTCACATTGCAGAGAAAGTCTGTTGTGGCTACCTAGCAAAACGGTTACAAATACCAAGAAGGTTGGCTATAACTATCCAAGAAAGTTTGTCAATATAAACAGTAAAGTTGGCTACGTTTGCAAACATTTTGTTTGTAATAATAATCAAGCTTACTTTGTTATTTCTAAGCAAACAATTTTAACCGATTTACTCGGTTGATTCTGATCAAGTAAGAATAGCAAACTTGACTTATTTATTTTTAGCAACAAACTTTGCAGGTTGTATATTGACAAACACGCTTTGTTAAAATCAACCGAAACTTAGTTATTTTTACATGCGAAATTTTTTCAGTGTAAGATTATTTAGGTTCATCTGTAGTCTAATTGCTTAATTAAATACACCACTATAATCAAGATTTAAAGAATCTAAGTCTCTTTGTCTGCCTCCTTCTTACTTGCAACACAGACGCTACATTTTAGCGGCAGATAGTTAAAGGATCGGACAGTGACGTATGGAACAATATATCTCGGTTAAACGACTAATCCCTACGGGGAGCTGACAAAGCCGCGGGTAAAAGCATATCACAGCAAACGTGAAATACGAAAAGGTATCATAATGGCTTGAGTTACAGGCGACTTTTCATTGCAAAGTTATTTAAGGCGTGATATTGACAGGTTTGTAAAACCTTTCCGGGTCCGCCTTGCTGGTGACAATTACACTGACTCATTTATGGGTCAATGTATACGATTTTATTATAAAGTTCTGAAAAAATATTTAAGATTTACCGATAAATTGATTTAAAGAAACTATAAAGTAATAATAAGGTAAGATTATTAAAAATCTGAACACATGATTGATAAAACTCATTTCGAATGTTAGGATATCTTGGCTTATCTTCTTGATAGATCATCTATCTCAAGTGGCAGTAGTCTGTTTTTCTTAATATGTTAATAACGTGATTTATCTTAAGTGTATTGTTCAATGTAACTGCTTCCGAAATAAAATTTCGTCTTTGACAATAACAAATCATACAAAAAGTAGCATTGAAATTTTGTGAATAAATGTCTACAAATTCAACATTTGCCAGAATATAGAGATTTTAGTGAAGATGTGCATGTTACAGTCTCTACGTCTAGTCACGATACTCGAAATGTATTAACTAAAAAAAAGTGTTCGTCTCTCAACGATCTATTCGTAGACAGGTGCTAACAGGTAAAGGTTTTTTCTAAGAAATCCTTCGACTATTCCCTTATTAAACCCGACAGGATTAAATTGGAGACGACCGACACGGTTTTAAGCGAAATGCTGTGTTTTCACGTTGCTTTCAAACTGCATTCAGTTTGTAATCTATGAATGTTTGTTTTACTTTAAATCTAAGACCGTAAATTATGGCCTTTTTATAGTTTTAAGAAGTAATGATCTACATTTGGTCGAGAAATTACCATGCTAATGTGAACACTTATCTCACAAACGAGAGCATTTTCTTAACCTGTTTTCTGTTAACTAAGTAAATACATCAATTCACAGTTATTTTTTTCTCTACGGCCCTTTGATAGAGAATATCTTCTCATTGTTTTTAATTAATTTCTCCCACTCTGGATCTGGGAGCGGGAGAGACAGTTTTGCGATGTAAACAAGAACATAGCCTAGCAGACAGTAGGTCATACACAGGTATATATGGATATTTTAAAGGATGCTTTCCTGTTTCAGAACACAAACTTGCAAATGTTCCCTTTGCGACATTATTGTTTTAATTACTTTATTTATAAGTTAAATAAACTTGTAAAAGCTTACTTAGGGCTACATTTATGTGTCAGTTAATAGTAAATTAGTAGCCAAGGCTTGCAAGGCATCAATTGCAGCCCGAGATATTTAGACGCACGAGCGCATCGAGTGCGCCTATAGTTCGAGGGTGCAATTTATGCTTACAACCGAGCTAACTATTCTGCTTTACATCTCGATTGTGAGGTAAGTAGAAAAAAACCGGCATTACAAGAATAATTTTTTTTTTCAAGTACGAAATTGAGCTTCGCCGTTCGATATTTAAAATTGATGACTATTATACTCACACGAAGACAAGGCTGAATGGCAAAGCGACCTCTTTGGTCATTGGGCTGAATGCATGATGTCTATTGCCAGTATGATGGTTAGATGTACGCGAACTTTTTGAAAGAAAGAAGTGTTTTTTTTTAATTACTTACCGCCTTAGGGCTTTTTTAACTAGATTATTACCCTAGAGCGCTAATTAGTCACCTACAAGCCCCATTTGGATGTAATAAGAACCTACTTATGGTATATGTATAAAGATATGTAAATATTATAATTTTAGTTCCCTACGGGGGAGATCGCTGACTCCTAAGACACAGAGTATTCTAGTTTAGGAGTCAGAGTCTTCGAAATGATCTTTGTATATCTCTTTCTGGAAAAATAAATTTATTATTATTTTATTATATATATAGAGATGTAAAGTAATTTATTTATTCTGTAGCACAGCTTATAATTATGGTCACTACGATTATCAGCAATTATTAAGCCGACTAACAGATAAGCATTTTTCATTACCGTCATATTTTCTTATCCAATTAACAAAAGGTCTTAAGAATTAATCCATAGCTGACGTTAAGTAGACAGGTAGGACCTAAGAAACTTTTAACGCTCCAGTAGCTTCTTATAAAAGGCTTTTTATATAGAACAATAGATTTTCAGAGGAAGGAAAGCATGTCCCGGTTATTGTTTTCGAAGGCGAGTGCACTAGTACAGTCACGCACGTTTAATAAGATGTATACATTTTCATTGGAATTTGAACCATATGACAACCGAATAAGTATACATCTTATACGACTGACTGTACAGCGGTATGACACAGAATAGTTCTGTTTGCTCCGCTCAGACGGGAAACATTATTATTGCTTGAACGACGACGAGCTGCGGGTACTAGGAGAACATAACGATATTGGAAGACTGGCCGGAATCTGATTTGAAATCTAACATTGTTTGCGGATCGGTCCTTTCAAAATATGTTGGCTGCTTTGATTTCATATTTTTGAGATTTGTTTTTTTTTGTGTGAAGGGAATCTGTAGTTATGATTAAATATCTACAGATTCCTGATTAACTGCTTTTTTGAGTTTCACAAATAAATGGTCAAGGAAGACAAAATAATTAAAGGATTGGTTAATTTTTTGTAGGGCACGAACCAGGATATACAGGACCTACATAAATGTCTCTTACTTAGATAAACTTGGGTTATTAAATGCATATCGTGGAGCTAAAGAGTATCCTGGTTAAGACCAAAATCCGATCTTGTTTTGTAACAGGAGTTTTTGACATCTTTTTTCACCACAAGTGGTTCTGGTTCACACTATCATTAAGTAGGGTAAATACAGGGTGTTTCTACAGCTCTACCTTTAAATTAACAATTTAAAAAAAGAACATCGCAACCAACATGGCGTCAAAGTAAACACATCAAAATACAGATCAAATGTAAACACGATGTGACGCGGCGCAGACGGCTGTATGTGACAACTTCAGGACAGATGGAAATAGAATGATGAAACACAAATACGAGAACAAACATTTGACATGGGCATTTCAAAATGGAAATCCATTTTGTAACGAAGCTTCATGATTTATTCATTTTCTTTTTCTTCATTTGGTAAGTATCCTTAAGTAAAGACGATAAAAAAATAAATTAAAATAAAATCCCTAGACAATCACACCAACTACATGGCCCCAAAGTAAGCATAGCTTGTGTTATGGAATACCATGTAGCGAAGTAGGGGGGAACCTAGAATATAAATATATAAACACCCAGACACGGAACACTTTTCTTTCTTGTTCCGTGCGGGAATCGAACCCCCAACCACTGGCTAGTTGTAGAGATTGTTTACCAGACAAGGGAGTAACACAAGTTGGATCATATCAAGATCTTTTTCAAGAGCATCGTTCTGCCACTCGTCTAAATATAGGCTTCATTAAAATACCTTGTTTTGCTGCAAAAACCCTGACATGACAAAACAAAGGAAAAGTTCCATGCGACTAAAATAAATAGTGCTCCTCTTTGTTGCAAATGCACAATGTCAATTGGTACAGTCACTTCATTAAAAAGTTTCAATTCAATAAAGTTACAGTCGCCGTCATCTAATAGTTGCAGTTTATAAGCACATTGGAAAATGAAATTTGGTTATGAAGCTTACCGAACAGTAAATGACTGCAATTAAAATTACATAAACATGATAGGTGGTAAAAATGAAATAATGTTTGTTGCTGTGTCAAGCTCAAATGGTTGTCCGAAATTGGGAAAATGCCTAATATAACAATGAGGATACGTAGTATCCCAATATTCCCATAGAATGAGTCGAAGCAAGCTTTTGATATCACTAACATTTTGAAAATGAAGACCATTGTTATCTTTAGAAAAAAAGCACATTTTAACAAAAATAATAAGTCAAAATCATACCGCGTAAAAAGCTCGTATAACCATCATTACCTTCTATTATTTTCAGAAAATATTAGATATAGAGTTCGTGTAATTCATGTACTGTATGTAAGATTATAAAGAAGACTGTCTTAAATGTAGAGTTTACACATCTTATTACGGTCGACTGTACCAGGTTAATTGAATTCAAGTAAAAACTATTATTGCTGTGAACAGTAACAAAATACTAGAATATAAACACAAAACAATAGAAATCAGATATAATAAATGAAGGCTGTGGGACAATTCGAACAAACAAACCGTAATATTCGATTAATCGTGAACTTTTAATTATTCCGTTCGAGTAAACAAGGACTTTAGTAGTTCTTTTGCAATATCGATACAAGCGAACTCGATTAAGTATACGGTAGTGTATACCAAACTGGTTTGAAACTTGTTTACAACTCCATGATTCGATTTTATAGTATGTTCCGAAAATTACGAACCCGTCTAGTTTGTGTACTAGGGAAGTTGAGCGAATATTAATTTTGAAGGGATAATAATACGGTTGCATTTTCGTCTACAAGCTAGTAGTCAAGCAGTTTTACCCGCATAAAGCTTAAAATAAACTTTACGCCAAGAGCTAGGCTTTGAAATTACTTTTTGAAAAACATTTATCCGACGAACTTCTGAAAGAAGCTCTTAAAAAAATAACTACAAACAACGAACTAGGTTACAAAATCTCAACAAGAGCCACAAGAACACATTACTAAGATCCGTGTCAAAAGACATACATATTGTAAGAGCTAACTTCGGTGATGCCAACTTCAGGATGCTATTTGCAAGTTCTCAACTTCATTCGTGCGGCTCTAAATGGCCGTTCCGAGGAAGTTTACATCACGGACGTGGTGCTGCTGTTGTAAAGCACACTGGGTTTAGATCAAAGTTTGTGAACATGAAATAAACTTAGGTTCATACTTGGATGTTCATGAGGAGACTAATCTTGTTTGGACGTTAATCTTTATCAATAGGTTTTTTTTTTCTTTTAGAATATAAATGTCTTCAAATAAAAAATATTTTTTTATAATTAAGTGCTAATGCCTATTGTGGTACAGTGCCTGAGACGCTACTATGCAAATCGTAAGGTGGAGGGTTAGATTCCCGCACGGAACCAGCAAAAAATGTTCCGGGTTTGGATGTTTATCTATACTTATGCATTTATGTTCTAGGTTCCCCCCTACTTTGCTACAGGTATCCCAAATCACAGGTTTTGCGAAGCGGGCCGCGGCTCTCCATTCAACCTGGTAGCACCTTACAGTAAAGGTTTACAGGCTATACCTATTAAATCTATGGAAATATAAACTAAGCAAGTAAAACTGCACTAAGCTGTTAGTTTCATCAAACATTGATCCAAATGTTGGCGACAAGTTTACATCACAGTTTGGTGACAAAAATAGAACTATAACATCGTTCGTACATACTTATTTATTAAACCCACTGAAATTACCGAGACCTTCATTTAACTCCACATATTAGGTCATTGTTGTTCGCACGTAGAGGTTGTTCTTGTAAAGTCAATAGACCACCAATTGCTGGGACAGTTTCAGTCATTCGTATATTTTTATTTTGCTGTTTTCGTAATATAGTATATGTATGTAAGATATTTAACGATGAAATAACATATTTAAATAACTAGGCTATGAGATTAAGGAGTGGGAGCCAAGCTCCATCATTTGAATTACCATCAGTCAAGTTGCTCTTAATCATCATTGATTAAATACCCACTAAAATATTGACCTGGATTTCGCGTTTAAAAGCAAATCACTCACATTTGAAAACAACTTCAATATTGATAGACCTAAATTATTGGCTTTGGACCGTGCACCTCTTTTGCATGAAATCAATATCGAAATTTCAGTAAACAAGCGCTCTAGAACAATTCGAGAGTCAGTTAAATATACTTCTGCTTTAGCTTTTATTATATAGAAGCTTATTTTAATGGCCACTGTGGTCTTCCAGAATTATTAAGGTTCGAATATCAAAAGCGGAACATTCGACATTCGTAAAAGAATATATAATTTAGTCTGGTTTAGTTATCTTCCGGCTTAAAGAGAAGGGCCGGTGAGTTGCAGTGGTAAAGCATGACACGTAGGGTAGGTAACCGAAGGATCTGGATATCAAAAACTTATCGTTTCCAGGCTTTCTCAAGTAGCCTGGGTACTAGAAAGCAGAGCGTGGACAGCTCCTACAAACTTGACAGACAATTTGATCAAGGTTACCAGTAGATGGACGTTTGTTCAAAGTTACCAGTAGAGGGACATTTGTTCAAGGTTACCCGTAGAGGGACATTTGTTCAAAATTGCCGGAAAACGGTGGATGTGGGTAGCGCTGGACCGAGCGACGTGGTGTAACATTAATTTCTTTGCCAAGAATAACCTGATATCAGCCGTAAGTGGGTGTGAATAATTGAAAAAAAAAAACAATTGGGGAAGTTCGCCAAGACTGCAATTAAAATTACATAAACATGATTGGTGGTAAGAATGAAATAATGTTTGTTACTGTGTCAAGCTGAAATAGCCTAATATAACAAAGAGGATACGTAGTATCCCAATATTCCCACAGAATAACGTGGAAGCGAGCTTTTGATATCTCTAACATTTTGAAAAGACGTTACAGTCACCAAAACAGAAGAACCAGAACAAATAGAGCTACGTAATAAAATAATTCGAAATTCAAATTGCATGTTCGTAAAAGGTCATGTTCTTATTTGCGATCGCGAGGGAACCAGCCATACAGGCATTAAAATAGGTTACGTAGCTGGCAAACTGCGGCACGGAGATGTGCATTAATAGTGATTTAAAGATTCTCCTCATTTGGCAACCAGAAGAGAGTAGTTAAATTTAATTATATACGCAAGGATGCTTCCCCGAACAGAGACTATTTTACAAAAGGTTGGTAATTTAAAATATAGTCTGTGATGTTTTTAAATTCAATAGTAAACTATCGCAACGTAAGGTTTTTAAATTAAGAAGAGTGACTTGGATCAAGACACCCTTATCCTAAGGACAATTATTAATCTCTTTCACTTAACCCTGACAATAGGATTACACTGGTTAAAAACACCTGCAACATATATTGCTTCAAAACACCAACATAATTTTTTAATTTAAATTCTCATTACAGGTCCCAGTTCAGCTAGCCTATCCATGATAAATTTATGTAGGTCAAACAAAGTTCTAACAAACATTCTTCAATGTCCCTACAACCTTGAAGTGTTCTCTCAAACATTGGCAAATAAGTGTAAATATTTCCGAAGTATTTGTTCAACGTTAATTTACATAGACACTTATTAAGCACTCCATTGGGCTGGCTTTTACCTTAATTTCAGCCTAGACTTTACTTGCGTCTGACCTCAATCTCACCAGATACTCCTAGTTATAATAATAAACGTGAGATTTGTGAGGATGGATGTCTGTAATTTTTCCACCGATTTCAAAAAAAGGAGGAGATTGTCAATTCGTCTGTATGTTTTTTTTTACGTTTGTTACCTCATAACTTTTGACTGGGTGAACCGATTTTGATGATTCTTGTTTCATAGGATAGGTATGTATGTATTCGTATTTAAATATGTATGAATTCGGAGATCATTTACCTTCACGACCTTATACTTCAGCCAAAGTTTTGACGTGAAGTCGCTTTTGTTGATTATTATTAGCTAAAACTACTTGAAGGATTGAGCTGAAAACGCACAAGATCATAGTTATTTTTTGAGGTAACAATTCGATGAAAAACCACTGAAATAAGCCCCAAACGAATGAGGATTTTAAAGGTGGTGTGGTGTGGGAAATCGACCCATAAAGAGATTTTATCATAATTGCTGTGCAAATCGTTGAAAAGTTGACATGCTTATTCTGAAACATTAGTACTTAATTTACTGAAATGAAATCTTTTGCAAACACATTTAGCTGTAAACTGTGTGTTAGCAGTCATTTCAAACCATTTTAGTTCTAAAATTTAAAAATAAAAGAGCAGCGGTTTGAGCCTCAATAAAAAATAGTTCCGAGGTGGTAACTGAACATGCCTAGTAATGACGTCACAACACAGCACCAAACCGAGCGCCCCAGTAACCCAATCTCAAGCGGGGAGCTAAATCACATATAAATAATAGCATAACCGGAGTGAAAAATAGACTCTCTGAAATATGGAATAAATTACTTAATTGTGCAGCAGCGGTCGGCGCTCTCGCAAATCCTTTTTATAACCTATTTCGCAGCCAGACTTGAGTTATGATATTTTGTTATTTAACTTGGCAAGGAAATTGAAAAGTAATGGATATAGTTTTGTATAAATATTGTAATAAATGTTAAATTGAATTGTCGTGAGTATAGATTTTGCTTTTTGCGTTGTTTTAACGAATTTTGTGGTCATCAAGGTATTAAAAGCCTAATTATGTGTAAACCTCCTGTCCAGATTGGAGTTTTGTTCTTTTCCAGAATAATTACAAAATTATGAAATTTTAACAGCTTTGAAAGGAGTGATTTATTATTCAATACTGAGGGCAAGTAAGTTCAAGAGAACTTGTGACGACCCCTTTTGTGAATTTATAATGAATAAGAGATTTAACCGTTCTTTATTTCCATTTCAATTTTTATTGATTTAACAGTTACTTTTTACTAACTTCTATTTTGATTCACAAACAAATTAAAACTTATGAATGTCCTATTGTGCGTACCTATTATTAGAATCTACCACGTGCCACAGAATTTTACGTCGTGCCCGGATGTAAAATTATTCCGAAAAGGATATCAATACATATAGACAATTTCAAAATCTGCATCATTATTATCATCATAGCCACTTAAAACTTTCGGCTTTAACAACAAACTAATGTGTCTACCAGATACAAAAAGGTATTTATTAACAACTAGCTGTTGCCCGCGACTTCGTCCACGTGAATACTGGTTATAGGTGTTGGATATATAATATTATAATATCCTCCTTGAAGTTCAAATGTGAAAAAAAAAATGGAATAGTGTAATTCCAAATTTCGACAAAAACAGCGAGAGCTATTTCAAAAACTGTTACAACAAAGCTGTGATCTGCAGTTTCACATAGGTTTTGTGAAAAAGTAACCTACAAAAAGTAAATATCAAACAGGAATACCTACGAAAGGCACACTGGGTAAAAGTAATGGGGGTATGTATAAGGGTAGTTACGAATACATAGGTCAAAGTTTAAGTCAAAAGAATCCTTAAAGAAATATGCCCCGAAATTGTTTTCCACTCTTAAAGTATTCTCATCAAGAACCCCAGGGCTTCCATACAAAATTGAGTAATGGCTGGAGATAATTATCGTACGTGAAACTAGCAGCAATTAAGAGCAGCAGACCAACTGCACTAATAACGCCACTTAGGTATTCGGGTGACAACGCTTCGGTAAATTCTATGCTGTGACACCGCTGTATTATTCAGAGAGCATATTTAGGATGCTTTACCGTTTATTAATGATAATATTCATGGCAACATTGACTTATAAAAATAGACGTTTTCAAATTGGATTATTAAAAAGCATTTTTTTATTTTTACTAGGTAGAATGTACAAGCTGCTTATCTTCCCGGGCATACTGTAAAAGTCGGTTAAGGGACAGATGTTTTTTGACGTTTTTGTGAGCGATAGCCTGACCCCCTGTTACTGCAATAGTCTCTCTCCAATACTCTCCATCATTATAATGCCTCCAAATTTTGTTAAACGTGACATCAGATGGTTAGGTAGCCTCTGTCGTTCTGCCTCCCCGATAAAGTGTACATATAGGCGTGAAGTTTGTATGTATTTCGCTTAAAATATCTTTTTAAAGTTTGTATTTACTTTTTAAGCTTTTATAGTCATATTAACTTTAGAAACAAGATATTTACTTTGTACTTTATTTATTTTATATGACGACCACTTTGGCGATGGGGTAAACCTGTCTGCTTCAGACTCCAGTGGTTGCGGGTTCGCTTCCCGCACGGAAAAAGAAAAAAAAAATGTTCCGTGTCTGGGTGTTTATCTATTTATGTATTTACATACTATGTCCCCCCTAGTTCGCTAAATGGTATCCCATAACAGAAGCTATGCTTACTTTGGGGCCATGTAATTGGTGTGATTGTCTGTAATAATAAAAAAAAAGTGGGTTTTCGATCATGGAGCTTGCAAGAGTGCCGAAATATCAGGAAATCAAAAATGAACATTAAAAATTCCGTTCCTAAATTATAATGCGACTATTGTTGTTCCTGACGTCCTGTTATTTTCGCTTTTAAACCAGCTTCCAAAAGGAGGATGTTCTCAATTCGTCTGTATGTTTTTTTGGTTTCTTTGTTACACGATATTTCGGACAATTATGAATCGATTAAGAAAATTATTGTTTCATATACTTAATAGAAGATACTTCATAGTTGTCCGATATAAACTTCATCGAAATCGATTGAGTACTTCATGGAAAATTTCCAATTTTTGAAAAAATATGTATAAATTCGGAGATTGTATACCTTGACGACATTATAATTCAGCCAAAGCTTTGACATGAAGTCGTTTTTTTGATGCTCTGCATTCGTTGATTATAGTAAATAGGTTTTTGGTTAAGGAAAGTGAATGGTTACTTTCCACCAGACCTGGACGATAAACTTCCCAGCCCTGTTTTACTAAAAAATAAATCCATGTAATAAAAAGTAGAATACCTATTAACCCTTTACAAAAATTAACTGCCTTTATTTGTATTATAACTCATTTACCAAAACAGAATATTATAATAGTCTGACTACAACTGCCAGTTACAATGAAGTTTAATTTGTCGGTCGGCATTTGGGAAACCAGTGTTAATCAGCCATAGTATAATTTATGCCTATAATTATATAATTTACATCTCTCATGTTCGGTAAGTAGGTTCTTATTACCTCCAAATGGGGCTTGTAGGTGACTAATTAGCGCTCTAGGGTAATAATCTAGCTAGAAAAGCCCTAGCCGGTCAACTGTCCGTGGTAGCTATAGCTACCAAAAAAAAAATAGCCTGATACGTCCGTGGTAGCTATAGCTACCAATAAAATTTTCCCGCCCGTCCGTTACTATATGCTTATTTTTTAATTAACGAACGAACGTGCCGGTACGAAATTAATCTGAGCTCTAGTTTAGAACGTAAGTGACGTTCTGGTATTGTCAAATTTGTTGAGAAGCGTCAACAAACTTCAAAATTAATTTCAGAAATACGTAATTGAGTGCGACCCATGAAAAGTGTGTGCGTTTTGAGAAGTGCTTCAGTTTTTGTTGAATTTAAATATGTCGTAAGTATTTAATTTCTGTGTTTTATACATCAAAATGATCTATAACATAAATGTTTTCATATTTCAGTCATTTATTGTTAAATTAATCAATTTGTTTTAACAAAAAAGTCTTCCGAAAATTGATCGAAGCTAACCCAAAATAGTATTTAAAAAACCGTTGATACTTATCTCGATAAAAGGATATTTTTAGTGTAATGTTGGTTTTTTAGATCATATATTTAATAAATAAGCCAGTCTTTACATTTGTTGGAGGAAATACATTTAGATTTGTTAAAGGGAAATAATAAAACGAGCGACTAAAAAACAAATTTGGACTGGAAATAATAAAACGAGCGACTAAAAAACAAATTTGGACTGTCTTGAAAAATATATGAAAATGAACGGTTTTAAATATTAATATTGCGACTGAATTACTAAGTGAGCGACTAAAACACATATACATTGCGATGAAAGAGATAAGTTACGAGAAGGGCTCCCGCACCGGAAGGCGGAATCAGTACGGTTAGGTGCGACGACGAGCGCAGCGAGGAGGAGCATGTTAGGTTGCATATAGTTATACACGTGCGCGAGCCGAGCGAGCGAAGCGAGCGGTGCCGCGGCAGCGGCCGGCGAAGCGCCATAAACCTGGTCAGCTATTATAGTCAACCCTGGACAATCCCGACATGGTCAAAAGTGTTTTTAAGTCGCTGTTTCATTGATTCTTCGTCACTCGCTCTCAGTCGCTCACTTAATTAAAACAGTAAGCCAAATTCATTATTTTTGTCACCTAAAATTTTTATTTACAGTTACTCGATTAAATACTACCCTTTTTTAAATATATTAAAATGTTTCACACAATTCAACCAACTATGTTCGGCCATTTTGTAATATGAGACAAATAAATGTGGCTTCTCGTGAACCAAGTAGTTAAATTAATATTTTTTTTCGATGAACTATGTGTTGGTTATTTTTTTAAATAAATTATACTATTAGTGACATAAATTATTTAATGCCCCTTTAAAAAATAAAAAAATATATAAATTTATTTGTTTCACTCAGATCTGGAGCTGATGAAATGGGAAAAGTCAAGAGTAAGTTTATTATGTGACATGACAAATAGACCTCACTCTAACGCCACGCTTTTTGACTCGTGGCTTGACTGAGATGACAACGACCAAGAAAATGACGCTACGAAATCAGACACAACCTTTCATCGAGCGTCGCCGAAGAGATAAGCAGGAGAACCAAAGTCACCAAGAATGCCCAATGCAAAGCTGAAGAGTACATAGCTCGCAAGACGGATGTGATCTGTTCTGTTCATTGAAATAAATAAATAAAATACATCTTTTGGCCAAGACATCTTTTTTCTAATGTCATGTTGATTATTAATGTAATATAATGTGTATGTTAATATTTATTTAAATTAATTTGTAAGTAATTCAATTATTTTTTTATAACAAAATAACAATATTTTTATTCTCACATTGTAAATATTTAATTTAAATTTAATTTCATTTAAGAAAATTGTAAATAATGCAATAAAGTCGTTATAAAAAAATAACAATATTTTTATTTTTTAACAATGTAAATCTTTAATTTTAATTATTTCAATTTAAGAAAATTGAAAATAATGCATTTTACTTAATCATATCAGTTAGTTAATAAAAAATAAACAAAATAATAGATTTTTTTTATTTCAAATTCCGTGAGTAGCCAGGTTTTAGTAGGCCAAATCGGCGGTATTTGAGTCTCGACAAAATTTCGAAACGACGGGGTATTCAATTAGCTGATTATTTGCAGTACATGACGTTCTTTAATATCAATTTTGGTATCAATGGAAAGCTAATTAAATTATCTACACTAACGTATACAAAACTTTTAACATTATTTAAAAATATTCAAAGTTGTAGGCGTTAAAATCTGAAATTTAACAAATTTTTTGGAGTATTTCTAGTTTTACTGATAAATATTTATTTATTTTAAATACTAATTCTTAGCTTAGTTATTTTGTTTCTATATAATAAGATTCCCTATTAAATTGGCTTTTCTATAGTATTTTTCTTTTTAGATTTGCTAAATTGGTTAAGAAGATACAAGCTTTTTAATAAAGGTCCCAGCTTTGTTTGTTATATTTTGCAATCGCCGCGCGACCTCGGACGACAAGCTAGCGCGACCGCGGAGGGGCCGGACAGTTGACCGGCTAGGGCGGTAAGTAATTAAAAAAACACTTCTTTCTTTCAAAAAGTTCGCGTACATCTAACCATCATACTGGCAATAGACATCATGCATTCAGCCCAATGACCAAAGAGGTCGCTTTGCTATTCAGCCTTGTCTTCGTGTCATCAATTTTGAATACCGAACGGCGAAGCTCAATTTCGATGTTGAAAAAAGAAATTAAAAGTTCTTTACTTGATTCTTTTTAAAGAAAAAAGGCGGGAATACAAAACACCTGTCCCTAAAATTTGAAATCTCGGGCTGCAATTGATGCCTTACAGCCCTTGGCTACTAATCTACTATTAATTAAATAAATAACATTTAACAAAGACAATTTAGGGGGCGGTATCGGTCAAGACCAATTTCTTTTTTATTCATATTATTTATGACTAGCTGTTACGCGCGGTTTTACCCGCAGAACTTTTGATCCCGTAGTCATTTCTTGACAACCCTCATACAACATTATAATCTTCCCTCATAGCTGGGCTTTGTTAAATGCAAAAAAGATTTTTTGAAGAGTTTAAGGTGGTTTGGACATTTGGAAAGGATGAGCGAAAGTAGATTTATGAAAGAGATGTAGAGAGCGAGACTGGATGTTGTTGTCGGAAGGGGCCGCCCGCGCCCTAGGCGAACGTATGGTGGTCAAATTGGCGACATTCATAAAAAGGGCTTAGTTAAAAGCAACCGGCGTTCATGTATGAAAAGAAAGGGATTAAGATTTATCCTCCGAAATTAGCGCGTTAGACAGATAAACCCTTTTGCTTGCGTATCTTTATATCTTAAATTAGTTTGCGATGAACGGGAGGCGATAGGAAGTCTTAAAGACATGCAGTCCTAGGTAGAGACCTTTAAAAATACAATTAATACAATTAGGGTTTATAAAACAGAAGCAGTCGTATCTGATTACGGGGATGACCATCATTACACGGTCAACAACCTCTACACTTAAAGATTATGAAAATTGTTTTTCAACCTTTTCCAGTGGGCGAGTTTTGACTATTATAGTAATCAGACACGACCATCAAGATGAATATAATAAATTGGTTTCATTATGTATCTGAACTAAAAATTAGATGCACTGTCATGAAAGAGGAGGTTTGCTGCATTTTAAAAGTTCTACTTACCTACTGCAATATGCATGATGTTAAAAAGACAACTGATTTGTGGGGCATATCTGTTGAAATCTTAAGTTCTATCATAGATGTAATAGCTCCTTGCCTTGTTGAAATATTTAACAACTGTATTATAAGTGGGGAGTTTCCTGATTTAATGAAGCATAGTAAGGTTATTCCTTTATTTAAATCGGGTAGCTCTACGGACCCTACTAATTTTAGACCAATTTCGATTTTACCAACATGTAGCAAAATTTATGAAAAAATTATTCTCAACCAGCTATTAGCTCACTTCACAAAAAACAATTTACTTCATAACAAACAATTTGGATTCACAAGGGGTCGTTCGACAACTGATGCTGGTGTTGAACTGTTTGAAGTAATAGCTGGTGCCTGGGAGGGGTCACAGGATGCTCTAGGTGTATTTTGTGACCTATCCAAGGCATTTGACTGTGTTCAGCATGACACTCTCATCAGGAAACTCCACCACTACGGCATCAAAGGCACTGACCTCAAACTTTTGAATTCTTACCTGAGTGATAGAATCCAGAAGGTTGAGGTTAACCGGAAAAGGTCAGCTGGGTCGGTTGTGAGAATGGGAGTGCCTCAAGGTTCAATTCTGGGCCCATTTTTATTTTTAGTCTATATAAATGATCTACCCTATATGGTAGGCAATAATCACGATATTGTATTGTTTGCTGATGACACATCATTAATTTTTAAAATGATAAGGCAGAAAACCAACTACGACGATGTAAACAATGCTCTCTCTAATATAGTACAGTGGTTTAATGTAAATAATCTAGCTTTCAATGATAAAAAAACTAAATGTATAAAATTCTCCGCACCAAATGTAAAACAAGTTGAGTCTGATCTGCGGCTTAATGGGAACAGGTTGAATCTAGTAGATAACACTGTTTTTCTTGGAATTACCTTAGATTCTAAATTGCAATGGGGCGCCCATATCTCACAGCTAGCGAGTAGACTTAGTTCTGCAGCGTTCGCGGTAAAGAAAATTCGCTCATTGACTGATGTTAATACGGCGAAGCTGGTTTATTTTAGTTATTTTCATAGTATAATGTCCTACGGCATCCTACTTTGGGGCAATGCCGCAGACATTGACACGATATTTACACTGCAGAAAAGGGCTATTCGTGGAATGTATAAACTTGGAAGTAGAGAATCTCTAAGAGAAAAGTTTAAAGAGATTGGTATCTTGACCTTTGCATCACAATATATATATGAAAACATTATGTATATTTATAAGAATAGTAGTAAATTTAAAACCATGAAAGATAAGCATGATAAAAATTATTCTGTAATGACAAGGAACGACCATAAATTAGCGTTTCCCAAATTAAGGCTGGCTAAAAGCACCAAATCATTTATGGGAATGTCAATACGTATTTATAATAAAATACCACAGTCAATTCAATCTCTAACGTTTAATAAATTTAAAAGAACTATCAAAGAAACATTATGCAAAAAAGGCTACTATAAACTCAAAGATTATTTAGATGACAAAAGAGCGTGGGATTAATGTCTCCACAGGTTATTTCCAAATATTAAACATTAATCACTATGTAAGCAGCTTGGCTGCGACATGATATTGGCAAGCACGAATAGCTGTCTTCTGTTTGTTAGTTCATGTCATAGCAGAGCTGTATTTCTGCCAAATTGTACCTATAATAAGCACTTTTTACAAAAGAGTGCCGAGAGTTTTTTTTCCGCCGGCTTTTTTCCTCTCGGTCTACCTAAGGTTCTACTTTCATTTCGTTTTTTAAAGCCGAAGAAGAAGTAGTAGTAGACATCACCAAGACATTGGTGGATAATGGGCGATCATTATCTTTATAAGCTGAGAGACGCACACTTCTCGACGGAGGCCTTCCCCTGGATTCTTCATGTCGTCCGGACCCGCGCCGCCCTCATCCAGCATTTGACGTTCGTAAAGTGTATAAAATTACCTACTACGAATAAAAAAGTTTTCATTTTCATTTTCATTTTCATTTTCAAGTCGACAACACATTCTCTAATTTTTGGACTCTCTTGTGTCAAAAAATCTTATTTTGATTTAAAGAGGCCTAAATTAAAGAGTGTTGTGTCCTTTCACAAATTTCGTATTTCCAATTTTTTTGTTTAACATTCAAAAGCGTATGTTGTTGTTCCACATTTCAAGAACTAGCAGCTCATTCCCCGAATGCCTCGCAGACCGAGTTAGATAACAAATTTACAATGCATACGAGACTTGCAACTTAACACCGGCCTGTTATCAGATTAATATAGTTACTATTCGAGTCAAGTAGGTCGGCAAACACCTAGCTACGAATTAATTTGACTACGCAAACTTGAAAGACAATCACGGCGCGCCAGATAATTCACCCTGCGTATTTGGATAGGTATGTGGCCCGTTTCAGCTTATTATGGAAGGACCCAAATTGTTTGAGTTCCAAGAGAATCGCAATTTCAAGGAATACATTTAACCGCAAATGGCGTTTTGAGTTTAAAATAAAGGCGTTATACTCAAAATAGATTTAACGCTAAATTATTAATACTTTTTCTCTGTGTCAAAGGCTTAATTGGGGTATTAATATTACATGGGGTCCAGAGTATTTCTCTTAGAATAGTCTACAGATAATCTTGTTTTATAACCATGTTGATTACGATTAAACTTTATTCCTACTATCTGTAAAGTATATTCGGTAAAAAATATGTATTGTGCCAATTTTTCACGATTCATAGACACGTCCCACGTGACAACGGTTTCTGTTAAGAAACTAAAATGTCGAGTTCATCCCAACTGTTTGTAATGAGTCCACTGCAAGGCTATGAGACTCTTCTCTGTGCGACGAGGAGGTTTAGGCCGTAAGGGCGTGGATCTGTCTCTACCAGCTGGTTACCAGACTCCAGACGGCGCGGCGCAGTGCCGTATGGTGCCAATCAATGCTTTTCTACAATGAACCATGATGGAGATAATTTTAAGAGCAAATATGAAGCGTTGAGAGGTGCGCCGTGCACGACGCCGTCGAACCCCTAGAGATGGATCCAAGCCCTAAACCACCACGCTGGCAGAATTTTTAGGGCGCTGACATGTCTTTTCCGATTACTGTATACAACACCGAGTTAAACTTGCCCCCCGCAGCAAGGAAGTCGCCGAGAGATAATTGAAGGTCGGCATTTATCCCCGTCGTGTTAAAATATTTATACGCGATACTTAAATCCTTATAAAAAAGGGATTTTATTTAAGATTGAACACTGGTAACTATTCTTGCTTTAGTAACTAAAAATTTATCTATATAAGAATGGCTAGTAAATACATCTTTGATGCACATAAAGACAAATACTTCATTGTTTATGATTACATACGCTTTTACTGCAATAAACTTTATTACTTACATCCGTATAACTGTTGTGAATTGTTTTTTAATTGATGTACTCGTTCGTATTCATTATAATGTTATCTCTTTTTTACAAAGGCCTAAATATTTTATTTCATTTGCCAGAGATATTGCTACAGCATTTTTGCTAGCTAGTACAAAGTTTTACATTTTGACTCATCAGTATTTTGAAATGACGCTTGTCGGTTTTTCTAAATACTGGCGATTTGAAGATGCGACTTTCCTGTCCCCAGCTACTCTAAAAAAAGAAGATGCGACTTTTTTGCCACTAACATCAGGAATGAGTAATAGGTCGACCTTAGCCCGAAACCACATCAAGGTGGAAGCTAACGATTTTAGCTAATTCAGAGGCATGACACTACATTTACATTTATACCTAAATTGAAAAGCACCTACATTTTAAATGCCAAGATTTAGCGGTTACCTCAAGCTGGTTGAAGTCGAAAAAGGTAGTTTATTTACTTCAAATTCGTACTTCTAAGACTCGAGAGGCGACGATTCAATATTTTAAAAGTTAGTAAACAATTTTAAGATGTAAGGTGAGTCATAACTTGTATATTACGCGTCGGATACACGGATAAGTCCGTGACTGCACTCACCACTGATGAAGGACTCCGACGTAAAAGTTCGAAACTATTCTGACGACCGGCTGGTGTAGGGGTAACGTACATTGCCTTCTATGCCAGAGGTCCTGGATTCGAGTCCCGGCGATGGCGGATATTTGTGTGATGAACACAGATATTAGTCGTCAAGTCATGGATGTTTATATGTTTATTTAAGTTTATCCTAATAAAAAATATGTATTTATTCAATATGTATGTGTATATATTTCTTAAGTATATCAGTTATCTAGTATCCATAACACAAGTTCTTCAAGAAACTTAATTTGGGCTAGATAATGTTGTGTGAGTGTCAGAAATATTTATTTATTTATTTATTCGGACACACACTTTTACAACTCGTTTGAGTAAAAGCTGCTTAATAAACAATCAGTAAACTATGTTATTCATAAACTCACATTTCAATCTGGGCTCCCAAAAACCTGTTTTTTAACCACCTTGCCTTAACCAAAACCATTAAAACTCTGCCATATGACTTTGTTTGCCCCGCCGCTTTCGCCCCAAGCCCGTGAGTCATGCGAATATTTGACCCAACAGTATGGCGTTATCAACACGACTGTACCTTATCATTTAAACTGTATTGTATCGCCATTTGTCTAGTTTATTGTGACATTATCAGATCATGTGAAATGTATTTTGATATTCTGCGTATTTATTAATTACGAAATCCTTTGAAATGGCCTAATTTTGATGGTTTTAAATTATGAATTGTATGGATTACTAACACTTTTCAATGTGTTTTGACGTCGTCGTAAATAACAGGTGCAATTCATTTATCTTATCAAATTTAATGGACACAAGTTCTTGTGAATCAGGTGCTTATCAAAGTAATGTTTTTTTACATACATACATACATATCTTCACGCCTTTATTCCTTATGCTGTAGGCAGAACAGAGGCTTTAAAACCATCTGATGTCATATTTGACTAATTTGGAGGTATTATAATGATGGAAAGAGACTGTTGTAGTGACAGGGAGTCAGCCCATCGCCCACAAAAACGCTCATAAAACCTCGGTCACTTAACTGACTTTTACAGTATGCCATGGAAGAGAAACAGCTGGTACATTCAATGTGTTTCTTTTGCTCCCAGTTCAGCATGGAAGCTAATGTTTTTTAAGAACAATTATTTTACATTTTGTCATTTTGAGGACTTGGTCAACTACTTAGATAGGTGGTCAATATAAATAATCTTAATTAACAATTTATTTTATTAAGGTATGTTAATTCTATTTCTGTATTCCTGGTATTGGAAAGACTAGACTTGATGGCGCTGTTGCTGAATATTGTTAATATGTGATAGGTTTGATTCCCATGCATTATAATATACTTTTAATCATTATGAAGTATTCTAATCAATAATAAAATTCTGATTTAATATATTTGCAGGATTCTTACCACAATTTCTGATTTCAGAATCCCGGAATTTCCAGAATCATGGTAAGAATCCTGTAAATTCATTAAATCAGAGTTTAAATAACTGCAATAGTTAACAATTAATAAAAAAAATATTGTTTTTTTTTAAATGTAAATTGCATTCTATGAAAATAATTAACAATAAAGTTTTTAATTGCCTAGTACCTAATTGTTGTTAAACGTAATTTGAAAATATTTTTTTTATTTTCCCAAGAGTCCTGACTACCAATTCATTTTTATAAGCCATAAAAATTTCTTGCATATCAATGTACTGTAGTGTGGGTAGTGGGATTTATCGGGTAAACTGAAAAGACCACATGAGTATCCCCTAATATAATTTTTTAGGGGTATCATAGTAAAACCTAAGGACCAGAGTCTCTGATATAGCTGCTAAATATCTTAGTTCCATTCATAAAAACAGGATTTCTCCAATTTTATGACCTTAAACTTCACATCTAGTTGTTATCTCACTCATGACAGCACCAGTGGTGATAAAGAATGGAATGCATGCAGACACAATTTGTTGGTACAAGTTATTCATGGCTTCTTGCTGTTAATAGTTACTTTATGTATTTATGTGGTAAAACTACTTAATTTAATTATTTACAACTTATTAATTAATATTAACTTAACTACTTATTAGTTAAATCCTGTAATTTAAATACTAGGTTCATTATCAAGCATACATTGTAGGCCTTGAAAAGAAGGCTTTATAATGAAGAAATAAACTTCATGATAGTTTGATCTGTTATTAGCTATGGGCCATGTTGGAATGAATATTTAGCTTAATTTATTCATTCAGTTAAATATTATACTAAAAATTAAGGGCAGTTTATTCCTACCGCAAACTTTATCCAAGCAATGAAATGCTAGTAAGGTAGCCTTAAGTTTATCTAAAATTAGTTTAAATTTTACTTAAATCTATTAAATGATTAAAAATCTACTCTTAAATATGAAAGTGACTCACCTCCTCTAACTCCTTGCTGAACCGAATGGGTCTTAAAACAAAGAACTGCACCGAGAAATACACTAAGTTTATCACAAGAAATCCAACGTTCCACAGGAAGGCGTCAAAATAGCACTCGATGCTCCAAGCCCACAGCGCAGAAAACGCGCTCCCCAGCAGCAGCGCCGTCCGTAGCCACATGAGCCCATTCGGACTGTGTGGCGCCAAAAACGACAACAGAAAAAATAAATTGGCGATTTGGAAAAATATATGGTTTATCGGCCGCCAGTGAGGACAGTGCGTCAGGTACATATCCCACATTGAAGGACGCTCGTACAGCGTTATATTAACCATGTCCCCCGCGGGCGCACCGGCCAGTTTTGTCGTTTCCACCAACCCCATACTGTCTGGTTTCAAAGTTGTGGTCTCTGCCACTTCACTGTCTGTTGTTGGCACGTCCGTCGTCACATTCTGTAGCCCCGAAACCACACCAAACACTAAGGCACTGAAGAGCAGCATAGTCATCAAGGCAGTCGAGTTTCCGCACAAAATGTTTCATTGAAAAATACACTTCGGTGACTATCATTAGTAAAATTTTATGTTTGATATTAATGAAAAAGAGTTTAAAAAGAAAACATAGTTTTTGTACACGGCTAACGAGATGTTGAAAATCAAATGAAAAATTTACGGTTTCAGTCACAAAACTAAATCGTTGCATACAAGTTGCTGCAATAAATATAGAAAAAAATAATTTTTAATATCATGAAATAAACACACTAAATTATTAGAAGAAGAGCAAGTACAAAGCAAGAAAACAATCGAAGCAAGCACACAGCCTGCTCGATACGAACAAACTTTCAACTGATTGATTGAAATTCAGATTCAGTAGAAAGAATGTCAGAATGTGTGGACTTGACAGTAAGTTTTGATTGACACATCTGTCACTGCAGAAAGGGCTGCCAGTATTAAAAATATGATGTGCCCAAAATGCATCTAAAAGAGAGGACCATTGTATTTTGTTAACAATTAGTTAGACATTTTTTTTATAAAATGGGTAATGAATGATTAATGGGTCTTCATGTAAATATCAAATAAATAATGCAATTCTAAATAAAGAACTAAAAATAAACCTAAATGAATCACAATAAAGGCATACAGACAGATCAAGTTTGTTGTTTTTGTGCACTCTAAAAAAGAATATACTCGTTACTGATCAAGTAAAATAAATTATTAATATTTAAATGAAAATTACGTTTTAATTTATAAATCAACTAGCTGCTACCCGCGACGTCGTCTGCGTGAACGCTATGCAGCACCAAACGCACCTACGATTATAACACTGCTAGCGTGATAATATGTAGCCTATATGTTGACCCGACTTCTTAACTATCTTCATGCCAAATTTGAAGTAAATCCATGCAGTACTTTTTGAGTTTATCCCGGAAAGACAAACAGACAAACAGACAAAAATTCTAAAAACTATATTTTTTGTTTCTGTTTCGATTGTAGATCATACCCCAAGTATTCTTTTAAAAAAATATTCAATGTACAGTTTTGACTTTCCTACCATTTTATTATATGTATAGATGATCTCTATTTGCCTATAAAACCTAACCGTAGTTTTGAGCTGCATAGCTTAGTTACACTGCTTTTTTTATGAATGAGTGATCGAAAAACAATAACCATAGATGAATATAAGTACTAAAGTATAGATGACCGTCTCGCGATTTTTGCACTTTAGCGCCATATAGTATCCGCTCGAGGAACCTTTTCGACAAAAGCACACCTAGAATGCAGCGCGGCCGTACCGCGCCACTTTCAAATTTTCAGAAATTCGTAGTAAAAGTTATTACTATTGCGCAATTATAATTTGATTCGTTTCATTACATAGGTAATGAATCAAATTAAAACTGCGCAATAGTAATAAGTTGAAATAAACTGCACGAAGCATGTTCCTATGGGAGTTGGGAGTAATAAAAAGAACATGCATCTCAGACAATTCATTTTTTATTTTTATATTTATGTTTATTACAATAATTAAAGGCCATAGATTTTATTTGGTCGTCTTCGTCAAACACAACACTTTTACCACACAATAAATTGTTTATCTCCTTGCACCAGTCATTTAAAATTAATCCAATTCCTTTTCTTAAAACAATTTTTTTTATTTTATCTTTATGATTTGGGCATTTTAAAAAATTAAGAGACACAAGTGAGGTGACCACTAATTCTATGTAGTTGATTATTTGCGATTGCTCACAATTCGTTTTTAATATATTCAATGTTATATTTTCAATATTTATCAAGCATTCCAGCAAACATTTACTAGGATAGTGAAGAATACATTTATTTGTATACCTTTTTAAACTAATAAATTTACAAAACAATTCTTCACTATCTCCTTCTAAATCTTTTTTGCATTCCTCACAATTTTTGGCAATCAATTTATAAATAATATTTATTAGCCACCCACTACAGTATGCTGCTGCTGCACATTTCTCAATATCTCTGGTATTTGTACTGGCCAGTAAAATATCTATATTAGTTAAATCTAAATTTAAATGATTTAAATTAATTTCAATATTTTTAGGTGGGGGCAAAGCAATGTCCTCATTTAAAAAATATTTTAGACTTTGCAAGCATATGCTGTCATCAATTTCGCAGTTCGCCCCCACCGATTTAGGTGAAACCATGTTATTAATTAACAACGTTTTGTAGGCAGCTTCAAATGCCACAGACGTAGGCATAATATTTTGATGTCCGTGGGCCCTTATAGCACCAAAAAAATTCTCCAGAGGATCTTGATTGAAATTGCGCAGCAGCAGCGATCGTAAACCAGAATTGTGAAGTTTTTTTGTAATTTGCTGGAATGATTCGATTGTTTTAATCCAACTAGAAATAGATGGCACCACCCTACCTCGTGTACTTTTAAATTTCATACTTTTTAAAACTGGTAAACTTTTGTTCCACAATTTGTGGTGTGGCGATTTAGGAGAGACGGCCGACCGATATATTTTTCCTCTCATAACTTTATTGAAGTGACCATTGACAGAATCAAACAGTTGATCGAAGAATAAAAGAAGTTCTGCTGTATCTTTACTCTCCTCGGGGATACTTCCAGTTTCTGAAAAAAAAAAAAAGATATAAGCAATGCAGGTAAAAAGCAAAGTATTTCATAAAAGCGTGTGAAATTGCTGGGTTTCATGTGGAGAGTTACGAAGCCAGAGCCCAATTATCTTCTTTGCCTTTTTCTTATCCTTTACTCGACTGCGGCACGCAAAGGATGGTTATGTTTTTAACGCCTAAAAAACATACAGTTGAATTGACAAACTCCTCCCTTTTGTAAGTTGGTTGAACAGAATATGCATTAAACTATATTATAAAATTAAGTTATGCATGAGTATATTCGTTAGGATTAGATCATAGTTATCATTTTACTGCCTTGTTAGTTAAATGTATTATCGTTAATGCAATTTTTAGACTACACAACGTGATTATAACTGACTGAGTCTGTTTTTTAGGTCAAAATCCCGTTTCCGTTTATCTACATTATACTAGAGTTATGCCTACAAAAGTAGTGCAGAAAATGTAAGCGAATCGACTGAAACTGCGTACAATGAAAATAATATGTCATAATACTTATTACAAATGCATTCAAGACCGACAAATAATAAAAATGAACAGTCCTAGTACCTACATATAACAATCATTAATGTTAAGAAAATACTTTTAATTTTTTGGTGTTTCTGTGAATATGGTAAATTTAAAGCATTATAAATACTTACATATTTAGAATAAGCATTACCTTTCATTTGATACCCATATTGTTGAAATCAGAAATTATTTGTTTTTATGCCCCCCAAAATGTTTGTTTTTAAACGCCATCTCGAAATTTTATATATCCTATATTAATACTAATCCATTGATACTTTATTTCTTTAAATCCGTCCAGCAGTTCAGTAGATAACAGCGAACAAGAAACAGACATACATATATACATTACATACGCGTTGAACAGATTTTTTACCCGACTACGGTGAAGCAAAAAGGAGGGTTATGATTTTGACCTGTATGTGGGTGTGGATGTTCATCTATTCATGTATTTTTTAACCAGCGGACGGAAGTCGTCGTGAGTAATAAATGATGATCGGCGGTCACCCATGCAATTAACGATCGCAACGAACGATCGCAACGAACTGCAGAAGTACAAGAAGGAACACAACACAATCGTTGAGGCATTGTTAAAGTGTCAATATCACAAATAAAAAGTCACTATCTTATATAAAAAATTCACTTCACAAAAATGAAATTTTCGATTCGAGATCGTAAAGACGCGAGGAGTGAATACTCTACTCAACGTACTTTGCAGAAAACACGAACAGAAGGACAATATAATTCAGCGACACAAAAGACACAGCAAAACAAGCAAATGCAACAAGCGCAAAAACTTATTTGAATGCAAAAATGCAAAACCGTTGAAGAAAACGAGCTGTGCGAAACTTTTTTAAGTGTTACAAGTATTTATGAAAAATCTACCAAAATATATTCAACAATATTTGTATACGCCATTACTGCTGCATAATTACACAATATACCTAGTTAAACACTTAAACGATTAATTACTACTTAAACTTCAAGTCATAGATGTTATGATTTGATAATCTAATATTGATAAATTTACCTCTCAGATAATATATAAGAACTACCAGGCGTACATTATTTTCTCTACTGGCGACATCACAAAGTATGAAAAATATTACCGATTCACTTAGTGTTATTAAAGCTCTTGAAAATAGGATTTTAAAATTCAGTACCAATCATTTGATTTTTAAGATAAAGCAAGTATTGTATAATATGTCTGTAAATAGTAAATTTGTAAAATTTATGTGGGTCCCTTCTCACTCCGGTATATCGGGAAATGAAGAAGCAGATAAAATAGCAAGGGGAGATCCAGATGAAGATCATAGTGATTCAATGCACATACCTTTTACCGATTTATATGCTCCCATGAAGGAATGCCACAGAGAACTTTTCAATTATTACTGGAGGAATGTATCGTCCGATAAGGGAAAATGGTACTATGACATACAAAAGGTCCCGCCCGCCCAACCCTGGTACCACAAAATCTTTGGATCGAGAAGCTTCATAACTTCCATCAATAGACTGAGATTTGGGCACTGCCAAACAAAATCCCATTTGTGCAGACTGAAGCTTGTGGATAGTGGACTATGTGAGGAGTGCAACGAGGAAGAGGACTTAGAACACGTTGTTATGAAATGTAGAAAATATAACCTACAAAGATTGTTATTGTGTAGTGAAATCGACAATGACACTGACAGACAAGAGCGACAAGAAGAAACATCGTTGAAAAGTTTACTTTCAGAGAAGAAGTTTTATAAATCTTTATTCCAATTTTTATTGAACATAGAAATGAAACTGTAATTTTAAGAAGTGTTAACATTTAAGAAGTGAACTTTATTTGTAAACTGTATATTGTTAATTTGTGTGGCTAAAAGGACTCGTTTCCAGGCCCGTTAAATAAAATATTAAAAAAAAAAAAAAAATGAAAAATATTATGGATGCGTTTTGATCACTGACCTCTATCTTTACCACTGGACTGGCGGCTGTCAAAGTGCTTTTGTGCCCGTTTGATAATCGCCATTTTGGCGCTGTCGGACGTAGCGAGCAGTAGCGAGTGTCCGTGGTACTAAAACTAGTCGCTTACACATATGTCACATGTCCTCATTCTTGATAACTTTTATATAATGCTTATAACAATAACAACATAAAATTCGAATTAATATTTAAAAAATATAAAATCACTTAACAATAAGCTAGCACTTCTCTGGCGGCCACTTGCAATATACGTCAAAATTTGTTCTGCGGACACTCGCTACTCGCTAGTGGCGCTTCAAATAGGCACAAAAAAATAGCTGTCAAACTTACGGAACAGCCAGTCCAGTGGTAAATATAGAGGTCAGTGGTTTTGATAATTCAATATCTGAATTGGATTATTGAGTCAAATACACATACAATTATGTTTTTAACAACTTGTTTAAACATTTATGACTATTGCTTAAAATAAAATTGCTGAATTTTTTTAGGGTACTTTAGATATATCGATTTTGAACGTAGCCAAAACGTACAAAAAGTTCCAGTAGCGCCCAGCGCGTAGCGCTAGTGGTAATGGAATTTTGGTAAATGTAGGGAAGAGAAACTAGCATGACAATAACAACAATCATAAACACACACAAGTTCCACCACAATAACAATCTCTTGAAATTGACTTTACAAGCGGGAAATATTATTATGTTAATAATAAAACGTATACTATTGTCTATTTGACATGGCTTTGCCATGTCATATGTTGTTGCATCCGGAGCTTTTAAGTAATGAGCAATTAATTCACATTATGACCGAGGTATTTATAACCTATTACTTAACTCAGTAGTTTACAATTTTCCGGTGATCTATTTGTGTAAGGCATTGTCTTGGGAGTCAAAGATGCGAATTCCAACAAGCTTGCGACTTTTATCTGCAAATATCATACCCTTTAAAGCCAAAGTTGCATAGTTTAGGAAAAATATAAGTGAAAAGGTAGTTTTGGATTTTATAATTTAATGATAGTGTCTTTGGTAGACTGAAAGTTTTATATTCTTGCTTATTTCGATCTCAATTTTATTCTAGAGAATGTCTAATCTATCTTTACTTACCTTTGCAGAGACATTTACGAATACCTAACATACAAAGCATGCATCGTGATGATCTTTTGGAATTATTTCATCAATATTGTGTTCCCTATGGTCAAAGGAAATCTCGGGATTCTGGTAGAGGGAAACTTTTGAATAAAAATCGTCCCATAAGTCCTGAACCTCAGAACAAATTGAATATTTTACAGAATTCTCAAAACTCTAGGAAATCACATTTTAGTAATTGTGAAAGATTAAAGCCTCCTCCCGATATTTTGTCTGGACATATGAAAAGAATCAAATTAGAAAATAAGTCATTAAACTCAACTAAAGATATTGGTATCAAGCGGAAAATGTCTATTGATGTAAGTATTTTAAATATTTATAACTGTATTCTGTGTAATTCATGGTGTAATGTGTTTTGTTTTCTACTTTACTCTACATTTTGAAAACTTAAAAATATAAGTTGTTTCAGAATGCCAGGGTTTTGGAAATGCAATATATATTATACCCTGATAGACAATATTATATAATAATAATTCAATGCAGTAAAATGACATTTCCAGTGTGCCCACTTTAGGGAAGAAAGTAAATAGTGGTGCGGTTTAAGTGAATGAATGAATTTTTTAAATAAAAAATATTGACAATGTTAGAAAAAAAAATTTAACCCACAAAATATTTCATGATTTAATTATCTCATTGCTAGAGGGGGGATGCTTCATGTTACTTACTTCTTCGTTGCCTTTAAAAAATGGCAAATAACTAATTTTACCTCTATTGTAATCGTTTTAACGCACTGTGTATGTTTTGTAAATAATTATTTTCATAATAGTTACTGTTAAATGTTTTGAATGTTTTATTGGTAAAAAGTACCATCCAATTTCAATCATTCTCATTCAGTACCTTACACTATGAAGATTTTAACTGGTATCATTACTTTTCTGTTTGACATTCCAAACTGTCAGTTATATTGAAAATATAGGTAGGTATAGTGAATATATTTGAGTATGTTTATGCATGTCCTATAACATTGTTGCTAGTGAAAAGTAAAATAAAATTTAAAATAGGGTTTTATAAACAACAAACCAGGAGGAGGACAGTGTTCAGTAGTGAGTGGGTAAAGGCAACGCCATGGCTGGTATTTTGATCTTTTGGTATAAGGGTTTTTGAAAAAGAACTAATAGGTTATTATTTATTTCTTTCACAATTTATGTACACACTTATAAAAAATTACATTAAATAAAATTAGCAAAAAAAAATTTATACATTTTATACAGCTTGTTTCTATAGAAATATCTTCCAACAGACCTGACAAATGGAGAATTTGATAAAAAATACAATTTCAGTATGTACACTAAAATAACAAACATAAACTAAAACAGTATTAAGATTCAATTAGTTTAACATTAACATATCAATAACTTATGGCAGGTTTCAATATCATGAAAACTGTTCGTTTTGCCTACGAACAATTGAATTGACTACCAAAATGCCTTTCTATATTCAAAATCTTGACATCTCAACCACTGCTTACGAACTGTTTGACTATAATGGGTTGCTAGGTTAAATTTGACCATTTACAACGTAAACCAATGAGGTAAAGGTGGCATGGCGTTCTGCTGCGTCCAATAGCGAGTTAAGTTTTCATTACATATGACCAATTACAGGATAAGTAATTTTATCTAGCCAACGACGTAACAATTTATTAATTTAACTAAATAACCTATCCAATATCTGTTAACATATCAATAATCCAGTTTTCTCTTTCTAACTTCTCTATAACAGTTCTTGAAAAAAAGGATGAGTATTATTGAATGACATAATTTATCTTTTAAATATTTACTTTGACGTTATAAAAATGCAACATAAGTCAAAGGATTGGCGTTTCGTTTTACGTAAGCAATTAAACGCAATTATTAACAAAAGCTCTAAAAATATACTATAATGTATTTATCAAATACCAAAACATATCAAGAATAAATTGAATAAGTTTATACATTTATTTATGGTGCTTCAGATATCATACAAATAATTTGCGGATGCGTGATATTCTATATATCACTTATCGCCTAGTTTCTTGGAAGAAAGTCATGTAAAGAGGGTCTGTGCCAAATTTGATAACTTACAGCTCGTAGCTAATAGATATTGTGAAACGCTTTTTTTTCTACCAGTTTTGTACCTGTATCGGTTACTCATACCAATCAGTTGAATATTGAAACCCGCCATTAATATACTTATAAAGACAATAAAATACTATACATAAACAAAGATGAATATATAACAGATAATATAAACTTATATACACAATATATCTATCTATATCTATCTATCTATCTATCTATATCTATCTATCTATCTATCTATATCTATCTATACTTATAATAAATCTGTAGAGAGGTCAATTCTGTACATGAAATATATTTTCAAAATAACTATCAGGGGGTGATTAGTGATCGATACTGATGCCAAAAATGCAATCAGTAAAATTTTTGTCTGTCTGTCTGTCTGTATGTTCCTTATAGAAACAAAAACTACTCGACGGATTTTAACGAAACTTGGTAAAATTATTCTTCATACTCCTGGGCAGGTTATAGTATACTTATTATCACGCTACAATCAATAGGAGCAGAGCAGTGAAGGGAAATGTTGGAAAAACGGGAGAAGTTACTTCATTTTTTAAGCTTCCGTCGCGTGTGCAGCCTTAATGGTTAAAGCTACATAGAAATCATGTATGACAGAAATATTTTTCATAAAATTATATAAAAAATATCCCACAACAGTATATGTCTATATTTTATGGTTGACTCACAATAACACGTTTAAATCCCGATAGCTTAGCAGTTCGGAGCCTTCTGATTATATTTGTTTACTCTTACGTTTATAATATTCTCACTCATCCCTAAATTAAAAAAATGTACATTATTACCTATTCAATAAAAAAAGAATCATAGAAATCGGTATAGAAACACCAAACTTATACATGAAATACGCTAATAACCCATCGCGCGTAAATACTGAATGATATAAGGATTATTTTTGCGTAACGGTTGCCGCGCTCGACGCGGCTTGCGGGGCGGTAGGGTATAAAAAGGCGGGAGGCGAGCGCTAGCTTCATAATTAAAGCTTCAATATTTGGTTGTTGATGCGTTCAGAGCGTTCGACTTTATTGACAGACAATAATTGATATTATAAACCGTGCTTATCAGCGCGACTTTTAGTCTTTAAATAGTTTATTTGAATTTCTTTCGTTGTTATTTTATAAAATAGGTATTAGTTGTTTTGGTAGTGTTTAAATATTCAGTAAAATTCCAAATTTTGGCTAATTTATGTTCAGTTTCTTTTGGATTTTTCAGGTAAAAGTGTGGGTACTTTTATTAATTATTGTAGTTATAGGTATTTATTTTTCAGTGAAGTAGGTATAGGTAAATAGCATTGCACAGGCGTTTCAGCTTTAGTTTCATTTCTTTTACTGTTGTAAGTTGTACATATTTCTGGGTATAATTCTATTTGGATATTTTAGTTTAAACAGGCACTTATGCCCGTTTTCACCATCGTTCCCTCAAACACTTCCTTACTAAGGGTCTCTTAACCAAAGGGACTCCTTAAATCAGCCTCTTACCTAAGTTTGTTTTCACCAAGCTAAGGGATACCTGCTTAAGGGCCACTTACCTAAGTGACAATTTTTTTTTAATCAGGGCGTATGAAAATCGTTCTTTTCAAAATCATGTAGATTTATGCAAAATAATACGACAAAATACAAAGTAAACATAAAATAAACATGATTTCTTTTAAAATAAATAAAATATCGTCCAATATTTATAATAAATTGCTGATGCGGAACGCTGTTGCCATTGAAAAAAAGATTTTAGTTGTGAAATAGTGGCAACTTGACTGACAGATGACACTAGCTAGACAGCGTTGCGCTTGTAGAAAAATAGGTTATATTTGTGTTTGGATTATCGTGTTGTTATCTGGATATTGTAATTATTCAGATAACAACACGATAAATATTTGGATAGACACGATAGACTTTTGCTCTTCGGTGTCTGGAAATTTAATAAATTCACTTCGTAGTGTTACAATAGCTTCAGAAACCCTTTTTACTATTCTACTACAAGTAGCTACGCTGATTCCTCCCATATCAGCCACTGCAAGTAGATGATTTCCTGTTGCGAAAAACCTCAGAGTATAATATATATAAATATGTGGCCGTCTAAATAAACTATGATTCGTAACTAAATCCACAGTTTCTATAGCTTCTAAACTGTAAATAAAATCTTCCATTTTGCACAAAATATGCACGTCTAACAAGAAAATGAAGTGTCACTTAGCGCTAAGATGCCGAATATCGGGCCCCCAAATTTAAGGGATCCCTTTGGATCATAAGTGTCCCTTAAGTGATGGTGAAAACGAAACTAACACTTAAAACATCTTAAGTGCCTCCCTAAATTTAGGGAACGATGGTGAAAACGGGCATTAGATTTCCAATTTAAAAGAACGCAATTCCTAGTATCGGTGTGTTTTGCAATGACAATTAATAAGGCTCAATGGCAGACTTTTCGTGTTGCTGGAGTAGATCTCGGTGTCAGTTGTTTCTCGCATGGTCAGTTATACGTCGCTCTTTCCCGGGTTAGCAGTTCTAGAAATCTTCATGTTCACGTGCCGGACGGGTCAACTTTCAATATAGTTTACTCGGAAGCTTTGCGCTGAAGTATTTTCGTTCCATAGATACTTAAGCCTCATGTGAAAGTGATCTAAACAATTAATTGGCAAATATTATAAAATGTCAATCGTTATCCTTACTAATATTATAAATATGAAAGCGTGTATATTTGTTCAGCTTTCACGCAAAAGCTTCTCGACGAATCATGAGAGGTACTAGAAGTAACATACGATACTTTTTATCCTGAAATTATCGCGAGCGGAGCCGCGGGGACAGCTAGTAATATATAAACATATGAAAATGAATCTTGTGTGGGTAATCAATATCTCATTATAGTTGAGAAAAAAAGTGCTCTCATACTTTTTTCTTGAAAACAGATAAGGACTTTGACTCACGGATATTGTAAAGCAGCGCATACCACAACCTGACTGCATGGATAGTAAAAGAGTAGAAAAAGTATTAAGTTTTATGGGTTGGCATTTTTAGAAACGTTGTTGATTATGGTATGGTTGTTCATATGCTCTGCATAAAGTATTTGGAGAATGAGTAAAAGAAAACCTTTCACACAGATAGATAGGAGCTGATGGGTTAAAGAGGATATTATATAGTAGAAATAGAATTCTAGCATTACGGCGTTGCAGAATCGGAAGTCATTCGATTTTTTTAAGGCCTATGATGTAGCGTAATATATAATATTAGTATTGGTGGATAATGGGCGATCATTATCTTTATAAGCTGAGAGACGCACACTTCTCGAAGGAGGCCTTCCCCTGGATTCTTCATGTCGTCCGGACCCGCGCCGCCCTCATCCAGCATTTGACGTTCGTAAAGTGTATAAAATTACCTACTACGAATAAAAAAGTTTTCATTTTCATTTTCATTTTTCATTTTCGTATAGATAGATTTTGCAAACGCTCGCATCTCCATAATACAGCTATTATAAAATTTTAATCATAAAACACTGCAATGAATTTATAAAAAAAATTATGTGCTTCAACACATCATAAAACAGATGCCAATCCTTTGGTAGGACGTCTTTTAACTGCTGAAAATTGTTGTATTTTGCTGATGAGATTAGTTGCGGTTTCTTAAGTAATTACGAGAAGCCTCAGGAGTGTTAATTTTGTAATGTCTTTGCGGCAAGGCCATCCAATCTTCATCAAGATTAAGTTTTATTAGGATATCACCCTTTGGTTTGTATTTCATTGCACGCAGAACTGTGACAACAGGATCACCTGTTTTACATCCTGGTCTAATAGTTTATAATGAAATATAGAAGAGTCAGCGTAACTTTCAAAGAAACTATAGTCAACTTTAACTGCCTCATATTGTAGCATAACTGATTTTTTTTTCAGTTAACTGATATTTTCCGGTATTAATATTAATATTGTGTTTGATAAAGCAGTACACTAATAAGGGTACTGAATAGTACTATTTAAAATTTTTATACCGATATGCAGTCCCAGCTTTGAAGGCTGCAAACTATAATGTCTATATGTGTTCACTGCCCTCCAAAGCGTTAATACCTTCGATGATATGTCGAACAATAATCTAATAATTGATTAACTTATTCATTTCAGGAACCTCCAGAATCAAATAAACAATGTCCACCGAAGAAAGAAAAAAAACCCATCACATGGCCTTAGGATTGACCCATCTCCTACTAATTTAAGTTAATTTTGAAATAATACAACTTAATTTTTTGTTTATATGAAACCTGACAACAGTTTGTTCGGAATCGGTGAAAGAATCGATTGCAATAATTTCTTGGTATATTTTAATGTAATAATCTCTGCAGAACCATAAATGACGTACGCATTGTACGCGATCCCAGGATGCAAGTAGGTACAATCGCCTCCCGTCCCGGTGTTCCAGTTAAGAAAATTTTCCCTAGAACGGCTTTTGGATCGAAGCTCCGCCTACTTTTCTCTGCAGCCAGTGAAACAATATAGTTCTCATATCTATAATCATCGGTGTGCTTGCACTTTGTTTACTCCTTGTTATGTATTAAGTCGCAGGTAAAGTGCCCAAGTGTCCACAGTGTCCACACTCGCGCGACAAAACCAAGGCACCACAGGACGCTTGAAACTTGCTGAAAGATGATATACTTTTTTTATACCGATTCTTTTGAACGAAATATTTGACCCATGTACTAGGTTTCACATAAACAAAAAGTAACAGTAGATGTAGATTTTAATTTTGAAATCTTCCTATCAGATCATGGTCTGTACGCACTAATGTAGCTGAAATAATTAAAGTAAAATACAAAACAAACATAAAATGGAAGTACAAAAAATTTCTAAATATAAGTCATTGTTGCTTCCAATATGTGGGATTTCTTTCTAACTAAAACATAGGACAGTTTATTACTATGAAAAAGTGGCTTCCTCATATGTTATTGTCAAAGTATGGCCGTAGTGCCTCATTTTATTAATATATGAACAGTTTTTATACACAAAAGAAAATCACCTTGATTATAAATAGCTTTTAAATTAAAGAAACTTGAGCATATGAACTGCTGTGTTTTTTAGAAAATTCTTGCTGCAGTTCTAGTGGAGAATTCAAGAAAAGTATTATATATTTTTAGTATATAGCTTTACATAAATATACACATACTCATTAACGTACATTTATAGTTAATTATATAAATAAGTTATGTTTCAAGTTATATAACATTAGAATAAAATACTCGATCGCTACCTACATAATATACGCGCTATAGCTTACTTGCTACACGTTTATTTACTGTATAGCCGATTGTCCACCGGCAACTATACTCTGACAAATAATTCAATGCAGTAAACTTACAGGTCGAAATGTCAAATAGAAAAATAATTATACCAGCTAAAAACTTCGTAGTGTAAGTACTGAATGAGAATGATTGAAAACGAACGAGTCTTTAAAGAAATTTATAAATTATTGAATTTGAGGCGTATGCTATATCTTTCAATTAAGTAACTTTAAAGAAAATAATTAATTACCAAGCATACTGAGTGCTTTAAAACAGTTACCGTAGAAGTAAAATCGACTTGATAACTTCTTCTCTTTTTTTTTTCTTCCCTGAAGTGGGCACACTGGAACTGTCATTTTACTGCATTGAATTTTTTGCCAGGGTATAGAGTAGCTCGCATAGTTTAGCCAGTTTTTCATACATGTGCGTCCACCACAAACTATGCTTATTTTTTTGTGGACGGGACAACTTTAGGTAAGTTGAGTTTTCACTTACTTTAGTTGGCGGCGGATGAACGGCTTATATCTTGTTAAACGCCGCGTTTACAATCTCAACCATAAAAATTATGTTTGTTGATTGGTTGTTCATCGGTTCTATTTTTGCATTCGTTATATCAATAAACTTTGACTTGACTGTTGAAATATCATTACTTGTTAATATACCATTACTTTTATTGTAAGATGAATTTTTGCATAGCCATAATTTTTTTTATGTCGTTGAAAAGCTTACTGTAGGTGCATGTTAAGGTTAAGTAAAATGTCAAAATTTATTTTAAGCAAACGCAAAGAAAGAATATGAAAGTTTTGATCTACTTGAATTTGATCTTTAGCTTCTTAAATCTTTTAACAAATCAATTCGTCGAAATTCACATCAATATACATAATACTGTAATGGTTTTCCATTATTTAACAAATAACTAATGATAAAAGATCAACATTTGAATCATTTCGCAAACATATTACTTTAAAAGTGATCATTTGCTATAAAACAGGTTTCACAAATGTTTTACATAAGAATTAAAATATTAATTTCATATTTTTTGTCTAGGTAGAATTGCCTCGCTTCGCTAGGCCTTAAAAAACAACCGTAGGGTTGGCTATGATCACTGTCCAGCGCGGGGCTAGCATGCGACTATCCGCAACGATAAATCGGACCTTTATTTCGATATTTTCTTAGGATGTGGCGTTTAGAGTATGAATAGGCCATAATTGGACGGTTCGATTACAAAATTAAATAATCGACTGTATTATAAATAAATAGGTTTAATGCTCAGTTCAATCGGTATATAGTATCTACAGTAATGACGACCGGCTGGTGTAGCGGTAACATTGCCTTCTATGCCAGAGGTCCTGGGTTCGAATCCCGGCGGCGGCGGATATTTGTGTGATGAACACAGATATTAGTCGTCAAGTCATGGATGTTTATATGTTTATTTAAGTTTATTCTAATAAAAAATATGTATTTATTCAATATGTATGTTTATATATTTCTTAAGTATATCACTTATCTAGTATCCATAACACAAGTTCTTTAAGAAACTTAATTTGGGCTAGATAATATTGTGTGAGTGTCAGAAATATTTATTATTTATTTATTTAGTATATAAAGCAAGAGAGAAATGACCGTAGTCTCGCGAGCTACGCGAACCGATGTGTGTTGAGTGCGCGGGCGCTCGCCAGCGCTCGTGGATGCCGAACAGGTTTGTTCGGCTGAGTTCGGGTCCCGCCGCCCCGTCGCTGGCGCGTAGAGGCGCGAACAGAGTACTTATGCATTATTTTAGAATATGGTTTTGTGGGCTTAATCATGGTGTCGAATCGAGTAATGCTATTTATTATGGTGTGCATGTTAGCTAACGTTATAGGATAAAAAAAATATTTATCTTGTAGATTCGAGTCTTTATCGTTGGTAGCATGCTAGCCCTGCTGGTATTCAGCATGCTCTTTGTGATTGATATAATTTTAGGGCTACAATTTTATTGTGCGAGTACGGGGCGCGGTTTCGACAGGATGACTGGTGGGTCACTTTTGAAAATCGATGACGTAATATTTTGAGATCCCACATGAAGAGAAAAAATATAATAAGTAATAAATATTAATTATTTACTGAGTAAACTTAACCTAAGAATTGATTACGCAACGCGTGGTTACTTTAGCGTTTGCAGCGATCCGCGTGCCAGGTCACGTGCTGGGATTGACTCAGGCGTAAGTAAAATAAATAGTAGCGAAATATTATTTATTTCTAGGAGACTAGCTTTATCCCGCAACTTCGTATGCGTTTAACTACCCTTCTCGTGGAAATATCAGAAACTATACAACCAGACACCCACTGAAAGAACCTTTATACCAAGTATCACACCCATGCACTCAAGGAATAAGTTTTTTTCATACAAACTAAAAATCATATATTTCCCGTGCCCGTGGGAATTTTGGGAATTTTTTTCGTAGCACAACCAGTCACTCTTTGAAGAACCTTCATGCCAAGTATCACATCCGTACACTCAAGGAATAAGATTTTTCATACAAACTAAAAAGTCCAACCACTTTCCGTGGGAATTTCGGGAATTCCTTCCATAATACAAACAGACACTTATTGAGGAACCTTTATATCAAGTATCACATCCGTGCACTCAAGGGATGGGATTTTTTCATACAAAATAAAACATCATATATTTCCCGTTCCCGTAATAATTTCGGAAATTCCTTTCACCAGACACACATTGAAAAACCTTTACGCCAAGTTTCACATCGGTGCACTCAAGGAATAAGATTTTTCATACAAACTAAAAAGTCCTATATTTCCCGTTCCCGTGGGAATTTCGGGAATTCCTTTCTTAGTGCACCCCTACATCCCCTAAAGAATGTATATTCCAAATTTCGCCCAGTAGCTACGGCTGTACGTTGTCTGTCACTCAGTACCTCAGTCACTCGGTCAGTAACGGAACAGTTTTATATATATTGATTGATTCAAGTGAAAAATTAAGTACCTACTTTTATTACATAATTATGATTACAATCGAGTACAGAGTTCTCTCCTTCAGTATCTAAAATTTGTCACCAGTCACTCCGTATACAAAAGCGGGGCGGCGCGTGGCGCAGGCGTTATTGTGTGAAACCTCGCCCGGGCCCGCGTAACGCAGTTTTGGCCCTAAAAATATATATTTGTGAAATTATGTTTTGGCATAAGTAATAGTTTTTGTAGTAAAAATTTGTATTTTGTATTATTTGGAGTTTATTGAATGATAAATGCATCAAGTATTATGATGTCAATTGTTGTTTTTCATCCTAATAAATAATAGTTTTTTGTCAAATGATTGGATACCACTGATATTATGTATTTCCTCGTAAGTTTAGACAAACAATGTTTATTGTTTATGCCTTTTGTATATACCTTTATATTTTCTTTATCTAAATAGGTAATACTGTATGAGTAAATAATTATTTAGAGTTAATATGTTGTTATTTGCAATTAACTATGTGTATAATTTTGTTACTGATTGAATCTGATGGCAAAAAGGGAAAAAAGAAATTGATGCTAGCAATGCAGAGGAAATTTAAGTAAAACGTTTAAAGGAAAGAACAGTGGCAGGATTTTGTCTGGGTTGTTTTGGAATACTTAGATGTCAAAAAAACGAAACTATTTGAATTATTTTTCTACGATTTTTATTCTTCTACTTTACTTCTTCTCGTTAGAGCCGGAGTTATTTATAAAGATAAAAAGCATATCAACCGATTAGGAACTAGATATTTGATGTTACCCAATTATTGCCGTAGATGGCGTGACAGAAAATATGATGAGATCAAAAATCTGCATCGATTATTTAGTTATAAATACATAACATCGATATATGTTTCATTTCGGCTTTCCCGAATGAAAATAGACTCACTTGTAGACTCTGGAACAAAGAATATTGGTCACCGTCCATACATTCAAAAACCTGTCACTTAAATTCTTTTATTGACCCCGTCTTGTATTCGTTGGTGGTTCAAACGGTTGTTTATTGTATTAAATATCTAAATATAATCAATATTTTTGAATTCGATGCAGAAATAAAATTATTTCATAAAATAAATACATAGCCCCTACCCGTCAATGTCAGACGTCAATTCAGACTCAGACTTATAAAACTTACAATTCTGTTAGTTTCGCAGCCGGATAGTATCAAATATCAGGATAGTAGCTTAATCCTTGCGTAATAATAAGCCTACTGCAATGTAAAAAGAATTAACATAATAAACAAGGCACACAAAGGACTGCAAGAAAATACATATCAATCAAATCTGACGTAGAGGTCTGATTGATCTATGTGAGTTACAGAACCCGCATCTCATATCTTATAGCTAAGTTCAGCTTTAATGTTTAATTACAATGAAAAAAAGTATGTGTTTATTGTCATAGCAAAGATCATGTAAAAATTAAAATACTATTATTTTAATATTTACATGATCTTTGCTCAAATATCATTTTTAGTTTCGGCCCTTCATAGGGTTGATTTCTGTAAAACTTAAAAAAATAGATTGGCTGCGTTCAAAAACAATAATTCTCGAAAATATTTAAAAATTATTTTCTTTTTTCCATGCACTGTCTGATCACGGTTTTAATTGCTTTAAAATCAGTAATAAATCTAAGTTTTTTTGCCATATATTTGAAACTAAGACGCATCTTTCGGCTATCAATCACTACAATCAGTTGACAGGTCATAATTCGCCTGCCTTCTTTCGAACCTTTAAACATATTTTTATTACGGGACGCATCTATTTAACATAAGACAATTTCTTGCATGGAGACCTGGCATCGTTCTGTGAAGCCAAACTAAAAACAATTCCTCGTTCAGTCGACGGATGACATTGTTTTTGTTGCCATATGAAAATCGCTATTTTTGAAACTTTTTTGCCATCAGATCCTAGGTAGACCCATACCTACCTATCGTATAATTACGAAGGTTGAGTAGCTCGTGGTGGTAGCTACTTGCAGATATTACATAAAAGTAAAGTTAAAAATGTACAAAAGGCTGTGTCAAAAAATTGTAATTGAATCTGAACTCTATGCCCTCGACATTAAGTTAAAATTTGGTTGGGGAAATTTGACAGGTTTGTTACGCTAGTTCTGCTGCTTAAGCAATTCATTGTAGGCAAATTTTGGTTATAAAGTAAAAGCAATAAATATTTAAGGTTAACTTAAATAAAACACTTTTTAACAGACTTGACATTTCTTTAATGGACGACCACTTTGGCGATGATGTAAACCTGTCTGCCTCAGACGCCAGTGGCTGTGGGATCGATTCCCGCACGGAACAAGAAAAAAAAATGTTCCGTGTCTGGGTGTTTATCTTTTTATGTATTTATATTCTAGGTAGTACATGTACCCTAGTTCGCTACATGGTATCCCATAATACAAGCTATGCTTACTTTGGGGCCATGTAGTTGGTGTGACAGTCTGGGGATTTTATTTACTTATTTTTATTTAAAAAAAGTGTTTTATTCAAAATATTTAAGTCTTTCAAAGAAAGGGTATTAATTTCTAAGTGTTAATCTGTAAAACATTGTTCCATGCCTTGTAGTATCTTCCATAACCATGCGTGCATTATTTTATTTTAGTAGAAACATAATATCATAGGTTGACATTTTATATTTTTAGACTGGCATAATGTGTTTTTGTCAAATGATTAAAAAATAACTCTGACGCGTCACAATATTGGCTCAACTTGTCAAAAAGGAAAATAAACTTTTCTAGCGAACAACTGTGTTTTTTTATTAACTATTACAGCAATATCCAGTTGAATATAATCAAAAATGTCTGATCCTGTGCCAAGGAATGCTAAGTCCACTAAGACTAAACTCGAAATGTCGAGTCGGAGTGATTTGGATACTACTAAACGAAATTCTAAGATAAGTACGGGGATGCCAACTGTGAATTCTCATTTTCTTATCGCCTCGGAAAGACTTGATAAGTTGACTCGGCGGGTGATAGCGCCGTACGCTCAGATCGAGCGAAAGGGACAGAAGAGCGAAGAACGAAAGGGCTCGTACTTGGATATAAACCGGTTTAATGTATTCTTGGATGATACGGTGGACTTGGACTCGTTGCTGTATGAAACTGCTATGGTTCTGAAAACTATTACTCGTAGTTCAGGTGAGAAATAAATGCTGTAATGGTAAATATATGCGTTAATTAATAAAACGGGCTCAAGTGTGAGCGCGAGCTTAAGTTGCCACAACTCAAATCAGTTTCGTACTTTAACTGTTGTAATGCTGTTACTTTTCCTGTTCGCCCCTGGATAAACGTGTAAATCCGACTGCCTCGCGACCACCCTTCATATAAAATCTGCTGTCAGATATGACAGCTCCGCCGGCGGTGATTTGTTCCGGCAATATTTTATGAAACCCAGCTATTTCCTAAGCACGTGTTTTTTCATCTTCGACCTCATCTTCACCTCATCAGTTGAGATTGAGGTGAAACGCTCGCTTAGTGTATAATAATAATAAATTGTGAATAAATACATATTAGGATACTTTTTTCCCCGGTTAGGTTGGTATGCTCCCTTACTGTCTTAGAATTTTTCGAGGGTCCAAGCCGTGGGTGGATGTTGCCGAAATGGCTTCTCACAGTACCACAACCACTGTACCCATATCGAAATATAATCTACATACAACGCAAGGTACCGAGATGGTTTAATCTGATAAGAATAGCCCAGCTTGTTGAATAATGCCACAAATTCGGATGATCCCCGCTCGGCTGTACCTAAGCGGGAGGAAGCTTTCAGGTCCACCTGGCTAGTGTACACCCTTTATAGGTACCTTTATAAAGCCAACTATACCACTCCCGCATTATATTTTCAAGATTTTTGTTAAAGAGCCAGTTTTTTTCTGATCTGTTTCGACTTCATGGGCGAGATTCAGCAGCGTTTATTATTTCTACGCCCAAGAAGTCAACGATAGTGTAATTGTTTCTCTTTTTGCAGGAGTGTTTGTGTACACGGTGAATTCTCTGAAGAACGAGATAGTCCTGATGCCGCATTACACCAAAGACCCTGGCAGACACGAAGTTAATGTTCCTATCGGTAAGATTGTTGTTAAAAAGTAATGATCGATTGTTGGAGGAATAACAATTTTTTTGTTACATTGTATTTTGATGAAGCATGATATTAAATAAAATACCAAAGGCTATTATCTCGTAAGAATGGATGAAGTTGATGCTGCCCCGCACCCTGTGCACCAGGAATGCGTACCGTTTCCGCATAGTTGTGTAGAAGCAGTCTACCCTCGCTTCTGCAAACATCCCTGAAGCGCTGCAGTACTAGCCCCATTAGCATCCTGAATGTGTTATTGAACTGGACCTGTAGAGCGTTGTGCACAGGGACCGTTGGCCTACAGGCTGCAGGTGTAAAAAATAGTGCAGCAAGCTCTGAAGAAAGTAATCTTTTCATTTTTTGAGCACCGCGAGAGCCTGCGGGCAAACATATTCACTCTTACCGATGACGAGGTGGTTTTAGTTCATAAACCACTAAGCTGCCGGTTGGTGGATGTCAGAATTTTTAGGGCTCTGAAACGGCCTTGAAAAAACCCTAGGGACTATTGTACCTACACAGGTGTACAGCACCCGGGACCGACTGCTTAACATGCGGTCCGAAGCACGGAGTCGTCTTGAGAATAATAAATAAATAAATAAAATCCCCAGACAATCACACAAACTACATGGCCCCAAACTAAGCAGAGCTTTTGATATGGGTTACCATGTAGCGAACAAGGGGGGAACCTAGAATAAAAATACATATGAGTAGGTATAGGTAAACGCCCAGACCCGGAACATATTTTTTCTTGTTCCGTGCGGGAATCGAACCCGCTACCACTGGCGCCTGAGGCAAACAGTGTTACTCCATCGCCAAAGTGGTCGTCGAAATAAATGATCGACGGTCACCCATTCTTGTACCGACCGAGCTGATCCCCTGGCAAATAATTCAATGCAGTAAAGTGGCAGTTCCAGTGCGCCCACTTTAGGGAAGAAAATAAATAGTGATGTGGTTTAATTAATGATGTAGTTATTTTTGGATAATAATATCGTAATGTATAGTGTAGTGGTTTTCTACAGTGATGTGATGAGTGAGAGATGAGGGATGGTAAGAAACAAACCCAAAGATAGTCGATCTAACACTGAACTTTATTCATTATTTAATCTTAAAGGTAAACTATAAATATAAGCATAAATTTGTAAGTTATTAGTTAGCGTTATAATAACCTACATTAAAAGTCGATTACTTGACATTTCAAGTGGCATCATAACCTAGTAACATAGAGACCTATTGTACAGCTGCTTCCCTGTACATTCTGCCCACTCAAAAGAAATGGATATAAGACAAGGTTAAATTATCACAACATAAAATTTTACAAGAAATCAACATACTTAAACAAACTTAATTGAAATTGAAAACTTATATATTTTACACGACATATTATTCTAAAATCTTAAATATTTCATTATCTCTATTCTAAGTTTAAACTATATTCGTAGCCGGGATATCCAATCGTACGGCTCGCGGACGGGGTACTGCATAAGTGGCCGTCGCCTGTCCGTCGCTGGTCGCGATCACCGCCATCTGGATCGGAGGTTCAGTAGAGCTCGGCGTTCTCATTCCCAGGGCTCTCTTGCCTTTGCGCCGTCGCATGACTAAGCAAACGGCTCCAGTGACTATTATCAGTCCCAATATGCTATAGAGAACTGAATATTGATGAACATCGTGTACGCTGAGGGTGACACCTTCTTGCTCTTTGATGTAGTTTATCTGGTTTTGCATACGGCGCCATGTTTCCTGGTGATCTTCTGGATTAGGTTGTTGAAAGATTGGAGTATAAAGTGAGGAGTTCAATATTGAGTTTAATATCGATATCTCTGGCAATATAGGAATCTCACCTTGAACCTGGGCGCGGCTCAAATAGTTATTGTGACCTGTAATAGAGAACGTGTCACTCTTTATAATACAGCCTGGTCCAATGTCTAGAAGGCCGTTTCCAGTCAATGACTTTATAACCATTCCAACGTCAGGGCAAAATATGCGCACTACGCATTTCCCACAGCAAGTGAATAACCACCTGTTATCGCGGTGTAACTTGATCCATCGCTCGTGGCACGGCGTCGTCTTTGTGCTACACATTGTTTTAATAATAATAATAATAATAAACTCATTTATTTCGGGTGGCATAGACCCATAGTAATAATTAAAATAAACAATTTCTTTAAGTAAAATAATAAAATATTGAATTAAATTAAATCATAACTAAAGCACATTTTGAATAAATAATCACAAAATTAAAAGAAAAGCAAATAATCTAAATAATTAAATGAAATAATCTTGAATATAATAAATACAATAATTAAATTAATTAAAACATTATTGACTCTCATTTAAAATAAATTAAAATTATTAAAAACACAAAATTAAATTAAAATTAAAAAGAAGTCCAATAATCTGAATAATTAAATGTAACAATTTGATAAAAAATCATTCAACCTATATTGAAAAATGGTTAGTAGAACAATAGGTGACTTAAAAACTATTGTTAGTAGGCATACGGATTTTTAAGAGATAAATGTAGGTTCTCCCAATGGCACAGTATCTGGGAGTCCCAACGATCAATAAAAACCCTCAGGAGACTATTGCGGCTGGCGCGGAGCCGTGCAGACAGGGAGGCGCAACGTTTTCTTACAATAGCGAAAAAATCATCCGTGTGCGCCTCTGCAAACATACCTGAAGCACTGCAGCGCCGCGACAGCCCCAACAGGATCCTGAAGGCATTATTATATTGGACTCGTAGGTCACTGTATATCCGCTTAGTGTATCTGACCCAGAGACCGCAGGTGTAAAAAGATTGACAGAATGCTTTGAATAACAAAATTTTAACTAACTTCGTACACCGGGCAAATCTCCGTGCCAGCATGTTGCAGCGGACAGCCAGCGACCTACGCTCCCTCTCCACATCTAAGTTGTCACACAGATCTTCGGTGACCCAATGACCCAAGTATTTAAATTTGTGCACCCTTCGAAGTGGAGTACCACACAGCGAAACTACAGGTACATAACTGTATGTTTTAGTGCCGGATTTGAAAATCATTATTTCACTTTTATTGCCGTTGTACTTGAGCCCATGGGTTTCCGCATAAGTCTCGCACTTAGCCAAGAGCTTCATTATGCCACCAATTGATGGACTCAGCAGCACCATATCATCAGCATAACTAATATTATTTAAACATACATCGTCTATGTGACATCCTACCCGGGTGCTGCTGAGTTCACCGATCAGCTTGTTAATATACAGGTTGAAGAGGCGGGGCGAGCTGAGCCCGCCCTGTCTCACCCCGCATCCCAACCTGTACATATCTGAGTGCACTCCCGCCCACCCTACACTGTTGTTCTGATTGCAATACCAATAGCGTAAAATCTCAATTATTTCAGGAGGTAAAGTAGTCTCCTCACGAAGCTTTTGCCACAGTACATTATATGACACGAGGTCAAAAGCTTTTGACAAGTCCAAAAAACATGCGAAGACTGGCGTTTGTCTGTCCGTGTAGTACTGTATAGTCTGCTTGAGACACAAGATAGCGGTTTCAGTGGAGAGTCCAGCGCGAAAGCCAAATTGGGCGTCATGTAGTTGAATATGTTTAGCAAGTTGTTTCTCAAGCAGACTATCAAGCACCTTTGCGATTACTGTGGCCAGCGAGATTGGCCTATAGTTACTCAATTCAGAGGCGTCCCCGGTTTTATTTTTAATTATAGGTGCAACAATTGTATACATAAGCTCCTGAGGTAAGTATCGGTGAACAAGACACAAGTTAAAAAACAAAGCCAAAGTTCTAGCTAAGTGCGGTCCAGCGTTCTTCAGGTGTTCGATGCTAAGACCATCGTGTCCTGGGGACTTCCCCCTTACCATCTTACTAATTACAGAAGCTACTTCCTTAGCAGCGAACCTGATGGGTGGTTCACCCGACTCGCCCTTAGCATCGACCACCTGGGTCATACCCGCCAAAGGAGACTGCACCGTAAAGTGCTGGCGAAACTTATTAGCTATCTCCTTTGGGTCAGATGCGCCAGCGACGCTCACAGGTAAGGTCGGCTTTGCGTTCAGTTTATTAATAGACTTCCAAAAAGGTCCGAATTGTTTTTTAGAATGTCTATTGGCTAATATATCCATCTTAATTTGATCTTCATTTTTTTGACAAAACTTTAATTTAGCTTTGAAGATCCTTTTGGTTTCACACATATTATTATATATAGTTCCACTGGTAGGTTTTCCATATAGAAGCCATATTTGATAGCATTGCCGAGCCCCCCTGTGCGCAGCACTGACGTGTTCGTTCCACCCTATGACACGATGACGCCTTTTCCTTTGAAAATTATTAACGGATGATAAGATGGCTCCTTCCTTTAAAATATCTATTATATTTTTATACATGTCATCCAAAATTAAAAAATGATTTTTATTATTACATATATTTTTTACACAATCAATACATTCATTTGGAAAATCAATTAATTTAAGTTTATTATTACAGAACTGTGAATATTTATTAGTTTGTTGCAAATCTCTTTCACCCCATCTTACCTTGTTACATAATGAAGGTGCTTTAGTAATCTTAGGACAAACTATTTCAATATTGCATTCAAAAACTACAGGAAGGTGGTCGGATGCATAAACGTCGTACAATACACATGCTTTCTCAAATAATAATTTGGCTGCGCTTGTAACCACACAGTGGTCTAACCACCTGCGCGAACCACTAGCCTGACACACATATGTATACGTATCCTTAGGTAAAATATCATAGTCAATACACACCCACTCCTCTGGTCCCGCACACATTAACTGTAATTCCCTGAAAAAACGTTCACCGGGATGCGCGTTATAGTCTCCTAGAATTAAGGCGGTCTCCACATTTAAACTTTCTATGATCGCATTTATTTCACTGAGACAATGTGTAAACTCTATTAAACTGTCACTTTTATTATTATCAAACGGCATATAAACTGAAAAAACTAATATATACCGGTTTTCACACACTATTTTTATACCTACTATCCGGTTATTCTTACACGGTATCACAGACACTGTTGGAAAAGCCGATTTTTTCCATAACAAGGCCACTCCGCCATAAGGTCTTCCTAGCACCATTCCCGCTGTGGTATCAATTGCCGATTTCCCCGTGTATGCAAAATCCTCATCTAAATCGCCAAGGTGATTCAAGTCATGCGGCCACATCCAAGTCTCTTGTAGGGCGAGGATATCCGTAGACTTGCACAGCCTCCGTATACATTCTGTAGACCGTTTTACACCTTTACAATTAAACGTAGCCAATTTTATGTTTCGATAAATGTTACTGTCCATATTATAATTATTATGTTTCTGTCGATATCAGAGGTGCTCCTCTGTCTAACTTTTAAAAAAATATAAATCGACGGAATGTTATTCCCTCGGGCCACAGTTTATCATCTAAAAATGTACTTATTTTATGTTTTGATACATTAACTTTGAATGCATTGTAGTCCCTTTCAATCTTCATATTATTTTTTTCCAAAGTAACAATTTCTTGAGTCTTATTTTTTATGTATTCACAAATGTCTTTTTCCGTCGTTTGCTTGTTTACGTTAGATATAAAGAGCGGTATTTTTGACTCAGCTGCTTTAAAGTTACCGGTAGGCGAAGAATTAGCTATTCCCATCATACCCGTAAACCGATTCCTTAATTTTCGTTTTTGAACTAAGGTCCATTCCTCGTCATTCTTTATTTCCTTCCAAATACCATTCTTAGCAACCTCCGCCATTGTCAGCTGTTTCTTGTTTACATTGAAACGGTTATTCTCCAATACAGTTGAGTCCATAGGAGCGAAAGGGATCGCTGCATCGCTGTTGGAGTTCGTGCGAGAGAGAGGACGATATGTCGGTCCATTGCTAACTTCACCTAGGCTGGCATCAGAGCGGGCGCTAGGGCAAAAAACGATACCCGCGCTGGCGGCGGCCGCGCTGCAATTTTCGTCAACCGGTAATTGGTCGCATACGGGCTGTAGTCCTATGGGGCCACTGTCATACAGATACCCTCCTCTTTTTGAGTTTACATTTTTGTTGTAAAAAGAAATAGGAGTTTTTTCTGATTTCAATTCATGTTTCATGTTTTCCAGCTCCTCCTTCGTGGCATAGTTATTTTTAATATCTTTAATATCAGCCTGAATCAACAACAAATCCTTAAGCAATTTCGTCACGTCAACGTGATCGAAACTTATCGGAGGAAGTTTATTCAAATTGTAGGCAACAAAAACAGGTAAACTTTCAGGGTGCGTTGTTTTAAACACTGTTATGATATCTTCCAAGTCTTTATGTTTCTTTTCTTTCCGTCGTGATATACATTTTTGATTTTTTTCTAAACAGGTGAACAATAATTTCTTTGCTTCATCAACCTCCTCCTCGTTAAAAGCCGTCTCACAAATGCGTAACAAACTTTCGTTGGTCATAACATCGTGCTTTTCTCGGATAAATGCTAGAACTTCCGAGATTACGACATTGCAATTTGAACATTTTAACGTACTCGTACACATGACTACACTTGTTACGTCGACCGCTTCTGACGGCGTTCGCGCGCAAACTGTTTTGTTATGAATGCTCACGTTACAAATTGAATGAGTCAATTGTAATTCATAAATAGGTTTATTTATAGAGCATAATATTGTGTTTGTTTGTATGTGTACACAGCTCTGAACATCTGTTTCTGTTAGAGTAAGCAGCAAGTCCTTTTGTAGGTTGTATGCAATGTACGGGAAACTAAATTCTACCGTAAACGAATTTTGAGGTAGGCTGATAACCTTGTCCAACTCGAAAGCCTCCTTGTTAACAAGTGGGATCTTGACTTCGATAATCAAGTAGGATACGCCAATGGCAGCGGAAATCTTAATTAATTTATACAGCTCTATATAATCTTGTGCGTCGGCAGGCAAAGTCAGGTCCTCGGGTATGTGGCGGTATATAATATTAAGCTGTTCATCCAGTTGCTCTGGCGGTAATAAATGTGTGTTTATGTGACCTTGAGTGATGTCAGTCAAAGTTCTAATTATATATTCTTGCATTTTTCGTATGTTGCTAATAACGATCATCGCTGAGAGGGATGCTGATAATATGGTTAACTCGTTGCTCGTTTCTGCCCTTAAACGATTTGTAACAAGTGTAATATTCTGGAGATATTTTTGAACCATTCCGAACTGTTTGTTCATGATGGCTTCGTTTCTTTGCAGAATATTTGACTGAGCTTCGATAATATTTGTTTGATTCTTTAAGAGGGATTGTAGGTGGTTTTCATTGAGAGAGATTTTTTCTATGTCCTTCTCGTATTTCTTTGCAAAACGCTGATCAAGGACTCCAAATAGCTCTCGCGCTACATAACCCACGCCATCGATGAGACCTCTTTTCTGTCTTTTATTAGGTCGACTATTGAGTATACGGTTATAATGTTCGATTTCCGATAACTCGTGTCCTAATTGATAAACGATGCTTTTATATTGTATCGGTAGTGGGTCCGAGCGTATGGCCTGCTCTAAATGAGTAACGTAACTCTCTACGTGACGTAAGGCCGACCAATATGTCGTCACATTATAATATACGATTAACTTCCATTCGTCCCGTATGAGTTTCATGTCGTACATCTTATCAAAAAAGGTGTTTTGGTCCCCATTAAGTGTAGATATGTTGTACGAACACTGCCCCGGTGTGATAATAAACATTAAAATCACTATTAAAGCGTACATAAATGACCCTAAGGGGCTTCGCGTCTTGCTCCTTGGTTTGTGTTCGTTATCGTGACGTCGTCGGGCAGTGATGACGTTAACAGTAGTCGATGAGTTCGCGTCACGTAAAGGTGGTTGAGGGTATTCATCTTTTACGGGTAGCATTGATAGCTTCGTAATAGGCCTCATTAAGATCCCATTTTTCGTTTTTATGGATACAACTCGAACGTATCCATCCTTATTAGGGTGTACATCCACTACTCTGCCCATCGACCATTTACCTGGGGGCAGGTTTTCCTCCTTTATCAAAACGATGTCATCGATTTCGATGTTTTTTGTGGGTGTCCTCCACTTAGTTCGAACTTGCAATTGTTGTAAATAATCAATAGACCATTTCTTCCAAAATTGTTTGTTTATATCTTGCATCATCTGCCATCTGGTGGTCAAGCTCATGTGACCGGGGTCCGTCTGTGGTCTGGATACTAGTGGGCCACCAATAATGAAGTGTCCTGGAGATAGATATTCATCATCTGGGCTTTCACTCAAAGCAATTAGAGGCCGAGAGTTAAGGCAGGCTTCAATTTGATGAAGTATCGTAATAAACTCTTCATACGTGAGTTTCTGCTCGCCGATTACTCTCTTAAGGTGGTATTTGAAGCTTTTAACTGCCGCTTCCCATAATCCTCCTGCAGATGGGTTAGCTGGAGCGTTAAAATGCCACCGAATATCGTAGTCTCCGATACTGTTAAGAGCGTGAACATCGAGAGTTTGAATTATCTCAGCGTACTCTTTCTTCAATAGTTTGCTAGCTCCGATGAAATTTCGTCCCTGATCGCTATACATATGTTTTGGAGCTCCTCTTCTAGCACAAAAACGTCTGAATGCGGCTAGGAATCCCGGCGTAGAGAGATCAGAAACCAACTCTAAGTGAACTGCCTTTGTTGATAGGCATACGAACACTGCAACATAACCCTTATGGGTTCGCACGCCGCGGCCTTTGTTGGCTCTGATGTCAAAATGTCCGGTGAAATCAACCCCGGTATGAGTGAACGGGCGTGAAGGAGTGACACGGGGCTCTGGTAGATCGGCCATAATTTGTGTTCTTTTCTCTTCTCTGTAGCGCCGACAAGTCACGCACTTCCGGAGTTCCCTTTTTACAGAACGAAGACCGCTGATTATCCAGTATTTCTCTCGAATATACGATAACGTTAAGCTCGGTCCACCGTGTAGCGTGACAGAGTGAGCTTGATTTATTACGAGTTCGGTGAGCTTGCTGTTACTAGGTAAAATAATAGGGTGCTTAGCAGATTGACTGAGCATGGAGTTATTCAATCGCCCTCCGACTTTCAGCAGATCATCCCTGGGGTCTATGTATGCACATAGACTCGCTAATTTACTTTCCCTTTTTAATTTTCCGTGTGCCTTCAAATAAAATAAATCGTCTTCAAACTCGATAGATTGCGTAGCCTTGATAATGAAATTAAGCGAAGTTTGCATTTCAGAGGCTGTTAAATGGTTAAGTTGTGTAGTCTTTTTATTATGCAACCATTGCACAAAACGTGATAGCCAGCATATTGTTGTTGTTATACGTCGAATTGAACTACATTCATTTAGTAGTTTTATAAATAGCTCATTTTTATAACATACTACTGCATTCACGTGGATTTTCTTTGTTTCTATTAGTGGTACTTCATATTCATTTTTAATGATCCTGTTTGGATCTAATGTCGGTAACCATGACGGTCCACGCCACCATAAGGAATGCTGAGCCAGTTGTGACGAAGTGAGACCCCTGGTAGCGCAGTATGCAGCGTTTTCTTCAGATCGGACGTGGTGCCAAGACGATGATGGGATGATGCTAAGTATTGTACGAACTCTGTTGGCCACAAACTGTTTCCATCTATTGACATCTCCATGAAGCCAACCAAGCACCACCATGGAATCGGTCCACGCGTAGACCTGAGTATTTTGTTTAAAGGTTTCTTTTACTTTCTTAATGAGGCGTGATAGTAAAAGCGCTCCACAAAGCTCTAGTTTTGGAAGAGTCAATTTATTTTTAAAAGGTGCTAGCTTTGTTTTTGCGATCACTAGTGTTGATGTGGATTCGCCGTAAGGATTTTTTGTGACTACGTAAATTACACAACTGTATCCTTTCTCAGATGCATCAGAAAAGCCATGAATAATATAGTCTTTACCACCCAAGTAGCGTGGGATTTTGAATGTATTTATCTTTTGCATGTCATTTCTTAGTCGAATCCACTCTTTGTTAATATTTTCAGTAAGTGGTTTATCCCAATCAGCTGTTTCTTCTGTCCACGTACGTTGAAATAATAACTTAGCCCTTATCGTGATCGGAGAAAGCCAACCCAAGGGATCAAATATCTTCGATATTTTTGATAATAGTTGACGTTTAGTAATAATAGCGTCCCCTGTGTCATCTTCGAATTTATTTTGAAAAGAGAAAGAGTCGGATGAGGGGTTCCACTGTAGCCCCAATGTCTTCCGATCTTCAGAACACTTAAAGTGGAGGGGCATGTCACGCTGGTCAGCCGATAGATCCTTTGTGAGTTCATCGGAGTTATTAGACCATTTGCGTATGTTCATTCCAGCTCCTGCTAGTATCTCTATAATTTCTTGTTGTAGTCTTTTGGCTTCGGAGATTTTATCACAACCTGCCAACAGATCATCCATATAAAACGACGTCATCAAGGTCACAGCAGCTAAGGGAAACTTGTGTGCGTCGTCCATAGCCAACTGCCTCAAAGTACGCATAGCAAGATAAGGTGCTGCCTTTGTCCCGAAACTGATTGTTCGGAGTTGGTATTCTGTCAAAGGTACTTCCTGCGAGTTTCTCCATACGATTTTTTGAAGCTTTTGATCGGACTCTCTCAAAAAAATTCTGCAAAACATGCGTTCAATATCTGCTGTTATGACGTACTTGTGTTGCCGCCATACTAAGATGAGATGCTGGAGATCCTTTTGAAGGTTAGGACCCCGTTTCATCAAATCATTAAGACTATAGCCACTGGACGTTTTTGACGATGCATTAAAAACTGTTCTCAGTTTTGTTGTCGTGGACTCATGTTTCAACACGCCGTGATGAGGGAGATAGCACGATGGTTCACCCTTTTGTTTTGCTGGAACCATGTAACCCTGTTGTTCATAGCTTTGCATAAAATCTTTATATGCTGTGGCATATTCTTCATTTTTATGCAGCTTTTTCTCCAAGTTATAGAACTGTGCGACGGCCTTAGCTCGCGATGTACCGAGTTTCTTTTCGAATCCAGGATTCATCGGGAGCGCGACCTCGTACGCGAGCTGTTCACAGTATAGCTCATCTTGCGTTAACTCGGAGTTCGATTCGCTTATCTCTTCTAGCTCCCAATATTGAGATATGGCTGATAAGTCATTAATAACAACGTGACACTTAAATGTTTTCACATTGCCTGATAAGATCCAACCCAGCCTCGTCTGTTGGGCGATGGGTGCCATGTTAGGACCCTTTATGAGACCGCTCATGATTATATCGGAGTATATACTGGCATCTAGTAGCAGGTCTATGGGTCGGGAGACGTTATATTCAGGATCTGCCAGTTGTATGTGCTGCAAATGCGGCCAGGACTGTTTACTGAAAGTATTATTAGGTAAAAAGTTGTTTATGACGTTATTTATGACTAATGCTTGTGTTGTAAAGTCGTAGTCTTCATAAACCGACTGACATTCCAGGACAACAACTCCTTTCCCTTGCTTATTTCCATTCCCGATTCCGGATACGGATGCGTGATACCGCTGCCGAGGCAACCCTAATATCTGGGCGGCATTTTCAGATATAAGGGATATCTGTGAGCCCTGATCTAAGAGCGCCCTCATGGTAACATGGGTTCCATCGGCTGCCTTGACCTTGATTGACAAGGTCGTTAACAAGATCTCTTCGTTATCCGCAGCGACATGGTTAACGCAAAGGTCTCGGTTGTTATCTTGTCGTGACGTTATTTGAGGTTTCTGTGTTATTGGGGCGGTTGGAGAAACTGATGAATGTGCAGTCTCATTCGGTTGCTTTACATTGTTTAAATTCGCATACGCTTCATGTAACATGGTGTTATGGCCTTTTTCACAAACTCTGCATTTTTTCGTCGATGTACATATATTATCGTTGTGTGAGTATAAACAATTGTTGCATACACTCAATTTTATGACGGTCATCAGTCTGTCGTCTGAACTCAATTTATAGAATTTGCTGCATTTGTACAATAGATGACCTTTGTTACAAAGTGGGCACCTTGTAGTACAAGTGGCGGCAGCTTGATATTCTCGATTTTGAGGTTTTCCAAAACGATGACCCCCAAGTCGTGGTTGAAGATGTTTAAACGGCTTGCTATTAACGGTTTTATGTAGATCAGACTTGTAAAAAGGTGCCATAATCTCTTTATCTTTCTTGCTTATGGGCTCCAAAGCATTGAATTTGTCTTCGAGAAAATTCATAAGTTTAGATAGCGACGGTAAATCCCGTGGAGACTTTCGCGCTTCCTTGTAGTTGCTGTACGTCTCACTATCTAATTTTTTGGCAATGAGATGTACTAATAACGGGTCCCAGGTACTTGTATCTATACCTAGATTCTGTATCGCAAAGATGCACTCTCTAGTCGTGTCATAGAGTCGTCTTATCTCATGTGCCGATTGCTTATGCGCGACAGGTTGATTTATAAATATTTCAATCTGCTTAGTAAACAACAGTTGAGGGTTATTATATCTGTGAGTTATAATCTCCCATGCTGTTTCATAGTTTTCGGTTGAAATGTGTAAGTGATGAATTAGTCGCTCAGCATCTCCTCTCAGCCGTCCTTTCAAATGTTGCATTTTTTGTGCGTTGGTCAGGCTGTTGTTATTATGTATGGTCTCTACAAAGAGGTCATAGAATGTAGGCCACTGAGTGTATTTCCCCGTGAATATTGGGATGTCGACGTGTGGGGTTGCTTGTTGAAGATGCGCCGTAGAGGCCAGCTGGAGGTTAAGGGCTCTTTTCACCTCCTTGAATGATTTTTCGTACTTGAGGAACTCTTCATCATAATTGTAATCGGAGCCTTGTAAAATATTGTCAATCTTGAGGTGCAGAGCGTCGATTGCATTCCACCGTGTTTGGATGCTGCGTAGCTCATCTTCGAGTTCCCATTTGTCACGCATCTCATCAACTTTTAAGCTGTTTACTTGCCGTAGATACGCTCTAAAGTTGGTTCGTTGTAGGGATAGCAGCTCAGCTACCGGCCCTTGGAGTGTTGTTATTGGCGTCGGGGGTATAGGTCGCCCTCTCGACGTAGAAGCCTCTCTCTGATCGGAATCTGACTGAATCCTAGACTTCTCTTCTCGTCTGGTTGGAGTTAGTTGAAAGGTCTCGATTATTGGAGCAAATGACGCGATTTTGTTACGCACTGCATCAAAGTATACTTTTGCTTGTTGAAACTGGTTTTCAATGAAATAAGGTTCTTTGTCATTCTCAAAGTCGGATAATTTATGGTTGTTGACTTGGAACTCTCCCCATAGTCTGTCAATTGAGTCGAGTCTTTCATCCAAGTATGTACGAGTCTTCCGGCTTTGAGAATCTTTACTGAAGTTTCTTTCTACCTTCTTGATAGCTTCAATGATTTCTTGTTGTCGCTGAAGAAGGCTCTCCATTTTGTTCACGTGTGTAGCGTTAAACCTCTTAGGAAGCAGAGAGTTTATGTAGGTACGCTGGACGTCGCTTGAGCTTTATGTAACTGATATGTCACTCAATAAATACTGATCTTTTTCTCAGTATATGTGGATACGCAGTGGTCAATTTTACTCTATGTCTTCGTGAACCCAGCACGACTTTTCGCACCTTCTCAATTTTAACTGGGGGATCTCGCTTGTGAGAAGCCAGAAAAACCGATTCGCATTCGTACGGATCCACTAGGAACACAAAGTAGTGTAAGCGTTAATCCACTGTGTCTTGCTGTACATACCCCAAATGTTCGATGGAGTTTCACAGGTTCGACGTAGTTCACGGTAGTCTTCGATTGTGGTTTTAAGTCGCGGCTTCGTTGAGAGACAGGGGCAGGTTCTGGTCTTCGTTAACTTGTCTTGTCCGTTCACTCGACGAATAGTCTATAGTACGACTGTATTTCTTGCAGCTGATGGCAAGTAGTTGACTGGATATCTCGCCGTCGAATGTTTTCCAGGTGAATATCCTTCCTTGCGGTCCCGGAGTTCCAGGTAATCACTCTCTCTAAATTGTTGTTATGCGCCTTCTCAATTTTAACTGGGGGATCTCGCTGGTGAGAAGCCAGTAAAACCGAATCGCCAACAATGTTCGAAAGAAATAATTACCAGAAACTTAGTCAAGTGGGACTGCTGGTACTGTTCGCTCGAAGGACCAATTACTGTATTCTTCGATTATGACGATCATTTACTTCGATGCTCGAAGGGCCAATTACTGTAGTCTTCATATAATCGGCTCGAAGGACCATTTACTGTAGTGGGTTTCTACAGTGATGTGATGAGTGAGAGATGAGGGATGGTAAGAAACAAACCCAAAGATAGTCGATCTAACACTGAACTTTATTCATTATTTAATCTTAAAGGTAAACTATAAATATAAGCATAAATTTGTAAGTTATTAGTTAGCGTTATAATAACCTACATTAAAAGTCGATTACTCGACATTTCAAGTGGCATCATAACCTAGTAACATAGAGACCTATTGTACAGCTGCTTCCCTGTACATATAGAAAAATATATTTTGGCTTACAAGACATTTCTTTTTTCATGATGCTGTTAGCAAAAGGCAACTATTCTTGAATATTAATTTTTAACGACAAAAGGAATTTAAAAATTAAAAACTTATCGAGTCGATTTCACTTCTACTGTAACCTTTGTAAAGCTCTAGGTATGTGTGGTAGTTAATTATTTTCATTAAAGTAACTTTGAAGATAATGTACCTTCATACTTCAAATTCAATTATTTGAAAAGTGCTTTAAAATTTTATGAATGAATTTCAACAAAGATTCATTCATTTTCATTCAGTATCTACGCTACGAAGTTTTTAACTGGTATCATTATTTTTTCCAACTGTCAGTTTAGTGCATTGAATTATTTGCCAGGGTATAGGTATGGGTAAATAATTTTGACTTTTATTCTATTCCTAGAGGAGGGCCAGACAGCCGCAGCTCACGCGGCGATGACCAAGGAGCACCTGCTCATCTCAGACGTGCAGCGCGACCATCGCTTCGCGGACGGTCTGCGCTGGATCGACGCCAAGACTGCGCTGTGCATGCCCATTGTCAAGCCAGACGGAGATTGCTACGCCGTGCTGGAACTTTACAGAACCTTTTCAGAGCCTTATGATGAGGTAGTTGAATTGTTTTCGAATTATTTTCGTGACAGTTCTCATTTTCCATTACGCGCAAACTATTTACAACCAATAAAATTTAAATTGGCGCGTTAAGAAAATAAAAACTACGTCAATAAAGTTGTTTATTTTAAAATTATAAATTGAACTATTAATAAAGTTTAATTGTTATTATGAACTGTTAATAAATTAAGTAAATGTCATAAAAATATTCATCTTAAATAGACAGATTCGAAGAAACGGAACGTTCAGTTGGTAGTGATTGACTACTACTGAATCGACATTGAATCGATGAATATGAGCGGCAATCTTGTAATCAGAAGTTTGTATAAATTTTTTTCACCAAGTGATACGATACGTCAAAGCCATCGAATGGAAGATCGAACAATTTCATTACGGCAACGTCACAAAGATTGTCAATTTTGAACTGTCACAGAAACCACTTGAAAAGAATTTAACTAAAGTTATGTAGGTATTATGAGTTAATTGATCTAAGCTAGATTTTATGTAATTGAAGCTGCCTCTTTTTTAAGTTAGGTATGTCACCCATTTTGTTGAATGGGTGACATACCATTCACATAACATTCTGTCAATAAGTTTATTTAATGGTTTCTATGAAAAGGAAATGTGACAGATAGAGAGGCTGGCAATCAAAATATTCCTACTACGATGTTGGTACGTTGGTACTTACTTACTAACTTAAAATCTTTAAGTGCCTGAACCGATACTAAAATAAATGCGCTTCAATAATTTTTGCACTTTTTTAAGTCTAGTAAAAATTGTCAGATTTATCTGAACTTACCAGGTGGTCTTACTAAGCGAGGTGAAGGGACCCCGTCGTCGGGATACGTCTTCCGAATAATCAACGAATGCAGAGTATTAAAAAGCTGACTTCACTAACATTTATAAATCCTTGTTAAAACATTGTCTGAAGTGTATGGTCATCAACGTCAATATTCTCCGTTTCACAAATAATATTTCGAAAATTTCAAATTTTTCAAAAAGTGCTTAATCGATTTCAATGAAATTTGTATGGGAAGTATTCTGAATACTTCCCATATAAATTTCATTGCGCCTAATACTCGATTATGGCAAGCAAAATTATACCGAATAAGGCTCGTCTTGCCGTACTTGAGGAAGCTTTGGCGCTAATACTTATGTATGGTACTGAATCTTGGGTTTGGCAAAAGAGACAGGAAAGCAAGAGATGAGAGCTTTGAGGAGTATGCTTGGAGTGAAATTGAGTCATAGGGTGCGCAATCGTAGCAATTGGTGTTACCTTGTCTCTGCCTACCCCAAAGGGAGACAGGCGTGAGGTTACGTATGTATGTATTTATTATTTTTTGATTGAAAACGCCTTACTAAAAAGACACCTTCATTTTTGACCAGATCTTTTGCCAGGACTTAACGCTTGACTACACTTCCAGAACACGGTATACACGGTGCTCAGCATGGCCTGCTGGGCGGGGGCGGCCGTGCACCAGGCGCAGGCGAGGGTCACGCTGCAGAAGAAGGCTCTTCTCAACACGGAGCTCATTACGCTGCTGCAGTCCTACTTCTGCGATATCGCTTCTATTGATACTATGCTCACGGATATGCTGGTAAGGGTATTTTTATACATCTACAGTTGTATCCGTTTATTATGACATCGAAGGGAAATAAGAAACAAGTCATACTAAACGGACGTCATACAAAGCATAGGTAGTGCAAGAATAAATAAACTATTTAAGTTAGTATATTATTTATTTTAATAGAAAGGAATAAAATAGAGATAAATCAAAATAGATATTAATAAGTAGACTCAATAAGTAAATCTACGCTCTGAGAGTCAAATCAAAAGAGCCTTTCACGCGCCCAAAGTCTTTGGGTACAACGTATAACTCTCCCGAACACTGCCAAAGGTGTTAGAAATCATACGGTCGGACACTATAGGGGAAGTCATTATATCCGATTTAATTATTTAATTTATATGAAAACCAACCTTCACTGTGTAAACACGTCATAATAAGTGGTTGGTCAATATAAGCGGAGTCATAATAAACGGATTCTACTGTAATATAGTTAGGACGTTTGTACTCCGTGCCATTTAGTAGAAAGTAATCATGAGGACTAAGATGATAGTACACCATCAATGAAAAAAAAATCCCCAGACAATCACACCAACTACATGGCCTCAAAGTAAGCGAAGCTTGTGGTATGAGATACCATTTAGCGAACTAGGGGCGAACCTAGAATATAAATACATACCTATATAGACACAGATGAACACCCAGACCCGCAACCACTGGTTCCTGAGGCAGATAGGAAAACTCATCGCCAAATTGGTCGAATACAATATACCTATATATACGTTTAGCCTCCAGGCTACCTGGTAAAAAGTAAACATGGGGACTGGGATGGTCCATCCGTGAGAAACCCACTAACTTGACACTTAAAAGTACCAGGGTCATTACATGATTAGGAAACCCCTGGCAACCCTTATCGAAAAGGAACTGTCGACGTGATATATTTGACTTTCCCAAAGCTGGCTATCGATAACTGGATTCATTTGTTGCTAGATAGGTAGCATCAGTGAATGGAAAAAACATGGAATTGTAACTGAAACGAATATTCAGATTCGATTGAGTAGCTTGTCACTTTTTGTGGCGGTTTTAATACGAAAATTAAAGGGGCATTTATATTTGCGTCGTAGAAGATTAAAGAAAGTTTACTCAAGCCAGTGACCATTCTTTGACGTTATGATGTTGCCAAATAGCATTTATAAATTTATAATTTTTTTTAAATAAATTTAGTTATTTCTCTAACAATAATATTTTACTTACACAGTACTATAATTAAAAACTACCTATATTATAAGTGGTAATCCAATTTAGGTTTTGAAGTGGGAGACCGGTGCCTCATTTAGGTTTCCCTGTACTAGGGAAATTACGACGGCATGGTAATTTTTATTCACATAAAGTTATGTTAATAAAAAGTTACTACAGTGTATGTTAGAGTATTAGTTTTACTAATATTATAATAAATGTGAAAATCCTTTATGAAGACATGGTTGGATTCATCATCATCATTCATCACAACTCTTTGTAATGAGCCCACTGCAGGGCATGAGTCTCTCCCCTGGGTGAAGAGGAGGTATAAGGCCATAATCCACCAAGCTGGCCCAGTGCTGGGTGGTGGATGCCAGAATTTTTAGGGCGCCTAGATGGCTTCTGACAAACCCTCACGACTACTGTATACAAGTATACAGCACCCGGGACCGACTGCTTAACGTGCACTCCGAAGCACGGAAGTCATCGTGAGATATGAATGGTCGGCGGTCACCCATCCAAGCACCGACCGCGCCGAACGTTGCTTGACCTGTGATATCGTATGATACACACAGTAACCACGGCGCCACGACGACTTCTATGGTTGGATGTTTGTTCCTAAATCACGGCAGAAGGATTTGACGAACTTAACGGATTTGCATGAAATTTGGGATAGTGATAGTGTACAGCCTGGAATAGCACATAGGCTACTTTTATCCCGATATACCCGCGGGGTTAGAAATTGTGCAGGTAAAACCCGGGAAAAAGCTAGTCTTGTGTTTTAGCCAGATGTAGGGTAGTAATATCAAGAAAATATTGAAATGTCGATGAAAACAAAATATCATCGATTTCTTTTTGATGACCACTTTGGCGATGGGGTAAAGCTATCTGCCTCAGACGCCAGTGGTTGCGGGTTCAATTCCCGCCCGGAAAAAGAAAAAAAAAGTTCCGTGTCTGGGTGTTTATTATCTATATATGTAATTATATTCTAGACATAGGTCGTTACATGGTACGCTTACTTTGAGGCCATGTAGTTGGTGTTTATTTATTTATTCTTTGTAGTTAACAAAAGTACCTACATTTAACTGATGTGGCTCTGTCAATGAAACTGACCTGTTGTCGCCTATATTTCTGTTTGGAATGATCTTCGCAGACGGGGGTACAAAGTTAAGTCGACAACTCTATCTGAATCAGGCGCGATCCCAGACTGAAATTTTGGGGGGGGTCACGACAATTTTTATGTATCAGAAGTATCTTTTTCTTCCTCCTTCTCTTCATCTGTTCATCTTTTCATGATTTTGGGGGGGGGGGTCATGTCCCCCGTGACATCGCAAAAATATTCCAAAGTTATTTTAAAGAGAAATTTAGCTGAGTTGCCCCTCTGAGCTGTCTTGAATATAATCATATAGTGGACGCAGTATCGATTTATTAAATAAGGATATACGTGAAAACTTCAGAAAGCATTTTGTTTCCCATTCAGCAAATAATAAAATCTTTCCTGGGAGCGATGAGGAGCTCGTTCTACATCATCGACCGCGACCACGTGGGCGACTTCATCCAGGCCGACATGTGGGACGACGGCTGGACCTCGGAGAAGTCCACCATCCCCAGGAAACGCGCCAAGGTCAAGTGAGTCACCTCTATTCAAACTATTTATAGCTCGCCTAGGGTCAGCTTGGTGAGGGCAGAGCTGGATCGGTGAGGAGAACTCGGTAGGACCCTTTCAGGAACCACCTGGTTTGCAACCATCCGCTCCTGCGTTGATGTGTTCCGGTAATATTTCATGAGGAGCCAGATCTATCCTAAACACCGTGTATCTTAGACCTCATGTTCACTGACCAACAGGTGAGATCCGCATCAAATGCGTTTAAAGTCACCAATAAAAAAAATCCTGAGTGTATCGCCCATGGAGGTAATATATATAGAGGAGCTGCCCTATCCAGTTTTCTATAGGGACTCAAGTGAAGCCAACGGGCGGGTTGCGGGAGGGGTAAGCGGTTGTTTATAGCCAATCATAGCCAAACAGGCGATGGCATTAGTCACCTAGTAGCGAGTAGTAAAAACCGGTTGAAACATTAGGTTAAAATATTCAAATAATCATCAAAAAAGTTCAGCTATAGTTTACTTAGAAGCCAGTGTCGCCTTTCACGACAAGCCTATCCATCCACCGGGCTCTTCACCCGGTTCATCCATTCACCCGACCTTATGCAGACCAACCATTTCATGTTAAGCGGTACCGACACCCATAGAAGACGTGTCTTTCCGACACTGGTATAAGTAATAGTACCGGTAGTACAGAAGAATTACTCCGCAAGAAGATCTAAATAAATACGAGTCTTACTACGACGCGATACGGTCGAATTCGCAAATTTATATACCTAGAAGTTTTGTCTCTTTCTATCGCATGCCTCTTATCTTTTCTTACGCTGTTAGGGTTGCTGCCTAGTGAAGATTAATCTCCTTATTTGTAATTAAGTATCTACCAATGTAGGTATTACTGTTATTCTACCTTTGTAAAAAATATTATTTCAACTTATCTAAAGTACAAAATGAAAAAAAAGTTACGACGAATAATTAGTAATACTACCTATGTTTTGTTTACTAAATTGAACATAATCAAATCTAAACTATATTTATTTCTTTTTATGTCCATTTTTAAATACTATTTGCGACCTCGATCATAGAATTACTGTGAGTGCTATTAGGTAGGTAGGTATCTACAACGCGCGCCAACGTCCCGAGACGGGCGCGCGCGTGACACTCGACCGATTCGAAATCCGCCGGCGGAGCGCTTCGCTGTAGGTAAATAACGGATGTACCGCGAGGAGTGAGCCAGGCCTGGCTGTAAGCTCCGGTTATCATAGTGCCTATCGTGCCCTTAGATCCTCAACACAACGAAACCACTTGACAGTGGAAATAAATGACGTCGAAGACAGCGCGCTTTATAAAGCTCAAACCTATTTTTGAGCTGTTGTAGAGATAATAAACATTACCAAAGGTCCTTGTTTCGAATCACGTTGGTGGCGGATATGTGTTCACACACAGATATTAGCCATCAAGTCCTGCATGTATTTATATATTTCTTAAGTTAATTTATCCGCTATCTAATATCTGTGACAGAAGTTCTTTAAAGAACTTAATTGGGGCTAGATAATGTGAATGTTAGAAATATGTATTTACTCGTATGTATTTCTTTACTCTTACCAAATTATCTGCAATATCCTCCTTCACTTCTATAACCTCATATTAAACCTACCAGCCTGAGCGTGGAGAGGAGTCCAGCCTCCATGGTGGCGAATACGGGCAAGTTCCTCAACATCGCCGACGCTTACAAAGACCCCCGGTTCTCCAAAGAGATAGACCCCACCACCGGGGCAGTCATGCGCTCGTGCCTAGCTTCGCCGATCCTGGACAAAAATGGAGTTATCGGTTCGTATTTTGTAGATCTTTTAGTCTTTGTTAAAGCGTAGAGTACTTATGTATCGAATAATTCACTTCAAAAAATGTTTGATTTCAAATAAAAAGAAGCGGTGTTACTTGTATGAAATGACCTCAGTGAAACTGAGACTGTTCAATATAGCGATAAGTAGGTAGTCACTTCATTGGTGAAGCATCGATTTAAATTTCAAAGATTTTTTGTTGCTTTTAAGGAAACAATAACTTCGTCAGTGAAAATGAAATCATCATTTTGTCGGTGTTATTATTCAAGCTGTCGACGAAAACTGCTGTTTCAAATGGGTTTTAGAGTTGTTTCATTTCAACATGTTTTCTACACATTTTCTCTGCAGGTGTAGTGCAAGTGACCAACAAGACGAATGGTCAGCCGTTCGACGACCAGGACGAACTCATCTACGATGTGTTCATGAGCTACTGCGCGCTTATTGTGTATTTCTTCAGGATGGAGACCAAGAAACGATTCCATGTATGCGATTTCTTATTAGAATGTAGGGCTGTTTTTTAGTCACCAGCTAAATTTAAATGTTATTTCCATATTTATTTTAGTATCGATCAGTACAAAAAAATAAAGATATGGCACCACAAACTTTTTTACGAATTGTCGCTGTTAATGAACATAGCTACTACGATGCGGCATTTCATTGATAATACTACGACGTACCTACTACTACAAGATGTTTTGTAGTAGCGCGTAGTCGTTTTATTTAAATGGTATTCATTCATAATTTACAGTGACCATGCTTGTCTAATATGTTACCGAATATACTAAGTTTCTTGTATAAAATACATAGGTACCTTTTTTTTTACGAAAATCGTTTCTATAAATGATATTAAAAATTTGGTGTCCGTTACTGCAGCTAGAAAATTGCTTCTAGAGAGCTGTAATTGGGTGCACAAATGGGTCGGTATGAGCTGGAATTGTGCGCGAAATTAAAAATTTGTGGGTATTGTCGTTTTGGAAAAAAATGGAAAAAACGATTCCTGCTAGGGTAAATGCTGTTCCAGTTGGAAAATTCTAAACAAATGGTCGTAGACAGAAACATTGTGCATGCGCAAGTACCTTATGGGTGTAGGAAATAGTGCGCTGAAAAAATTATTAGTGGGTCTTCAGGTTCCCGAGATATTCCGTTTCCTGCTGCGGTAACGTTTAGCAAAATCGTGTATCTCGACAACTATTAAGCCCCAATTTTACCGATGTAATAAAACGCGATCAATTCGAGTTGAACTCAGATTACATGTTGAAACGAGTTCCGCCTTCAAGTTTCTTTTTCATCAACATTAAAAAATCTTAGATTAGCTTAAATCTGGATTAGTGCCTAAACGTCCGATTTTCGCCGTTTAGCGTGTTAAAACGAGTTTAGGAGCTTCCTGCTGTCATTGTCAATGTGTCATATGAAACTATTATTTGTTTATAAAAAGCCATTTTTTCAAAGTTATATTATATTAAATTTATATTTCCCCGTATTTGTTTATGGGTTAAAAGGGAAGGGAGAATGTTTATATTTTAGTGATTTATTTATATAGTTAAAGTTTCTTAGAACTAAACTGAAGCTTAGTGATTACTATTATTGATATTACATATATTTCAGTTTTTTTTAATAAATATCGTAATAAGCGAAACAGTAATATAAATGATGTTCACCTAGAACTAACAATTAAAAAATATCATGATCTGAACTTCTTATTTCGTTATTTGAGAAGGAACCATGTTTTTTATTGCAACACTTTGAACGCATCGTTCTTTAGTTCATTCCTAGTCATAGGTGTTATAGCTAAACTAAGTTTTATGAAACGAGAATACAACGAAGCCCATGAAGTCCGTGACACGTAAATCGCGATCAAAACTAGCTTCTGATCTTGTTCTGATCAGATCTGAGATTTCTCAATCTCGGATCGAAAGGAAATCGGTGAAATCCCCCCTGAATGTGCGGCTGTAAAAAAATATGCACGAGCTACTCTTGATTCGTGCTAATTGTGCGGGAAGTAACGTTCAGAAAATATTAACGGTTTTCGAATAAACGGTTTTGTTAGAAAAAATGAAAAATAATCACAGGGTCTGCATGAGACAATATATAAGCTTGCTGTAAACTGGTTTCAGTTCGACTTGATATCTCTATTAACCATAAAAAGTTAGATAAGTGTACGCCCATGCGTTATTGAATTATTCTCCTAAATATCGTAACGACTACGTCATAACTTTGACGTCAATTTACAAGAGACCGACACCTACAGTATGTGGGTGTGAAACAAATATTAGTGCGCTTTATCAAATAAAATTAAGTAATAATATCAGGTTGAAATATTAGGAATTTATTTAGATATCGAAAAAAGAAATTTAAAATTTAACTAACATAAATATAATGGACATTTTGTTGCTGATTGCAAGACCTATGTGATAGGACCATATAGTTACATTTCGAAAAATCGTTAAGCAAATGGACTTCTCTCGACTGGCTCAAGTCTGGGTGAATACTAGGATACCTACACACTTGTTCCTCTGTGTTCTCCATAATAAAAGCTGATCAGTTCAGTTCAGTCAGTTTGGGCAATTTATAGTAAAAAAAAAAAACGATTTATTTCAGACGTTAGTCCATATGTTGTTAATTAAATTAGCAAAACCTTATGACAAAAATTCTTAGCATTATAAATTTGAGGATATAAAATTATGAAAAATAAAATTATGAAAATCTGTGTAAAAGTAACATAATAAAAAATAAATGAAAACAGGAAACTTTATGCAATCTATAAATGAAATAAAAAAAGACATTAATGATAATAATAACAATACATTCATTAAAATTAAAAATTGAAATCCGACACATAAAAAATTTAATTAAATCCATTTGTTGTGTTAAAACAATATAGAAATATAAAATCATTAAATTTAGTTGATGTAATCTATACTTACTAAATTAACATTAATAACTTATAAAATAAGATTAATAAAATAATAAATTAAAATCAATAATTAATAAACTAAAATCAATTACTAATAAATTAAAATCAATGAGTACTTAATAAATTAATCGACAGCAATAATTAAATTAAGTACCTATCTACTGTTTTGATTTATTTACTTACAATATATTTTCAGGAGAATCTTAATGATGTTCTGAACGAATTGATAAAGCTGCACATGAAACCTTGCCGACATGATGTAGAGGAACTTATGGAGACTAATGGAGTCATTCTACCTCCAAGCAATTTTAAGAGGTAAATATATATGGACTTTATGTAACCCTCGCTTTTGAAATCATCATGCTTTGTGAGGATGGATAAATGTGTGTTACATTTTTAAGTTTAACGGCTTGGGGAATTGAGCTACCATTTCCCAAAAAGCTTTACTCCTGGAACCCGTGTGTGTCACACTCGGCCCCGTCTTCACTTACCATCCGATAAAAAAGTTAATATAGTGTCTTGAAATTAGGACGTAAATGTAACTAAACTGAAGCTGTGTGTATTCTGTAGTGTGATCCCGAATAGGAAATATGCATATCGTCATCAACAAAGCAAAACGAAACTTAATGTTTATGCAAATCTTTTTAATTCAAGATCTTCTTTCCGAGCACCTTTTTGAATTATATTGAAAATAGCCCAATTTACTTGATAAACCTGATCAACACCTCATCTCCTTCCACCCTAGCTTCGACTTCCACATCACCGAGTCGACCAGCCGCGATTACATGCCTGGACTTATCTGCTACATGTTCCACGAAACCTTCGCGGACCGCAACTTTGACAAGACGTTGCTAGCAGAGTTCACGCTCACAGCCCTCAGCGCCTACCGACCTAACGCTTATCACAACGCTGAGCACGCGTTTTGCTTTACACATACGATGTTTTTAGTGCTTAGCAATAATAATGGGTATTTTGATTTTGTTGAGGTGAGTGCTTTTGGTTTCTAATTAGATTTGTTTGATTATTTTAATATGTATTTCATGTATATTTTTAATCACATCCAATTGAGATATCAATGAAGTGGTAGTAGATTTTGCGCGAGGCTTATGAAAATAAACACGTGGTAGTGACGTTTTGGGACGAATTTTTCCATATGACTTTATTTATATGATTGTGACAGCTAGATGAAACTGGACATAACATTTTTGCTGGACATATGAGTATTAGATTTTTGCGATGGTCAGTAGTTACAAAAATTTTAAATTGATGATTCTTTGCAAACACAACGACGGAAAAGCTTATAGTTCCAGTAATTACACTATAGTCGGCGCGGCGAACCTTGATCCCTATGACACTGACAGAAATTTTCACAACATAACCTAGTAGTGCCGTCACCGTTACATTAGAAACGTATTGGAGGCTTCTAAAAATGGCATTTATTTATTTTACGTAGCTATATTCCAACAAAATGATATTCCGTTGGAATTATAACAATTCATAACATTTGCAAGAAATTTTCTCAATCTCAATCACACTTTACGTTTACGTTGTGCAAAAGTTACTTCGTAGGGTATTTATTGAATCATAAAAAAAAAATGATAATTCAAAAAGTTTTATTCATCTTAGGAATTTCACAAAACACTTGATGAAGTCAGTCATCACATACTTCGGCTTTAACTAGTTGTTGATAGTTGTTAAATAAGATATTACAGTAGACCAAGAGACAAAAAAAGCCGGCGGAAAAAATCTCTTGGCACTCTTTTTCAGTCAGATTTATCAAATTAATACAAATAGGTACAGTACAAATTGACCGTGACATGAAAAAAAAACAAACACAAGACAGCTAATTGTGATAGCCAATGTCATGCCACAACCAAATTGCTTACATAGCAGATGCAATTAGCTATGGATGCACAATACGAATATGACAAACTGGGACCAGAGTATTTGAACAAGAATGGAATAAAATAGTCATAGTATCATTAGCAAAACGACCTGGCACCGCTAGCAGCACCCGTTCACGAGTTAACGCAAGCACCAGCCATCACCCTCCTCAACCATATTTTAGGGAAGAGGGTGACCCGATACCCGACGCTACCACTAGCCATGCCGCCTGAGGGAGCATGACGTTCTTGCTGATGTCTTGACAAGAAAATAAGTGAGTGGGACAGTCACCAGCATGTCATACATATACTGCACAGCCAAGCTGTAAACTAAATTATTAAGTAATTAGAAACTTTTAGAAATATCCTGTTGTGCTTAATCCCATGCCTTTTTATCATCTAAGTAATCTTTAGTTTTATAATAAATAAATAAATAAATAAATTCATTTATTTCAGGCAATATTTACAATGAGATCTTAACAATTGAAAACAGAGGCCCATAGCATAAATACCTTACAGTCTAACATACATATAAGATAAACAGATACATACCTTATATACTAGAATATATAAAAATACTTAAAACTACACTTGAGACTGTCGTAAAGTCGGCGACGACGTGTGACGCGAGTCATAAGACAGTCGTCCTCGAAATTTTCGGAAGACGACTCCCTGCGGCCAGAAATCCTCCTTCATGAAGGTTGGCAGATGTTGGGTCGGCACTCTCAGCACAAAAGAGCTGAAACTCACTTTATGGCGAGGTTCCAAACGCTCAACCCTCAGAGTAAAGGAGGTTTTCTTTCGTACGTAATCTACGACCTCCTCGACCTTCGTAGACCAGTGTACTCTGGACACGTACAGCTGCGTCGACGGTACTTCACCGCGCATCAGCTGACCTAGCACGGGCGGTGCGGTGCCGCGGTGGTTGCGGACGGTAGGCTTCTTCTTCCTCCTCTCAACTTTGATGAAGCCTTCCTCATCGCACTTCTTGTCCTGCGTAGGACGCGGAGGTTCAGTGTTGCGAGCGGGCCCGCTACAACCTTTCCTCTTCTCCGTTATCGCCCGCTGTGATGGAATAGCAGCGGCGGCGGCGGTAGCATACGCGCGGGAAGTCGGTGCGCGTTGAGTCGTGGGCTCCGTCATTGCGAAGGAGCGAGCGGCGGGGCGCGGGGCGCTGCACGCGGGGGAGCCGGCGGCGGCGGGGCGCGGGGTGTCGCACGCAGCGACCTGCGTCATCGGCAACGCCGACGCCGCCGGACTGCTGACGGATGCAACTTGCGCTCCGCGACGTCGACGGTTCGTGTTGACAAAAGACTCTTCGAACTCCGGTGACCTACATACGAAGTTATTACTTTTCAATTGTAATAATTCTGTACGAAGTTCACCGATTGTAGAATCCGATGCTTCCAGTCTTCTCTGAACATCAGCTAGGCTTGACTTCAGGAACGTAATGTCCTTCAGTAACCTGCTTACGTCGACGTGGTCGAATCCAATGCTTGGCAGCTTATTAAGATCCTTCGCTACGAATGCGGGCACCTCGTCCGGGTCTGTCTCCTTCAGTAGGGTGATGATATCTTGGAGACTTCGTTCACCCCCATCCCTCCTGCGGGAAGGCATCTGCGCGGTCTTGCCGAGCGTCTGGTACAGCAGCGCCTTACCGCTACTGATCTCGTCCTGAGTGAAGCCAGACTTGCAGATTTGCAAGATTCTGACTTCATCCATCGTGTCGATGGCGTGTTGGATGAACGCCAACAACTCATTGGCTATGAGTTTTTCGGAACCCATAGCCATAGTGACGTGCAGCGGCTAATGCCGCGCGTATCGCGAATTCTATTAAATTCAGACTGTAATGTAACGAGACACGTCCGTTTCCGAGCGCGCCTCGAAAAAACCTGAAAACCTGAAAAAACCTTTATAATAAGCTTTTCGAGATAGAGTGTTTTTAATGATTGATTTAAATTTATTGAATGGCAGGGATTGAATTGACTTCGGAATTTTGTTATATATACGTATTGACATTTCAATAAATGATTTGCTGCTTTTAGCCAGCCTTAATTTAGGAAACGCTAACTTATGGTCGTTCCTAGTCCTTACAGAGTAATTTGTATCATGATTATCTTTCCTAGTTGTAAATTTATTACTATTCTTATAAATATACATAATGTTTTCATAAATATATTGTGATGCAAGGGTCAATATACCAATCTCTTTAAACTTTTCTCAAAGAGATTCTCTGTTTCCAAGTTTATACATTCCACGAATAGCCCTTTTCTGCAGTGTAAATATCGTGTCAATATCTGCGGCATTGCCCCAAAGTAGGATGCCATAGGACATTATACTATGAAAATAAATAAAATATACCAGCTTCGCTGTATTAATATCAGTCAATGAGCGAATTTTCTTTACCGCGAACGCTGCAGAACTAAGTCTACTCGCTAGTTGTGAGATATGGGCGCCCCATTGCAATTTAGAATCTAAGGTAATTCCAAGAAAAACAGTGTTATCTACTAGATTCAATCTGTTCCCATTAAGCCGCAGATCAGACTCAACTTGTTTTACATTTGGTGCAGAGAATTTTATACATTTAGTTTTTTTATCATTGAACGCTAGATTATTTATATTGAACCACTGAACAACATTTGCGAGAGCATTGTTTACATCGTCATAGTTTATTTTCTGTCTTATCATTTTAAAAATTAATGATGTGTCGTCAGCAAACAATACAATCTCTTGATTATTGTCTACCATATAGGGTAGATCATTTATATAGACTAGAAACAGAAATGGGCCCAGAATTGATCCTTGAGGCACTCCCATTCTCACAACCGACCCAGCCGACCTTTTCCGGTTAACCTCAACCTTCTGAATTCTATCACTTAGATAAGAATTCAAAAGTTTGAGGTCAGTGCCTTTGATGCCGTAGTGATGGAGTTTCCTGATGAGAGTGTCATGCTGAACACAGTCAAATGCCTTAGATAGGTCACAAAATACACCTAGGGCATCCTGTGACCTCTCCCAGGCACCAGTGATTATTTCAAATAGTTCAACACCAGCATCAGTTGTTGAACGGCCCTTTGTAAATCCAAATTGTTTATTATGAAGTAAATTGTTATAGGTGAAATGGGCCAAGAGTTGATTAAGAATAATTTTTTCAAAAATTTTACTACACGTAGGTAGAATTGAAATTGGTCTAAAATTAGTAGGGTCTGTAGTGCTACCCGACTTAAATAAAGGTATAACCTTACTATGCTTCATTAAATCAGGAAACTCCCCACTAATAATACAGTTGTTAAATATTTCAACAAGGCAAGGAGCTATTACATCTATAATAGAATTTAATATTTCAACAGATCAGTTGTCTTTTTAATATCAATTGTCTTAAATGTTTTAATAATATCCCCGGTGTCTATGGGTTGGAACTTGAAAGACACCTTGCACTCACTCACATGATTTTTGAGCAATGATTCAGCCGCCACAGGTGATGAGCTTAATGATTTAGTAGTTGAAACTAGAATGTCAGCCACACAGCTCTCAAATGCTGTCGCAACATTTTCATCTGCTTTAATTATTGTATTGTCAATAACAAGCTTAAACTCACTATTGCGATTCTTAACTTTCCCAGTTTCCTTATTAATTATATTCCAAGTAGTTTTAGTCTTATTAGCACTATTTTTAATCTTATTACCTAGATAGATTGATTTGGCTGCGGCACAAACTTTTTTAAATAACTTTGAGTAAGTTCTGACATAGTTGCAAAAGGTGTCATTTTTGTTATATGATTTCTCATGATAGAGATCATATAGGTGCTTTCTACTGATATGTATACCTGTGGTAGCCCAATCACTGAATGATTTACACTGGTTTAGAGAGATCTTTTTCGGAATAAATACACTGTCATGTTGTTTATTTATTAATCTACTTAAGTTACTGTATTGTAAATTTACATTATTGGAGTGGGCTATAGTAGGTATATTGTTGATTAGACCACATCGAAATCTCTCCAAACGTTTGTCATTGACTGGAACAACCATTATACTCTTATTAACCTGTTTTTCTTTTGAGTATTTAAATGTAACCAACTGACCGCTGTGATCAGAGCTTAGTTTATTTATTACTGATGAATATACTGGAATTGCATCAGAATACACATTATCTAGACAAGTTGCAGTGGTCTTTGTTACCCTAGTTGGTTGTAGAAACAGGTTAATAAGATTGTGACATTTAAATAAATTTATTAACTTTTTACTCAAGGTTGAGTTTTCTAACAAGTCAACATTAAAGTCCCCACAGACAAATATTTTCTTAGTTAAATTACTTAATTTACACAATATTTCTTCCAAAGCTAGTTCAAAACTATCATAGTTTGATTTAGGGGGTCTATATATGCAAACAATTATAAAATTTGTCAATTCTACACAGGATATTTCAATAGTTTGTTCAATAGATAGGCTCACTATGTCCTTACGTTCCTTAAATTTTAAAGATTTATTTAATATTATTAAAGAGCCACCATGTATTGCTGTCTTTCTATTGAACGAACTAGCAACTTGGTGCTGAGCAAAATTTAAAGTTAATTGGTGTTCTAATAAAAAATGTTCTGTTATACATAGTATGTCTATATGCTCAGTATTCAAAAACAATTCTATTTCCAGGACTTTTTCCGAGATGCCCTGTATATTTTGGTGTACCAAGTTTAAATTACTTTCATTGTATTTAATTGACATATTGCTAGATGCTCCAGCATCTGTTGTCTTATTCTCTAATTTAAAGACTTTGGAATATCCAAATTTGTCAACATAGTGGAACTATATGTTTCACTATGGCCCGAAAATACAGAAGACTGCTCAATAAAAGCAGAGTTATTAGCTAAATAATTAGCTGTTTTAAAAAATAAAAAGTTTAATAGCACTTTTGCTATCTGTTTTAAAACGAAATTAGATATGTTATATCTATCTTTAGTCAAATCAAATTTAAATTTATAAATAGAATTAATGTCAAGTACATTCAATAACATGCTTGTGGTGCTATTAAGACATATATTATTTGCACCCACAAAGCCATATATGCTATTGTTAAGTTCATACCTTTTCTCATTTTCACCCGCAGCATTCCTCAAATAAGGAAATGTAAACAAAATAATATTGTCCACTTTGAGTGTTTGTAATTTATCTAAATATTTCAAAAACTGGTTTTTATTTACATTTCCTCTTCTCCCAAACAACAACACAAGTGTTGTTTTTGGTTGAAAACTGCCCTTTAATACTTTATTTAATATTGTCTCCGCTGATGCTCCAGGCATACAATAATTTATTACTTGACTTGAGTTGTTTAACAATTTAGCTCCCATATTTTTTCCTATTTCATCGCTATACATGATGATTGGTTTTTCTTCAATGTCATGGTTACTAACTATGGATAAATAGCTGATATTCTAGCTACGTAAAATAAATAAATGCCATTTTTAGAAGCCTCCAATACGATTCTAATGTAACGGTGACGGCACTACAAGGTTATGTTGTAAAAATTACTGTCAGTGTCATAGGGATCAAGTTTCGCCGCGCCGGGTATAGGTAGCTGATCATTCCATATATCTAGAACACAACTACTTTTGGATGTTTAAAGATATACACCTAGTGGATTTCTATATTGAAAAAATATCGGATTTAAATTCAAATTATCTAAATATAGCAATGAACTATTAAAGTCGACAAGACCTACCATGGTGCCTCTGAAAGGAAGAGGTTACTACGGGTAAATGTCTAAATAAATTCTGATTAAAAACGTCTGTGATTTTCATTCCTATATTCTTTAGTTTTAGTTAAATGGGTACACAATGGGTTCTTTGAAATTACACCCTTTAATTCCCTATCTGATGTAAACTTAATCTTCAAAATCAGTTTTTTTTAGCAACTGTTGAGTTTGAAGTGTTCTTGCCCCCCAGGCCCCACGCGGTTACCGAGCTTTACAAAGCTAATTACCTATTAATATAATTATTTGTATAAATTTGGAAATAGAGAATCTCTAAGAGAAAAGTTAAAGGAGATTGGTATCTTGACCTTTGCATCACAATGTATATATGAAAACATTAAAAGAATAGTAGTAAATTTAAAACCATGAAAGATAAGCATGATAAAAATGATTCTGTAATGACAAAGAACGACCACAATTTAGCATTTCCCAAATTAAGGCTGGCTAAAAGCACCAAGTCATTTATGGGAATGTCAATACGTATTTATAATAAAATACCAAAGTCGATTCAATCCCTAACGTTTAATAAATTTAAAATAAATATCAAAGAAACAATATGCAAAAAGGGCTACTATAGACTCAAAGATTATTTAGATGACAAAAAGCTTGGGATTGATGTCACCACAGGTTATTTCCAAATATTAAACATGTAAAGCACTATGTAAGCAGCTTGGCTGCGACATGATATTGGCAAGCACGAATAGCTGTCTTCTGTTTGTTTGTTCATGTCATAGCAGAGCTGTATTTCTGCCGAATTGTACCTATAATAAGCACTTTTTACAAAAGAGTGCCGAGAGTTTTTTTTCCGCCGGCCTTTTTTCCTCTCCGTCTACCTAGGGTTCTACTTTCGTTTTTTAAAGCCGAAGAAGTAGTAGTAGTAGACAACACCAAGACATTGGTGAATAATGGGCGATCATTATATTCATGAGCCGAGCGATGCACACTTCTCGACGGAGGCCTCCCCCAGGATTCGTCATGTCGTCGTCCGGACCCGCGCCACCCTCATGCAGCGTTTGACGTTCGTAAAGTGTATAAAATTACCTACTACGAATAAAAAGTTTTCATTACGTCACTGCATCGTTCACTCAAACCCCAGACGGTAGCCGGTAACCGCTCTTCTGCATTTGGTGGTGGCATAGAGGAAACGGCTGGAGTAAACTATTAATTATCTTTTCATATAATTATTTGTTTATTGATAAGTCATGATACGACAGATGAATTGTTAGAAGACAGAATAATATTTTTAAGCTTGATTATAAAAACCGTAGAGGTAATACTACAAAACAAGGTTTTACAACATCCGCCCTTAATCAAAATAAAATATTAAACATGAACATCTAATTAAAGCTATTACAAAATAAATAACTATAGAAAACTAAGTTATACCCATATACCTACTTCAAGCATATAGAATGATTATCAGGACCTAGGGCTTTAGTTAAGACATCAGCCGGTAGCTTATCTGTAAGCACATAAGTACTTTTGTAAAAACGCAAGATTCTGAGGGAGTTTGTTTAAAACCGATTTCCGACAAGGTTTGTTTTAATTTTATATTCCAAGCCCTTGGCGCCTGCTTTAGGCCATATAACGACCGATTTAGCTTACAAAGTTTATTTTCTTCCCCCGTTTTAACAAAACCTTCAGGTTGTAGCATGTATACTTCCTCCACCAAGACGCCATTTAGAATAGCTGTATCCACGTCCGCATGGCGAACTTTGTAGTTTCCCTGCACCGCAATAGCTAACAGAGTTCATAAGGATGAGTTGCGTACAACCGGAGAAAACGTCTCGTAGTAATATTGTCTTAAGTTTTCGCGATTCATACTATTAAATAAAACACTTTTTAACCGGATTTATCGCGTATATTTACATTTTTAATTTTGACTCGACGTTTCGGCGTCTATGCAGACCCCGTGGTCACGAGCTCGTTCGTCGCTCGTTACCACACGGGGTCTGCAAAGACACCGAAACTATGAGTCAAAATTTAAAATGTAAACGCGATAAATCCGGTTAAAAAGTGTTTTACGTCTCGTAGTAATCAACACCTTCTTTCTGACGAAAGCCCATTGCTACTAAGCGAGTTTGGAATTTACTACGTTACCATCGGCATTGGACTTATGGGTTAGTTTGTTTATTAGAGTCCACGTGTTATTTTTAAGTAAAGAATTATACTCATCATTCATCGCCAATATCCAGTTATCTCTGTCTTCAGCAGTGACAGCTTCACGATAACTTGTCGGATCATTGTATAACTCATCATTAACGAGAGTACTGCACGAAAAATAATCTGGAGGTTTCCTACTTCTTGAGGGATATCTCCGCCCTTCATCGACTAACGGCAGCTCTACTTCCGCATCTTCACAGTCGACTGCTTCTTCTTCAGTCATCACTTCAGACAAGACTATCTCTTCAGCCGCAGTTGTATCTAGACATTCAGGGACAGTTACCGAAACTTCCTGCTATTGTGCCTCTTCACTGATTTCCCGCTGCAGCCTATTAACACCTATAAGAAGTAAAGGAGCTGCCGGACATTCAGCTTCCTAAAATTTATTGGTCCTCAAACCTGTGAAGCAATCTTCATAAAACACAACGTCCCTAGACTTAACTATCCGTCTTGGATTTACAGCATCTCGAAGAAAGTATGCATCGGAGTACAAAATTCAAAAAAATCAAAATTCGTCTTAGGAATTTCACAAAACACTTGATGAACTCAGTCATCACATACGTCGGCTTTAACTAGTTGTTGATAGTGATTAAATAAGATATTACAGTAGACCAAGAGATTAAAAAATCCGGCGGAAAAAAACTCTTGGGACTCTTTTTCAATCAGGATTATACGGATTAATACAAATAGGTACAGTTCAAATGGACCGTGACATAAAAAAAAAACACAAGACAGCTAATTGTGAGAGCCAATGTCATGCCACAACTAAATTGCTTACATAGTAGGTACGAACATGACAACCTGGGACCAGAGTATTTGAACAAGAGTGGAATAAAATAGTCATAGTATCATTAGCAACAATAACAGTACAAAAATAGGTTCATTTCCCTTACTATCTAACTTAGTTCTATGACAGGAAGGAATATTTACAAGTGCTCTACATCCAAACACCTTCAGATGTTTCAGATCAGGCTTACCTACTATGGAACCAAAGCTCATGGGGTGTTCCACAGCCTAACGCTCTATGAGGACTCCTATTCTTAAGGTAGACTGGCACTGCAAAAGCATCTTCCCAATAAGCTCTGGGTAGAGAGCTCTCGGCCAACATCTACCGCGCCTTTTCCACTATGGAACGATTAGTACGCTCTGCAACTCCATTTTGTTGAAGGCTGTAGGGGACAGTCTTCTGATAGACTATGCCTTTCGCATTCAAGTACCATTATCAGTCCTTATTATTTTTATCTGCGCACCGGTCTGCCTTTCTACTAGTGACTAAAAGGAGCAGAACTTTTCCTTCACTTCTGTCTTAGACGAGATAAAATATGGAAATATCCGCAAATAGTCGTCAATATATAATAATACATATTTATTCCTTTGAAAAGATGGAACCGATATCGCTCCACACAGGTCGGAGTGTACCAATTCCAACATCTTCGTACCCTTATCGTAAGCCAACTTCTTAAAAGGTTTACGGGCTTCCTTGCCCTCCACACAGACATACAGCTTCCCTTATCTACCGTGGTATATTCAATACCAACATTCATATTTTTCAACTGGTTCATACAATGCGGAACAAATGACCGAGACTCCTATGCCATAACAGGAATATAGAACAAGAGTCATATTGCACATCCAAAGCATCAATACGAGGATTATTGATAGTACAATCAAGAGTGTACAGACCTCTGTATGCAGAGCCATGTAAAATAGAATCACCTTTATAAGAGAAGGTATCTGTGTTGAAAAAGTTACAACCACTGCTATCAAAAAATACAGTAAATCCTATTTCTACAGCCTTTTTAACGGAAAGCAAGTTCGTATTCAGCTTCGGTACATACAATACATCATTAATATTATTAACAACATTGGCTTTAGTACTAATATTTACATCACCAATACCTACACATTTAATCACCTGACCATTAGCAACAGTAATCTTACCACAATCAATCGATCAATCAGATCTGTAATCCAGTCCAACCTAGACGTCAGGTGAGTCGTAGCTCCGGAGTCTATGAACTATACGTCTTTTTTGTCAGAGACCGATAGTGCCGTCAAAGCAGTAACATTAGCACTCACTGCCTTGGCGTTTTCGTTCCTTTTACGTCATGGACAGTCTGGTCTCTTATGTCCTGGCTCAAACAAACGAAACACGAACGAAACGAAATTCGAAACAAACCACTTTCTTAGTCTTCTTTTTATTCATTGGTACTGTATTATCAGTTTAGTTTTCACCTGATCAGCAGTTATCTTTCTAGGGCTAATCTACGTCCCATTCCGCGGTCTTCTTAAGCATTTTTCAGTTCATCCCATGCTTCTTTTGCTGAAGTCGCGCTCCGGACATAGGTGATTGCAGGACCTTCTAATGTTAAGCAAATTTTCGCCAACGCCTTACGATCGTTACGTGATTTACTTAAAGGTGGAGTGGTATCTCCCACAGGATAACCGTCTATTGCCTCCCATAAGCCCTCATGTACCAAGTAGTTTCGCAACCTGAATTTCCACGTACTGTAGCCTTCACGCCCGCTCAGGCATATGCCCGAGGGAAGGCTCGAAGAAGATGATTTGCTACTACTATCACTACTAGCCATAGCGCCTATAACCACGAAAAAACTTAAAAAAGAGAACTCTAAACACTTATTCACAGAATTTTCATTTCACTTTCTCCTCTAGTTACTGATTTTATGTATTCGTGCTGATAACGCATAGTGGTAGTATAAAGGAAACGGCTGGAGTAAATTTTTTATTATCTTTTAATATAATATTTTTTTATTCATAGTCATGATACGACAGATGAATTGTTAGAAGTCAGAATAATATTTTTTTTTATTATAAAAACCGTAGAGGTAATGCTACAAAACAAGGTTTTACTAAAATCTGATTGTTAAGAATGATATACAGAATCATATGTGAACGATATACAGCATCAAACTGTAAACGATAATTGAATGATTCTGTATCTCGTTGACAGTATGATTCTGACGTAAGGCGCGGTAAGCGGATACCGCTTGGGCCCTGAGAGGCTAGTGTGCGAATTTATTGAATTTCTCGAATTTATTGGCACTACCTCCTCGTCTCCCAGGGGAGAGAGTCACAGTCTTGCAGTGGGTTCATTACAAAGAGTTGTGATGATGATAATGATGATTGGATGGCGGATATTGCAGTGTGCGGCGTTGATGTTGGGTGGGCTCTGCCACGACATCGACCACCCCGGCCTCAACAACAACTTCCTCATGTTGGCACAGCACCCGCTCGCCAAAATGTACGCAGCGTCGACACTGGAGCATCATCACGCATACGTCGCCAAGCATCTTGTAGAGGTCAGTCGTAGCTGCAGTCGTAGCTGCAGTCGTAGCTAGCAGAATATTGTCTTCATAGATAAAAATACCAAATAAAATCGATCCCGGCTGGAACTCGAACCCAGATCGGCATTCCGGGCGGCCACTCTACCAACTGAGCTACCGGGGCCTGGTCGTTGACCTTCGAAATTATTTGGGATATTCGTTATATGCTAATGTAGCTCCATCTTGAGGAAAAGCTTTTAAAATATTATTTTCCGTTTATACGATTAAAATACTTTTTAACAGGATTTTACTTAATTACTTTACTATACTCGTTATCACGGTTACTTTACCTACGGTGAAAATATCGTTTCAATACGACCGCTAAAACTAACAGTTAAAAAATCAACCTTCTGTACAATAATTATCGTTTCATTCTATATTTCTATCAAATATTTATTTATTTATTTGATTGTAACAAAATATGTAGGTACATTAAAAATAGTTATGAAACTGAAACTAATGAAAAAAAAAATTCCATGCTGCTTCTCTTCCCGGTAAAACTAATTTAAGGGACAGAGGTTTTATTGGAAGTTTTTTTTGTGGGCGACTGACCCCCTGTCACTGCAATAGTCTCTCAACCATTGTAATGCCCACAAAGCAGATATATAGTAGAGCTGCTGTAAGCAAAGATGCACAGCTTCCATTTGGGTTGTCGTGACGTCACGGCCTCTAGTTCAAGCTACTCCGCTCTAGAGGCACTGGCATCTGTTCGACCCTTACTTCCGTAATGTATGTACACCCGCAGATATTTAAATAAAATTAAATCCTACGTTGTTTCTCGATGTAAAATTAAGTTTTTTCTACTTTTATAAAGGAATTATATTGACAATCCAAATCAAATTAACTAACCACGAAGATAATTTCATTCATAATTATTTTTTACAAATTGTTTGTTTTCCAATTATTTATGTCCAAAATTCCAGATTGTTATTTGTTGCCTAGGTGATTTTTATGCCGCGGAAAAAATTTGCGTTATCTAACGTCAGGTTGTACTTTATAAGATATAAGTACTTATATTTTCTGACAGATTTGGAACGTATGAAATTTCGTTGAAAAGCTAGAGCCTAGTAAAGTATAGCTGAACTTTTTTGATGGTCATTTGAATATTTTAACCTTATGTTTCAACCTGTTTTTACTACTCGCTACAAGGTGACTAATGCCATTGCCATCGCCTGTATGGCTATGATTGGCCATAACCAACCGTTTACTCCTCCCGCACTTGAGTCCCTAGAGAAAACTGGATAGTGCAACTCCTCTATATATTTCCTCCATGGTAATGCCTCCAAATTTGTCAGATGGCATCAGATGGTTTACTAAGCCGAGATGCCATTGATAGGTCTACCGTCAAAAACAGCTCCGGCGATGATGGTGTAAATCAAATCAAATCATATTTATTGCTTTAATGTATGGTACAAAAAGGTGGTTATACTATGATACGTTCCATATACAAAACTGTCTAACAGCATGCAATCTTTTTAGTTGGGTAGGTGTACAAAATAAATAATTTGAAGAATGTGTCACGCATATAGGTTAAACATCATTGACATAATTAGTCTACATAACATTTCTAAGATTAAATTCATCGTTTATATAATTGTTACTATGAAGAATAAACTTAACATAAATTAAGAATTATTACTATATCATTAACATGGGTTATTTATAACAATTACAGTATCGATTAATATTTTTTATGTTCAAAATATTCTTTCAGGCTATAAAAACACTTATCGTTTAACCATTTAGTCATTTCAAACTTAAACTTATTTAGTGGCATTAACTTTAACTGTCTTGGTAAAGCATTGTAAACGCACATCGCATAGCACTGGTTATGATAAAGCTGCAATTTCGGTGCTTCTTTATAAACTAATCGGTCTCCATGACGTGTTGCTCTAGTAACCGTTCTCTCAACATCTCTCGAGCGAAAAAAAAAGTGCATATTACATTTTACCAACAATGAACATTCAAAGATATACATGCATGGAAGTGGCATGATATGAAGTAATTTAAATAGAGCTTTACATGATTCGGTTGGTTCCCTAGCATTGCTCGTAAACATTTTTTTTGTGCCACAAAAGTTTTATAAGCTTCACATGAGTTTCCCCATATCAGTAGCCCGTATCTAAGATTTGAAGCGACGTATCCGTGGTACGCGGTCAGCACTGTTGACTGAGAGCATGTTTTACGAAGACGACTTAAGACAAAAATAAAGAATCTATTTTATTTTCAATTAAACCTGTTCCATTAGTCATGCGATATCAATCACCAATTCAAATATATTTATTGCGATGTTTTATTTCAGAACAAACAAATACTTTCCAAGTTATCAATAGCGGATCGTGAGAGAATTCTGGATGAGATGAACTACGCCATATTGTGTACGGATCTGGCTGTTTACTTCCAGGTAAAAAAATATCCTTAAAATATGAAAATGAAGTTTAATTTACACCCGGTTAAGTAACTTCAAGATGCCTCCCCCATACCGATGCTGAAAGTCGAGGATTAAGTATGATGAACTAATTATTGAGGGCCAACGTGACACAGTTTCGCTACTCAAATTTCATTTCATGTCAATGGAATTCTTAATCTTATGCTATTTGGCTAAAGTTCAATTAAAATCGATGCACGATTAACGGGCGTAGCGTGTGCCGGACGTCCGTGTCATGCACGCGCAGTGTTGCCAGTCGGGTCTTGTCAGAAATGGGAGGTTTTCTGACAGCTCATTAAAAAAACAAAACTGTTTAAAATTGGTACAAAAGGCTTCGATAGATGGCGCTTTACAAAAGGCGAAGGCGAAGAATTTATTCCACACTGCGTTTTTAAAAGTAAAATAAATTAATTGACGTCTGTATCAGAAATTGAACGTATAAATAACCATAGATGGTAGATACCACTTACCTACATTATAGTATACAGACTTAACGCCTTCGGCTTTTTAAAAGTGCCATCTATAGAGGTTTTTTGAACTAATTTTTATGAGCTGTCAGAAAACTCCTCATTACCTGAAATTTGAAAAAAGTTACCTTTTTGTATAAAAAGTAACCTTTCATATTATTATTTTTTTACTAGAAAGGTTTTATTATTTTATTTATATTCATTTAACTTTGATAGAATAGAATATTAGTTGTAGGTATTGACTTACAGAAACTTCGATGAGTATTTGAGCAATTGCTCGCATTTCTTGATTTCGAGCGAGTGAGCTTGATACAAGTGGTGTAACGGCTATGATTGTTCAAAAAGGTCTGTTTGTTCTCTTGCTAACATGGCTACCACCATGAAAAGTTCTTAATCGAGCGTTCCGTTTCAAGTACCTAGCTTTTATGTAAGAAATTAAAAGTTAATTCTACAAATTCCGAAAAATTACCTAAAAGGTAACAAAAGTAACCTTCTGGCAAGACTGTGCGCGCTTACGGTACGGACGCACGTGATAGTTTTGCATGAACACGCGCGCGGACACTGGAAGGAGTTTACATTCCATGTTTGTGTTAAGTGGCATAACTGTCATCAACGTTAATGTAACAACTCTTTTGGGAAACAATATTTTCTCATTCATAAAATCTTAGAATGCAGCATTTTTTGTAAAACTTTGCATTGAATTCCTCATAAGAATTTAGATAGTTCCTTTTTGGTACGGATTGCCAAAGTGTGGAACAATCTGCCTGCGTCTGTTTTTCCTGACCACTACAGCCCTGGAACTTCTAAGTGTCGAGTGAATAGGTTTCTCGTGGATGGACGTGTAACACCATAGTCTTCATGCGCACTTTCCATCAGGTTGCATGGAAGACAAACGTCCTAATCTTACAATATAAAAAAATATATATATATAGAGTCATGCAAGGCTTTTGAAATATCCCTTTATCAACAAATAAGTGCAACGGAGTATATGGATTTGATAGAATACCGTTTAGCATTTTTGTTAAGCACCCTTTCATCGATAGATTCTAAAGTTTAACTTTACATGCCCTATGTTCATACTGCTCAAAACCCCACAACATCCCAGAACAATGCAGTTCAGCTATTCAAAAAAAACTCCAGACAATTACACCACCTAGCTATACAAGGCCGCAGATCAAGCATTACAAACCTTAACCAATTTTTAACTTGATGTCGAGGGCATAGAGTTCAGATTCAATTACATTTTATTACTGAATGCTGTTTAGCAGGAAAACCGATAGTGAAGCTGACGTTCATTGCAACGAATGATCACAAAGATAATCGTTAAGGCAGATAGTCACTGTACGACTTCAATTGAAAGCTTCAACATACACGACATTATCAGTGAGCCCGTCCGGACTTGTAGATAAACATAAAGGTTCCTTGGACTACTCACGCTAAAGCTGACCATGTGAAAAACAACTCACGCTAAGATCGACGCCAGCAACGCCTAGAGTCTGACCTTGTACCTTATTTATTGTCATAGCGTAACATAAAGCTACATGGAACTGTAGGTACTCTCTTATACTGAAATGGGAAATTGTTCGGTATAAAAGGAATTCTAGGAATTAAAACACTTTCCCCGGCACCACAATCGTTAAAATTTCTGCCCTTAATTATGTGAACACTCACGAATAATCTGCTGGATTTCCTGTGTGAGCAAGATCGATAGAAATTTTAAACATAGTATGAGCTGTTTTTCCTCCTGGTAACACTGTCTCTGCTATTCTCGAGGAAGCAACTGCAAGTGCGATTTTGTTCTGGGTCCTTACGTGAGCTTATATTAATTCGGTAAGAAATGTTTTTCCTGTACCGTCAGGTGCATTAAAAAATAGGGTTTCTTCCATAGTATTATTAGCACTAAGGCAGACACGGTCAAATAATATTTTTTTGCTCGGATGTCATATTTGAAACTCTGTTTCCAAAGTTTCTAATAACTCTGAACTTCTGCAGGATTATAGTTAGTTTCTGCAGACTGATTTACGGCTAAGCTCAAATATAAAATCTATACGGTCTACGCCTCATAAAAGTAAACTTAAGTATGTACCTAATTTAAAAAAATGAACTCAATCATAGAAAATAAAGTACCTATGACCTACATTAACCTATTTCCGATGATAACTAATCTAAACTCAATAAATAAGCAAAATTCCTAAAAACAAATGACTAATCCTACCTAACAGTACCTATTATAAAATGACCTACGGTCACTAATTACAATATCAAATATAACTACTACTTATACTTTAAAATTAAAATCTATACTTACGACTTATAGAAATAACTCTACCTTACATACCTTTACTCTACCATAAACTTTTGGGTTCGGTGTCGGTCTAGTAACACCCCCTGCCATTTATTTTTTTGATATTTTCAATGTACAGAATTTTTACTTCTACAGATTTATTGTAAGTAGGTATAGATTTGGAACGCTTGATCTGCGACCTTCTGTATATCGCCATAAGGCCTACTGAGCCAGGGTTACTACATAATTTGGACATCCTTTGGGTTATTGTTACCTATATGTTAATTGTTGTAGATTCGGTCTCGACTTACGCCAATTTTGACTGAACGTAGCTTCGATTGGACCAGCACCCAACACAGGAAAATGCTAAAGGTTTGTGGAAAACAAAGTTTCACGAGCAATTAATTGATTAGTCATTCAAACCAATTAATTGATTAGCCTTGGATACTGTGTATGTCATATGATATCACAGGTTAGGCAGCGTTCGGCGCGGTCGGTACTTGTATGGGTGACCGTTTGCCATTTTTTTCTCAAGGTGACTTCCGTGCTTCGGGGGCACCTTTAGCAGTAGGTTCCGGGTGCTATAATACTTGTATACAGTAGTCGTTAGGGATCGACAGAAGCCATTTCGGCGTCCTTAAAATTCTGACATCCATCAACCAGCACTGGGCCAGCTTGGTGGATTATAACCTATACCTCCTCGTCACCCAGGGGAGAGACTCATAGCCCTGCAGTGGGCTCATTACAAAGAGTTGTGATGATGATGATGACGAGAAAGGCACATTTGAGTTGTACAATACATCGAAGAGCTGGTAGAATAAGCTTCATTAGTTCCAAGGCGCCACATTAGGTGCACCCGTACACATCCCATTTTAACCACGTGTGCAACATTTATTTAATATAAGGATAGGATAATATAAGAAATCACAGAAGGTTTTTGGCTAGCTTTATCAGCCAAAACCTGTTTCAGAAAATGTATTGTTAACTACCTATTTAATTAACGATGTCCCGGGTGTTACCATCTGGTGGATAGACTTAGGATAACTTCTTTAACTGGATATTTATCAGTGTCGCCGATACGAAGTCTATATTATGTGTTAGTATGTGTATGATAGTCTTTAAAAAGGCACCAATACGTCGTCATTATGTCATTACAATAATAAATAAAACCTAGGGTAGGTACAAGGATGGTGTCATAGCCTAAGATACATTTTTTATTCTAACTTTTATGTTATTTGTTGAATAACAGGGCATCATGATGACTACGTGCGACCTCTCTGGAACCTGCAAGCCTTTCGGAGTCGCCAAAAAAATAGCAGAGAACGTGTATGACGAGTTTTATAAACAGGTGATTATGGGTCGGGTTATCTACAGATTATTAACCGTCTAAATTAGCCACGCAGATGATGATCATGTGGGGCAGTAGATTCATACAGTCATGGTTAAATTCTCAAATTCGTTTTTTTGCCGTGTAGTCAGCTTAAAATGCCTTTATGGCGACTACAGAAGGCAGCACATCAAGCGTTACAAATCTGTCAAAAAAAAAACTTGGTTCTGAACTCTATTCAGGAAATTTGACAGGTCATGTAACTCTTGATCTGATGCCTTCTGTACCTGGATAAGCGTGTCGTAAAAGATCATTAATCCGAGTGACTGATTTCTGCTTCGAGATAGGACCCCTTCAGGGTTCGACTGGCTAGCGAACACCTTCATATAAAATTTGTAGTCTTACCGCGATGGCGGCGGTGATATGTTTGGAAAATATGGGAAAGTCTGAAACTAAGTTATCTGAAGATTTGTTGTTAGAAACCATATCATCGATTTTAATAAGAAAAATTGCATTCGCGCGTTAGCTAAGGAATCGGAATTCGGAACTTATGAAAACTAAAAATAAAAGTAACACTATGTACTTATTTCTATTTAGATATTTATAATGTAGGTGTTGAGCTGTAAATCTTACTACGAAATATGATATCTGGTATGCATAAAATACGTTACCTTTTTAATTGCACAGAAGGCAGCAAATCAAACGTTCCAAACCTGTCAGAAAATTGTAACTATGCCTTCGACATTAAATCCGGGAGCCTTTGTAAGGCTTGATCTGCTGTCTTCTAGCAATAAAGCATTTTCAGTCACGTCTAACAAGATGTATAAGTTTATTCGCTTGTGATAAGTTTCAAATTCCAATGAAACTGTATACCTACATGTTATTAGACGTAGTTTATTGTCCACTATGTGCGGCAGGGCGACCTGGAGCGGCAGATGGGCTACACGCCGCTGAGCATGATGGACCGGCGGCGGCGCGTGAACCAGCCCGCCGAGCAGATCCAGTTCCTGTCCGTCGTCGTGCTGCCCAGCCTGCTGCTGCTGCAGGCCGTGTTCCCCAACACGCAGCCGCTCATCGACAACTGCAAGTGAGGGACTAGCTAGGCAGGGTTCGTTTTAATTAGAGCATGCAGCCTCTCCATATCAATCCCAGCAATAGAACAAAGGTATTGTTTCCAGATTGGAATATTTAATAAACACTAGATCACAACGTAGCTAAAATTATGCTGATATCGAAAATTTACAATAACCTTAATCAATGGCGCACAAAAATGTTAAAGTTTTATGTAAATGGCAACCGCCATGCTAAGTCGTCTTTGCATTTCGCCATTTTTGAAAAGGAAAACAAAAAAATTTTTGCTCCTTCTGTTATTTATTGCTCTGTATTTTGATAGACCCCCCGCATCCCCGCGCCCGCTGCACGTGGCGTGACGCATGGAGCGGGGAATCAGTGTAATAGAATAACGCCAGCTTAGAGACAATACAATATTTTTGTATGACAAATTTTTAAAAGAATGTTTTTAAGAGAAATTTGTTGGGATTGATATGGAGAGGCTGCCTGCAAGAGTTGATGTGCTAATTAAAATTAGCCCTGTAGATTCAACATCTGAAAGTTGCTCTGGCGCGATGGTAACCGCAAGTGAAGGGATAGCTTTATCTAGAACATCATATGAATGCTGCTTCTTTTTTGCTAGTGCATCTTCAACTGCAAATAGAGTGCTTTGTCTTCATCTAGCTTCTGCTTCAACACCTGAAAGTTGCTCTACTTGAATGTTGAGTGCTGCAAGTAAAGAAGTAAGTTTATAGGAACCAAGCTTTGTTTCGTCAGCTGCCTATGAGGTTGTAGCTTTACATGCATACATACGGAACTAGTATTTATATTACATGGCATACATAGATTGCCTTCTATGCCAGAGGTCTTACCTTCACATCCTGATGGAGGTTTATTAGAAGTCAAGTCATGGATGATTGTGTTTCATTGTTTTGTGGAACTATAAGAACAATAAGCTTTTTCCGCTGAAACCTTCGACCGGCGACGAATCTGGACGGTGTTCATGGAGATACCTCCATGTTTGTCTACCTCAATGAGCCAAATCGTAAAGAATGCTAACCACGAGGGCAGCAATAAATAAGCTTGGGTTGAAAATCGTACTTACAGTTCACTGTAGATACTATTAGTACCTAAATTCAGTTACTTTAATATGCAAATGACCTAATCTTTGTCCATCTCTTAGAAAAACACAAGAGTCCTGGCGCGAAGAGATCGAGATCCGCGGCCAGAAGTTATGGCGACAGGAAGACTCGGTGTACTCCGTCAACCGCGGGAAGACTGCGCCTACGCCGGAGTCCACCAACTAGACTTGCTGGCGGACTTCTTTGATAATTTAATCTTTTATTGTATTTTTATTGTTATAAATAAAGTTTCATTCATATTTTATTGCTTATTTCCGTGGTTTTTGTCACCCTCATACTGTACTACCGTAACTTGCGTTCCTTTTTTATTCGATCGGTGTCGTTATGGAACGAGCTTCCGATTGAGATCCGTTTGGCGCGCACACTGCGCGTCTTTAAACGAATGCTTAAACGGCATTACCAGGTGAAACACTGTCCATCTTAACTGTCTATATTTATATGTGTATTGATATAGTATTTATTTATATAGTACATAAGTATTTATGTAAACGTTTATATATGTGTATATAATTATTCGTATGTAGTTTATTTTTACGAGCCGTAAGGTACCCGCGGGTATTAAGGCCTGTCGGCAAATAAGGCCTAAGGGACCAAAATCGTACTAAATATAGTAGCTGACGTTAAGGTTACACACTCACACATGTATTGTGCGTGTACAAGTTGCTACGATGTCGCGGAAGCACGTTGGTCTGTCCCTCGTGCCAGTATCTCCAAAAAACTTTCTGCGGTGGGGACACGTGGCTTGTCTTATAAAAATCAGCCCCAGTAAAACGTAAGTTTTTTTTAAATATTATCACTTACATACCTGTGTTGGTTATCTGTTTATTTATTATTGTTTGCTTATCCCTACTTACCATAATTAAAAGATGAGTCGTGTACAAAATTTGAATTCATTTAATTTACTGTATGCCTATGGTCGGCGGATATTAAGGCCTATAAAATTGTACCATAGGCCTTATTATACTCCAATATTTTCTACAGATAAATAAGGCGGGGCTTGTTTTTGAAATTATTGTGTGTGTAGGTATGTATGTCTAATTTATTTGTAATTGTTTTCAATTATTACAGTCAAGATGAACCTACCAAACGGGCATTGTGGTCAGAAGATCATCTAATCTCAGCTGTTGGAGCAATACAAAGACTATGAGTCACCTATTCGGCTGAAAAAGTCATTAATTATCGCGGTACGCCAGTCACAAACGATCTGTATGATAAATATAATAAAAAGATAAGAAATAGTAAGGGAAAGAAAAAAAGAAACTAAAGAAAAATACCCAGAAGGGGAATTTTGATAAGGCAAGGGAATGGAATAAATGTAGAACAGAAAATAAGAAATATAAAAAGACTTAAAATCCAAAGAAAGCTAAAATCGTATATACCAAGAAGTCTACCACCATCACCGGGCACTACACCAAAGCAGTTCAGGTGGTACCATGAGTCATGCCTGCGAATGAGACAGAATAGATGATGCCACGCAGTGCATCATCCATTCGCAATGGTAAATGGTATCACAAAGAGGACGTCGGTTTATCGGTTGAAGATACTAATAAATTTTAGTGTCCTGGTGAATTCGAATAGATAGATTTTGTTTTATGAGTGCTATGTTCCTATAACTTTATTTGTATGATCTCAAAAATAACAATTTACACACTATAGGTTGATTTTTAGACGGCTTATACTATAGGCCTTTTTACCCTACCATAGTATAATAAGGCCTTTAGATTGAGTTTTAAAAGAAGTCTCGTATTAATTTAGTTTTCAACCGGAGATTAAACTTTTCAGTTAAATACGGTAGTCAGTTAAGTACATAACTGATATATAATAAAACTTGTTGATTATGTTGAATATTTTTCATTTTATAGCAAATTTCCCTTAGCTAGGCCTTAATACCCACTTGTACCTTACACCTCGCCCACATCCAATTCCATCAATGCCTGGGTTGCCTGGCAAAAATCGCACTTCGGCGATAAGGCCGCTCTTTGTATGTTGTGATTGTTATTTTAATTTAATCTGTGTAACTATGTTGGTGTACAATAAAGAGTTTTATTATTATTATACTCTGTCACGTTGAAATACTAGGATATAAAAGCTGGTATCTATGCTGTGTAATAGTAGCCCAACCAGCATGAAAGAGAAGCTGTGGCGACAAGAAGACTCGCTGTTCTCCATTTCTCCACTGAAGTCTACCAAATAGAGCTGTGAAACTGCAACCAGCTTCTTTGATATTTAAGTCTTTTACCGTATTTGTATTGTTAAAATAAATTTTAATTCATATTTTATTGGCTACTTACGTAGTTTTTGTAACCCTAGTTAAACCCTGTCAAGTGGAAATACTAGGATATAAAAATATACGTAGGTACCTAACAGAGCCGGTTTAGATAAGTTCTTTAAAACTAGCCCGGCTGGGATTCGAAACTAGGACTTCTCCCGCCGAACCTCGACCACAGCGCAACGGAGACCATCAAAGTTTTAAAAAATCTGTCTCTAAAATACTATCTATTTTAATTAAATGTATTGTTTTTTGGAAAGTATTAATAAAATTCTGATAAGAAATGTGACTGTCAGTGCTGAAAATGTAAAAAACATAAAAGGGTCCTGCTGGCATGAAAAGTCTCACAGGCGATTCCTTTTTTTTTTATAAAATATGGATGGGACGTTTGTCTTCCATGACACCTGATGTTAAGTGAACATGAAGACTAAGGTGGTACGCGTCCATCCACGAGAAACCTATTCACTCGACGCTTAAAAGTACTAGGACTATACTGGTCAGGGAAAATAGACGCAGGCAGTTCATTCCAAACCTTGGCGACCCGTATCAAAAAGGAACTGTCAAAGCGCTTAGTTCGACTTTTCGGAATATCAACCACATACGGATGGAAGTTCTGTCTGCGTCTAGTAGTCCGATGGTAAAAGGGTGAGGGTTCAATTTGCTCAAACAGAGCACTCGCGCACTCACCAAAATGTATCCTGTAGTACACGGTTAAACAAGCAACCTTACGACGCTGCTCTAGGGTCTGTAGTTTTTTGGTCGTAAGGTCGACGTTGTTAATTAATTTACGGGCTCTTCGGTCAACGGAGTCCAGCGCTTCTAGTTGATATTTGGCTGAACCATCCCAAAGATGACTGCAGTACTCCATGCATGATCGCACTTGAGCTGTATATAAGTTAAGAAGCTGTGCAGGGCTGAAGTACCGCCGTACCTTCGAGATGATTCCCAACTTTTTCGAAGCTACTTGAGCCATGGACACAATTTGTTGACCGAAGTTTAAACTGGATGTTATAGTTACGCCTAAAAGCCCTAGATGGTCAGTGATGGGGACAGATACATTTTGGAAAGTGGGCGTTAATGTGAAGGTGCTCTTTTTTGCGGAGAATAGACACGCCTGAGTTTTGGACGCGTTGAATTTGACCAAATTCGACTCACCCCAATCGGATACTTTCCGTAAGGTCAAATCAACGCGCTCAATCATTGACTTTCTTAAACTCTGGATTTCACGGGGGCTCGCTCGCGCATTGGATACGTATCTCTCTACAACAGTGCTGTCATCAGCATAACTAATAATGCCCGGTGTTAAAAGGTCATTAATGTGCAGCAAGAATAATGTTGCAGAGAGAACAGATCCCTGAGGTACCCCGGCATTAATTGCCATTTGGTCGGAGGAGAAGCCATCTAAGACTACTCGAATTGACCGTTCCCTCAGAAAATCAGATATCCAGTCGCAAAGCCCAATCGGTATGCCATAAGCTGGAAGCTTACTTAAGAGACCATCATGCCAGACCCTGTCAAAGGCCTTGGAAATGTCTAAGGATACAGCTATTGCTTCACCATGACCCTCCAAGGCCTCGCTCCATAAGTGAGTGGCATACACGAGAAGATCGCCGGTCGAGCGCCCGTTGCGGAAACCATATTGGCTATCGCTTAGGAGCTCGTTGGTCTCGAGGTATGCCAGGAGTCGATTGTTCAATACACGTTCCATGACTTTGCAAAGTATGGAAGCGATTGAAATTGGTCGATAGTTGACAGGATCGGCACGGCTTCCCTTCTTTGGTACTGGTTGTACGTTAGCAAGCTTCCAGGACTTGGGAACCTTACCGGATTCCAATGAAAGTCGATAAAGACGCGTCAAAACGGGAGACAACTCAGCTGCGCAGCGTTTTAAGACCACTGCAGGAATACCGTCTGGACCACTAGCTTTGTTCACGTCTAGGTGCAGCAAGCATTTAAGAACCTCCTTTTGGCGAATGTGAACGGTACCCATTGTAGGTCCGAACTGAGGTAATTGGGGTGGGATTTTTCCTTGGCAATCTAGACGAGAATTTTCTGCGAAGATACTAGCAAATAAATCTGCTTTCTCCTTAGCAGTGTGGGCCAGAGAACCATCGGGTTTCCTCAGTGGTGGCAGCGACGGGCGACAAAAGTTCGTTTCGACCGACTTGGCAAGGGACCAGAAAGCTTTACTTCCCGAAGGGTATGCTGCTATTCTGTCTCCGATACGGCCTATGTGGGCAAAACGAGCTCTTTTGATTACCTTTTTGCAGGACTTGGCGGCAGCGTTGTATCTTTTCTTAAGTTCATGCGAATCCAGGGCTTTGCTTCTGCGAGCATTTGCCCAGGCTTTGTATGCTTCCCGCTTTCGCTTTTCAGCGGCAAGGCAAGCAGTATTAAACCATGGGCGAGCTTTGGTTTCAAGGGATAGATCAGCGTGGGGAATGAAGTACTCCATTGCTTGAACTATCACACTTGAGACAGCATCAGCGCAGCACGATGGATCGGTTGATGTAAAACAAGTTTGCCGCCATGGATAAGATGCGAAGAAATGTCGCATTTCATCCCAATCTGCTGACTTGTAACGCCATACTCGCCTGGAGCCTTTTGGGCGGGTGTCAGGTGGCGAGTACAGCGATACAGATTTCACCATACAGTGATCGGATGTCCCTAAAGGTGCAGTGACGGACACCGAGTATCTGTCAGGATCGGTTGTCAGCAGAAGGTCCAAGCAATACGCAGTGTGGCCAGCAACGTCAGGGATGCGCGTAGGCTCGTTAACAAGCTGTGAGAGACCATAAGTCAGCGAAAACTTAAAGGCCTCTCTGCCAGCATGGTCAGTGTCCTGATACGGGTATAACCACTGCCCGTGGTGAGCATTAAAATCCCCCAGAAACACCAACTGCGCCGTGGGAAAACGTTGCTGAATCTTATCTGCTGTATTGCCAAGGTATTCCATAAGCCTCGTTGTCTCCCGATCTCCGCTATGTGAACGATAGATACAGGCGTAAACCACTTGGTCTAGGCCAGTATCTATGTGAACCCACATGACTGAAAGGTCCGGCACTTCCAAGTAACGGAGACGCTGATAACAGATCGCGTCACTGGCATACATGCACACCCACATAAAGTTTTATTATAAGATATCCGGATGCAAGAAGATTGTAAATTGTTGTTGTTGTTATTGTTATTGTGTATTTTTAAAAGATGATTGCTGTTGAGTTTCTTGCCACTTCTTCTCAACAGATCGACTTTCCGAAGTGGTGGTAGATTCAGTTCAATTTGTAAATTGTGACTTATTTCAAATGTATTTAAATACTTACGAAATAAAGATTCTTTTGACTTTGACTTTGACTTTGACCCCGGCGTGCGGGCGGAAAAGAGACTCCAGGATATAGCCTGGGTAACCAAGGTATGCCGAGTCTGACGGATCGCAGATCTGCGTCTCCGTTAGAAAGAGTAGGTATGGTCTCTCCGTCTCAAGATGGTGGTGGACATCATTCAGATTGGAGTGCACTCCTCGGATGTTACAGAAGTGCACTTTAAGGGAGAGGAAGTGCAACCGCTGTTGAACCGTACTCTTTTTAGGACCTTTCATTGTGAATTGGTAGTGGAGTGAATAGGGAGGAGAATAGAAGTTGAGTGAAGCGCTGCAAATGGAACCAAGCAACTCGTAGGAAACAACGCACCATTGGGGAACTCGCCTGGAGACTGCGGGGACGCCCGAACCCCCCCGAGGGTTCGAATTATCATTATTATTCCTGATATAATAATGATAATTTGAAAAAAGTATAAAATATTTTTTAAGGTACAGAAGCCAGCAGATGAAGCGTTACATTACCTGTCAAATTTCCCGAATCAATTTTAACTTAATTTTGAGGGCATAAAGTTCAGATTCAAGTAATTTTTTTTGACAGATTTGTAACGCTTTGTGCTGCCTTCTGTAATAACATGCCTCTAATCGGGGCCGTGTATCTTTGGTCTTAAGACCTTCAAACGGTTGAGGGTCCTGCTGGAAAATAACTTGATATCTTTTGCAGCAATTTTTTTATTTATGCTTTATGGAAAGTGCTAAATACTACTGACGTTTAATAAAACTGTAGCTGTGATCGAATTAACGAATCTACGGCCCTAAAACCAAGTTCGTCTTTGCTATTCACACGAGAGCCCATCATATAAATAATGTCCAATATTAGTTTAGTAGGAGTGGCCTTAGCCGACATCGGCTTGTAGGACATTAGCCGCGTCACAATAATTTATAAGTTATAGCCAATTCGAGTTCGGAGCCCGATAGCTTCTTCACGGATTGTCTCGTCAATATTTATGCTTTTCACAGGGACTGCATATCGGTATAAAATTTAAAAAAAGTACTAGTAAAATTTCAGTACCCTTATTAGTGTACTGCTTCATCAAACACAATAACTGTACAAGTTATTAAAATCTAAATTGATTAAATCAGTATACGGGATTCATTTCTGTAGATGTTTTATTACAGAAATATTTTAACCGATTTAATTTCGGTACCGAAATGTATAGGTCAGCATATGTACCTACCTACGCTTCATAGGCTTCAACTATCGAACATTCTCCAGTTATTTAAAAATAAAATTTTAATATTAATACCGGAAAATATCAGTCAACTGAAAAAAAAATCAGTTATGCTACAATAATAAAAAAGGTACACGAATTATTTCAGTATGAATTCCTGTAATGTTATTTTTAAATACAACTAATTTAACAGTATGACGTCATAAAGAAAAAAAATGTACAGAAATTCATACCGGTATGCAGTCCTTGTTTTTAACATAATGCTAGTGGAAAACCCCGTATTTCGCGTTAGAAAGGTCTCTTCATACAATATTCGCTATGCCGGAAAACTTCACCGCCGGAGCGGTGATATGTAGCGGCAGATTTTATATGAGGAGTCGCCGCTAGCCAGTCGCACCTTGACGGGATCCTACCACAGTCGGCCACTGTTTGCACTGGGGACGCAGCCTAGCTCTTATGTTCATTCAGTCTTGTACTTTAATTATGGGTTTTTTATATATAATTTACTACCTATAAAATATCTAATCGCAACTGAATTACAGTTATGCTGAAAAGTAAATAAAATAATATCTGACATGATAGCAAATTTATTTAGACATAATACAATGTAAACTCAATGTTACAATATAGTGTTTTTAACATTTACATAAACTAACTCTTGTACCTAGACAGTCATATTTAAATCTAGATGACAACGTAATAATCGAGAGCCTGTTTCACCATGACCCAATATTTACAGACAAATTACATATAAAAAAAAAGTATAAATATGCAGAAAATAAATGAGCACATACAAATAAACATACACCAGAACTTGGTTCTGCCTGCAATGCTGGATACCGGAAAATGGCGAAACAGCAATATTTCTATTTACAGAAATTAAGCTATACAATTTTAGTAATATTTTTACACCAAATGGTTCAAACAAAAGTTATCAACGAAAAACTATATAAAAATATTATTTATAGACCAAATTCTGTGTTTCTATCTAATAAAGTATCTATCAAAGATCAACTGTGAAACAAGTCATTGTGATTACGAACTTAAACAAAATATTATTTTATTTCTAGACCCCACTAATACATAATAAATTAACTAATTGCTCAGTAAAACTTTGATAGCATCCAATTGTGTAGCAATAAATCCACGCTCCACCAATTGCTGAATGCTACAAGAATATGAACTGAACAAAATTATTATATATAATCTCCTTATTAGATCAATATGGACTTTGATAAAATGAGATTTTAAATAATTAACCAATAAAGAACTTAATTTAAATTTGCAATGCAAACATAACTAATGAACAATACAAATATGTGATACATAAAACTGTTTAACAATTCCGATTATATTGCTCAATTTCCAAACAATCTAGCTTATTATTATAAATAACCAATTTTGTTCTAATTCTTATTTAAACTGGATGTAATGCACCTTTGCATTATTATTTTTTGTGATTAGGTTTTAACTAAAGTTAAAAAACTTTAAAAAAATATAATCTGTGGAATGCCATGCTAGTTTATGTGGATATTCCATAAGTATACCAGTGTCTGCATATTTTTGTTTCTGTTATCATTGCAAATTCAACAGTAAACAAAATAAAATTTAAGGACAATGATCTTTACTGTGTTATCAGTAAAACATTTGCAATGATATTCAGATCTGTGACTTTAGTACAATTCTCGATAATTATTTACATGTATATTTATCTATGAACATTTTTCTGTTCAAAAATAACAATAAGTTATCTATACATTTGAATTGTCCTCATTCACATTTTATTAGTATTTGAAATATCTACACTAAAGTGTTTATTATTTGATTTATTAAATTAGCACACATCAAGATATCCTATACTCTGGCAAATAATTAAATGCAGTAAACTGACAGTTCGAAATGTCAAAAAGAATACCAGTGTACCATGATACCAGTCTTTGTAGTGTAAGAAATGGGAATTAATGAAATTGAGTGGTACTTTTTCATTTGTTAGTCATAAAATTTAAAAGCAATGTATAAATACGTGAATTTGATGTGTTTACTTTATCTTTACAGTATTTTTAATGAAATTTATTAATTACGAAACATGTTTAGTGCTTTAAAACGGTCACAGTTGAAGTAAAATCTGTTTTTTTTGTAAATTTTCAGTCACGCAAAAGTAAGTTGCATAAGGCATCCCCATTCCAAAAATTATAAAATGAGAGTATAAAATATTTTGGGAGTCAAAATATTTATTTTACTAACTTGACGATATTATTCATTTAAAAATAATTCATTCGCTCACTTAAACCACATCACGATATTTTTTCTTCCCTAACGTGGGCACACTGGAACTGTCATTTTATTTTACTGCATTGAATTATTTGCCAGGGTATAACTATTGAGTTAATTGAAGGCATATATTTTGAAAGATGTTAGGCCAACTTTGCACTTGAAATGGAGGAAATTCAATTCTTTTATATTTGTCAAATTAATATAAACTATAGTCTCAATAAGAGCATTAGGTAGTTTTATTGACAGTATTGTGTTGTGAATGAGGCCATGCACATATTAAAATAATGTTATGAACACACTACACCAATTTCATTTCAATATACAACCATGTCATATCATAACATAGATTGTGTAGCTCAATCTATGGAGAATTGTTCCAAAAGTCACTTTCAATGCCACAAATTGAGCAGTATTAGGGGCTTCGTATTTTACCAGGCACATAATTCTTGTCAATTGTGGGCTCTTGCAGAAACATGTGAAGGCAGCGCTCATTCTGAGCTAATGGATGGCCAGCTATTTTGTTGATAAACACCTCCAAACCTGCAAGTGTATAGCAATTAATATATTTTTATAATCAATGTATTTGCACATTTATTCTTGAATAATATGACTAAGCACCTTTTCTCCGGTCCTCAATAAATTCTTCTTCAAAAATCCCATCATCACCTCGGAAGGGCAACTGTCTTTTTAAAGCTTTGCCTGGCAGTGGAGGGACTACAATCTGAAAAGTTTAATGTTTTAGCTTGCTATAATTAGTACAAAGATAAAAAATAAACAATATGATAAACAACTTCCACCAAAAAAAATGAACAATGAACAAAAAAACCAAGTGATGAATCACACAAATGAAACGTATGTATACGCGTTTTCTAGATAATGCATTATTATCATACAAAAGCCTTACTTTGCTGTCTCTTTCCAATTCATTCCTGAGCCATTCGAAATCACTGTACCGCCGTCTAACCGTCGACTCTTTGACTTTGAAAACAGGCAGATTGGTCTGTGAACAAGAAAAAAATTTCATTTCATTAATTGCGGCAAATCGGTTGTATCGTATGCGGCATTACCTTGAACCGCCCACAAAATGTTTATACGAGCAGATATAACACTTGTTTCGTTAATTTAATTATGAAGTATTATAAATAGAATACATATTATTGGTTCAACTTACCCTCATACGAACTTCGTAATCGGTATAGCGTTTCTTCCCTACTCCCATGGTTGTTACAGGATTTACCACGTCGATTTCCAGGAAGTTAGCCGGTGCAGCATAGGCATCATCTAGTGTCTGTTTCTTTACATTTAATCGCCTAGTAGCATCGGCTGTCGTGTCTTCAGCCATCATTACGAATAATTTCCTATTGCATGCAATCACAAATAAAAAATTTCACGGCCCACTGTTGAAAAAAAGAGAAACGAAAATGTCAATTCGTGACAGTTGGCAGTTTTGACATTTGTTTTGATATTTGTGTTGCCATAGAACCAAACTTACTTTGATTATCTTAATCAAAGGAAAACCCTTTTATTGAGTCAAGTAAAAAAATGCTACATGAAATAATGATTAGTTTTGTAAATAAGACATAAATTACCAATTATTCATGTAGGTATATTATAGAACTTTATGTCAAAATGTGTTTTTGAAAGCCGAGTATAATGCAATGTCTGGGTAATGCTTTAACTCATCTTAACGAAGCTAATTGTGTGATTCCAAGTTCCAATATACAACGGGCTTTCATAGAATACCGTATATTACCGCCTTATTTTGTTTGGTTCAATTATCTGTTGACATACTTGGAAGTTTTTTTCTTGTTTTGTTACATTAAATACCAAAATATTTTCATAAAAAATTGTTCGGGTGAAGATACTGACTTAGGGTATTTTTATCTTTCTCTATGATACTGACCAAGAAAGTGTACCTACTTTAATACCCTTACTAATTTAAGTATTCAGTTCTTTATCATAAAAAGGGTTGACTTTCGTTCGTTGTTTTATCATTAGCCATCTAGTTTTTTTTTGAACTAAAGAGCTATCATTTTTTTCAACACACTTGCTCGTAAAGTGAGCCTTATTCTATTGAATTTAGAACTATAAACTGGGCTATAAGTCACGCGTGCATAATATATTATACCCTAGTGCATAATATAATGAATCCTACAAAGTTGAATTGTACCTTAGTTCAAATTACATGCGAGTAAACAGAGCATATTTAATTGATCCGGGTTATACATTAAATATATGGGCGCGCGTCCAGGCGGCGCGCGGACAGGCGGCGCGCGTGCAGCAGCAGCGGCTGCACAGCGCCTCCAAGCAACAATAGCGTGTGTACGTGTAATGGGACAGGGTTACTGACGCGCAGCAGCTAACAGCTGCTTCAAATAAATTTTATGACCACGTATGTCTGTCTTTTACTCACAAGTGTGTTGAAACACGTCATATGTAACTCGTGAGCGTTCTAATTACAGTCGAGGCTGTGATTTGAGCCCGAGCCGCAGGCGAGGGCTTAATAATGAGCCGAGAGCAACTTAGCTCACTTGTTACATAATATACTATTACGGTTGGTACTAAACCCTCGTTTGACTGCATCTCACTGGAATAAGAGTAGATAAGATGAAGATTGTGATTCTCCTGACGACTAAAAGTACAGAAGGCAGCTTACGTTCCACACCTGTCGAAAGATTGTAAGTAAATCTGAACTCTATGCCGTCGTTATTAAGTTTAAAAATTGGTTGGAGAAATTTGACTGGATGAATAGGCTGGATTCTCCAATTCAGCTTAGTTAAATTAATTCTGCCCACGGAAGTGTCCCTTCCAGAGAGGAAATGCAAGTACTGAAGTGAAGTAGGGTAAGTGGGGGGAAGATGAAAAACTGGGTAAGACAGAAAGTCAATAATAACGCCACATATAGCAGATTTTTTAAAGTGTTTGTAGCACTGTTTAAGCTGCCGTTTAATTTTCTCAAAATTATACAAAATTATACAATCTGACTTTTTGCGTGTTTCTTCAAGTATTTTTATCTTACCCCGCATCCTGTAACTTTTATTCAAAGCTACAACTGATTCTTTGGGATACTTAATTATTACTTTTTATTTAAGTTTGAGTTATTAAATACTTAGATTTTTTGCCATTACCTACTCGTATTTTAGGAATTGACACAATTTTCTATATTTACCCATTACATTTTGATGGGGTAAGATGAACATATCACTTTTCGAGTAAGATATTTGGAATAATGTTATGCTACCAAATATGACAAATGAAAATAATCAAACTTTTGGTTTGTTGCTGATTTTGCCTTTAACTTTTACTATCAAATTTACTTTAAACAATTGCTCAGCAATGTTTGAGAACATCCACTTCAATCTTTCCCCGGTGGGGTTAGATTGAAATACAAAAATCAAAATATTTGTCGTGTCTTTGTTTCCTTAGGCGTTTTGACGCTTGAGTCTGTTATTCTGTTTTCATGGCATTAAATTCCGTAGACTAGTATTGACCAAGAATGTAAGTCATTCTCTTAAACGATTTTAGAAAATACTTTGATTTTTCCCCGTCACCTTTCCGTCTTTCCCCTGTTTTATTTTTGTCCATTGCAAATGATGCTTGGTGTATTATTCATTATTTTATAGATTTAAATGAAATTTAACAAACTATTTAAAAATATATTCTCTGGTCATCCGCTAGGCATCAAGTTTAAATTTTGATTAATATGTAGTGTTTCACAAGGTTTCAAAAACAACACTACTCATCTCATTAAAAAACCGTTCAATCTTGCCCCCACTCACCCTAACATTAAACTTCTGTAACATCGTTCATATCCCAACTAACGATGTCTCCCACCCCCTTGAGTCAGAGTTCGCCCAAACGAACGGGAACGCAGGTCTGTGGTTCTTTTGACTCAGTATCCTAAATTACGAATGATAGTTTTCAAAGTGAATAAGTTTCAGCAGAACAAGACTACTTGAAGACACCGAAAGTGTTCTTGTATATACGGGTCAAGAAGAGATAATTTTTCATTTAATACAACACGGCTCATGACTATCTCTGTTTAAGTACTAATATTCGTTGAGCTGTAAGTATCAGTATCCGTTTTTACTGTACCTATCCAATGCCTTTTTGCTGTATCCATATCCGTGATAGTCACTTTCTCAGCGCTCTACTTCGAAAACCGTCAATTTCACAGGAAAATGCAAGAGACATTTTGTGCAAATACTTTTTGTAATGACCTTTATTGGCTTTTGAGCAATATTTACGAAAAACTGATTTTCGCGACCCAACAAAAACTCAGCTCACTAGGAATTTTTCCACAAATAAAACGTAAAATGACTGGGCTTTATCATCAAGCAGAAAGTAGTCAAAACGCAAGTGGAAGCCCTAGAAAACAGAAATAATATTATTTAGGACTTATCCATACAGACTTTGGAATTTACGTAGCTCGAAAGGAAAAAGTCTAGGGGCGTTATATCACAGGATCTAGACGGCTAACGGTCACCTTTTACGATACGCTTATCGAGGGGCGGTAGGGCTATTCTAAGCCCCGGTGCCATAGAGAAATATTATACTTAGGAATAGAGAGCCCTCTTGCAGATTTTTTGGGATCCCATTTGCTACTAACGCTACCTATCAATCGGCCCCAAACTAATGTATCTATATGTATAGATACGTACATATATGTAGGCAATGGGCCGTATTCGACATTGCATTCTCTAATTTTAAGTCTTTCTGAAGTCCAATTTGAAGACTTCCAACTCAAATTTTTCTAAGAAATATTGATTTTGAAGTCTTCGACTTTATGGAATATAAAAATCACTATGAAACTGCAACAGAAACTATAGACACGTACGCGTACGCAGATAGCAGTCGCCATATTGTGTTGTGATAGAACTTAATGGTTGTGTTGGTGTTTTGAAATTAAACAAACACACCTGACGTTGACAAGGCTTCATTCATAGCTTGAAATTCATTCAAATTTTGTTTTGAAAATAAAAAATATACGAATTTTCACCAGCAGACTAAAATATACAAAAACCACATTTGAAAAACCAGTTTGCATTTATTTACAAAACAAAATAGTTTATTTTTTAATAATATAATAAACGTGAGGAATTGCGTCATCTAACATCAAGTAGTATTACTATAAAAGTTCAGGCCTACCGTTAGATAGAGATCTTTATAGATTAGATAGATAGATCTTTGAAGAAACTAAGCTAATAAGCTTTTGTCCCCCCCCTGCCCGGTGCGGAGTTGCTGGTCTCCTATCGGGCGCGTCCCCAGGTGGTGGATAGGGGGTACGCCCCCCATATATAGGGAGTACCGTGCACAAAGGGGCGGCAGGCTTGGATTGCTTCGGCTTCCGAGTCGTCGGCCAACCCGTAATCCTTGGCAGAAACAGGACCGGGGGCCTAACGGCTACCAAGTTCTTCCTTTTTACCACTTAGGCAAGACAGCCGGATGCTGGTGGTCTAACGCGACGCGATTCCACTAGATTGAGGCGCGGCTGCGGGGAGGGGGGGGATAGATTCTGGTGATCTAAAGCGACGCTATTACACCGGTCCCTACTCTTCCGGCCAGAGTCCCCTGGGCGGTTTACCTATACATATATAACAAAATTCCAAATACTCGTCAACGGGTGCTGCTAGCGGTGCCAGGTCGTTTTGATGACACTATGACTGTTTTATTCCATTCTTGTTTAAATACTCTGGTCCCAGTTTGTCATGTTCGTGTTGTGCATCCATAGCCCAATGCACCTCCATACTATGTAAGCAATTTGGTTGTGGCTTGTGTTGGTTTGTTTTTTTTCATGCGATGGTCAATTTATACTGTAAGTACATACATACATACATAACGTCACGCCTGTATCCCTTATGGGGTAGGCAGAACACCAGAGGTTACAAGACCATCTGATGTCACGTTTGACAAATTTGGAGGTATTATAAAGATGGAAAGAGACTATTGTAGTGACAGGGGGTCAGCCTATCGCCCACAAAAACACCTTTAAAACCTCTGTCCCTTAACTGACTTTTACAGTATGCCCGGGAAGAGAAGCAGCTGGCACATTATATTTTTTTTTTTCGCTCCCAGTCCAGCATGGAAGTAAGTACCTATTTGTATTAAGTATTAAGTAATTCGTATAATACTGACTGAAAAAGAGTGCCAAGAGTTTTTTTTCCGCCGGTATTTTTTGTCTCTTAGTCTACTGTAGTATCTTATTCAACAACTAGTTAAAGCCGAAGTATAAGATGACGTCATTAAGTGAATTGTAAAATTCCTAAGTTATATAATTTTTTTTGAATTTTGGTGGATACGGGGGTATCTGCCGCCCCTGCTTAAGGGAATACGCTGAGGTGCGGCGTGCCTGGTGTTCTCAGCACGCTGCATGTTGAGGGTTCCCGCCACTAGGCACATGGAGGAACATCTGACGACATATCCCCAGTTTTGACTAAAAGTGACGATAATTTTGAAAATGATTTAAAATAATACTATAAAATTAATGATAAAATGTTTAAGTATCACAAAATAATTTAAATATTAACTTTATTAAAACAAATTATGTAAGATTCAATACTAATAAAATTTTAAATACTATTGACATACCTACACTGTCTTAACCATGAAATTAAAGAAGTTGAAAGCACCAAATTTCTTGGCTGTCAAATCGACAAAAATTTAAACTGGAAGCAGCACGTTAAGTATGTCAGTAGTAAATTAAATAGTTACGTATATGTACGTAGATTGCGGAAAACCTGTGCGCTTCCGACCGTACTGATAGCTTACCACGGATACGTCACGTCAACTTTAAGGTACTTACGGTCTTATTACCTGTGGGAACTCAACTGAGATAAATAATGCATTCCGATTCATCGTCTGCATTCCGAGATAAATAATGCATTCCAGTTCCGCATTTTGACGACCGGCTGGTGTAGTGGTGAACTGGTGACGTACATTACCTTCTATGCCAGAGGTCCTGGGTTCGAATGCCGGCGGCGGCGGATATTTGTGTGATGAACACAGATATAAGTCAAGTCATGGATGTTTATACCTATGTTTATTTAAATTTATTGTACCTAATAAAAATATGTATTTATTCAATATGTATGTTTATATATTTCTTAAGTATATCAGTCAGTTATCTAGTATCCATTAGGCGCTTAGCAGACGATAAACTTCATGCGCCTTGTTGCGACAACCGACAACTCCCTGTTCATATATTATTCCAATGGAATTGCGTATACAGCAATTCTAGTTAGGAGTTAGTTTCTGATTGCAGCAACTCGCAATTAGCAACTTTGATTAAGTTGCTGGTTTTTTCAATTGACAATCGCAACTAACAAAAGTTTCTAAAATCAGCAATGGCAAGTCGTTCTTTGGGGTATATACTTTCCCTCATCACTGTATTCTTTCGTTTTAAATCACTTTCCAGCAACTTATTAAATATGTAAACAGACATTTTAAAATATTGTTTAAACTTGTCATTATGTTTCTGAAGCTCATTTATGTTAATAAATCTAGTCCTATCTTGCAAGAAGGGATGAATCCAAATTGCTGCGAATAATTTGTTGTAGTTGCAACCGTGTCGGCGACGCCAACGTAATATAATGTAAACGAGTGCTGTCTCTCCTGTGTCCATCGTAATACTGAGTGGACTCACCTAACAAACCAGGTTCACATAAAATTGCGACAACCGCAAAGCCCAATTTGTGGTTGCTGCAACTGGAAACCTTTAGAACATTTACAAAAATTGATAGTTGCTTCAACAAGGTTACCAGTTGCATCAATTGCAGATTCTCTAGTTGTAGCAAGTGGCAATTTCTAAAAAAGTTGATGGTTGCCTCAACTAAGTTGTCAGTTTTGTAAACTTAAGTTGCTACGTGTGCAAAGCGCCTTATACAAGTTCTTTAAGAAACTTAATTTGGGCTAGATAATGTTGTGTGAGTGTCTGAAATATTTATTTATTCATAGCACAGAAGAAATGCATTCGAGCAAGTTTGAATCCGATGAATCGTGTAAACCGTTGCTTAAGTTAAGTAAAATAATGACATTGCCTTGCATGTATATATTTGTGAAGTGTCCGTATCGACCGCGCGGCCACGGCGTTTTTTCTTACATCTAACCATGCCAAGATTATGTAAAAATTTGTAAAAGTCGATTCCTAAAAACATAAATTTGTAAAAGGTATAGTTAAAAAGTTATAAGGGTTTGAACGTGGCCGCGCCATTGAAACAATGCGAACCGCGCGGCCACGTAGATCTTTAAAACTAAACATTGCAGAGACCTGAAGTTTAGGTAAAACACAGATCGAATATGTAAAAAAATTGTAAAAATATAGAAAAAAATCCTGGATTTACATTTTAGAAGCTGTAAGCTTATAACACCATGGCCGCGCCATTGACCGGTATAAAATTACGTTATCGTCGATATCTCGCTGGAAAAGCATAGCAGAGGTCTGAAGTTTTTTGTAAAACCTGGATTCGAATTTGTAAAAGCAAGTAAAAATATAATAAAAAATCATAGGTATACATCATAGGAGCTGTAAGACCAAAAACCCATGGCCGCGCCATCGAAACGTTAGAAAAGAACTTTACCGTCGCGTCGATATCTTGCTGAAAAAGCTTTTGTAAAACCAAGATTCAAATTTGTAGAAACGATTAAAGATGCACAAAAAACTCCTAGGGTCATATTTAAGGAACTTTAGCACTGAATCTTTAGTACGGCTTGAATACGTCGATAGGGTGACCATGGCTTATTGATAATAGAAAACTTTCCACCCATTTAATAGAAATTATATCACAAATCCATATTTATTTCGCATAGTAAATTAAATTAAATTTTAGAGCTCATCTGACCTGTTACCTGTTACCATGAACAAGAAACGGACATAGTTACATTCGCGCTGAAAACATAACCCTCCTTTGCGTGCAGTAGTCGGGTAAAAATAATTAGGAAACAGTTCATTTTAAAACTTTCCTTAACAATAAGTTTGCTATAGGTTACCACTTTGTCTCAGCGTCACTGATGTAATTTTAAAATAATAATATACTATGGTGCGTGTTTTGGTCGATGTCAAAAGGAAAAATACACACCCTGTAAAAAGATCAAAACCAAATTAAAACAATCATTTTCTTCTGATTCCATATTTACAGAGAGGCCTTCATATATTGAAAACTGGGGGGAGAGGGATATTCTACTAATAATATCTCTGTATTGTTTATGCGGAATGGTAATTTATTAAATTCTATCAATAAAAGTACGATAATTAGTAACACATGTGCTTTTGACTCAGTTTTTTTTTGTTAGCATTTGCATACAAACAAAACTTTCACATTGAACAAATGATTGATACACGCGCAAGCAAATTAATATGTGACTTTATAAAAACATTAACACAGTCTTCAAATGTAAATAGTGCTTACAAACTACGGGAGGAAATAGTAGCTAAATATTATAAAAGCGAAAACAATAGTTATAGATGCTAAAGTAACATGGCTTTTATTTCCGAACACATATTATTAGATGACCTATATGGTGCCGGTGTAGTAAATGAATGTTTAACTGAAACGTGCGCAAACCGGTCAAAAAGAACCATCGTATTTTTATCAATTAATTTAGAAATTATAAATTTATTCGGAATCGGAGGACTGGAAGATGCCGTCATTATCGATGATGATTCAAATTTAAAGAAATGTTTGATTTGTAACAACAAAACCAAGAGGTATATATACGAATTAAATAATTATTTTATTTTATTTGATCTTAATGGCATAGATAAAATCAAACTCGAAGAAATACCCCATTTTATCAAAATAAAACAAAAAAAAATATAGACTGATAGGTGCTGTAGAATATCTATGTTCCCCCGGTTGTAGGACTCATTGGGTATTACAAGTGTCATTGCTTATTAAATACCTCTGAAATGATTTGTTACGACGATAATAAATTTGGAACACACGCAAGTTCATTACAACCTATGACAATCCATAATTTGACATATGGTCTAATAGACGAAGACTAAGATTATCTGTGTTTTTAGAGAAATAAACATATATTTTTTACTTTATCGATTCATTTTATTCAATTTACAATGCTTTAGATATAATTTATAATATTGTCTTAAGTTTTCACGATTTATAATTTAAATAAAACTAATTTTTAAACCGGATTAATCGCGTATAATTTATTTGATCTCGTGACCAAGGGGTCTTCAAAGACACCGAAACGTCGAGTTAAAATGTAAAATATAAATTATACGCGAATAATCCGGTTAAAAAGTAGTTTTATATCATTTATATTATAAAGGACATTTCTGTTATCAACAAACCATGGTCACCCTATCGACGTATTCAAGCCGTACTAAAGATTCAGTGCTACAGTTCCTTAAATATGACCCTAGGAGTTTTTTGTGCATCTTTAATCGTTTCTACAAATTTAAATCTTGGTTTTACAAAATACTTCAGACTTCTGCGATGCTTTTTCAGCAAGATATCGACGGTAAAGTACTTTTCTAACGGTTCGATATCGCGGCCATGGGTTTTTGGTCTTACAGCTCCTATTATGTATACCTATGATTTTTTATTATATTTTTACTTGCTTTTACAAATTCAAATCCAGGTTTCACAAAAAACTTCAGACCTCTGCTATGCTTTTCCAGCGAGATATCGACGATAACGTAATTTTATACCGGTCAATGGCGCGGCCATGGTGTTATAAGCTTACAGCTTCTAAAATGTAAATCCAGGATTTTTTTCTATATTTTTACAAATTTTTTACATATTCAATCCGTGTTTTACCTAAACTTCAGGTCTCTGCAATGTTTAGTTTTAAAGATCTACGTGGCCGCGCGGTTCGCATTGTTTCAATGGCGCGGCCACGTTCAAACCCTTATAACTTTTTAACTATACCTTTTACAAATTTATGTTTTTAGGAATCGACTTTTACAAATTTTTACGTAATCTTGGCATGGTTAGATGTAAGAAAAAACGCCGTGGCCGCGCGGTCGATACGGACACATTTGTGAAGCAGCCGTATTTGTTGAAAATAATAGTCATTACTTTACCCAGGCAATTGTTCAATCTAGACCAACACGACATGGAGATCGTCTAGTATACAATGCACTGCCACGGCTAGAACTTTACCACAGGCAGTGTTATGCCATGTGTGTAAAAATATTCAATGCTGTGCCTAAAGAATACAAATTATTGCCATGTATGGAATTCAAATCATGTACTTATGTATAAATGGTTACTTGAAAAAACTTTTTACAGTGTAAAAGAATTCTTTGATCTTAGTAATAGATAATGATATTTCAATAATATTTAATTGCTATACCTACGTACTTAATTATAAATAAAGTTTAGAAGTAATAATTTTTGCATGCCCTAAAAAGGTAAGATATGCATACCGCAGCGTTGTGCGTCATGATTACCAGACCAAAGCTTTACGTGTTCGAATGCGGAACGCAGCGTTGCTAGTACAATTTCATAAGTGTGCTTGTACAGTCGTGTCAATGGAATATAGTTTCTTACTATTTGGCTCAACGACGTTTAAAATTAAAAAAAGACATCCATTTAGTACCCGTTTGTGTAATCGAGGTTGCTGTGCGGGGAATTTGTTTTAAAATTTAGTCGCTCTGTATCAAAACTCATTTTAATACGCGCGTGACACGTTCCACGGAGCGTTGCCGACTGAATTGACCGGCGTTGAGACGCGTATCATACGCGGCGTTTGGCACATTCCGAACGTCCGTATGGTACGGACGTTTCAGTTTTGTATGAAATTTGAATGTTTTGTATGTTCGAACGCGTGACGCAGCGTAGGCACTAAACTTATTAGTCAACATAGGTATGGTCCAAGAGAATCCATATTTTAACATCGATTTTGGCGTAGGTAAATAATGAATATTAGTTATTAGAAAATATTAAAGTGAACAAACCATTAAGCGAAGTATATTTATCAGAAAATTATAAAAGTTTATTTTTCAGTTGTGAAATTAAAAAAAATATACGAACGATAGCTCCGTAGAATAAATTTTGTTTGGATTGATATGGAGAGGCTGCCCACAAGAAGTGATGCGTTAATTAAAATTAACTCTGTATAATGGCTGCGTTGCAAGGATAGCGGAGTTTAAGGATGCGTCAAGGACGCTACGTGATTTAGTTCTCGTTTGCACACGCATAAATTATCTAAGTTTTTAAATATTTTAATTAAGTGTAAAAGACTGTAGGTTCGTCTTAGAATAGCCCTATTTTAATTTTACTTGGGGAAATCCATCATGGATACCCGGTCACTCGGGGGAGCGGCCAGGCTATGTGTGGACTTTAACCGACTAAAACCCCAAGATCAATCAATCAATCAATCATTTATTAGCTATAAATATGGTACAGATTTTAGAAAAAAAAATTTAAGAAAAAGGTCATACATATCTTACCTTTTTAGGGCATGCAAAAATTATTACTTCTAAACTTTATTTATAATTAAGTACGTAGGTATAGCAATTAAATATTATTGAAATATCATTATCTATTACTAAGATCAAAGAATTCTTTTACACTGTAAAAAGTTTTTTCAAGTAACCATTTATACATAAGTACATGATTTGAATTCCATACATGGCAATAATTTGTATTCTTTAGGCACAGCATTGAATATTTTTACACACATGGCATAACACTGCCTGTGGTAAAGTTCTAGCCGTGGCAGTGCATTGTATACTAGACGATCTCCATGTCGTGTTGGTCTAGATTGAACAATTGCCTGGGTAAAGTAATGACTATTATTTTCAACAAATACGGCTGCTTCACAAATGTGTCCGTATCGACCGCGCGGCCACGGCGTTTTTTCTTACATCTAACCATGCCAAGATTACGTAAAAATTTGTAAAAGTCGATTCCTAAAAACATAAATTTGTAAAAGGTATAGTTAAAAAGTTATAAGGGTTTGAACGTGGCCGCGCCATTGAAACAATGCGAACCGCGCGGCCACGTAGATCTTTAAAACTAAACATTGCAGAGACCTGAAGTTTAGGTAAAACACGGATTGAATATGTAAAAAAATTGTAAAAATATAGAAAAAAATCCTGGATTTACATTTTAGAAGCTGTAAGCTTATAACACCATGGCCGCGCCATTGACCGGTATAAAATTACGTTATCGTCGATATCTCGCTGGAAAAGCATAGCAGAGGTCTGAAGTTTTTTGTGAAACCTGGATTCGAATTTGTAAAAGCAAGTAAAAATATAATAAAAAATCATAGGTATACATAATAGGAGCTGTAAGACCAAAAACCCATGGCCGCGATATCGAACCGTTAGAAAAGTACTTTACCGTCGATATCTTGCTGAAAAAGCATCGCAGAAGTCTGAAGTATTTTGTAAAACCAAGATTTAAATTTGTAGAAACGATTAAAGATGCACAAAAAACTCCTAGGGTCATATTTAAGGAACTGTAGCACTGAATCTTTAGTACGGCTTGAATACGTCGATAGGGTGACCATGGTTTGTTGATAACAGAAATGTCCTTTATAATATAAATGATATAAAACTACTTTTTAACCGGATTATTCGCGTATAATTTATATTTTATCGATCTCGATCACCAGACCACAGCTTAACGCAGCGTTGGTACTTAATTTCTTGATGGTTTAACACGATATCCAACTTTCTTTTGGTATTTTACACCAGATATATGTGGCTACTGCGTTTGTATGGAAAAAATATCGGAATTATCCCCCATAATGTATTGAGGAGAGCAAAACACAATATTTTTTTTGGTATAATTTATTTTATAATTATATTTACTTAGAAACTATTTCTTTGCTGGTAAGTCGATCAGCTATTTACAGAATTTTCTCTTCAACTGGAAGTCACTTCATTCTTTATCAATTTATTCTTCCTGTAAATAATTTCTGCTTATATATCTTTCCTAGCCAAACTAGTATCTACAAGAACTGGCTCATGGGATCCTCCTCGCGCCTCCGTTTCATCTGGTAAGCTTCAACCTCTTCCTCCGTGGGCTGCTTCACCTCGTACATACTGTTGAAAGGTCGTTTCCTTTCGTCCATTGATAGGAGAAGTTCTGCATGCTTTTTCTGTTTTTCTTCGTTTTCTAGAGCCTGAAATTGAATATGTATATTAAGAAATAGAACTTATGATTTATAGTGTTTAAATAGTGTTTTATTTGTCATTTTTAAAACTAGTTTAGGTATTTATAAGTTTTTTTTTTTTTATTAAGTATGGATGGGACGTTTTTCTTCCGTGACACCTGATGTTAAGTGAACATGAAGACTAAGGTGTTACACGTCCATCCACGAGAAACCTATTCACTCGACGCTTAAAAGTACTAGGACTATACTGGTCAGGGAAAATAGACGCAGGCAGTTCATTCCAAACGTTGGCGACCCGTATCAAAAAGGAACTTTCAAAGCGCTTAGTTCGACTTTTCGGAATATCTACCACATACGGATGGAAGTTCTGTCTGCGTCTAGTAGTCCGATGGTAAAAGGGTGAGGGTTCAATTTGTTCAAACAGAGCACTGGCGCACTCACCAAAATGTATCCTGTAGTACACGGTTAAACACGCAACCTTACGACGATGCTCTAAGGTCTGCAGTTTTTTGGTTGTAAGGTCGGCGTCGTTAATTAATTTACGGGCTCTTCGGTCAACGGAGTCCAGCGCTTCTAGTTGATACTTGGCTGAACCATCCCAAAGATGACTGCAGTACTCCATGCATGATCGCACTTGAGCTGTGTATAAGTTAAGAAGCTGTGCAGGGCCGAAGTACCGCCGTACCTTCGAGATGATTCCCAACTTTATCGAAGCTACTTGAGCCATGGACACAATTTGTTGACCGAAGTTTAAACTGGATGTTACAGTTACGCCTAAAAGCCCTAGATGGTCAGTGACGGGGACAGATACATTTTGGAAAGTGGGCGTAAATGTGAAGGTGCTCTTTTTTGCGGAGAATAGACACGCCTGAGTTTTGGACGCGTTGAATTTGACCAAATTCGACTCACCCCAATCGGATACTTAAGTTGTGACATCGTACTAATATTATAAATGTGAAAGTTTGGAGGGATGTATGGATATTTGTTCCTCATTCACGGCAGAACGGCTCAACGGATTTGGATGAAATTTGGTAAAGTGATAGTGACAGCCTGGAATAGTACGGAGGCTTCTTTTTATCCCGATTTTCCCGAGGGAAACAGCTAGTGTATAATATAAGTGTATGTAAAATATTGAATGAAAGGTAATTTATTAAATAACGTTCTAAAATATTACTTTGAGATTATAGCGATGTAATAGAAGACGTGACGTCACTTGCTTCTAAATACTTGTATTCTGTGGATAATTAAATTGAATCTTATTTTTCAATTCGAAATTCTTTCATACAAAATAAATATCTGGATTTGCCTTGCCTTGGAAACGCTTATACATAGAGTTAAAATCGAAAATCCACTGTCAACTTTTCTATGTTCTATTTTTTTTTTTTGAGGGTATACAGCGGGTGCTAGCATTTAGTGATAAAACTTTAAAAGCAGGAACTATAAATAATTTCATTGGCAAAAATACCCCATTATTCTAAACCCTTGCCATTCTGCAGCAACTTTTATTTTTAGTTTAACATATTTCACCTTTATTTATATAACACCGGCTCTTTGTAGGGGTTCAACATTGGTGTTTATTTTAAAGATAATGGTATACACTAAAATAACAAATAAACATTTTTTGTAATAGTTTAGGGAAAAGTTTATTTTTAACAGTTGTTCATGGCATGTCAAGCTCTTTTTTTCTTTAATTGTGCGAATCCTACACTGCTCACCCATTTTTTAAAAATTGTATCATGAATGCATTAAGTATTGGATTAAAAAGAAATATTTGCATAGTACATAATCAGTTGCATGAATTACCTCCTTAAGTTTATCTTTGGCCTTCTTCTCTTTCTTCTGTTCTTTCTTCTTCTTCTTCTTGCTCTTCTTCTTGTTTTTCTTCTTTTTGCTGGTTTTCTCCGTCTTCGTACGGGTATCTTTTTCCGAGTCACTCGAACTGTCTGAACTTGAGGATGAAGAATCACTGCCATCGGATTTTTCTAGAAAAATTATAATATTTTTAATATTTATTTAAAAATATAGCAACAATTGTGTCTCCTACATACAAAAGTACAATTCCTAAAGAAAAAAAAATTTAGGCAATTAAAAAAATAATAAAAGCGATATTTTAAAAAAGAGAATAAGAACGATTTTTAGTATTATTATTTTACAACACAAAAAGATAAGGAGAAGAGAGTGGAATGTTTATTGTTGTTTATTTGTTTATTTATTTATAAAGAACCAACAGCACTTTCACATTATAAAAAAAACTTAAAAATACAACTCCTACTGCCAATTACAGGTTCACAACTTTCAGATAAATTACATAATAGAATAATGCTTGAAGTAGACTACAGTGCATTGTTAAAAATATTGATTTTCTAAGTGACAACTAATTATTGATTGATTAAATTGACATAAGAATGAAATTTATTAAAATATAGTAATTACACCAAATTTGAGAGAACAGATTAGATATTCGATAAAAAAAAAGAGATGCATAGTACAACCTGCAGTATTATTGTGTGTGTGTACGTGTGTGTGTGTGAATATTTATATGCGTGAATGTTAATGATTTCCTTGTTGTATTTTTTTTGTAACGGTATTTATGGGTGTCAACTGTCACCGCACCAATCGGTGTCCCTATACCTATACCATCGCTAGGAATAATGAATGCGAAGAAAAATTTGTTCTATCGATATACGTATGAACCATGATTTGATCCGTCGTTTTTTTCGAGATATAGATTTCTATCTTGATGTGTTATTACTTTCGATTTAACTCTCTCCGTTAAGTAATTATACCTCGAAAAAACTGCAGAGCATTCGTTGATTATATATGACTTCACGTCAGAAAAAACCGACTTCACGTCAACACTTTGGCCGACTAATAATGTCACCCACGTAAACATTCTCCGAAATCATACATATTGTTTCAAAAATTTGAAATTTTCAGTAAAGTACTCAACCGATTTCAATGAATTTTAAATGGGACCAACTATGAAGTATCCTCTATCATATGAATTTTTAAAATCGATTCATAATTGTCCGAAATATCGTGTAACAAAAACACAAAAAAAAACATACAGACTAGGGAATGCAATCTCGCGAGATTTTAGACCTAGCCGAGATCTCGCGAGACTGGCTTTTCGGTCTACGGTAGATTACGAGATTTCCGAGATCTCGCCCAACTGGGTATTTTTATTAAAAAGATTTGCTAATACTATTAATTCCGTTTATTGATTTTCAATATATAAGATAAAAATTAAACATACATGTAATTGGCATATTGTAATCATTTATTTTAAAATAAAACACAATATTACGTTATAATATAATATTCGTCAGTCTTATTCATATTATATAAACTGAAAATCAGCCTTCTGCATCTGCAGTATTAAGAACAAAAAACTCAAAATATAAATAAAAAAAACTTCGAAATAAACACTTCGGATTCATTCAAAATATAACACTTAATCAGCCTTCTGCAGCATTTTTAATTTTTAAGGATATGTAAGTATTATTAGACAATATTATTAAAAGGATAAGTTATTTTTGAAAGTGGCTTCTCAAAAAACACAGCATGTCAAGGGTTTCATCTGATAGACGACTCCTGATTTTACAGGCCAAGTACCCCGCCGCGGCCGAAAATGCTCTTTCTGCCTCAACACTAGTCGGAACCACAGTCGACAAACAGTTGTGTACAAACTGAAGGAGTTCACCTTTAACCCCTCCAGCTTCATACAAATTCATCTCTTTTTTAATGAGTATGTCCAATGAATTTGCAGAATTTGCTGAACGATTGGGCTTTTTAAATGCTGTCAACGATTCTTGTAGCTCCTCTTGAAGGGAAATACTTTTTCCAGCCGTGGACAGAACAGAAAGGGGCACATCATCATTAGCGTCTTCACTTTCGCCAAGTACAACATCATTACAAGCAGCTGCTGATGTTGAAGAGGTCGGCTCTGTAACAGATGAGCTTTCCTGTGTATGATAGTAGTATTGCGTCTTGCAATGCAATCTCTCTATAAGTTTTTTAATTTCTTTTCGGATACTGACTTTCTGTGACATTTTGAACGTTTCGTCTCGCGCATACTCTTCCAAATCTTCCTCGTATTTGACATAATCTCTCAAATATATCAATACTGAAGTCAAGCAAGTTCGGCGCTCAGCTATGCGGTTTCTCAATGACTCTGCTAGTTTTCTTGCCGATGTTGTCGTCAGTTCTTCAAGTTTGCGTATCATAAATCTTAAAGTCCTTTCGGCAGTAACCAGGTCAGAATCTCGGCGGCATAAGACCTCCACAGCAAGTTTTACAGGCTGAAATACTCTGTCTAAGTCTGTCAAAACTCTATACTCTTCTGCACTCAAAGAGTAATCCGAATTAGTGTCAAGGCCTAAATCGATCAATGCTTTGCCGACACACAGTTTAACTTTATTAAATGTCGATATCATATCAGCAAGGCTTGACCAGCGTGTTTTGCAATCTAATTGTAGCTGTAGGTTTTTGCCAAATTCTTGGTTAATGTAAACTTGGAGGAGATCGTTTTTTGTTGGCGATTTCTTAAAAAGTCTGACCAGTTTTCTGACCTTTTCTATGATACTCGCGTACTCTGTATCCAGATCTACCTCTCTTGTTGGAAAAAAAGAGTAGAAAACGTCATCTTCGTCATCGGAGCTTATTTCGGTTTCTTCTCCTGATACGTCAAGTATCTCATCAATGTCATTGTCCTCAGACAAAGATGAATCTTGTTTTTTGTACAGAACGTCCATGATAGACAACTGAATGCCGTGGGCATAGCAGAGATGATGTAGAGGATTAATCAAACGTCCTAATTTGATCATTACCTTAGCCCCATCTGTTGTAATGTTGACTACATCATCGTCAAGAGACAATTCAAATTCCAAAAGTCTGTTCTTCAAAAGATCCACTGCAGTTTCGGCAGGCATACTGCCGTATATTCTGATCAAGCCTAAATTCCAAAATATGGCTTCATTTTCTTTGCATGTGTGGACATTCACGTTCATGTAACGTCTATTTCTAGAGGAAGTCCACTCATCGAAGGTTAATGTAAATCTGTAGTTATCTTCCTTTAGCTGAGAAAGTTCTTGTTTAAGTTTTATTTTTAAGGTCATTCCGTAATTAATTACCATAAGTTGTAAGCTTGCATTTACTGATCATATTAAAAACATAGTTTCCAAAGCTTATAAAAACCCGGGCTTTATTTTAAGAGTGAGTGCCCCTTTCTCGGACCCAAACTGTATAAACATTTTGTACTATTCCTATGTGAGGAGCACACTCGAATACTGCAGTAGCATTTGGAACACTCACTACACCACTTATAGCGAAAACATCGAATATGTACAAAAAAAACTCATTAAACACCTCAATTACCGCACACGCAACGATCCAAACAAAACTTACGCAGATAATTGCAAGCAACATGCCATGTTATCACTTCATGATCGTCGCCATTTACTTGATATGCTATTTCTACAGAGTATTTGTAACGGTTCCCTTGATAGCATTGAACTCACCAGCACTACTCTCAATCTCAAGACACCTAACAAAAGAACCAGACACACAAACTTATTTCACACGAAACATACAAAAACTACATATGCACAGAACTCAGTCATAAACAGAATCCAACGAACGTACAATACAATGTCTGCCCCCGTAACAGACCTATTTCATGACCCTAAAAGTACTTTCAAAAGAAAAGTAATTGAAGCCCTTAATAACTAGTCACTTTCCACGAAACACAATCACACTCACTACACACCCTACACTCACTTAATAACACTTAGTTTTTTTTAATTGCTGTCAATTTTTTTAATTTTTTTTTATTGAATTAATTTAATTTTCATTGAATTAGTTTTTTTTTTCATTTAATTTTATTGCTTTTCTTTCTTAAATTTTATAATTTGTTTGAATAGTTAATTGTTTTTGTAATTTTTGACATTTTAAGTTTTCTGTATTAAATATCTTTAGTTAGTAATAATTAGTTTTGAAAACCATTGACAATTATTTTTTCTCTCAATTGACATATTAATCAACCTTTTTTGTTAATTTTTACAAACTTATCCTTTTTATTATTTATCAAATCCTAATTTGTACTTAAATATTTAATTTGTTATTACTTTATATTATAATGTTTTGTATATACTAAATAATTTGTTACACGTCTAGAAGACATACTAAAACAATGTAAGTCCATAAATGGCTATCAGAATTATTCTATATTTTTTTATGTATTAATTATTAAGAGCTGTGGACTTTGTGACTGAATAAATAAATAAATAAAGTTTAATTGAACTAGGAGATGACGGTAATTTGTGTCCCTTAGAACAAAAAAGGTCTCTGAGGTCCTTTGAGGTGCAAAATACACGAAAAGGTAAACCGTCTTTAGCCACCATTCTTGAAACCATAATTTCCTTCGAAGTATCTTCGTTGTGGAAATGGTCCGTAATTTTTCGTTTTTTAGGTACACTTGATGATTGCTGAAGAGTACTACCTGAAGAAGAAGCTGTTCCGGAAGCTGCTGGCTCTGGCGCCGCTGGCCCGGCAATCGGAGTCCTCATTGAAGTTTCTACATTTTCCGCAATCTGAACATCCTCAACCTTTTTTTTCGAATCAATGTTATGTATAGACTTCAAGTGTGTGTGTAAGCCTTTTGGAGAACGGTCTTTAGCTTTCAAAATCTTCCCACACACCTTGCACTTTGCACTGAGTCCATCATTGGCTCTTAAGCAATATTTCGAAACTTCTAATGAACTTCCGTATTCACTGTACACTGTTTTTAAGTTTGTCAACATAGTTCAATGCCAAATTACATTAAATGTTACACTAAAATAACCAGTTAATCACAAAAATCCCTTAAATTCAACAAAAACTAGTTACTTAATTATTACGTAAACAAATGCACGCGTGCCGGCAAAGTGATGACAGTGAGTGAGCCGGGCCTCGTCCCCCGCAACTCCCGCGCCCCTTTTGGCCCTGCACTGCGCCACGAGTAGTGCCTACAGCATGTGCAGAGCAGTTCGTGCGCAACCGTGCTACGATACACACACCGATTTTGCTGCGCTTCTCAATCTCGCAATCTTGCGAGATCTCGTACAAAAATTTAACGAGACTCAGACTCGCAAAATATGGACGAGATCTTGCATTCCCTAGTACTATAACAAAGCACAAACACTCCTTAAAACATTGAAAAAAGACCTACGTTAACGTACTACATTAATTAATAATAAAAAAAAAACAACAAACTAATTAATAACCCCGTACTTCAAAATAACCCCGTGTGTCAACGCAATGATTTGCATAAAGGGTTATGGAATCCTTCCGAGAAGCGCATAGGTACTAGCCGCGATAGTCGAATAAGTGATTCTAGTCCTAAATGTTTTAACGTTTAGATATGTATTTGCTATGTAATTTATTTTGTATTGATATTTACTTGTATCTTGTTAAATTAAGTTTTTTATTGTAAATTTGCACACGATGATGAATGCAAGTGTACGTACAAACCTAAGTTGGTTTTTGTTACACTTGTTTTGTAAAAAAATTACTGTATCTTTTATTAATAAATAAATAAATAAATAAAATATAGTTGCGAGGCAGTTATCAGCGAACTGCAAAAGTTCTCCTTTAGACCCCCCGGACTCGTATAGATTCATTTCCTTCTTCAACAATTGGTCCAGCGATTCAATCTCGCTAATCTCGCGAGATCTCGCCCATTTTTAGGCCGAGATTAATCTCGCAGAAATGAGCCGAGATCTCGCGAGACGCCCTAATACAGACGAATTGAGAACCTCCTCCTTTTTTGGAAGTCGGTTGAAAACCGATCGACGTCTTCGATAGATTGGTGTGGTAACAGCCTAAGCAATAAAGTGTAAATTTATAAAAAAGCACTACTCACTGATATCGTGTTGTGTCAGAGATTCCTTGGCGACGGTCCTGCTAGGTTTGACGTCGGCCGGCGTTGTGTGCTCGACGGACTTGCCCGCCTCGCCCACACAGTAAGAGAGCTGCAATTTAAAAAAGTATTTTAGATAAATATCAATCATCATCATCATCACAACTCCGTATAATGAGTACACTGCAGGGCTATGAGTCTCTCCTCTGGGTGACGAGGAGGTTTAGGCCGTAATCCAGCAAGCTGGCCCAATGCTGGTTGTTGGATGCCAGATATTTCAGGGTGCCGAAATGGCTTCTGACAAACCCTAACGACTACTGTATACAAGTATACAGCACCCGGGACTGCTTAACGTGCCCTCCGAAGCGTCGTGAGAAATGAATGGTCGGCGGTCACCCATCCTAATACCGGCCGCACCCAGCACGCTTAACCTGCGATATCGTTTGATATGCACAGTAACCACTACGACTTCCATACTAATCTTACTTATATTAAACACTTGACCGTTATTTGAAGCTTACTTAATGAGAGCGGCGCTAGTAGTTTCCGTTACGTATTGTGTCCTCTCGTCTTTACCTGCCCCCATGTTGGTACCCCCCTTGTTCCCCACCAGGTAGGTCAGCTGTTGCGCTGTTTGCGAACAGCGACTTCTTCACCATTGGCGTCTAGTTTTCCGTTGCGAACGGACGTTTTATAAATCATAAGTGTCCATTAGTTTATATAGTATAGTAATATAGTGTGTCGTTAAATATAATATAAAGAGTGGTATAAAAAGTATATCATCGAGTGTCATGTAAGTTGGTAAATTTAATACCTTATTATTACGATATACCTACATATTTTTATATGTCAAAACAAGGTGAAAGCTTTTAATAGATAACGGGTTTCCCCGTTCAATATAAATTGACGAAGCTTTCATCCTTTTGTAAAATATATAGTTTTACCTGCATCTCTTTATTCTTAGAATCATTGATTGCGTTAAGTTTGAACTATGTTACTTTATTATGTATTGCCTTAGTTTTTGAACTACCCGTAAGAAATATTTAATCGTTTACTAGCGATTTATTTTACGTTGATTTCGTTTCTTTAATTTGCGTTTGCTTATGTTCGTTATATTTTCTTCTGTTTAGTGATAATGGAGGAAACATCCACAAATACGGAAGCCCCAATTGCTGGGCCGTCTGGCGTACGACAAACTAAGAAGCGGTACATAGATTGTGATCAAAATCAATCCTCTTCTAGTGATTCAAGTGCGTCTTGTAGTTCAGATTCTGGCGATGTTCGTCGCAATAGGCAACGGTCGCACCGTACTCATTCAAAAAAAGGGGATGGCAAGCGTAGTCGTAAATACGATTTATTACAGAAATTAGCTTGCGAAGTAAGTGAGCTACGTAAACATATATATGAAGGCGAACCTTCTTCAAATCAACATAATTATAATTCTTCTAATACACAGTTTTGTGATGACGAGGATCAAATTTCTTTATTAGATAATCACGAATACGGATCCCAGGTTAATGATTTTGCAATATGTGACGAAACAACGGTTAATAGTAATGAATTTAATTTTGATCTACAAGTTAAACTAAAGGAACCAGCCACTCCCAAAGCTTCAGAAAAGTATCTTAAAATGTTACAAGACTTCCAACATTTTGATAAGAAAGAGTGGTTTGATGTTAGATATGCCGAAGTTCAAAAATTGTATAATCACACCCCAGGTTTCACTCATCTAGAGTTTAATGACGAAATTAAAGCTTTTGATTCTCAGCGTCGTCTCGCTTACAGTGACAAAAGTTATGGTGCTCTTTCTTTCTGCATTTTGAAACAGAGAGAAGAGTTACAAATAAATTTGAATCAGTTAATATCCTGGGCAAGAGATAGTAACGCTATCAACGCCGATGAGTTACACAATAAAATCAAGGAATTATTTAGTGAGGGCGAATATAATAAAGTCACATCAAATATGTTACAATTAGTTTGCGGTCATCGAGCCGAAACTATTCAAATGCGTAGGGATACCGTTTTGAAACATGTCCGTGAACCATTTGTTAAATCGATATTACGTAAAATACCTCCTTCAAATGAATACATATTTAATCCTGAACAACTAACATTGGCCTTAGAGAAAGCAGGGGGCTTAATAAAAGTTTTTTGGCCACTGACAAAGGGCAATCCAAAATATGCCTCGCAGGCACCATATAAAAACCAGTCACGCCCCTCGCAGGGGAATGATAACCAAATACCACCCTCGCAGAGTGGTTTTCAAGGTCAATCCTTTCACGGCCCAACTTATAATCAACCCTCGCAGGGTTACATGTACAATCGTCCCTCGCAGGGCACTTCAGGACTCAACAGAAGTCACATGAATAATAATACACGTGGGTCCTTTCGTCCCCGTGGAATTCACAGGTCAAGATATGTCAACGAAGAACCAGCAGGAGGTAATAAGAGACGTGCTCTCGGCCCGCAAGACTCTCAACCTGGAAATAAGCGAAGGCGCTTCTGACTGTTTCAAGGCAGGTCAATTGATACACTTCCTAAAACATTGGGAACATCTGGGCGCACCCCATACCCTTTTGAAAGTGATAAAAGGGTACCGCATACCCTTTCAAAACAAGCCTCCACTTATTATTCCCAATTACCGAGGCCCCTTTGTTACAACAGAATCAAGACAAATTACCAAAAGCATATCGCAAATGCTTTCTCAGGGAATATTGGAAAAAGCACCCCACTCTCCGAGCTTCATATCCACGATGTTTTTAATTCCCAAAGACGATGGCACCAGTCGGCCAATATTCAATCTAAAAAACCTAAATTGGTACGTGGCAGTTCAACCCTTCAAGCTTGTCAATATGTTTCGGGTGCCCAAGTTTCTCCAACCAAACGACTGGTTATGCAAAATAGATCTTTCGCAAGCCTATTTCAACGTGCCGGTGGCCCACAGTCACAGATGCTTTCTGCGGCTAATATACAAAGGGGAGTTGCTGCAAATGAGCTGTCTCCCTTTCGGTCTCAGTACAGCCCCAAAAATCTTTGCAGCACTTTCCAATTGGGTAGCCCAAACTCTAAGGGACGAAGGCATCAGGCTTTTGGTATACCTCGACGACTATTTGGTTGTGCACCAAGATTACCATACTCTCAAAAAACATGTCCAGATAGTTTTAGAAAGGTTAACTTTTTTGGGATGGCAGATAAATCATATGAAGTCAGTAACGCAGCCTCAAAAGAATCTGACCTTCCTAGGCATTCTTTGGGACCCGTGGTCAAACCGAAAAATGCTTCCGGACCAAAAAAGATTGCAGTTGCTGAAGCGTCTCAAGGAAGTACTTGGCAATGTGACCACCTCTACCAAAAACCTCCAAAGCCTAGTAGGCCTACTGAATTTCGCCAGCTTCGCAGTTCCTTACGGCAGGTTACATTTTCGGGAAACCCTCTCATACCTGAACAACATCCTAAAAGAGGGCACAAATGTCACGGTATTACCAAAGAAACCACAACAAGAGCTAAAGTGGTGGTTGGAAAATTGTCACCGCGAGTCGTTGATTCATACCCCACCAGCAGAACATTTTCTAACCACAGATGCTTCAGACGTCGCTTGGGGAGCTCAATTGGATGGAAATGTAATGTCGGGTCTATGGACGGAACGGGAAAGACCTCTACATTGCAACCAAAAGGAGATGATAGCAATCTTGAGGGTTTTCGAGGTTTACAGTTCACAGTTGAGCAATTCAACAGTTCTTGTGCAGTGCGACAACAAAACAGTCGTAGCCTTTCTCCGGCGAGAAGGAGGAACCAAATCTATCCCCTTGATGGAGATAACAAAAAATATATTTCATCTACTGCAAAGGTACAATATTCACATAGAAGTTCATCATATTCCAGGCAAATTCAACAGCCATGCAGACAATCTATCTCGTCATCGGCCTCTACCAGAGTGGTACCTTCTTCCACAAGGCACGGAGAAAGTTTTTCAAAAATTCGGAATACCTCTGATAGATTTATTCGCTTCGGAACGGGCAAAAGTGGTCATGAACTACGTGACATTAGATCAAAACGATCAATATGCCATGTTTCACGATGCCTTCTCCCAGAACTGGAACTTTCCCCTGGCATGGGTGTTCCCGCCACCTTATCTTATTCCAAAAGTCCTGGAACATTTAAACCAAGCACGGGGTCTGTACCTCCTAGTAGTCCCACGTTGGGAACGAGCATTCTGGAGACCAGACCTGAAGGCACGAGCAGTAGCACCACCCTTGACAATCAAGAACCTTCAGCATTGTCTGATCGATACGACAACAGGCCTGCCACCACCCAAAGTCCACGAAATGACCATAGAAGTATGGAAATGTGGGGGTGGACGCAAAACTTAACCAACTGGAATGAGAAGCAGGTTCAACTTCTTCAAGCATCTTGGCGTCCATCCACGAAGAGGACATATACAGTGGCCTGGAAAAGGTGGCTCAAATGGGCGGAAAGGCATAAAATAAACCCTTTAGCACCTACGGGAGAAATCCTGGCTCGCTATTTAGCAGATTTGCATATTGTCGACAAACTGGCTTATAACACAATCATTCTACACAAGTCCGTTGTTTCTACGTTAACCAACCCTGATAACAGTAATAGTATAGGCCGTCATGCACTGGTTTGCCACGTATTAAAAGCTATAGCTTTACAGAACCCAACACCTCAAAGAAAAGTCATTTGGGACATTGACATATTAACTTCCTTTTTAGGTGATTATGCAGTGGATGAGCATAGCCTTTTCGCTACTTCTAGACATACGGCAACTCTGTTATTACTTTGTTCTGGTCGGAGAGTCCATGACTTGACCCTCCTAGCAACTGACTCGACACATTTCTTTGAAGTAGATGACTCCGTAATTTTATGGCCTACTTTTGGTTCTAAAACCGACACTGCCACATACAGACAGTCCGGATGGAAACTTTATTCCAATAGTGAGAACAAGAACCTAGACCCAGTGTTCTGGATCAAACACTGCAAGTCACTCTTGCAAGAAAGGCGAATTCAGTCAGGAAGCATTAATCTTTTTATAAATATCCGGGGCACTCCTAAAGCGGCATCTCGCACACTTATAGCTGGATGGGTTAAGTCACTTTTAACAGAAGCAGGTGTGAGTACATCCGCGGGAAGCCTTAGGTCTGCAGTTGCATCTAAAAAATGGACAAATAATTGTCCTTTAGATGACATTCTCTCTGGAGGAAACTGGAGGTCAAAGGCGACATTCACACGGTTTTACTGTAAAGAAGTCAAGTCTAGTGTTGTTACGAATAATGTAACTAATTTATTCAACCCCACGTAGGTAATCATTACTTTTCATATAAATCTCTGTTTTGATAAATTTGTGATTTAATATTAATTATCTTTGAAGTTCTAGATAAGATAATATGACCAATTAAAGTAGTCAGATTACAGTTGTTACAGACAACATAATTTAATTTTTTTTTTTTTTTGTATGCATTACAAAATCTATTTGGAGGCATATAAATACTATGATTATTTCAAGTTAGTATTATACAGATAATCATTATGTTAAGTAAAAACATTTTAAAAGTGATAATCGTGTTCCTTAAATCATTAAATTGATCATTGTGTTCCATAAAGATAATCAGACAATAAATCGTTTTGTAAGTACACAGTTATTTTATTTGAATCGGACAAATTAATTACCTACAGTATTATTTTTGTACCTGCTTATCCCTATCACATTGGCGTCCTAAAATAGGTACCCACCAGGCGATAACAAACAGGTCTCATTAAGTAAGCTTCAAATAACGGTCAAGTGTTTAATAGACGTGTTTTACCTGAAATAAAACACATATTAAATACTTACCTTATTTGAAGCTTACAAATTAAATCCTGCCTGGCAGTTTAATTCGACTCAATGGTGAAGAAGTCGCTGTTCGCAAACAGCGCAACAGCTGACCTACCTGGTGGGGAACAAGGGGGGTACCAACATGGGGGCAGGTAAAGACGAGAGGACACAATACGTAACGGAAACTACTAGCGCCGCTCTCATTAAGTAAGCTTCAAATAAGGTAAGTATTTAATATGTGTTTTATTTCAGGTAAAACACGTCTATTATAAATGTAAAAACATAGCGAAAGAAGCGCTGGGAGCGAAAGAAAAACATAGAATGTGCCAGCTGCTTCTCTTCCCGGGCATAATGTTAAAGTCAGTTGAGGGACGGAGGACTTATTGGCCTTTTTTGTGGGCGATAGGATGAAGTCCTTTCACTGCAATAGTCTCTCTCCGTCATTATAATGCCTCCAAATTTGTCAAACGTGACATCAGATGGTTTTACAGCCTCTGGTGTTCTGCCTACCCCATAAGGTAAATGTAAAATTAGCCTCTTTATCCTCTTTCAAGTTGTTGTGCCCAACAAGGTCCATGATGTATGTACTACTACCTTAAATTGCTACTAGAATTTACCATTGTGGAATGCAATAAAGAATTGAATTGAATTAAGGGACACCGGCGTATGTATGTATGTTTGCTCCTCAATCACGGCAGAATTGTTGATCGGATCTCGAGGAAAGGGCAATGTTCATAGCTGACCTGTCAGATTTTTGACAACTCATGAAATGTATTAAGGAGAGAGATCGTGCAAAACACCGAAATGTGTTACGATTTTTCTTATTTTACCTGTTTAGATGTGATTAAGAATGATGATTATTTGCATATATTAAAATGAAAGACCAAAAATTAAGGTAGTGCTAATTTTAACTCTTAAAACCTAATAGTTATTATAAAATAAACGTCAATAAACGTTCAAAATTGAGAAAAAATGCAAGAACATGCCTTTTCAGATTTCAACCCAGTAAATCAATTCGAATTGTTTAAAAAATATACTTTTTGAACACTTAAGAAACCAATAATGATAGTCATGTACTTTTTTGTACCTTTACAAAAAGTCCTCTTTTTTAAAGCCCTAAAATCTAGATAAGTTTTACGTAAATTCTCCATAGAAAAATGTATGAAAAACCACGCGCATCACGAGCATTCGATTTAGTACTCTCATCGCCAGTGCGCTTTTTGATTTCAAGGCGACACCACGCGTGTTTGATGCACCAGAAAAGTTACGTATTATGAATTTGTGTAGCCTGTAAGTTATTATTAATAATTATTTTTATAACGAATTAATTTCAGTAAGTGGAAAGTGCCGATACAATGAAATCTGAAAGAAAACAAAGTTACCACCAAACGACATAAATTTGGCGGTCGCGCGACATGGCGCGGAATTGAAGTCGCTCGCGTACGGCCTAGCCCCTTAAAACAACATATAGTGCAAACAATAGCTCATGTTTGGTTAACTCAAAATCATTGATTTATATAAGAAACCGCAGCAAGGGTTTTAATATTTTACCCTCTCAAGTTACACAATAGACCACTAGTATCATCCACTTGAAATGAAAATCCCGATATCGTTTCAAAGAAATTAAATCATGTCTGCACCAATAGTTTCGATATAAACAGGCAGCGTTAAATTTCAATAGCAATATCATCTTTATACATTTACATACCTAACAAAAAGTAGTTTGACAGGTCAGGGACTGTATGGACCGTGAACATTACTCTTTCGCATCTTCTGTGTTTTTACTACAGCGCCATCACAGTTTTTTATCGATTCGTGTGTTTGCGTATAGTAAGGAGTCGGTTTCAAGATGTAATAGCAATGTTGTACGACAAATGAAAATAAATGTATGCCTCGTTAATTTTTAATGTTTAAGAACATTTGTGTTAAAAAATGTTATATAGATTGATTACATCGTTGCTTATAAGTTGAATACTGTACAAACATTCGTAAACATACGAGTCGATAAAGTTCTGTTCTCGCACCGCAGACCCGTGACCACGAGCGAGTGGTCAGATTTGTGTTATGTGTTATTAATGTGAATGAATGAATCGTGAAACTTAATAAATCGTGGGTTGCCTGGAAGAAATCGCTTGTTATACACTAATAATATAGTCCTTTTTGTTCGTATTCACTTTGTAGTGTTATGCAATAAAGAGTCAATAAATAAAATACTATAAATTATGCAGCAAAATTTTTAAACAAGATATGCGTCACAGTTCAAAATTGACTACTTTAATCATGTTGCACTTTTCGATCTTCGGTTCGGATTATTTATAAATATCGAATCAGTTGACAAAAAAAACATGTAAGGTCAATAGGGGCATTTCCGACTAAAAAAATGCAAACATAAAGTTTAACTATTTGTACATTCATATGTTACTAAATTACTACACATCTGAATAATTCATTTTATAAAACCATTGACTGAGATTGATCTTGATGTATTCTTCAGTTAAAATACTTATTATATAGGTACAAAAAAGATTAATTTAGCAAAAAAGTCAGAAATAGTTGGTTTTACCCCTCTGTGAGGCAATTCCGACTATTGAATATATTAGGGTTTAGATAAGAGCAACGAACACAAAAATGAGAGAAAAACCAAGTCGATGATTTGTATAAGCAAATTAATACGTTAAATTCAATGCACAACGGTTCAATTTACCAAAACACTATCATAAACATTTTGAAGGGGCAATTTCGACTGTTCTCTATAGACAATAGTGATGGGACTCAAAATTCGATTAAAGTAGTCGATGAATGAAAGGATAAGAAAACTAAAAAATGCACTTAGATTCACAAATCAACCTGGAGTAACTTGTGTTAAATAATGAACAAAGTAATCTTCTATGAAATAAGTAACTCTTATAATTTTTGGTATCTCATAGTGTACGTAGTTTAAGCAATAATTTAAATTACCTACATGGGAAGTGTCGATACGTTGACATCACTAGTTTTTTGCATTTTCATATTAATTGTCTGTGGCAATTCCGACTACCAATTTTAGTCGTAATTACCTCGTGTCACATTTTTGTGGGGCATTTAAAACTGTGTAAATATTCCTCTTAAAACGTATCGTAAGCAAAAACCAATAAGAACAAAACAATTTGTGGTAAACAAGGTCAACACTCACCGTGAAATTGGAAGAAAATAAGCCACAATTAATTTAAAACAAATAAAAATCTGTAACAGCTCTTTCCGACAAACACTGGTTAAAATGACGTCTGTATATAAAAACATGGTGGGAAAGCAGCATGACGATTTAGCTGCGCCATTTATGCAATTTCGTAAAACTTGGGTTTTCTCCTACATGGACATAGATGGGGCTTTTGATCAACTGTTATAGAATAAAAGTTATTGAGTTTGGTTGGAATTACCCCTTAGTCGGAAATGCCCCCATTGACCTTATTCAAAATTATGATAACAAAATGGCAGCTTATATTCTTTCGTTTCAATAGTGTGCATCTGTCAATTTCAGATGAATATTTAATTTTTTATACACTTACTAACTTAACCGTAAACTGTAAATAACAGCTTGTAATATTGTAATTCACGATTTTTTAATATACTTATACAATTTTATTTACATGGTTACGTTTTTTTTATCAAGCCAATTTGTTTAGGATTGAATAATTAGTAGTTTTTAATTTTTGCATCGGCAACACTGAAAATGAATAGTGTATTTTTTATTTTGTAATTTGGCAATACTTTATCGTTCCCTACTTCACTTGCTTTTTCGAATCCAAGTAAAATCTGTCGCAATTTTCGTTCTCGTTAAATTTATTCTCCCTTGTCGTTATTTTAGTATATTTTAATTTGTTTATTTATTTGTTGTATTGTAATTGTGTTTGTGACGTGTAAGAGGAAGGCCTGTGTTTGGACTTCATCGAGTCATCACCACCACTCATCCAGTACCAGGTATTCGCGGAGCGACTGAGGTAAGTCTAGATAAACTGATTTCAATCCAAGGATACCGTGGTTCCTGGACTTGTGAGGTTTCGACTGTACGAGGAGAGTTCATTCACAGTTATTTCTTTGCATCATCATTCACATCCATTTCATTTTCATACCCATAATTTTTATCGTATACAGTCCACTTCAAAAACCGTTCACAATTTATATTTTATTAGTAGTTTATGCCACATGGAATATAAGAACATCCATATCATCTGAAGGTGCCAGGTCGTTTTGCTGATGATACAATGACCAGTTTGTTCATGTTTATGTTGTGCACCCATAGCTTAATGCACCTACTATGTAAGCAATTTGGTTTTGGCATGACATTGGCTCTCACAATTAGCTGTCTTGTGTTTTTTTTTCATGTCAATTTGTACTGTATGTACCAATTTGTTTTAATTCGTATAATCCTGACTGAAAAAGAGTGCCAAGAGTTTTTTTCCGCCGGCTTTTTTTGTCTCTTGGTCTACTGTAATATCTTATTCAATAACTATCAACACCCTGTTAAAGCCGAAGTACAAAATTGTGACGTTATTAAGCGGCCATTCGATGGGCTTATGATGAATAAAAATTTTCATTTCATTTCAAAAGCGAAAACTGTATAGTTACCTTGATAAACGAGTGGCAGCACTTGTAGCCCCACTGCCTGTCTCTCCAGTACGAGCCCCACACCGTCGTGTGGTTGTTAATCATCACGTCCTCTTCGTATTTACTCCTGCAATACAAGGATTATTATATTAACAGGGGTTTTGAAACTAAACATTATGCGGCTACAGGGTTAAAATAGACTAAGTTATCAGATACATAACCTCACGCCCGCATCCCTTACGGGGTAGACAGAACACCAGAGGCTATAAGCCCATCTGATGTCACACTTGACAAATTTGGAAGTATTACAACGACATAGAGACTGTTGCTGTGATATGGGTCAGCCTATCGCCCACAAAAACGCTTTCAAAACCTCCTTTAACTTACTCTTACAGTATGCCCGGGAAGAGAATCGACCCAATCGGCGACATACTTAAAAAGGGCTAGGCTTAAAAGTACATGTAACCGGCGATTATGTATGAAACGATTAATGGACGTGGAGGAAGCGAAAGGGGTATATTTGGATCGCAGCAGTTGGCGTTCCCCAGTCGCTACCTACCCAACAGGGAGACAGGCGTGACGTTATGTTACGTCATTTATAAGGATAAACAAATTGGTGTTTTAATGTTTGCTTCTGTGAAATACTAATAGAAACCAAAAAACTGCTTAAGACTTATGTTTCACGTTTCATGTTTCTTCCACGCTGAACTGGGAGTGAAAGAAAAACATCCAGTGTGCCAGCTGCTTCACTTCCCGGGCATGCCGTAAAAGTCAGTAAAAGGACAGAGGTTTTATTGACAGTTTTGCGGGCGATAGGCTGACCCCCTGTCACTGCAATAGCCTCTATCCATCATTATAATACCTCTAAATTTGTCAAACGTGACCTCAGATGGTTTCATAGCTTCTGGTGTTCTGCCTACCCCGTAAGAGATACAGACGTGAAGTTATGTATGTATGTACTTACGTTTCACAATATAGAATAAAATAAACTTACTTAGCAAGTTGTTTCTCTCCCTCTTCAACCCTCGTGCCGTCTCTATTGTAACGCGTGAGCACCTCGGTCTGCGCCAACAATAGCTCCCTGGGCGGCACCTTGAGATGCTCCTCGCCGCCGTACTTTTGCAGAATCGACTCTTTCACCTGGAAATAAGAGCTTGTTTATACTGCGCACCACCTATTTAGCTAAAGAGCCCACAGAACAGTTAAAAAGGTTAGAAGGGCCTTGTGGGCGTGGCAGGCGCGCCGCACTTATGAGCGAACGCTCATATGGTGACAAAATTTGATTCAACGGCCAACAGGCGTGCTCATATTGTAACAGCGTACGAAGCTCCGCGAAAAAAAAGAATTATGCCGTCTTGCGCTATTATAACGTGTCGGAAAAGAAACCAGGTGTGTAGTGTGGTTCGAGAAGGGATTTATTTTTACCAGTAAGTCTAAAAACCCTAAAATTCAAGTGATATTTGAAATAATTACAATAGTATTACGTAATTTAAGGACAAAAATGATACAATCGCAGGCAGGTACAAAGTAATATATTGCTTGCTATACGTGGGTACCATCTTTTACTACGGGGGCGACTGCGCAATGTATTTCGTTCACTGCGATCGACGTGTGCGACGAGTCAAAGCTTGAATTCTGCGAAATCTATGGGTTGCGATAGTGTTGTACCCTATCGTAAGCAATGTCGATATTGAGTATTGTAAATGTATTCAAATGATTATTACCAGTAATATTGTGGTTAAAATAACTGTGTATTACTACCAATTTTTGTTTATTAATAATATAATAATAATATAATTAAATTTGTTTTAAGTTTAGCCATTTATAATTAAAACATACATTTTAAATTATATTTTTAGGTTTCCAACAGATCCAGCTATAAGAAAATTATGGATAGAATTTTTTCATAACATTTTACCGAAAATGACTACATAATGAAAAAGTCAAGGAAAAGTTACTTGAAAATAGGAGCATATCCGCACAAATATATCGTTATGCTTTCTTCAGTAAGTAGTGTAAAATAAAATTTATCCTACTTCCTACTAACATAATAAATGCTAAAGTTTGTGAGGACATGGATGGATGGATGTATGTATGTATGTTTGTTTGTAACTTTTCACGCAAGAACTACTGAAAGGATTTGGATGAAACTTTACAGTAATATAGCTTATACATCAGAATAACTAAAAATTATCCAGGTACGCGAAGTTATCGTAGCAAAGGATAAAGGGGGTCTCCTGTATCCTTCAAAAGAACTGATACTAATCTGTAAAATGTCCGAAGCAGTTATTAAAATTTACACCGACAACCTTCAGAAAATTAATAAACATGTTGATAACAAAGATTTTGCACAGCTTTGTCGGAACTGAATTATTTAACAACATTAGTTATCATCTTATTTTACATTTTATTTTGAAAAATTCAAATTAAAAGATAGCAAGCGCATGCTACTTAATAAATACGTTTTATTTTAGGGACAATAATATAAACACACATAGCTCAGTTACGGCAAATATCTAAATTAAACATTCTTGAAGAAATAATGTACTTAAACTAGCAAAACTTTTTTTTCTACTAACATAGACGGCCGGCTGTTGTAGGGGTAACGTACAGCCTGCAACAGAATAATGTATACCACCATCTGACGTCGCACGCACACGAGCGTTCATCCATACTCACTCACACCGCGAAAGTCAACCAATCCAAGCATAATAAGTGGACGTGCTTACGCACACACGCACACTGTGAAAATACTTTACTTCTGCTGATTCATTAATTTGTTAAACTCGTTCTTAGCTACTCTCAAGTCTCACATGACGAGCTATATGGATGAATAGCAGGCAGACAAGATAATATGATGCTAATTTCACAACTTCAAGTCATAGCGTCCATGGCCTAGCGGTTTGAGTATCTAGGAATGAGATCTGCAGGCCTATTACGGTTCTTTCATGACATGACATAATAAACAAGATTTCTATGATACAATGATCAACAATTGTGACATAAAGAATAAACGAAGTCCCTTTACATTTGCATGCAAGAGGCGTTGCATTACCTTTTAAAATTCAATCATCAATCAAGTTTCAATCATCGTCTATGACTTAAAAACGTCAATTGAAAAAGGTGAGATCGCACCCACCTCTATGATATGTTGGTTTCTTGATTTCATTTGTGTTCTTCCATTTCGTTTGCTTTCATAAATAAATACTTAATTATTATATATGGGGGTTATTGTATTCAATTTACATGGTATACCAAATAATGATCGTATGATAAGTTTTAAGGCCGCTCCACATTCTCGCGAGAATCTCGCGAGTCGTTAATATAATTATCTTCATACATAGAATATAAAGCCTTGAGATCAATATGTTTTTATCACAATTTATCTTTATTTGTTAGTAAATAAAACATATTAAATATTAATTTTTATCTTCCTAAACCATTTTCAATACTAACAATATAAAAAAATGAACAAAAACTCTTAAAATCTATTACGAGTTACTTCAAAACTCTCTCTCTCTCTAAAGGGAGTTATGCGGGTGAAACAGCGGACACAAGCTGCCTGTCAATGCATTCAGTCATTCAACTAACCATTCTAATGCTTTCTTTCAAGGTCAGTCGACCATATTGAGGTTAACCATCGTTAGTAATAACGAATATTAGAAGTATCATTCGACTTAGGACGTTTGTATATTACTATCGTTCAAGTCGAATATTCAAGTCAGTATTAGTAGTTTATTCGACTGATATGATAATTCGCAGACGCGCATCGCTGAGATATACTCTGCGATGTGATGTGCATCTGGATTGAGGGCCCATTTTTTTAATTATTGCGAAACGAAATAACACTTACAGGGGAATTAGTTAAAATTTCGTAAAACTTAAAGCAAACATTCTTAAATTTCTTAAACATGAAACAAAACCGTTATGATCAAATAACTTGGGCCCTCAATCCTGAGGCCTGCATAAAGTGGCATAGCCTTAATCTCAGAAAGTACTAAACCTAGGATAATAATGTTTATTGGAGAATTTGGTTAAGATTTTCTTAAGTAAATTAAGAAATTCCTAAATCTTTAGAATGCAATAATACAGGTTTTTGGCAAATTACCCTGGGCCCTCAATTTATTAATATTTGCCCTGAGGAATCAGCAAAACAAACTTATCTAAAGAAAAAAATTAACATGATTAATAATTATATTAAAGCTCATTATTTAGATAAATTAGTTAAAAAGAAAAAACGACACAAAAGTGAATTGTTAAAAAGTAAATAAAATCCGAATTGTCCTAAAACTTCTGAACTGAGGGCCCAACGTTTTCGACAGTATTGACTAGGTTAAGCGTTCTACGCTATCGCACATTAGGCTAATAATTTTAACTATTTTTTAATTAAAATGCAACAAATAGACCTTTCTTCTAAATGCCATACTTTAAGAGAAAATTGGTTAACAATTTTTTCTAGGAGAAAATGATGTAGGGTGACCATACTGTTCGACTTATGTTGTATAAACAAGTTTTCGAAGTGCTCTTGAAGTGTTTTGTAAAGCGCAGATGGAAAATTATATAATTATTTACGATTAGCTGTGCTGTGCCCAACCTACGTAACGTGAAAAAAATAAAATAAAAAATGTATCGCTAATCAATAAAATGTTAGACGTAATGAAATTAACACAAGTAATATAAAATAAAACAAACAAATAGACCAGTAGTATGTAATATAATGAGTATATCAGATCATTGTACTTATGGACTATATATCTGTACCATCAGAGAAACATACAACTATAGATTAAAAATACAATTTACTTGCAAATTCAATGCCCTGATGAGCATAAAACAATAATAAAAAAAAGCTATTGTCCCGCCAAAATCTTTATTCTTCAAAATTAGACTCAGCTAAAACATATGAAAGAGTGTGTACATAAATAGGTTGTTCTCTACTATTGTAAAATCTAAGCATTAAATCGTCATAACAGATCATGTGGCCGTTCACAAAACCATGCCCCTTGTAATGACCAAGACCAACCGCGGGGACAAATTCAGTAACACCTAATAATTTAAAACATTTTCCTTTTACATTGATTGTTTCGGGTATGTCTTTTAAATTAACTTTATCTGTTCCGTTCAAATCAAATGAGATAAAATTAGAGAGTTCGTAATTTAAATTTGCTTGATTTTTACATGACACACAGGTGTTATTTTCATCCGCAATACAAATTGCATCTTCTAGGCTGGAAATTCCAAAAATTTTTATCATATCGATATTCGTCGGCAAAAGAATCACTTTACGGGAGATCACATTTGACTTACATAAGTAGTTTAAACACAGTTTTGAGAAAACTGCGCTGAACATAGAATTTGATAATACGTTTTCAAATATAAAGGTAGAATTACAAGCGCAATCAATATTTACAACGTTGCTCTCTTGTATTTTATTAAAATGTTCAAGTGCTATATGAGACCTCATTTCATGAAGGTGTGATGAAATGTGATGATCGGCTGTCAGATAAATTTTGTATGTATTTTGCAATTAAAACATTTTTGAGCAAATCAATACTCTTTTTGATGCTTTGGTTTGTTTTGTATCCTAAAGACAAAAGGAAAAACACAGAATCTAGGGCACACGTGTTCATCAATTTAATTTGATTTTCATCTTTACAGATAGAATTACATAAGTTACCATTTATCAGAAACTTGACAACATTTTTTTCTACTCCTGAGTTGGCTACTTCAACATTCTGTCCTCTCCAATTCTCGCTAAAAGAAGGTTCGTCAGAAAAAATCGAGTCTTTAGGAAACCTTTGATGACTTTTATATTTAGGAAGTTTTGCTGTTTTGGCCTGTAAACGATTTTTACTTTTTCTCTTTCTGGAAATTTTCGGTATCGTTATTCTTTTGTTAGTTACGTCTTGACCTAAATCGCTTAAAGCCATTTTTATTTCTCCATCTAAATTTTCCAAATGAATTTTTATAAATTGGTCAATTCTGTGTCTTGAAATTTTTGTTTTTAATATGAGTTTCTTTAAAGTTTTAAAGTAACTTTCTACCGCCGTTGAAGATGGAGCTTTATTTTGTGAATTGAAAAAGGGACACAATAAATTTCACCACAACGGCAGCTTATACAATAACCTTTTTAATGTAGATAAAAAGGGGGGATAATAATATGAGTTTGCATTATTCTCTATCAATCTGGGCAGAGCATTGACGACAATGACCTTTTAATTTAATATAATCCTTCTGAATTTTACTTTTTTTCAAAATCCACGTACATCGCAATTTAGAATTTTGCCATATTTTTTGTTTAATCATGTCAGACCATTTATACTTTGGTAAAGTTTGATATTTTCGAAATGAATTGTCTTTTCTTTTCTTACACGCCGTTATAGGTGTAATTTTTTTAAAATCATGTATATCTATATCAATCGAAAATATTTTACTCTGACCACTTGATTTAGTTTTGGCATCTTTAGAAACAGTAATAGTTGGGGTCGAATTTAGTGAGCTGCGACTCGCACTCAGTGATATATCCTCTGATACAATAATAGTACCATCGTCTGCCGACATGTCGTCTATCGTTTGATCTTCTATTTGTATGACGTCATCACGATCATAAGCTACAGAATTTTTGCAATATTTTTTAAACGACATGAACAATGCTATTGGTGTCATTTTGGCACCTAGTTCTTCGGCCATAACGGTAAAGATGGGGTCATTATATTTAACATTAGGTTTATGTAAATTTTGAGCATATTTTTTGAATAATTTACTTTGTGTTTTCTTATCTACTTGCGGTTTTCTACCTTTCTTAGCCATAGTTTCTCTTTCTGTAAAGTAGTAAAAATATAAAAAATATTGATACTCAACATGTTCCTAAAATATTGCACGCAATAAAATTAACACCCTGTATATACAAAACAAAAAGAAAATACATATTATGATGCTAAACTAATTCATAAATTAAAATTAAAATGTATTAATTAATACAGGTAAGTAAGGCAGGCTGTAGGTATTCGATTATAAAAAGACCGTTTTTTAATTGCAGCTAGCTATATTAGATTTATAACAAAATAATAAAGATCCCAAATATTAATTAAAACTCTAATTTCTCTAAAACTCAGTAACAAGCCATAATTCCTGATGATGAATCAGAAACAACATACATAATTTTAATAGGTACAAGATATGTTATTCTTTAACTAATATAGACAATATCAAAGTGGTGTAGGTACTTACATCGATATCACAAAACGGAAACACTGATAATAATAATATTAGCTGCACTTTTTAATTATTGCACACAAAACGTAATCGCTTCCGACGGTTCAAGCAACAACTATTTGCTGAAATAGCATCTATGAGGGTACATGGTGATTAGTCTCAAAAAAGTAAGAAAATCATATCTACCCTACATCATTTTCTCCTAGAAAAAATTGTTAACCAATTTTCTCTTAAAGTATGGCATTTAGAAGAAAGGTCTATTTGTTGCATTTTAATTAAAAAATAGTTAAAATTATTAGCCTAATGTGCGATAGCGTAGAACGCTTAACCTAGTCAATACTGTCGAAAACGTTGGGCCCTCAGTTCAGAAGTTTTAGGACAATTCGGATTTTATTTACTTTTTAACAATTCATTTTTGTGTCGTTTTTTCTTTTTAACTAATTTATCTAAATAATGAGCTTTAATATAATTATTAATCATGTTAATTTTTTTCTTTAGATAAGTTTGTTTTGCTGATTCCTCAGGGCAAATATTAATAAATTGAGGGCCCAGGGTAATTTGCCAAAAATCTGTATTATTGCATTCTAAAGATTTAGGAATTTCTTAATTTACTTAAGAAAATCTTAACTAAATTCTCCAATAAACATTATTATCCTAGGTTTAGTACTTTCTGAGATTTAGGCTATGCCACTTTATGCAGGCCTCAGGATTGAGGGCCCAAGTTATTTGATCATAACGGTTTTGTTTCATGTTTAAGAAATTTAAGAATGTTTGCTTTAAGTTTTACGAAATTTTAACTAATTCCCCTGTAAGTGTTATTTCGTTTCGCAATAATTAAAAAAATGGGCCCTCAATCCAGATGCACATTCTGCGATGTAACCGTTTAAATCGGCGGCTCGCTTGTTACTGAGAAACATGCGATCGTGACTCCTACACAAAACTCCAAACTCCCCACAAACCCCAAAACCCACAAAAAGTAGAGAAAAATTAGAGAATTTGAGTAGAATACGAGTATGGCTTTCTCGGGAGATTCTCGCGAGAATGTTGAGCGGCCTTAACGTCAAAACCATTTCATATCATCGCATGGTTTTGAGATCCATAATAGGCCTGCTGGACAGGTCAGGTATCGAATCCCACAAAAAACTGTGATTTCATATATATTTTTAGAGATTGAAAGAAGAAATATATTACAACTTTTTTGATGTTTTTTATTAAGTTTGAATTTGAAGTAGGTAGCTATTATTAGCGTAACTATTCGGAATAACAACGATGCCTCATTTCTTAAGACAAAATAAGTGGAAGACCCCGATTATCTTTTATTGTGTTGCTAGATTTATTTTTAGATTGTCATATCTTTAGAAAAAAAAAGTTAAATCTACCCTCTATTATTTAATATTGTGTAGTCGTGTTTCTAGATGGTTTGCATTCGTCGTTACTTGTTACTACTATCAGATCGTTGTGCCGAAATGAAATTAAAAATGAATTATCATTTAACATTGCTGCAGAGAGCTGAAATCATTGTTTCATTCAATCAATACTTTTCTATCAGGGGAATTGCACGTCGATTGATGATATTTGTAAGTTTTAAGTTAATTATTATTCTGACTTAATCCTTGTATTAAACGTGATCGTTATTTCTATGTTGATAATTTTATTTTCAGAGAAAAACAGTGCAACTATCTGTTCGTCGTTAAGAGGAACCGGGGGATATATCCATTTTTACCCACTCGTTCGACGGCCACCACATATGATGTGAGTTTGCAAACTGTGTGACGACATTTGAAAGCAAGCAACATATATTGTTACAGGTAAATAAAGAAGTATATAATCCGACGTTAGATATACAATATATTATAACTTAAAATGAATTAACTTTCTTATGCATGCAATATAATTTGTTTAAACTTCAAGGGAACTTAAGTTTATTTATTCATTTACAGGCTAGCAAAAGAGATATTGATGAACGAAAGCAATATTTGGAATTTGATTCGTCTAGCAATGTAGTTATTTTTACGGATAAACGACATTCAAGTCGGACAAAGATGGCCGTAAAATATTATGGAGGAGAAAATGCCAACGTTATGATGCTCAAAACACCCTACCTGTTAGTTTAAGCGGCCGCATTAAACGCCATCGAGAATTTGTGGGGTCAAATGATTTTAAATTGGGATTCATCACAAGTGAGGTCCAGAGCCAAATTAGAAGGGCGGGTTATTTCAACTTGGGAGATGATGAGAGGATCTGCCATGTGCTGGAATTTAGTTGACAGTATGAGATCTCGGTTGCAGCAGGTCATAGACTCCGACGGCGCTCAAATTAGCTATTAATAAAATAGTGAGGTAATAGTTGTCTTTTAAAAAGTAGATAATCCAGAGTGAACGATGTTATTGTTGATTAGCTTAGAAATAAGCTTAGCTTAGCTTATTTATAGTTTCTGGCTAATAATATGTTGATTCATATTTACAATGGAATTATTACTTCTTCAATTATATAATAAGTTCATACGCCATGTGACAGAAAAATTAAAGTGAGAACTGTCATTCAAATCTTTAAAATAACAACTATTACCTAAACTATCATTGTTTTTAAAATTAATCGTTTAATAAATTTGTGAAATAAAAATTCCTAGTCAGACGCAACATATTGTGAAATGCAAAAAATAAATAATTATCTGGAAAAGATTGTGTTGTTTTAATTAGTAGTTTTTACCTGCACCTTATTTTTCGATTGCTTTAATTATTAATTTTAATTATTAATTCGATTGATTTAATTTATTGATTAATTAGAATATAAATATAATTAGAATATAGAACATAAAAATTATATTTATATCATTTTAAATTATAATAAATTATTAAAATATTTCTTAATTTAAATGAATATATATTATGGTTTATTGATGAATATATCTTCATTAAATTTGAACAAAAAAAAAAGATATTGAAGATATATCTTTAAACATTATTAATTTAACAATCAATTAATAATTTAACAATAAAAAAGACATATTAATATAGCAACGGAGAAAAAAAATGCAGACCTTTCAGAGTTCTATAATATAAAACAATAATCTGCACATTATACGGCTGACATAGGCTCGTCGAAATACTAAAACTAAAGATCTATACATCCGTGTAGTTATATTATTTCTTGTTGTGACACGATGTAGTTGGTTAGCTTAGTTAGAATTGATCTTTAGTTGTGTGCGTACGACTGGTGGTCAACGTTATTCTGAGTCTTCCGCACACATACAACGCGAATGCATATTGTATGTGTGCGTGCGTCTGGGGTGGTATACATTATTCTGTTGCAGAGTGTACATTGCCTTCTATGCCAGAGGTCCTGGGTTCGAATCCCGGCGGCGACGGATATTTGTGTGATGAACACAATGTCGTCAAGTCATGGACGTTTATATGTTTATTTAAGTTTATTTTCTAATAAAAAATATATATTTATTCAATATGTATGTTTATATATTTCTTAAGTATATCAGTTAATTAGTATCCATAACACAAGTTCTTTAAGAAACTTAATTTGGGCTAGATAATGTGTGTGTGAGTGTCAAAAATATTTATTTATTTATAGTTGTTTTAAGTCTATACTAACAATTTATATGGGATTATTGTCCGAATTAAAGATATTTTATTTTATTTATAGGTCTGTTTATTCTTATTTAAATTAATTTATATATTTTTTTCCAAAATTATAGAGAAAAATTACAAAACTTAAAGAAACAAAATTACAGTAATTTTATCGATATAAATTATCGACCTCTTGGTCGCCGTAACGTGTATGAAAAATTAATTGCTTTTGCGCGTGTGTGAGTGTTCGTCGAGCGCAGTGTTTAGGCTAGTGTGACAACCAATAGCAATCTCGCGATCTAAGTAGTGTAGTTTATTTGTGTGAGTAATGCGCGTACGTATTGGCCTCTTGCTTGTAGTGGAGATAGAGAGTGGGGCACAAGCGGCGACACGCGTCCTAATACAAATCAGGAACTATTTCCTTTCTAACCTTTTTTAACTGTTCTGTGAAAGAGCCCTCTTAATAGGAACATCGAAGGCCACTAAAATGCAAATGCTTTGATGTTGTAGTTGCGTCCGTTGAACCAGGAAACGCTAGTTATTGAAGTTTAAAGCATTGCAATAGGCTCATTATAAAGGGTAGCGATGATGATTAGCCTTTTTTAATACAGTTGCTCAAAAAGTGGCGTATTGCAGGGAAGTTTAGCGTTCGGGATGTGGGCTATTACACACTTTTGCTTTTTCTTTACCTTTTCCGCACTCTTTCCCAAATGTCAAAATAATGTCTATTAAAAAGAAAAAATCAACCACGAAGTTTTTACTAAAAAAAATCATAGAAGTTTTTACGATTCATGCAAATATTTCTGAAAAGAAAGTACTAATTTGTTTCAATATCAGATATAATGATTTGATGCAATGAGTTAGGTTAGGTTTCAGTTCATTTTTTCTCATTAAATTCATTTTCATTTCATGTCAATACAAAAAATCTACTAAAGTCTTGGCTGTATGAGCATAGTTCCCTTTGCCTACCTAGAATGGGTAAACAAAACAAAAAAAGTCTCTGTTTATAATAAATTCTGCAAAAGTACGGCGGCGAGAAAAATTAAGCAGTTTTATATAATATACAAAATGGCTTCACGGCTGGCGCCATTTTGTATATTTTATAAAACTGCTTAATTTTTTCGTAACTGTATTAAAAATAGTTGTTCAGTACACGTGCGGAACCGTCATTGCAACTTGTTCCGACTATCAACCCTCGCCTTCGGCTGCGCCTCGGCTCGTGTAGACATTTGTCGGAACTCTTTGCAATGACAGGCTTTCCGCACTCGTAATGAAATATACTATTTTAAATAACAACGTATGTTTTCCGTGTCATCTGGCAGAAACTGAGCATAAAAACAAAATTTTTGCACGCCCATCCATGAAAAACCTGTTGACCCGACGCCTAAACGTACCAAGACTACAGTAATCAGGAACAGTTCATTCTGCACTATGGCGATCCCAAAAAGTTACTGTCAAACCGCTTTTTTATACTTTTTGGTAAAATACCTATAGGCATTTATAGTCTTAAATTACATTTAAATAAAAATAATATCATACTATTCATAAAACAATGGTTCTTTTCACCTGCAACTTAAATAAGAGCAAGAGAAATAGAATGCATCTTGTTAGTTTCGACCAACTCACCTGAGTCTTATAAAGATCCTTCTTCTCGTCGTACTCTCTCCTCAACACCTGCAACTTGGTAGGCTCGGCCAGCAGATGCACGTCCAGGCCGCGCGTGTGCGCGTCCCACGCGAACGCTTGCGCACGCGCGTGCTCGCGGGTGTCGCCCGTGAAACGCACGAAGTTCTCTCCCGCGTATTCTGACCTGAAGGCAAGGGGGAGTTGAGGTTAACTTCATTGGATGGTTAATCAATATATATAAAACTGTTCCGTTACTGACTGAGTGACTGACAGACAACGTACAGCCGTAACTACTGGGCGTAGAGAGCTGTAATTTGGAACATACATTCTTTAGGGGATTTAGAGGTGCACTAAGGAAGGAATTCCCGAAATTCCCACGGGAACGGGAATTATTGGACTTTTTAGTTTGTATGAAAAATCTTATTCCTTGAGTGCACGGATATGATACTTGGCATAAAAGTTCTTCAAAAAGAGACTGGTTGTGTTATGAAAGGAATTCACGAAATTCTCACGGGAACAGGAAATATATGATGTTTTAGTTTGTATGATAAAATCTTTTTCTTTGAGTGAACGAATGTGATACATGGTATAAAGGTTCCTCAATAAGTGTCTGTTTGTATAATGGGAGGAATTCCCGGAATTCCCACGGGAACGGAAAATAGGACTTTTATGCGTGTACGAAGTCGCGGGCAAACGCTCGCCTTAATATAAGACCGTTTAATGTCGCGTTTGACAAATCTTCAAGATGGTCTTATAACCACTGGTGTTCTGCCTACCTCATAAGGGATACAGGCGTGAACCTATGTATGTATGTAATCTAAGTATAATCAGTGACAAGAAAAAAACATAGAATTGTAACCAACGCTTGAAAATTACCGTGTAGGTAAGCAGCTTATCTGTGACATGACATTAGCAAGTTCGAATAATTGTCTTGTTCTTTTATGTCCTGGCAGAGTTCTACTAATTTGTAAAGTGGACATTTTTGACAAAAGAGCGCGGACACCTATTTTCCGCCAGCTATTTTTCCTCTCGGTCTACTTTATATATTTTCTATTTTTAAAAGCCAAGATTATAATTTCGACGTTCATTAAGTGTATCGCATATTATACCTACATTGAAAAGAAAAACATTTTTAGATTTTGCTAATAATGTTTCAAAGATATTAACTTAGTTGATCATGTTTGTTTAAAAACAGAAAAATTTCTCTTCACTTTTTAACAGTTATAGATATAAACTGAATATACAAGTTCTTGTGTGTTAAAAGTTCCAAAAATATTTAAACAAACGCAAATTTAAAATAATTTGGTTTATCCTATTAAACTTTGTATATAACTATTCAATTAAAACTACTTTTTAACCGGATTTATCGCGTATAATTTATATTTTACACTAGCCCCCGCGCGCGGTTTTACCCGCGTAACTTTTGATCCCGTGGGAATTTCAGGATAAAATATAGCCTATAACCTTCCTCAAGAGTTGGGCTATCAAATGCAAAAAGAATTTTTCAAATCCCACTTGTAGTTTCTCAGATTAGCGCGTTCAAACAAACAAACAAAAAAACAAACTCTTCAGCTTTCTATATTAGTATAGATTTTAACTCGATGTTTCGGTGTCTTTGCAGAACCCGTGATCACGAGCTTGTAAACTTAGTTTTATTTAAATTATGAATCGTGAAACCTTAAGACAATATTATAACTATTCAATTCAGAATATGTGTAACAGATGCATTCTGAATTTTTGTAAACTTATAAAAATTCATTAAATATAAGCATGAACTTATAAATCAATAAAATCCAACAAAACTTACTCTTGTCCATTAGGGTTGGGGTTGTCCCTCATAGATCGAGTCTTAGGGTCATAGTACGCGGAGTTGGGGTCCAAGTTCCTCAAATACTTGGCCGTGTCTTCTCGAATACGCAGGTTTCGGACTGTAATACGCTGTTTGGAATCCACCTAGAACAAAATGGTACAGCAATTTAGTCATACGGAATAGCAACTTTTAGAGAAATAAAATATGAATAAAAAATATATATACAGTTTGTCCGGTCACGACCTAGCGATAATTTAAGGTTACAATATATACCTAATTTCATCGACAAAAACAAGTATTAAAAAAATTAGTATCAATGTGCTAATTTTTGAAACAAAAAAAAAAAGTCAATTTTTTTTCACTTAAATTAGCATTGTAAATGTTTTAAGATATTTTGTAGGGAAAATTTTCCATAATGTTTATTTTTATTTGATAGTTGCTATTTCCACTTTTAAAATAACATTTTTTTACATCTGTAGGACCTTTCTGTCCAGAGATATCGACATCTTTCGGCAGAGGCATCTACAAGAATAAAAAAAAAATTAAATGGCGGCTATTCCGACAGGAGTCAGGAGGGGGGGTAGACTCCCATATATGGGTGTTTTGGTCGATGAAATTAGGTATATTTTGTAACCTTAAATTATCGCTAGGTCGTGACCGGACACACTGTATATGTGTTTATATTGGTGGCAAAGCCCGAATTTAACTAAAAATAAAAAATAAAAAAAAATCTCTAGACAATCACACCAAGTACATGTATTCAAAGTAAGCAAAGCTTGTGTTATGAGATACTATGTAGCGAACTAGGGATGAACCTAGAATATAAATACATAATATACGGAGTGACTGGTGACAAATTTTAGATACTGAAGGAGAGCACTCTGTACTCAGTTCTGGTCATAATTATGTAATAAAAGTAATTTGTAAAAAGTTTGGGGGCGTCCATATATTTTTGTTTTGTACTGAGCGAAACTAAAATAAATATGCAGGTATGTTTATATCGTATTAAAGAACATAACATTTGAATTTGGCTGGTGACTATGCTAGCCGGTGGACGCCGTAGGGCTCTTACCACCAATCTGTTATTACTTTATACAAGGCATCTTTTAAGACACCCTAATCCTAGGGGGCCAGGTCTATTCTTATCTGATCCACCAAAGCTAGAAATGTAAAAAATTCAAAATATATTTATTTTGAATTTTTTTACAGCTTAATATAAAATATTGAAATGCTTATTAAAGAAACAATCAAGGTAATACAACTGAAAATTAAATGATAACTACAACATAGCTTAAAGTTTAAAGCGCACCTTATATTTTTAACAAACTTCAGGAAATAACAAACCTTGGTTCCCGGCATGTCAACCTCATCGACATATTTGTCCTCATCTTCCTCAGCATCGTCTTCTTCAGTAGCAGTGGGATCTACAATAAACAAATGCACAAGATATTATAGTTCAATATTACATACATACATATCCCTTATGCGGTAGGCAGAACACCAGAGGCTATACCATCATCTGATGTCACATTTGACAAATTTGGAGGTATTATAATGAAGGAGAGACTACTGCAGAGACAGGGGGTCATACTATTGCCCACTAAAACATCTGTCCCGTAACTGACTTTTACAGTATGCCCGGGCAGAGAAGCAGCTGGTACATTCTATGTTTTTCTTTTGCTCCCAGTCCGGGAAGAAGTATGGTTTAATGTTATACAGTTATTAAGTCGTTTTGTTGCGTTATTACCAGTATTACTACCGTGTATTATACTAGTAGTAACACCGGTAATTGATTTACTCTACTTACTACTTTAGTTGAAAGTTGTTAGAATAGCAATAATAAACTTAAAAAATACTTCAAAGACAATTGGATCGAAAGGAATAGTTTATAAAAATTTAATATAAAAACTTTTATACCAGTTAAAATCATCTGCTTATTGCTAAATTTAACTTGTACTGCGCTTCCTGGGCACACATGTGTCCATAAGCTTTTTCTGACATCATATGATGCATGATTACTGTGTCAATTAATCATTACAACAAAATCATATATGGTAATGTAGATAGACAATGGGCATTGTTCTTTTTTTTTTATTTATTTCATACGAAAAACCGTTTCGAAGAATAAGGTTTCTGATTAATTTAGTTGATTTAAAACATTTAAAAATATTGGGGTTTAAGAGATTTTTAACAAAATACATTTGACCTTTATTTAACCTTGATGACGTCATCAAAGGCATCAAATTGATCAAGTGTTATGCCTTAAAGCTGTTCAAAAAAAGTCAAACTAAACTCTATAGCTCTATGGTGGTTGTTTTGTTTTGTTTATATTTTAACGTAACCTCAACGTAACAAACTCAGCTTCTTTATTTTTCCATGCGATTGATCTAAGTTAAATTAGCAATTAAAATTTTAAGAATAATTAATTTAATTATTTTAATTATAGATTATTTATACAAACTACAAAGAAAAGGAACAGAGGAAATAATGACGGTTAAGATTTGATTTGAATCAATGTTTGAATTGTTGGTTTGTTGTCTGTTGACAATCCATTGGGTGACAGTGACATAGCATGACTTTAGCACACAGACACAGCTAATGTTTTTTTTTTACTGACTGACACATGTTTATAAAGTTAATGCCACTGATGACGTCATCACATACTAATTTCATAAAATCAATATAAATTAAACGGGTGCGGTCTATTTGGTAGAAACTTGATACTCCGAAACCTATTTGGGATAACTGACTTCGCAGAAACTTCTTTAGTCGATCATTAATTAGGCATAAAAAATATTTGACATAAATATTTTTAGGCATAATGTGCTTATGACCGAATTTAGAATGGCATACATTTAAGATAGTAGAATTTTTATTGGCATATTTACCTTTGGCATAGTTAAAATTTTGTATAATATCATTTAGCATAACGTTCATTTAGAGTACAGATTATTTGGCATACTTTGACTAGGCATACTATGAAGATCATAGAATTTCAATTAGAATAATATAGATTGGGTTACTTTCTTCTTTAAAAATGCGTAGGTTAGGTTAGGTTAGTTTTGTGACCCAGAAACGAACATGCTCTCATGGGCAAGGATATAAAAACCAAATAATTATCATTAAATCAACTTTTATTTATTACAATTACTATAAAAAAAAAACAATTAAATTAATCAGAAAATAAAATTATACTAATCTTATATTAGCTCCTATTGCTTTAAGGTACCCACATTCTGTGTAATCCGACTGATTATTTATAATATTTTGAAGACGATTTGTTTTATTTAATGTTTTCCTTTTTTTGGCTGGTGGTGGCGCGCCGAAACTTAATTTAGCCTAGGTGTAGCCTAATCACAACCCCCTTAACCACGACCCCTTAACCTGGCTTTGCCATAGTTACCATCGACTCAAGAGTGTATATAAAAAGCCGAGCGTAGCGAGGCGACGATCATCCGAGCGCAGCGAGGTGATCGGCCACCACAACCCCGAAATGGATACACCTAGGTTTAACCACATGTGGCCGGCTGCACCTAGTTTTAGCCGGCTAAAAGTATAAAAGATGATTCTTGCTGTAAGCATTATGCGAAATGATGGTTCTACTTTTAAATTGTTATGGATAAGAAATATATGCCATAAGATGAATCTGGTTTTGAACTTTCTGCGATGTGATGATTATACATTGTGATTATTATGGATACCAAAATTATGCGTACAGATAATTCTGACTTACAGAATTATGGGTTTCAATGTATGCTAAATGAGTTAATGCCCAACGATATTCTGCGAAAAGAGGTTTATGCTATTAGTTGTTATGCAATAAAAAAATATTACTTAAAAAGTTCTACTATAATAGGTGTACCCAAATTAAACGACACAGTTAGAAATAAAACTATTCAAATTGTTCTCTCAAAATGATTAATATAACATAATAAAAATAATAGGTTAAAAAAAGTGAACAATGCCCATTTAATAAGGAAAAAAATATTTTTTTTTTTTTTTTGAAATTTCATGTATTTAGATAATATAAAAAAGACATTTTTATACACCTTGTTGATTTTTATACACATAGTAATTAAAGTTTATTAAAAAAACTCATACCTTGCTCTAACTTCTTAGCACGCAGTTCTCTTTTAGCTTCATCAACCTTTTGATACTCCTCAATAATGGCTTTATGCTGCAGAGGATCATATCCATTCCATCTGTCTCTCTTGCCGTCATAACTCAAGTTTAAGTTGGGTTGTTGGAATTCATCAGGTGCTATACCCGCACTTGAATACTTTGCTCCTATCTGTAATGATGTAGTTATGTTATTAATTTGCCATTTATTACAAATTGCATGTCTCTTTAGTTCTATTCAAATCAGATAGTTTCATTAGCCATTAGAATTAGGCAATGATATAAGTACTTTAATCTATTTAAAGTTGTGTTTATTTATATTCCACAGTAGCTCTCGTAACAACATCTTACAACATAAGAGAGCTAATTTAAAATCAATCTTATTAATTCACACAGCACAACTGATATTACTAGTAAAAAATATATGAGAAAATACCTTTCTTGGTCTTTCTAAGCAATCTTTCTTGGCATGAGTCATAGCTCCACAATTTTCACAGGCACCTTTCCTGTATTTTGTTGCAACTTTAGTCTGAAACCCAAAACAATATATCATAACTTTGTTTTAAAGAAGTGCATTTATCGGAAGTAGTATTTTAAATTTCTTTACATTCTAATCAGCTAAAAGAAGTTTCAACCTATTTTTATTGCATTGTATTATTTCATTTTAACTCTTATTTTCTTTCTCAGTTAATTTTCATGGCAGTGTTCTAGTTGTTAGTGTTGATTTATAACTACTACAACACTAAATAAAGAATAAACAGCCCAAACTTAAAAGCAACACATTTCAGTTAACATAAACTATTTAGGTTCAATACTTACAGTATCAACACCTTTATAGTAGAAGGTATCTAGCCTTGTGAATTGTCCTTCTTTGTCATCTTGTGGCCTCTGATGTTTGAGAGTTGGTCCAGCAGTGCCATAGTACCATGGAGCAGAGGCAATATATTGCGGAATATGAGGATTTATGTCCTTGCCTGAAATAACAAAACTATAAACATAGAGTACAATGATAATATGTTGAATAGGACTAAAAAAATAGTGCCTAATCTACATGTTCAGAGTAAATGTGCGGAGTTTACCTGTTTCATCAACAGCTGCTGGTGCTGTACCAGCTTTTCGCGCTTCTTCCAACTCCTTAGCTTTCCTCCAGTCTTCGCGAGACTTCTTTTTAGGTTCGTCGTCATCTTCACCATGTTCATCCTTGCTGCGCAATAATTGCGACACAGAAGGTCGAACGTTAGCAGTCATAGTTATGTTTTATTATTTTGCCATCTGCAAACCACTGTCATATGAAAAAATCATTTAGTTTATTTGTTTACAATCGAAATAAATCGAAATGCAAAATCAAAACACTCACATTTACGAAATGATTGACTTGAATTAATGAATGAATGATATTGCTGTAACTAGGTCTTTGTCAATGAGAGGTTTTCTGACAGCTTATTAAAAAAACAAAACGGTACAAGAAAGGATCGATAGATGGCGCTTTACAAAAAGGGAAGTCTTGTCTGTAGCCATTTATTCCACACTGCGTTTTTTAAAATAAAATAAATTAATTGATGTCTGTATCAAAAATTGAACTTATAAATAACCATAGATGGTAGATACTACTTACCTACACTATAGTATACAGACTTAACGCCTTCGGCTTCTTAAAAGTGCCATTTATAGAGGTTTTTGAACTAATCTTTATGAGCTGCAGAGAACTCCTCAAAAAGCCATAGATCTCTAACACTCAAAAAGCATACAATCACTTCGTTCTAAAACTCCTCATTAGTCCGCCAAGGATCATATGGCGCGTGGCAAAAATTGGAACTAACCTAACCACCGTCTTGTCACACACATATTTAAATATGAGGAGTAAAAGTTATGAAGTGACAAGACGGTGGTTAGGTTAGTTCCAATTTATGAATTTTCTTTTAAATTCAATATTAAGATATGAAATACCCCAAAATTTACAAAATATGGGCTTACTTATTGTAGTTATAAGATTAAAGAAGTTGTTTCCAGAAAGAAAAAACAATTAAACGTCTCAATAAATCCCATATTTAAAGAGTAAAGACGCAAGTTGCCTCTTCAATGTTTACAAATTGCCATACTTTGAGAAATACACTTTAGAACAGAGTTTATTTTATTTTTAAATATCAATAAAAAATACGATACCTGATTAGAAAGACTGTATGAAAAGTGATGAAAGATAAGCAGATTTTTTACAAACCTTTCAAAATAAGAGCATTTCTAGATACGAGTAGGTACCTAATATAGAAAGTCGTGGTGATGAGGATGACGAGGAAAACAATTTATCATTAAAACATGATATTATTTTCATGTTAATCTATTTTAATACTAATATTTTCTTGCTTAATCTTCTATTTATATCTTCAACGCTGTGTTTTTGTACCACTAACGTTTTTCTCGAAGTTTACGCGACTTGCCTCTTTTAGTACACAAAATGAAATAATTTCTGTTTTTAAACATGAAAAAACTTAAAGTTTATGCATTCATATTTTTCCTGTAATAATAATACTGTAATGGTAACCCTTATTTCACCCTCACGCCCCTCTGACGTAATCATATAAGCGCCAAAAAAGCCTTGTCGGACTGTACTTGATTGATAATCGATAAATGTAACGATTTATTTTTATTTACATTGTAGATTCATAATGACAATAGATTGGTGTCCTTCAAGCTGTAATCCTTTTCTATAATCTTCACTTTTGAAATCTCAATGAAAAGGAATTTTCGACTATGCCAAAAAATAGTACCTATAGTTCGGCCGTTCAGAGAATGCGTTCCTGACACATCGCGATTGAACTGACGACGTAACTTTGTAATGGCGTTGCAGTTACGATAAAAAATATTTTTGCTGGTTATTTACCGTTTTAAAAATTGATGAGCATTAAAACAACATTATTATATCAATAATCAATGAATTTTATAATTTTGTGCCAAAGTGAGTGTCAAATAACTTGGTAAACAATATTTTTCAAAATCTATACTGCGCTATCACAAGGTTATGTCAAAGCTTTATATTTGTAGTGCTGTGCTAATAATAACAGTATCGTAAACTGTTCTTAAACAGGTATACTTTGTGAAATAATACGTTTCGTTTTTCTTTTTAAGAATTTGAAAATAATGGACTATAAGATAACTTTTATTAAATTAAAAAATAAAACTAAAACCAAACCGAATGCGCGAAAAAAAGTTGGTTACAAGCAAAAGGCATACATGCAGATGCTAAAAGCAGAGCTAATTAAATTAGTTAAAGAAAATAAAGCGGCAAATGTGCGATACGAAATCGATGAACTGGCTCTGGAGTACGGTCATCGCGTTCTAAGAATTCCATCGTATCATTGCCAATATAACGCGATTGAGCTAATCTGGGCTCAAATAAAAGGTTACCCCGCCCGCCACAATACTTCCCCGCCATTCAGCACGAAAAAGATGATGACCTTATTAAAAGAAGCCTGCGGTGAAGTCACTAGAGATGACTGGGCAAAGGTTGTTGAAAGACTAAAAACCTGATTATGGAACATTTTGACCGAGATATTAGGATTGAAACTGTTATTGATAATAAAATAATTATACATGTAGGCGAAGATGATGATGAAGAAACTACCTCCTCAAGCGAATCGGAGTCTGATTAATATTCTGTACGCACATTCAATTCAATATACTTTATTGCATAGAAATACAGATTGTAACTTTGTAACAAAAAATAAATAAAACAATTTTATTATATTGATATTACCTTTTCTTGGTTTCTACTTAAATTACTAAAATACAAATTTTAAATGATTCCGCCAATTTAAAACGAAAATAATCTTTAAAATAACGCGGCGTTTCATTTTGGAGGAACTGTAACGAACTCAGTGTTATGTTGTGCCCATCACTAGTCGTGACTAACTGATAGGTGTCAGGAACGCATTCTCTGAACGGCCGAACTATAATGATATAGTTTTAAATAGTGACTGTTTAATTGTATCTATGTATTTGTCTGTTACCTCTTCAAGCTTAAGGTGGAACGATGAGCCTACAAAAAGCTAAATTCCCGCTAGATGGCGTTAGTTCCACAAATTTCTGGTTTTTATTTATTTGTGAAATCAGCTTTCCAACTTTTTGACTTTAAAAATGTTCCGCGACATCTTTATATGAATATAGAATTTCCAAAAAATAATTCACACGATTTATTGTATAGTACTATCCAACTAATTCAATTAAATCTTTCTTTACGTTGTGTAAGGATAACGCACACATGCACAGAAGAAACTCTCACAAGTGCGACAGAGAGCGCAACAGATGGCGTCCTTTTTCCGTGTTTTATGGTCTCCTCGTAGCGATTGTTTGATATTTAGTTTGTTATTATTTATTTACGACACAAATCTAGCATGTTGGCGTTTTATGCGTTGGCCCAGATTCTAAGCCGTGAGTTCTCAGTTCGAGCACTGAATTTCTTTTTTTTGTTGGGATAGAAAAGATGTCTATAATATAGTTATATTTTTACCCAATTCCAAACAAATAATAAAGGAGGCTGCGAAATTCTGGTGTTCTATATAATATTTTGTTTCCGTCTATGGTATGGGTATAATAAATACCCAGAGTAGTAATCCATGGCGCCAAAGAAAGCAAGCTTTGTGTAATGGATTATCATATTATGAATAGCCAACTATGCGGAACTAATTTATAAAAAGCCAGTTCCTTCCTAAACACGTGTGCTTTCATCTTCGACCTCATCGTTACCTACTTACCATCAGGTGAAATTGAGGTCAAACGCGGGTTTAGTCACATATAAAAAAAATACACAGGTGTTGACGACATCCGCGGCGCAATGCCTAAAGTGCTAGCTGTAAGGTCGAGGGTTCAATCACCAAACGGACAAGAATTAAAAATAAATATGTTATGGGTCTTGGATGTGTATTTATACAGGGAGACTTGTAAAACGCTGGTCAAACTCTCAGAGGATTTCATTTATTGCGACCTTGGTTGTAGCGAATGTAATCATTTGTAACAAATTCCTAGAAATCCCATGCAGATATTGCGACCGGAGTCAACCGCCAAAGAGACAAACATTTCTTTTATTTCACAAACACTTCCTATGTTTTGTTTACATCCACACAGATGGTCAGCAAGTGTGGAGACCTTTACCTTTTGTTTATACAACGTGTCCAAAAGTTGCGCAGTAAACAAAAGAGCAGAGCGTACGAAATTGCCGTTATGTAAAGAATTCCTACCAAACCAATTCTACCTGACCAATGTATGATATTCCTCTATCTGTCTCTTTTTAACATCCATTGAATTTCCAAGAACAAGAACAAAGGATGCGTGGCAAAGCGAAAAAGGTAATAATCTAGTAATAGTACCCGTTTTTTTTTTCTGTATTGTAGTATGCCTTATGTATTATACCATTTTATAATCGGGAAAAGGCGCTAATTTTAAAAAAAAGTTGCCGTGGTAGGTTTCTTACATTTTTTTACACAACAGTGAGCGAAAGTGAGCGGAAATGAAAAAACTTTCAAAATTTTTTGATAAAAAATATTTTTGATTAGCTGTAGTAAAAAAAACTATAAGTTTTCTGGAACTTTTAAAGGTTTTAAAGGAAAGCTATACTACTCACGATAGCTTACGATAGCAAAAAAAAACACTACAAAATTCAAAAAAATGTACGAGTAGTTATGACTGGTAGGTACACCCCCTGGTGCCAGCTTATCGTTGAATTTTTGGACATGTTGTTTCGGATTTATGGTTCAGTTACAAAATATTGAATATTTTTCAGTAGGCAATTTTATTTATATTGTAATAAATAAATTAGGTGTTTATGTAGGAAATAGGTTAGGAAGCAGGATTTTTGCGATCAGAAGTCAAGTAAGTTATAAAGTGACTGACTGAATAACTCACGTTGAATTGAATGAGCGAGCGCGAGCAGACAGTAGGAAAGTAAGTAAGATCGGCAACATAGCACACGAGCAACTGTCCCGCCCGCCCGACCGTTGTCTCTGTCAGTGATTGCATGGAGTGGCAACGTAGCCTATCGTATTATTTTCACACACACATTCGCATTTTAGATGAAAATTTTCAGTTGATTTATTTGTGATTTCTAAATGAACGGTATGTTTTTTGTTCATCTCGCGCCAAATTCAACTAGAAAATAGTTTGTAGAACTCATAATTAAAGCTTTAAACCATATCCTGTATCCGTGAATCCCGATTGTTTTTTGTATGGAAATCGAACCACCTTAAACAGCTGAAACTATTATGATTGAATTTGAAGCGTACGAAGCTGGGACCATGCTAGTTTGTGTTCCATACAAATACCAAAATTCTATTGCTACTAGCGCTACGCGCCGGGCACTACTGGAACTTTTCGCATTTTTTTGCTGCGTTCGATATCGATATATCTATAGTACCAGGCAGCGTATCTATAGAATAATAGTATTCAACCAATCTTTTTGCGCTCGTTGCATTTGCTTATTTTTCTGTGTATTTTTTGTCGCTGAATTCTTTTGTTAGTATTTTCTACAAAGTACGTTGAGTAGAGTGTTCACTCCTCGCGTTTTTACGATCTCAAATCGAAGATTTTTACTTTTGTGAAGTGATATTTTTACATAGGATACTGACTTTCTAGCTAGTGAGATAGTGAGTTAAGAAAAGGAATAGCATTGATTTTGAATGACTGGTGCAAGGAGGTGAACAATTTGTGTGGCAAAAGCATTGAGTTTGACGAAAACGACCCGAAAAAATCTATGGCCTATAATTATTATATCAAACACAAATAATTAAGAAAAAATAAATAATTGTCTGAGATGCATATTTTTTTACTACTCCCAACTCGCATAGCATCATGCTTTGTGCAGTTTATTTCAACTTATTAGTATTGCGCAGTTTAAATTTGACTCGTTACTCGAATCGAATTATAATTGCGCAATAGTAATAACTGGTATTACGAATTTCTGAAAATTTGAAAGTGGCGGTACGGGCAGGCTGCATTCTAGGGTTGTTTTGGTCAAAAAGATTCCTAGAGTGGATACTGTATGGCGCTAAAGTGCAAAAACCGCGAGACGGTCATCTATACTTTAGTACTTATATTCATCTACTATGGCTGGGACGGGTATATCGATCTACCATTGAACATCCCTATTTGTTGTAGGTATTTATTTTTAGATTTACTGTGCTTGGCGCTGGTAAGAAGATTTTTTTTATAGAATATTCAAGAGAGAGGTTTTCTTACGCGCTATGGAAAATTTCTAAAATATCCAGTAAGGAAATAGCTCTCAAAGCATATTTTGGATATGTTGTATCTATTTTAAGATACGGTGTCTTGATTTGGGGTAATTCCGTTATTAAAGCTTTTGTTGCACAAAAACAGCGCGTAAGAGGTATTGCTGCTGTAGATTTGACCACCACCTGCAAGCCTTTATTTAAATCAATGAAATTAAGTTTTCCAAGTACATTTTTGAAATACATTTTTGAATGTTGAGTTTTTGTAAAAATGACCAAAATAAATCAGATTGATATGAAAAAAATAAACAAATTTTTAATTTTAACACGAATTTTTCTAACAAAATATGTTTACCAGATATAAATATGCTATAGAAATAGCTTTATAATGTCTATAAATATATATAATAATTTACCTACTTCACTAAAAAACCTAGGTACCGATTAATAAGTTCAAATCTATCCTTAAAGGATGATTAATCAAAGATGTTTTTACTCTGTAAAATACTTAATATTTAAATTTAAAAACAATTGACATTGGGCTATCTTCTTTTACCTACATTTGTGATTAAATTAAGGTTAAGAGGTTGACATTTCTGTAATTGAAATTTTATTCATTTCTCAATTTAAAAAAATGTTGCGTGTTGTATGATAGTGAAATATGTGATACAAATACCTACTCATTTATATTCAAATACCTACTACCACAATAATAGGTAATTGTAATACCATATTTTCGCAAAAAAGATAATTTTGAATTTTTGAACAGTTACTGAAAGGAGTGTAAAGTTCTGATGCAAATGTTAAATTTAACAATCCAAAAAGTCTTTTCAGGCAATAATAAATGAAAGTTAGCACAGCGCCATTAATTATCTTTATACTGATAAGAAAAATTATTGTATACAAAATATCTTACTGATATGTAGAATATTAAATGAACACCGTACCTACTTAAGACATCCATTATTAATACGAAACGACTTTTCTACTCGCGTATATGAAAATACTCCTAAGAAAGAACATAAAATAGACTTATATCTTATTGTTACATAAAAATTATTCAAGAACATGGCGGTTGGCGGGTGGCAAACTAGTTGAAAAAATTGTATAGACTATAGATGCGAAGCAGCAGTGCTAGCACGGATCTTTTGTCGATCGTAAGTTTACGAATGCTCGTATAGTATGGAGACGGTTTTGCAAGCAATAATTGAAATCTATCCATTGCCGCACGGTCAGCTTAAATAAATGTGTTCCTTGTTAATTTTGAATGTTTGTTAACAGGTTCTACTCTTAAATAACTGTAAAATAAAAAATTACATTGTTACTAAAAACTTGCAACCGACTCCATACTATACGAGCATTCGTAAACTTACGATCGACAAAAGATCCGTGCTAGCACTGCAGGTTTTTAACGATTTATATTTTTTATAAATTTTTTATACAGACCACGTGGTTATACTTATATGCATTTTTCTTTATTAACGGTTAATTAACCGCATTGCATGCTTGCTACGTTTAAATAACACCGCGAGATGTCATTAACGGAGTAAAATGTGTATCGCAAGTTGCGCGATGATGCCATAAAACTTTCACATTTGTTCAGACGTTGCTTGATATACGAAAACTAAGCAATTCTGGAAGTATTACATACATACGGGGGGAATTAATAACCTCCTTTTTGAAGTCGGTCAACAGGAAAAGAAAGAAAATCTTTATCCTTTTTCGTTGTCGCTGTCAGATATTTAACCGTTAATAACCGCATTTTATCGGTAGCTAACGGGCTTTTTACAACTATAGTTACGACGCAAGCGGGCTGTGAACCACCAACTTCCTCGAGTGTACCTACTTTTCTTTTCAAATACGATATGTTTATAACAGCCGCTATTAACAGTAGTCCAACCCTAAAGTTGGTCGGCTATTTAACTTTGCAAATACTTATACATATCAGATCAAGCCGATGCGACGACGACGATGAGAAGCATTGGAATTTATGATTTTATTGTATTTTTATTCATCACTCATCAAATAGGTACCTGCTAGGAATTTTGAATTTTGCGCATGCCTAAATATTTATATAATTAGTATGCGGTAGTTTACGGTGTATAACACGTTAGGTACTTACATATTTTATTTAAAGAAAGATAAAAGTAGTCTCAATGTAACTATACTAAAATCATAAAGCTGAAGAGTTTATTTGGTGGAACCCGCGAATCTGTTATTACCGTTGTAAATTGTAAAAAGTTTATTACATTTGATAGCCTAACTCTTGAGAAAATTAACAGGCTATATCTAATACTAGCTGCTGCCCGCGACGTCGTCTGCGTGAACGCTATGCAGCACCAAACGCACCTACGATTATAACACTGCTAGCGTGATAATATGTAGCCTATATGTTGACCCGACTTCTTAACTATCTTCATGCCAAATTTGAAGTAAATCCATGCAGTACTTTTTGAGTTTATCCCGGAAAGACAAACAGACAAAAATTCTAAAAACTATATTTTTTGTTTCTGTTTCGATTGTAGATCATACCCCAAGTATTCTTTTAAAAAAATATTCAATGTACAGTTTTGACTTTCCTACCATTTTATTATATGTATAGATATAAAATTCTCGTGTCACAGTTTTCGTTGCCATACTCCTCCGAAACGGCTTGACCGATTTTGATGAAATTTTTAGTGCTTATCCGGTATCTATGAGAATCGGCCAACATCTATTTTTTTTTTTTATTATATGGCAAAACAACGTTTGCCGGGTCAGCTAGTTTTATCTATAAATTCCACGGGAAGGCCTTCGTCCATGTTCGTAACTAAGCTTTTGTAACCAGTTAGGTACGAATAAAGATATTTTTTCGCTTTTTGGTAACTGGTTGCGAAAGAAGAATGATTTTTCCAATTTCGTAACTTATTTTAGTTATGAATGTGGAAAAGTTGCGGAACCTCTTATAATATTTTATTATTATAATATTTTTATCTTTTAGATTGGAAGGGTGTTCGCTAGCCAAGTGGATTTGTTGCCTTTTACGATACGGTTATCCAGGGGCTATATGGCTATTCTAAGCCAACCCTGCAGTGCCTAAAAATAAATGAAAACACATAAAGTTCATAATTTCCCTCCAGTAACCTACGGGATCAAAAGATTTTTGACAACGACAATTTTATTTTCCAATTGGAAAGGTTCTCACATTTTTCTGCTTCCCTGGTACTTAAGTTACTTATAGGCCTACAGCTCTAACACGTCGTTTTAGAAAGTCCCATAGATGCACAATGAGATTGAGGTCAGGAGATCGTGCTGGCTTCCGATAAATAGGAACCTACGTAATAGCAATTCAAAACAATGTAGACTTTACATCAATTTAATAACGCATGTTTAATTACCTACCTAACCTAAGAAACTACGTAGGCAGGGAGGCATAAAGTTATTAGAGATTGAAACATTATCTCAGAATCTTTTCGAAACGAATAGGATCAGTGCATTTTACTCCCGTAAAAATAAAGGATACAAAAGGAAAAAAGATATCTTCCGATTGCATAGGATCTTAGTTGCTGGAGGACAATTTATCCAACTATTTATTATGTTATTTATTAGTCATTCTAGCATTTTGGACATTTTAGCAGTTAAGAATCATGGACGTTCAAATTCAAATTCAAATTCAAATTCAAATTCAAACACTTTATTGCCATTTGCATAGAATGGGATACTTATAAAAATACAGTTTTAACATTAAATGTACAATTTGGGCGGCCTTATCACTTCAAAGTGATCTCTTCCAGGCAACCTTATCTTAAAATAAATTAAAAAGAAACGTAAACATGGCATTATTATTTTATAAATGTTACTAATTAAAGTATATAAATAGGTGTAATAATATAATATGAAATACATATATATAAAATATAAAAACATTAATTTAAAAATAGATATAGTTAATACAAAGTACGCTTTGTATTAACATAGATTCTATATAAAATTAGATAAGTTTGAGAGATAGAAGTTTTTTAAATGATATTTAAAAGAAGCTATTGTTTTAGCGTGGTGGAGAGAAGATGGTAATGAGTTCCAAAGAGATATTGCTTTCACCGTGAACGACTGCTGATAAAGGTGGGAACTGTGACGGGGAGTTGCCAGCAAGTAGTTGCTGGCAGACTGCAAGTTACGTTCATGGTGTTGATGGCGAAAACTAAAGCGTTCTTTAAGATAGATTGGCAGACAAGGGTTGAATAATATTTTGTATAAAAGATTTAGTGTATGAGTATTCCTTCGAAGACGAATTGGGAGCCACTTGAGCCTTACGCGGAATTCGGAAACGTGATCATAATTTCGTAAACCAAATATGAATCTAATACACATATTTTGAAGGCGCTCAAGCTTGTTTAGTTGCTCTTCGGTCAAATTAAGATAGCTAGTGTCAGCGTAATCCAGTATTGGGAGTATAAGTGATTGTGCGAGAGCAATTTTGGTAGGTATTGGCAGAAAATTTCGTAGCTTTCGGAGAGATCGTGCAGCAGAGAAAACTTTTCTGCTGACAGATTCTATTTGAGGTTTCCATGACAGTGTGGAATCCATGAGAACTCCTAGATTTTTACCACTCTACTGTAAGGTATGATGACGTTATCAAAAATTATTGGAGCAAGTTGCTGATAATCGACTTTGTTTATGAGTTTAGAGCTACCAATAAGGATAACTTGAGTCTTTGAAGGATTAATATTTAAACCATAATATTTACCCCATTCAAGTATTGAACCAAGGTCCTTATTAATAGTGTTAATGGACAAATTGATGCTGTCGGGACTGAATTGCGTATAGATTTGTAGATCATCTGCATACAAGTGGTAGGAAGAAGATAGGGGGGTCGTTATAGTATTAATGAAAACTGAAAATAATAACGGAGAGAGCACACCACCTTGGGGCACACCGGCGACAGTATTGCACCATGAGGACACTTTGTCATCGACTAAAATACGTTGCCGGCGGCCTTGCAAATAACTGCGAAACCAGTCGATCACTTCAGGAGATATGTTTAGACAGCAAAGAGTACCAAGTAGAACATCAAAATCAACTGCATTAAAAGCATTACTGAAGTCCAGCAAAGTAAGTAGTGTCAGTTTTTGATGATCCATACCACTTCTTATGTCATCGGTTATTTTCACCAGCGCGGTAACCGTACTATGTCCGGAACGAAATCCAGATTGGAATGGGTTAAGGAGACTGTTGTGATTAAGGAAAGTATATAATTGATGGTGTACTAGACGTTCGAGGACTTTAGAAAGGAAAGGTAATATTGAAATTGGTCGATAGTCAGATGGATCTACAGGATTATTTGTTTTTGGTAACGGTATAAGGTTTGCGACTTTCCAGGAATCAGGGAACGTTGATGAAGATAAGGAGTTATTGAGGATCTTAGTTAACGTCGGGAGAAGGATATCAAGGATAGGAATTATCATATTACGGTTAATGCTGTCACAACCCATGGCATTGGAGGTAATTTTAAGAATACTCTGCTTAACATCACTATCAGTGAAACGCTTAAATGTGAAAGGAGTTATGTCCGGGCGTGGCAAGTGAGAAAGATGGTGTAATGTACGGTTTTTTACATATCCGTCCATTTTGGAAACTGAGGAGAAATGTCTGTTAAGTAAGTTAAGGTCGACATTTGAAGTAATAGAATTTTTTTGTTTGCCAATACCCAAAGTCTTAAGAAATTTCCATACTTTTGCTGGATCACCGTTTTCTACGGATGCGTGAATGTGGCGTCGTTGTGCATCCCTACACACCTTGTTGCAGTAATTTCTGATCGATCTATAACGCTCCCTATTTACTTCGGATTGGTCTGCTTTGAATTTAGCCTTTGCGAGATTTTTCTTATGTAAAAGAAGTTTGATGGTGTCAGTTAGCCATGGAGCCGGAAGGTGTTTTAACTTAATTTTACGAAAAGGTGCATGTCGGTCATAAATTTCTGTCAAAAAGCTATTAAGAAGACTTACTTGTTCATTAACATCAACAGTTTTATCAATCAAAGACCAATCCATATTAGCAGCATCAATAAGCAAGTTTTCCACATTGATACCTCCAAAATTACGTCGCAATACAACTTTAGGCTTTGATTTAGGAGGACGTACCTTATACGACAGATATATAAGATCGTGATATGAAAACGCGTCTGCACCACACTGGCCATGTTTATGAATATTATTTTGAAACGTGACAAACATGAGGTCTAAAAGAGAAGGGGCACAGTTTGGGAAAAAATGCGTTGCATTTAGTGAAGGTATGTGCAAGTTACTGGATTCAACAATCGACTTTAATTTATTAGCCCTAGAATCGTTTTTTAGCATACAAGTATTGAAATCTCCCATGATTACAGTGTCGCTGTAGTTTGGCAAGGAATCCTCCAAAATTTGCTCGAATATAGAAAAGTAATTTTCATACATCGAAGGAACATAAATGACACCCAAGAGTATCTTTTTGTGCTTGAGAGTAATTTCCACAAACAAGTATTCCATATTTGAGCCAGCGTCATTAGTGGATTTCAGAACGACTTTATACGGTATGTTCGTGCGTAGGTAAATTGCAACACCACCTCCCGTTTTTTGGATTCGATCGTCACGAATTAAGTTAAAACCCGGCAGAGCATACAATGTTGACGCTAGACAAGGTTTGAACCAAGTTTCAGACACTAGTAGGGCATGGAGATTTTCAATTTTAAAAGAATCTAGCATATCTATGTGGTGGGCAGGAATACTCTGTGCATTAATATGTGCAACATTAAAATTATACGACAAACCAGAGAATTCATTGTTTAAAAATGAATTTAGGGATGTCGATAAACTTTGGAAACTGCTGTTTATACTATTCAACCCGCCTGAAGAACAGGATTTAAAAGACGAAGAACTTTCATTTTTACTCTCCTCAAAATTCATTTATAAATTTCATAAATATATGTATATATATAACTATGTAATTTAAAATAAAATAAATAATATACTACTTATACACTTACACTTTGCTTACACTTATAACTATGACAAAAATTCATAATACCTGCCAGCATTTTAACTTAAGTAAATAACTATGTAATTCGAACTACGAAACAAATAAAAAAAAAATATTGAAAGTCATGCTGTATGTGACGAAACCATTACTTTGAAAGAAAGACGAGACAATTTTGACATGACACTTTTGACATAAGCATTTGTCATTTAACAGACAGTTGTTGTCAGCATACAGAAAATAAATAAATAAACCGATTTGAGGGTGATCTCAAATAATTGAATTCTCTACAAAAAAATGAAGTATTATCAGCAAGACTAGATAATTCATAAATACTACTACTTTTTAATTAAACGACGACTCTTCACTGGAGCTTTAGTTGTTGGCTTCTGGATCGCTTCTACTGCCGCCGACGAACTCGTGATTTCAGAATCTTTAATGGAGTTCAGTTCCTCGGTCGTGACTATGCGGTGGCGTGTACCATCAGTATCAAGCACAAATATATTGCCATCGCGCGTCCAACATTTTGAAACGCCAAAGCGTTGTCGAGCCGCCATGAATGTTTGATGCCGAAGTTTTGTGAGAAATTCTGATATGGTGATACCAGATCCCTTTAAGGCCGTTTTAGCAAACCATACCTTTTTACGGACCTCTTCACTAGCAAATTTTACAAGTAAAGGCCTGGGTTTACCTTCTTTGCTGATTCCTAACCGATGAGCATAGATGATGTTGTCCTGAGAGAAGCTTGCTAACTTAACTTTATCCAGTATAATATATTTTATAGAGGCAATGGGATCCTCAGTTTCTGGAACTCCATGGAACAATAGATTTTTGCGACGGCTGTACATTTCCAACCTGTCACATTCCTTGGCTAGAAAATCAACCTGCCGTTGCAAATTTAGCATATAAGTTTGGACAAACCTCTTAAAATCCTGGAAATCTTGTGCAATTGAACCAGGCGAAGAAGATTTATTCAATTCTTGTTCAAAATTATCCATCCGAGAAGCAAAAAGGTCATTCATGTTCATTATGGATTTTTTCATGTCTTCCATTTTGATTTGTTTGTTTGGTTTAGGTGAAGACATATTAAAGGAATATAAAGCTGGCGGGTACAGGAACTGTTAACAGTGCATTTATACAACTTTTAAATTCTATTTACTATTTAAATTAAATAAAATTGTGCTGCTATACAAAAGTAAGTGTTCTTTGTTTTAATGCTACCCTCTTTTTTTTTATTCCCTCGTTATGTATATTTATTCATTATGTTATGATATTGGTAATTTAAGCACTATGGTCAGTTCAGCAATAGGAAGGTACCTATAGTTCAAAAAAGCCTTAACTATTCATATGTCGGGTTAACACTAGGAAAAATGAAAAATCTACGCAAGTGGAAAAAATATTCGTTTTTGGTAACCAGTTACCAATTAGAGAATAAAAAAATCTTCTTTCGTAATTGGTTACGAAAGCTTAGTTACGAACGTGGACGAAGGCATCATAGTCCAGCCAAAATAGACATTTGACCCACGAAAAATTCGCATAGAGCTGGAAATTGGTAGAGATGTTAAATACGTCATTATAAATAAAATGTCAAAAGTACCTATCGATCGCACTTCTGCAAAAAAAAAATATTTAAAGTCAAAGGTGCAAAATTCAGGTTTTTTTTTTCAAATTTTCTTTAAAATTTTCAAATTCAGGTCGGGTTATCAATGAATTTGATAGTCTTCAGTATTTTAATTGTATTTCGTTAATTATAAAGAGTAATTAGATAAAATTTCAAATACGAATAGTTGAATAAAACACTTTTTAACCGGATTTATCGCGTATATTTACATGTAAAATAAGAAATATTAAGCGACAATCGCTTGTGACCACTGGTTCTGCAAAGACACCGAAACGTCGAGTTAAAATTTAAAATGTAAATAAACGCGATAAATCCGGTTTAAATTAAAGTGTTTTTCAACACACTTGCTCGTAAAGTGAGCCTCATTCTATTGAATTTAGAACTATAAACTGGGCTATAAGTCCCGCGTGCATAATATATTATACCCTAGTGCATAATATAATGAATCCTACAAAGTTGAATTGTACCTTAGTGCAAATTACATGCGAGTAAACAGAGCATATTTTATTGATCCGGGTTATACATTAAATATATGAGCGCGCCCGTCCAGGCGGCGCGCGGCTAGGCGGCGCGCCTGCAGCAGCAGCGGCACGTACGTACAGCGCCTCCAAGCAACAATAGCGTGTGTACGTGTAATGGGACAGGGCTACTGACCGGCGCGGCGCTCGGGGCTCCGCTGAGAGCGGCCAGGCGGCATTCACTTAGAGCCGAAGCAAAAGTTTTGTCCTGGCCTTGAACCACAACCGTCGACATCTAGCATTAATTATTTAATGCCAAATCATTCCAGTGATTTGTCTATGTCGCCGACATACACTCAGGACGAGCTGGCACTTCGAATAATAATGTAGAATATAAGTTTGTTAACTGTACCTTCAACAGCTGCTTCAAATGAATTTTATGACCACGTATGTCTGTCTTTTACTCACAAGTGTGTTGAAAAACGTCGTATGTACCTCGTGAGCGTTGCTAATTACAGTCGAGGCTGTGATTTGAGCCCGAGCCGCAGGCGAGGGCTTAATAATGAGCCGAGACTTAGCTCACTTGTTACATAATATACTATTATATAATCTCATTCGGTAATGTTCTAATTATGAAATGAAATACAGACTTTTATTGGCATATTTTATTTACATACTTCTATAAGGAAATTAAAAAAGTAAATTAAAGCATTATTCTCTTAACAAAACAATGCTTTAAATTTTTTTTTTTTATTATTAAAGTACTATGTGACCCGACCAAGGAGGTTTCAATTCAATTTAAGTACACATTATCTGTGATGAGCGCGCTGCGCGCGCAACGCGCATGCGTGCTGGATCCAAGCCATAAACTAATAACAGGCGTTTTCCATTTTGACGCTATTTCGTACATACGAATTTGAGTAATATTTTGTTGAATAAAACTTTAGTAGCAAAAATGTCTAGCCATGAGATTAAATAAAGTAGAGTATGCAACTGTCATATAATAGAGGGTATTAAAACACTCGTGTAATCTTACACTCGTATTTTAATACCCTCTATTATATGACAGTTGCATAAAGTACTATTATTTAATACTATGAATCGCGAAAACTTAAGAGAATATTACGAATAGTTGAGTTAACACACAAAAGAATAGTTTATGTTTCATTCGACATTTACTTTAGGATTTCATGCAATTAAACTGCAACTACAAGTAGTACAGTACCAAGTGGCACAGTAAAAACCTGTACACCTCAATATAAATTCGAAATTTTTCCGCCAGGACAACACACACGGACGGGCTCTGCTGCCCGCGCCGCTAACCCGCCTACGCAGCGCTGCTGCAGCGAAGGCCTAAAACTATAGTAGGTACATTACTGCAGCGGCCGACAAGAAAGTAATTGATGGATGAACTGTGAATGTGGGTCGAGGCGAAGCCAAGCCACACATATGTAATACCATCAATGCCTAGTTGCGGCCAAGGCTTGTATAGTACTTTTTTCAAATAATGCGCAGAAATTAAACTAAGCACTTACCTAGTACAATTCACAACTATGTGCAAGCCAGTTCGAAATTTAAATTAAACCTTTGATAAGTTACCGCTTTGGTCGCCATGTTGCGGTGTAGAAGATCGTTCCATTTTTAAATTACACAATTGATTGTACATGGAACCTAATTTATTGGGCCGCTAAACACAACAGATATGGATTTTCATACAACTATTACCGGCCACTGCTCGACCAGTACAGCAAGTTCGATTTCTCTCGAAGAAGGTTTTAATAATACTCAAATTTCCCAGTATCTTTGAGCAAAAGCAATGAATGTAGCTTTCTTTGTAGCCGCTTAGTTGTGTCAATGTGAGTAGGAAACTAAAAAACGAGGAGTTTTACCCTGTATTTTGATAGGCTAAAAAAAAACAAAACTAAACTGAATCGAATACTTTTATTGATCTAAAAAAATACTCAAAAAGTTATAATTAATTTAATTTAAATTTACAGAACTTAAGGTGTAAATACTTCTGAATATTATAGAATTAAGAATATTTCACAATACACAGTTAACAATCTACAGCTTGCGACGAACTCTCGGCCTATGGTATGAAGGACGTGGAACATAGATTCTTTCATGGCTGTCACCTTGGGTTAAAGACTCATCCAAGGGCTCGACACGAGGAGTAAATAACTTTCGACGGCTCCGAGTGACGCTAAAAATATAAAGATAAATCATTAATTATGTGTCCTCATGTAAGTTTTCGTATTTTTTTCATCGCGTTTGACCTACACCTAGGATTACCAACAATAGGTACTGTTTTTAAGAGTATTATAGGTACTGTTTTTCACTACTTTTCACACTGTTTACTGTTGAATAAAAATAAAGTATACAAAATACTGTTTTGTACACTTAAAAAGCTTAACACTTTATATGCTAGACTTTAATTAATAATATTCACAAGAAGCTCTAAAAATATGTGTTTTATACATTAAATAAATTGATCACTGTTTATTTTTCCAAAATACTTCTTTTCAGACTCAAATATACTTTATTTCTAAAAAAAAGACGTGTGGCACTGGGAGACTGCCGCGGTAAAGCTATTGCATAGCATTTTTTATCAACTTATGCAATTATAATTATTTATTTATTTTATTAATGCACTAATGTTTCATCTAATATGAAGTTCCACAACTTCCTAGTAGATGGCGCTGATTGTTTATTAAAGCCCGCATGTAAAGTTATGAAATCAAAGTATCACCGCTGTGCCGGTCGGAGTGGGGGGTGTTAGGTTTTTTTCGTAACGGAATTTCTGGATTCGGTCCCCACGCTCAAGGCCCGCGATAGAAGCTATGCAATAGCTTAAAAAATGTTGGCAATCCTACCCACACCTCACCCGATGATCAGCGAAGATACGGTCTAAAATGACACATGCATTTAAAAAGGCGGTGGCTCTTCATAAAAACTGCCGGAATGTACAATCACGTGCATTAATATTTGCACACTTTGCAACTTATTTGGTTGTCAAGGTTCGAATTCCAATGAAAATAAATAATAAATAAATAAAATCCCCAGACAATCCCCAAAGAAAGTATAGCTTGTGTTATGGTATACCATGTAGCGAACTAGGGGGGAACCTACAATATAAATACATAAATAGATAAACACCTAAACACGGAACTTTTTTTTTTGTTTTTGTTACGTGCGGGAATCGGACCCGCAACCACTGGCGTCTGAGGCACACGGGTTTACCCCTTCGCCAAAGTGGTCGTCAATTAATTTGTAAATGTATACATATTATTAGACGTGACTGTACAGGGTTGTTTATTAGTCACCAGCCTTTAAATGTATTTGTCTTGGTACGATATAAACGTGCCTGCATATTTTTTTTAGTATCGGATAGTTAAAAATAAAATATAGTGCACCACAAACTTTTTTACAAAATATTTTTACAAATTTTACTGTTGATGAACATAGCTACTCCAACGCGAAATTTCATTGATAATAGACTATACGACGTAGTAGTACAGGATGCCCCGCAGTTATGCACAAGCGCTCCGCTCACCTGGATAAGCACGAGCTGGATCCAAAAGAGATTAGGAGCATCGCCGTAAGGAAAATCCTAAATTTCCTGGACTCCATTGGAGTGTGCGGCGAGTTATAAATTGGGACTCACACAATAGATCTTTTACGTCGCAGTGTGACGAGCGGACAAGACTGCTCATATAGTCCCAAAACCCTCAATAATAATAATAACAGAATGTTTTGTAGTAGTGTGTAGTCTTTGCTTAATATGTTAGCGAATATTTGAATTTACTGGTGATTAGAAAACAACCCTGTATAACAAATTAGAAGAAAAATATTATATGTAGGGTGTTAAGTTGCCAGACAAAGCCTCAAGGGGTCTACCACAATGCGGGGGTCACTCAAATTAGTTGCCTTTTAAAACACGCTTATCCAGGGTTAAGCTATTTTAATCCAACTTCAGACTTACAGACCTTGGCGGGTTGTAAAAAGATTCAGAGACACCGATGCCGCCGATGAAATCGATTATTAAGAACGATATTGATATTGAAGTCGTCGTGGCGCCGTGGTTACTGTGTGTATCATACTATATCGCAGGTTAAGCAACGTTCGGCGCGGTCGGTACTTGGATGGGTGAACGCCGACCATTCATTTCTCACGGTGACTTCCGTGCTTCGGAGGGCACGTTAAGCTGTCGGTCCCGGGTGCTGTATACTTGTATACAGTGGTCGCTAGGGTTTGTTAGAAGCCATATCGGCACCCTGAAAATTCTGACATCCACCACCCAGCACTGGGCCAGCTTGGTGGATTATGGCCTAAACCTCCTCATCACCCAGGGGAGAGACTCATACCCTGCAGTGGGCTCATTACAAAGAGTTGTGATGATGATGATGATATTGTGGATTCGATTTTCTAACAGACATACATACACGAGGATTAAATCTAGAGGCGATCAACCTTGACGCCTTCAACAAACAAAGAACATGCATTTGCGTTATTCATGTAGATGTATGTCTGTGTTTAGGACAGTGTGTACGCTTTTTATTTTGTAACTATAACTATAAATGACTCGATTTTTGTAGCTTTTTAGCCTGCGTTTCAACCTTTATCCTCAATTGCATACAAAACTGCCATCGCGAAGATGTTGCCAACACGAGAGATCAAAGCGCACTGACGATTTAGGGCGTGGCCTAGCGTGTAGTTGACTTGTGTTCTTGTTTGTCTCCTTCTTTTTGGCAACCACCGTTTGTAACAGTGTGGATGACTCGGAATTGGTTGTCAACAACTTAACCTTCCTAAACCTTGGTTGGAATCATTGGTTTTTAACGTGTTTTTAACAGTCTGGCTGGCGCTTACATAATGTTGTAATAAAATGAAGTCCTTTTAACTAAATAAACAATAAAAAATGCTACTAACCTTTTCGAAGGACAGCTTTGTACACCAGATAAAGGAGGCATATTTTCATACTCTTCGCTATTTTTCTCAGGCGAAGGTATATCTTTAACGTCCTTAATAGGTGCTGGAACATCCATAGTCACATCCGAAAACTCAGTTTGAAGATTAACTATGTTCTTTAGTTTGTCTTCTTGATTTGCTTCTTTGTCCTTAGTGCATTCAATATCACTTCCTTCCTCTTCTGATTGATTTTTTCTTCTTCTAAGCCTCAGATTTCGTTTCGTTGGCTTGCTTTCGCATTTCGCAGATGCTTCGAGTAATATTTCATCTGAAATTAAACTGCGCAGTTTATATTTTTTCGTCTCAATTTTATCAGATGTGAATTTTTCAAACTTTTCTTTATTAAAGTCAGTCTGCTTTTTCTTGTCATCGGTTATTTCAGAGTCGGCTTTCATTTGTGTTCTACGTAAGTTATACTTAGTGACTGCGGCTTCTTTTTTAGATTCACTCGATGTTTTATTATCAGTTTCACTCAGATCTGTTTGAGAAACAAGCATATCAAATTCAGTAGCTCGAGGCGCTGTGATATTATTGTATATATTTTCGAAATCTTCGAATGTGTTATTGTTCTTTGTTTGTTCGTCCGCTGCAGGATCATTCATTGTTTGTTCTACAGATGGAGTCGGTTCTACTTGAAACATCGGCACCGTATCTGTATTTTCGTTGACCAATTTGTTTTTTAGTGTTAACTTTTCCACAGATTTATTAACTACATCCATTACTTCTTTAGCTTTTGAAATTAACACTGGGGATTCAAACAAATCCATTGAGTTATGCTTAGTGTAAGCGATTATTTTTTTAACAGAGGTTTGTCTACTGGCAGTGTCTCCTAAAAGTTTTTTAATCGTGCTTAATTCAACATTGGTCGCCATATCTTCTTTGACTATGGGAGGGGATCTGTCATCATTTGCTGCATTTCTTAATTGATCTATTCTAGATTCTTTATTAGTTTTAATTTGATCAAGATCTTCGAAATACGTCCTTTTGCCTTTTGATTTTAATATCTTATCTACATCAACCAAGTTGTTGTCGTCGAGTAACTTCCTGGCATCGTCTTGTTTAGATTCTGCAGCAGCTATTTCCAAAATGTCTTTTTGAAAGCTGACTTTTTCATTAGCTTTATTATCAACAATATCATCACAATTGGTAGCTTTATTCTTACTTTTAACTTCAGTTTCGATATTTTTACTTGCATTATTCTGCGGTTCATTCGAGTTATTTGAATAAAGTGTCATTTTATTCTTCTCTATTTTCGTAAATATAGACTCTTCCTTCTTTTCAGTCTTTTCATCATGTGTCTTTTTGTCACCTTCACCTTTACGTGGACTTTTATTGTCCATAGCACTTTTAAGCCCCTCTTCGAAGTATGTTCTTTTCCCCTTGAGTCCTTTGATCAATGTCGTAGAGTTACTTTCGATATCACAGTTTTTTGCTGCCAATTCAAACATCTCAAACTGATCTAGAGATGTGTCAATAGATGACGGTTTAACAGAATCAATTAATTTAGACACGACAGTCTGTGGGGTTTTTTGCTCTACCATACCAGGTGGAGTTTTATTCAAAGATTTATCTTCGAAGCTATCTTCAGGGAGATGTTTCTCGACTCCTGAAACGTCGTTTGATTCTTCTTTACCTTCACCACTAGTTTCGATAACGGAATCGAAAGTTTCGAGTAGGGTATTCGATTTATTAGGTTTGTCATTCATATTATCATCAAAGCTATCGTTATCGCTGTTATCTTGGGATTTCCTTACGAAATAAGTTCCTCGTATTAGCGAATCTCTTTTTTTGACAGTTACCGGAGTAGATTTATTTTCAGATCTGTTGAAATGGTCAGTATCGCTAAGTAAAGTTTTGTAAACAATTTCAGATTCTTGAGCTAAATCGTTATTAGATTCCTCCTTTGAGCTTATGCTGCTCAGGTTTTTATTTGAATGATCTTCAGTATCGTCGACGGAAGCAGAATCATCTCCTTCGAGAGTGCTGTCATTATCTTTGCCAGTGTCATTAATGGTTTCCAGTAGGGTCCCATCATTAAAAGTTCGGTCAATAGTCTGGTTATTAAAACTCTTTGTGTTGTTTATTAAACTTTGTCGTAGCAGTAGCCTGGAGCGATTAATGTCTTCCTTTTTAAATCTAGGTTCGAGGCTATCGTTACAAATGTCATTTTCATTTTCGTCTTCACTGTCAGTTAGTGACATGACACCTTCATCATTTGTAACTGGACTTTCATTGCGGTTATTTTCTGAAAAATATTGGGATACGTCAATAAAAAGTAAAAATATATACTTAGTTACACATTTGTAAACGATAAAATTTACCATCTCTTTCTTCTATACAACCCAACAAATATTGTACTTCTTGTTCCGCGCTATTCTTGGCATGTTGTTCTGCCGTTAATTTGTCCTAAAATAAAATAAAAATTAGATTCACATCTTAGAATTATATTTCGTCGCGCCATTCTTCAGATATAATTAACCAGGCTATCTTGCTAGCATTGACGGACTTTTAGAATATATTTGGCAATACCAAGTATTTTTTTTAAAAGGCAACACAATATTAGATCCTGCTCGAATCAAGGCTTCATCATTACTTTATCGTGCGTAGGATCGAACTGACGTGTATTTAAAATTAATTTCTCTTGATGATTTTTGTATCAAAATACTTTTTTGATAACTAATCATAGTAAGATTTCTGCAAAAATTGAAGAATATCTAAAGAAAATCAAAAGGAAGGAGGTACTTATAATTACATCTAGCAACTTTTTATTCAGTCGTCATTTGTGATTATGTAATTTTATTAGTAATGATTTGCTATTTTAAAATTACATCTAGCAACTTTTGATCAATCGTTCATTTGATGTCACGTACATTGGGATTCTATTTTTTTTAAATTTTGTTATTTCATTTATTGTCCTTTTGAAATTTGCTCAGAAAGTTTTGATTTTCTAATATGCAACCGTTATAACCAATGGGCGACGTTTTGGTATTACATTTTTTCTGTCTGAAAAAAAAAAATTTAAATATTTTTTATTTTTTATGAAGAATTGAGACGTAAACTAAAGATTTTTTTAATTCACTTGAATGACCGTGTCAAAATTTGACTACATTTTAAGTAAAATATCTGCTTAACTCATAAGATAGGTACAAACTTTTGCAAAAGTACCTATCAGTCTTGAGGAGAAATTGTTAAAAAGAATAAAACAAATTTTAGAACAAACAATATGCAGAAGCGCACCCGCTGAGCGACAAGAACGAACTGGTTTAGTCATGTTTTTAAGTTTTTGTATTTTATAATGCTCAATTATTCTTTAATAACTGAAAATTTTTATTGAGCTTACAAAATTTATTTTTATTTAGCACATTTTATTATCGAACTGGTTTGTTACCCCCGCCCCTCGCACATTGGATCACTTGCTGATTAGGCCCGTAGTAAGGCTTAGCGGCACTTGAATTGACCAATCACTATGCTCGAAATCTCCGCTGCGCTTCAATAGAAACAGAACGAAGTGATTGGTCTATTCAGGCCGCTAAGCTCCGCTCCGCTCAGCTCCGCGTCAGTGGAAACGCAGCCTAAGGCCAGAAAGCGCGGACAAGAACGTTTCAAAACTTTGACGACCGGCTGGTGTAGTGGTAACATACATTGCCTTCTATGCCAGAGGTCCTGGGTTCGAATCCCGGCGGCGGCGGATATCGGTGTGATGAACACAGATATTAGCCGTCAAGTCATGGATGTTTATATGTTTATTTAAGTTTATTCTAATAAAAAATATGTATTTATTTAATATGCATGTTTATATATTTCTTAAGTATATCAGTTATCTAGTATCCATAGCACATATTCATTAAAAAACTTAATTTGGGCTAGATAATGTTGTGTGAGTGACAGAAATATTTATTATTATTATTAAAAAAAAAAAAACTACGCACGCTGACTCGCTCAGTCCGCGCTCTTCCGCCTTAGTCACTACAGTATGGACGCAAAAGCGCGTTACATGTTTGATAATTCGCTTCCGTCGTCGCAAACGCGCTTGGCTCGCAATATGGACGCACACTTAGCAAAACAAAGTTGGTGGCAATTTTTTAAATTTTTTCAATTTAACAAATAAGATTGTTACAAGTTCTTATACTTTCTGCGAAATCATTATATTCTTAATGGAGTTTTGCTGGACATATAAATATTTCGTCAAAAAAGAGTAAATAAAAAATTAGAGGTTGATCGCGGCCAGGATCCGATGTGTTATTTATATCCATGATTTAAATATGTATACCGTTGTATAGTATTTTAATACTACCTATCATCCTATTTCTATAGTATCTAATTTAACAAGGAAGTAAATATTCTAAACACGTTGAGCTTTAAAAAATAATTGACCATTAATGTTCTATTTCGAAATGTTGTCTCATATTGATTGTGGATCCCATGGAGAAATTGAAGTTTTAAAGGCTTACATTTAAAACTGATAATAACAGTCTCTTCATATTCATTGGAATTCTCATTCCTACAACAAAGAAAAGAAGAGAAAATGTTGGACAATGGGTGTTACGTGTGCTGTGGCTGGAATCTCAATGAAATTCTAAAACCAAAAAGGTTTATGATAAAATATATATAAATATCTTTTTCTATTCTTCGGTATTCGATGTTATATCCTTCTTGGTTTTAGAATTTCATTGAGATTCCAGCCACAGCACACGTAAAGCAGCTATCCGGTATCCGGCCGGATAGTGTTAAAAGCCGAATAGGCCGGATACCGGATAGTTGCCGGATATCCGTTTGATCTCTATTAATTATATCTTCGAATGGAGCAACTCATATAATCACAATCGAACTTCACTTAAGGTAAGTTCGTTTGATTACATATATAATATGCTAATAAACATAAAATAACAAATTACTTTACCTCCAATATAGCTTTTTCTGTCATCAACTGCGCAATCTGTAAATAAAGTAATGGAAATTTAAAAACTAAAGATATAATAATGAATGAATGCAGAGCATTAAAAAACCGACTTCACGTCAAAACTTTGGCTGAGTTATAATGTCATCAACGTAAACATTCTCCGAAATCATACATATGATGTCAAAAATTAAAATTTTTCAATTAAGTACCTAACCGATTTCGATGAAATTATCTGGGACCAATTATGAAGTATCCTCTATCATATGAAACAAGAATTTTTTAAATCGATTCATAATTGTCCGAAATATAGTGTAACAAATACACAAAAAAAACATACAATCGAATTGAGAACCTCCTCCTTTTTTGGAAGTCGGTTGAAAGTAGTGGAATTCAGCGTTCAGTGAATAGAAAAGTTTTTTTTTTGGCAATTTTTATTGTCGAACTATATGATTCTTAATCTGTACAGTCAGCTACAAAAGTTAATTAACACATTGAAATTTTCAAAGTCGTTTTTCACCATATTGTGCCTAAATAACGACTTACATTGATTAACTTCTATGTATAGCTGTAATAATAAAACATATACATTAATATATTATTATTATTAAAAAAACGACTTAGAAAATTTCAATGTGTTAAACAACTTTTGTAGCTGACTGTAGGTACGATTTTGGCACAAACATGCATACTTTTAGAAATATTTTATTTTGACTAAACAAGCGTTAATAGTTTATTTTATTATAATTCGTAAACCATTGATTAGTTTAGTTTTCATTAGTTCGACGGTATATTACATAAGAAAAAAAGGTCTCTTTCACCAGTTCGACCGTCAAACTACTGAGAAGTAAATCAAATTCATTTCACGTTAGAACTAATGAGTCGATCTTGTGAGAACCAATCGATTATAGGTAGTTCAACTCAGTTGTGCGCGCGGCCCTATGTGTGGGTAAACCTTGTACGTATACAGTGACTTTGTGTGCGTACAGTGACGACGACTGCTGCGTCACTGCCACACAAATGGAATTTGTATATTGACAAGCGCACACACACATAGCGCCACGCACACACACATAGCGCCGCGCGCACAACTGAGTTGAACTATCTATAGCTAAGGGATCTGTGGTAGTGGTATGCGAATTAATACCTTATTTTTCAATTTCCTGTCGGGACTTACAGACGACCTGACAGCCTTCACAACGTCTGTAGTTTGTCCGCTTTCATATTCCTCTTTCATGTCTTCGATCTGCAAAACATTTATATGCTCGATACTTTTGATAATAATATTTTAATAAATAAATATATTTTACATCTCTCATGTTCGGTAAGTAGGTTCTTATTACCTACAAATGGGGCTTGTAGGTGCACTGTTAAAAATTATGTGATTTAACATGCAAAAAAAGTACATAAACCTGTAGAATGTACCGAAAACAGCTGTAAATTTCAGTAAATTGTGGAAAAGAAAATAATTTTCGGTAATTTTAAAGATTTTTAATTATTTTTATGTAATTATACCTAAAACGTGTATAATGACAGAACAATTTGTATTTTTACACATGGGCTGGGATTATTACAGAACAATACATAAAAAATGTGTAAATATACATTAAAAAGGTATAAAATTGCCGAAATCTACGTGAATTTCCATAAATTATAAAAAAAATACACAATTATGTAATGTAAAATTACATCTCTCATGTAAAACTACATCAACATTTTATATTAAAATTTTTAACAGTGTGACTAATTAGCGCTCTAGGGTAATAATCTAGCTAGAAAAGCCCTAGGGCGGTAAGTAATTAAAAAAAAACATTTCTTTCTTTCAAAAAGTTCGCATACATCTAACCAAAGATTTAAATCCATAGATTGGCCCGCACGTGTCTTAAGGTTGTCATTTTTACTCACACAAGCATGGCGCGTCCACGTCAACAAATGTCATAGAATAAGATCAGATGTAACTTACGCTAGAAACACGCCTAAACAGTTCTAAAGGATTACAGAGTAATAAAAATAAAGACAAATAAGACTTTGAAATTGAAAGAAGTGGTAGTTTGAGATCATACATGAAGAGAAAAAATATAATAAAAAATAAATATTAATTATTTACTGAGTAAACTTAACCGAAAGTTAAAGAATGAATTACGCAACGCATGATTAAACTAGCATTCGCAGCGATCCGCGAGCCAGGTCACGTTCCGCGATTGACTCAGACGTAAGTAAAGTAAAACTTTATTTATTTATAGGCAATGTTAGTGAAAAATTAAGTGCCCAGTGTACAGGGTGACTGGTGACATATTTTAGAAATTAAAGGAGAGCACTCTGTACTCGATTCTGATCATAAAATTATGTAAATTAAGAACCTCCTACTTAATTTTTCAGCAGAATTTCCTATAAATAAATAAAAAGTTTTACTAGGTCGAGGACCTTTCGTGAAGCCGTCTATAACTAACTACCTATACTGTGTTGATAACGCCGCCGTGCCTACGTCCGTACCAGTGTAACCATGCGTTGCGTAATGAATTCTATAACTTTCGGTTAAGTTTACTCATTAAATTATTAAAATTTATTTATTTCTCTTTGAGTATGACCTAAAACTAACACGTCCTCGAATTCCGAAAGTGTACCCACCAGTCACCCTGTGTATCCTACGAATTGCTTGGAAATTTCAGTGTTTTTTTTGTATCTAAAATGTTCGATATAATTTTGCAGTTTACATCGTATTGGGTTAATATTGGTATAGTGCTAGAAATATCTTCCCCGCGAATATTACTACTTTCATTGATATTTTTTGATGGTCTACAACAATTAAGAATAAGAAAATTATTACTTAAAACCTGTTAGGATAAAAAATATGTGAATAAAATAAACCAATATATTTTTCTATTACCATAAAATAGCCAGAAATTACGAAGGCTTTGTAAAGTAAAATAAAAACTTCAAAGGTTTTGTAATATGATATTAATAGGTTACATTAAGTATTGAGTTGATCTTTTATTTATTATCTGATTACTTATTCTTTGGTGGCCGGGCGTTTCCTTGCCCGACGAAATCGAGAAATGCATTAAATAATATAACAATTACTAACGCATGAAAAGTAACACCTTTATCCTTGTTTGTATTGCGACTAGTATTTTTACACCCCCGAAATGAACAAGGCAGCATAATTAAGTCTTTATGTAAATATTTTAAACAAAATAATCTATGTGAACGTGCGCGACAAGCGCTCATTAGAGACTGTCACAAGACTTGTGCATGCACCTCTTTCAGTAATGACAATATTTCGTTAGTTCTTTGTACTGAAAGGGCGCATCTATGGATTTAAATCTTTGCATCTAACCATCATACTGGCAATAGACATCATGCATTCAGCACAATGACTAAAGAGATCGCTTTGCTATTCAGCCTTGTCTTCGTGTGAGTATAATAGTCATCAATTTTAAATATCGAACGGCGAACCCCAATTTCGATCTTGAAACAAAAAAATTAAAAGTTGTTTACTTGATACTTTTTAATAAAAAAAGGCGGGAATATAAAACTTTAACTTTAAATATTGTTTGTTTTTGGGGTTTCATTTTAAAATTTAAATTTTTTAAAATTTGAAAATTGTTCTCATTTTACTATAAATTTCAACAAATAAGGTTTTTTTCTACTTAACTCACAATCGAGATGTAAAGCAGAATAGTTAGCTCGGGTGTAAGCATCAGTTGCACCCTCGAAATATAAATAACTCAGGCTGCAATTGATGCCTTACAGCCCTTGGCTACTAATCTATTATACTAGCTGACCCGGCAAACGTTGTTTTGCCATATAAATAAAAAAAAAAATAGATTTTGGCGGATTCTCATAGATACCGGATAAGCACAAAAAATTTCATAAAAATCGGTCAAGCCGTTTCGGAAGAGTATGGCAACGAAAACTGTGACACGAGAATTTTATATATTAGATAAAATATTATATAACAGAAATTGCCGGTAACTAAAAGAAAGCCCTGTACATACATAGCTTTCAATTTTTTTGAGACAGATTCACTTAGTAAAAAGGTGACTTTTACCTCATCTCTCAGCGCTTGTAACTGGGCTTCGTAATACTGTTTGGTCATGTCCTTCGCTTCTTCTACGAGCTCCGTCATCATGGCGGCGGTTTCTTGCTGCTTTTCTTCCATAATGGCCATCAGTTCTTTGTTTCTGGCTTGGGCCCTGTAAAATAAATTATGTCGGGTAAGAAGAGAAAAAGAAAAAAAGTAAAAAAAAATATGAATAAATAATGTTATTTCACATAGAGCCGTCAAGCCCTAAACTCAACAGAGCTATTGATGTTTTTTGTGAAAGGTAGGTAGTATTATTAAATAGTACCATTTAATTGTATATTTGGGGAATATACAATTGTAATACGTCAAGACTGTTCGTCTTTCGTCGTGTGTGGAAAGAGCCCCCCCTCTCGTATATCAGCCGTCTATTCAAACACTGCATCATCAATCAATCAATCAATATATATAAAACTGTTCCGTTACTAACTGAGTGACTGAGGTACTGAGTGACTGAGTGACTGACAGACAACGTACAGCCGTAACTACTGGGCGTAGAAAGCTGACCATTGGAACACACATTCTTTAGGGGATGTAGGGGTGCACTAATTCAAATTCAAACACTTTATTGCCATTTGCATAGAATGGGATAGTTATAAAAATACAGTATTAACATTAAATGTACAATTTGGGCGGCCTTATCACTTCAAAGTGATCTCTTCCAGGCAACCTTATCTTAAAATAAATGAAAAAGAAACGTAAACATGGCATTATTATTTTATAAATGGTACTAATTTAAAGTATATAAATAGGTGTAATAATATAACATGAAATACATATATACATAAGACATAAATTTAAAAATAGATATATAAGTAGAAAGAACAAAGTATACTTTGTATTAACATAGATTCTATGTAATGTGAGATAAGTTTGATAGATAGAAGTTTTTTAAATGATATTTAAAAGAAGCTATTGTTTTAGCGTGGTGGAGAGAAGATGGTAATGAGTTCCAAAGAGATATTGCTTTCACCGTGAACGACTGCTGATAAAGGTGGGAACTGTGAAGGGGAGTGGCCAGCAAGTAGTTGCTGGCAGACCGCAAGTTACCTTCATGGTGTTGATGGCGAAAACTAAAGCGTTCTTTAAGATAGATTGGCAGACAAGGGTTAAATAATATTTTGTATAAAAGATTTAGGGTATGAGTATTCCTTCGAAGACGAATTGGGAGCCACTTGAGCCTATCACGGAATTCGGAAACGTGATCATATTTTCGTAAACCAAATATGAATCTAATACACATATTTTGAAGGCGCTCAAGCTTGTTTAGTTGCTCTTCGGTCAAATTAAGATAGCTAGTGTCAGCGTAATCCAGTATTGGGAGTATAACTGATTGTGCGAGAGCAATTTTGGTAGGTATTGGCAGAAAATTTCGAAGCTTTCGTAGAGATCGTGCAGCAGAGAAAACTTTTCTGCTGACTGATTCTATTTGAGGTTTCCATGACAGTGTGGAATCCAGTAGAACTCCTAGATTTTTAACCACTCTACTGTAGGGTATGATGACGTTATCAAAAATTATTGGAGCAAGTTGCTGATCAACTTTGTTTATGAGTTTAGAGCTACCAATAAGGATAACTTGAGTCTTTGAAGGATTAATATTTAAACCATAATATTTACCCCATTCAAGTATTGAACCAAGGTCCTTATTAATAGTGTTAATGGACAAATCGATGCTGTCGGGACTGAATTGCGTATAGATTTGTAGATCATCTGCATACAAGTGGTAGGAAGAAGATAGGGAGGTCGTTATAGTATTAATGAAAACTGAAAATAATAAAGGAGAGAGCACACCACCTTGGGGCACACCGGCAACAGTATTGCACCATGAGGACACTTTGTCATCGACTAAAATACGTTGCCGGCGGCCTTGCAAATAACTGCGAAACCAGTCGATCACTTCAGGAGATATGTTTAGAGAGCAAAGAGTACCAAGGAGAACATCAAAATCAACTGTATTAAAAGCATTACTGAAGTCCAGCAGTGTAAGTAGTGTCAGTTTTTGATGTTCCATACCACTTCTTATGTCATCGGTTATTTTTACCAGCGCGGTAACCGTACTATGTCCGGAACGAAATCCAGATTGGAATGGGTTAAGGAGACTGTTGTGATTAAGGAAAGTATATAGTTGATGGTGTACTAGGCGTTCAAGGACTTTAGAAAGGAAAGGTAATATTGAAATTGGTCGATAGTCAGATGGATCTATAGGATTATTTGTTTTTGGTAAAGGTATAAGGTTTGCGACTTTCCAGGATTCGGGGAACGTTGATGAAGATAAGGAGTTATTGAGGATCTTGGTTAACGTCGGGAGAAGGATATCAAGGATAGGAATTACCATATTACGGTTAATGCTGTCACAACCCATGGCATTGGAGGTAATTTTAAGAATACTCTGCTTATCATCGCTATCAGTGAAACGCTTAAATGTGAAAGGAAATGTCCGGGCGTGGCAAGTGAGAAAGATGGTTTAATGTACGATTTTTTAAAATCCGTCCATTTTGGAAACTGAGGAGAAATGTCTGTTAAGTACGTTAAGGTCGACATTTGAAGTAATAGAATTTTTTTGTAAAAAAGGAAGGAATTCCCGAAATTCCCACGGGAACGGGAAATATAGGACTTTTTAGTTTGTATGAAAAATCTTATTCCTTGAGTGCACCGATGTGAAACTTGGTTTAAAGGTTTTTCAATGTGTGTCTGGTTGTGTTATGAAAGGAATTCCCGAAATACCCATGGGAACGGGAAATAAGTATATGATGTTTTAGTTTGTATGAAAAAAATCCCATCCCTTGAGTGCACGGATGTGATACTTGATATAAAGGTTCCTCAATAAGTGTCTGTTTGTATTATGGAAGGAATTCCCGAAATTCCCACGGGAAGGGGTTGGACTTTTTAGTTAGAATGAAAAATCTTATTCCTTGAGTACGGATGTGATACTTGGCATGAAGGTTCTACAAAGAGTGACTGGTTGTGCTACGAAAAAAATTCCCAAAATTCCCACGGGCACGGGAAATATAGGATTTTTAGTTTGTATGAAAAAAACTTATTCCTTGAGTGCATGGGTGTGATACTTGGTATAAAGGTTCTTTCAGTGGGTGTCTGGTTGTATAGTTTCTGAAATGTCCACGAAAAGGGTGGTTAAGCGCATACGAAGTTGCGGGATAAAGCTAGTACAATTATAAAGGTGTAGTTAAATAATAATTATAAAATTTTAAAAGAACAACTCATTGTGTCAAAAATACAAGTTGAGTTTATTATGTCGTCAGAATTAAATAAATTTAGTTTCGTTTTGGAAGATTCGAGTCCTTTGGCTTCATGGCTTTTTTAGCTTTCAAAAACAGATTTCAGTCTCATTTATGATTTTTTGAATAAATAATAATAAAAATATTATAACTTACTGCACCAACTCAAAATGCAGGCGTTCATTCTCAGACCGCAGCCGGACTACTTCAGCGCTGCACATTATAGTAGAGTCTTGAATGCTGCTGCTCTCTAGATATGTTTCAGCTATAGTGTTGTTTATTTCTGTGAAGATAATTTGAAAAAGATAAAGAATGGTCATTGGACAAGTTACACTCTGCAGCAAATGTTAAAATTGCTGTTTTTAAACTTTCCAACACATTGATAGTGTAGGTGTGTCCTTATTCGCATTTTAGGTGATTCCCGACATAAACTTGCAATGGTGCCTTAAGTTTAGCTATAAATTATAAAATATTCTTTGCATTGCTCAATTATTATTCTTCAAGATATGAAAAAAATATCCTACTAATTATATTACAATTGTGAAAGTGTGGATGAATAAAAGTAGTCTACTAAGTAAATATGGCTAAGCCATTTATAACTCTTCTTGCGCGATTTAATCGCCGTACAGCGACATTTATCGAACAAAAGCAAACTAAAATTTTGAATATTATAAATGTGAAAGTTTGATGGATTTGATGGATGGATGTATGCATGTCTGGATGTTTGTTCCTCTATCACGACAAAACGGCTCAATGGATTTGGATGAATTTTAGCATAGTGATAGTTTACAGTCTGGAATAGCGAATAGGCTACTTTTTATCTCGATATTCCCACGGGATTTGAAATGGGGCGGGTAAAACCACGGGAAATAGCTAGTACTAAATAAAATCACCTGACAAGGACTTAAACCTAGGTCTGGCAAGCGGGAGACCCAGGTATTACCCAGTATCAAGCAGGAGACCCAGGTATAACCCAGTATTCTTTTCTTTTTGCTACTAAGTCTATGTTTGATCTGAATCTCAACTGAGGGTATGAATCTCAATCTTCCCGTTGAGGTCAAATACGAAGACAAGTACAAAAACACTTAATATTCATTGGTTTATACAAGGTGTTCTTTTTGATATCCCATAACTTTTGAGATTTTGTTCCTTACTAAAAAATAATACTTTTTGCCAAAGAATATGTGATATTGTCTTAAGTTTTCACGATTCATAATTTAAATAAAACTACTTAAAACTACTGAGTCGTTCGTGACCACCGGGTCTGCAAAGACACCGAAACGTCGAGTTAAAATGTAAAATATAAATTATACGCGATTAATCCAGTTAAAAATTAGTTTTATTTAAAGAATATGTGGTTCAAAAGTGCATACTTTCCAAGATATGATCATTCTTAAATATAAGGAGTTCATAAATTATCACCCTTATAAAATTCATTCAATAGACATGTGTAACACGGTAGAGTGAACTAAGGAAGGTATTCCTAAAATTCCCAAAGAAAGAGGAAATATAGGACCATATGAAAAATCTTATTCCTTAAATAAATGAAAAATGTGATACAGAAAAATTCATTATTTAAGAATAATTGAGCATTTTAAATGCAAAAACTTAAAAACATTATCTTATTCCTTGCTGTAGTTATAGCACTTTTCATAAATTAAAAAAAAGGTAAAAAAAACTCGTAAAGGTAAAAAAAACATGCTGGACTGGGAGTGAAAGAAAAACATAGAATGTGCCAGCTGCTTCTCTTCCCGGGCATACTGTAAAAGTCGGTTAAGGGACAGAGGTTTTATTGGCATTTTTGTGGGCGATAGGCTGACCCCCTGTCACTGCAATAGCCTCTCGCAATCATTATAATACCTCATTAGTCAAACGTGACATCAGTTGGTCTTATAACCTCTGATGTTCTGCCTACCCCATAAGGGATACAGGCGTGAAGTTATGTATGTATGTAAAAAACTCGACTCACGTATATCCCTGGCCACAGCGGCCATTTGTAAGACATGTTTGGTTTCATGCGCGTACTCGGGCGATGGATTCACGGTGACCACCATGCTTACTGCCTCGCCGCGGGCCCCGGACAGACCGGCGCCTAGCAGACGGGTTAGCTTGGATTCCCTGGAACAAGGAATTTGGAATTGTTATTGGACAAGAAAACGAAAAGCTCTAAATAGATGTCGCTTCGTACGTTTGACCCATTACAAACCGTCAAATGAACAGGTTGTTATCGAAATTGCTTGTTCACTGTTCTTCTTTGCGGTAAATCTATATGATAATGTGTTTTCTCTGTATGAAAATGTGGAAAATATGGACCGTAATATGTGCATTTCCATAAAAGTTCAAATCAGGTACATCCACAAATTCCACATGTGTATATCAAACTCTTTCTATAAAACTTAAGACTACGCAATGATGCATTTCTATTTTTTGATAAAAAAACAGTATAAAATTAACTTTTACTATGGTATTTGACAGTTGTTATGAGTCAAGCGTAATTAGCGCCTCTAGTGGAAAAAGTAGGCAGTTTTCTACCGCATTGGTTTTGCTGGTAAAGCTATGAAGTCATAGCTATTAAAAAGAAATAGACATAACCAACGAATGCAGAGCATTAAAGAAACCCGACTTCACGTCGAAACTTTGGCTGAAGTATAAGGTCGTCAAGGTAAACATTCTCCGTACTTATACGTGGGTGGTCTGAAAAGTTTCCAACCTAACAATGATACAAGATTTTTTTTCTTAATTTTTTTATTTATTTTTCTACATAGTCTCCTTGTAAGTCTACACACTTCTCCCAGCGATGCTCCCATCTCTGTAACCCGTCCAAATAGTACTCGGCGTTTTTCTCTGCAAAATAATTGTTCACAAAGGTGATTGCCTCCTCATTTGACGAAAATCTTTGTCCTCCGAGCGCAGTTTTTAGATGAGGGAACAAAAAGAAGTCGCTTGGGGCCAGATCTGGTGAGTAAGGCGGATGGTCAAGCAGTTCAAACCGTAACTCGTGGATTTTTGCCATGGCAACCGCTGAGGTGTGAGACGGCGCGTTGTCTTGGTGAAACAGGATTTTCTTTTTCTGCAAATGTGGCCGTTTTTCCGCAATTTGTGCCTTCAGCTCGTCAAGTAATGATGCGTAGTATGCTCCTGTAATGGTTTTTCCTTTTTGAAGATAATCGATTAAGATAACTCCATGACTATCCCAAAAAACAGTCGCCATCACTTTCCCAGCCGAAAAAACAGTTTTTGCTTTTTTTGGAGCTGGTTCCCCCCTTGCAGTCCACTGTTTTGACTGTAGTTTTGTTTCGGGCGTATAATGGTGTATCCAAGTTTCATCTACAGTAATTAATCGGCGCCAAAACTCGGATTTATTGCGCCTAAACTGCGCCAACAGAGCCTTGGAAATGTTCATTCGAACACGTTTTTGTTCTAACGTGAGCAAACGCGGCACCCAACGCGCGGACAGCTTTCTCATGTCTAAATCTTGTTTTAATATGTGACAAACACGTTCTTTGGACATTTTCATAACCTCTGCTATCTCTCTCACTTTAATTCGGCGGTCGTCTAACACCATTTCGTGAACTTTAGCAATGTTATCGTCAGTAGTTGCAGTTTTTGGACGTCCCGAACGTTCATCGTCTCCCAAGCTCTTACGGCCACGTTTAAATTCAGCTGCCCAAAATTTCACTGTGGTAAATGATGGTGCAGAGTCCCCATACACAGAGTCCAACTCATTTTTGATTTGCGTAGGCGTATTGCCTTTCAAAAACAAATATTTAATAACAGCTCGATACTCAATTTTTTCCATTTTCACAAAAACACTCACATGTACTCACTCAAACGACTGTCAACTAAAAACTGCGCGTCCAAAATGGCCGAAACTTTGGTGAGTAACCTGTCAAAAGATGCACTACTACATTCACTAGCTTTTGTTGACGAGTGGCGCCATCTTTGCGTTAAGGTCGGAAACTTTTCAGACCACCCTGGTACATATTTTTTAACAATTTCCTTATTTTTTATTAAATACGAGGGTGGATTGAAAAGTTCGCGGCCTAGTCAAGAAAACAGAATAAAGTACATACAAAAATATTTTTATTTTTCGACGTAATCTCCATTTAGCTCTATGCACTTCTTCCATCTGCTTTCCAAAGCTTCCATACCTGTTTTAAAAAAAGATTCCTTAAGGTCTTCAAAATACAGGTTAACAGCGGCTTCGACCTCTTCATTCGTTAAAAATTTCTGCCCACCGAGGTGTTTTTTCAGGTTTGGAAACAGATGAAAGTCCGAAGGTGCTAAATCAGGAGAATAAGCTGGATGTGGCAACAATTCGAAACCACAATCACGAATTTGAGCCATAGACTCGACAGACGTGTGGACTCGGGCGTTGTTCTGGTGAAACAACACTTTCTTTCTCAGTAATCCTGGGCGTTTCTGTTTAATTTCTTCACGTAAACGGCGCAGAAGGGTGCTATAGTAAGCAGAGTTTAGTAATGACACCCTTAGCATCCCAAAAAACCGATGCCATCACCTTGCCAGCCGACAGAATTGCCTTTGCTTTTTCGGAGTTGGTTCACCTGATTTTTTCCATTGTTTGGATTGTTGTTTTGATTCTGGGGTATAGTGGTGAACCCAGGTTTCATCCATTGTCACAAATCTGTCAAGAAAACCTTGTGGATCAGCCTCGAACATCTCCAAACAGTCGCGAGAAATCGTGAGTCGAATTCGCTTTTGCAATCTGGGGACCCACCTAGCCGAAACCTTAGAAAAGCCGAGTTCATGGACAATGATGTTTTGCGTTCGTTCATATGAGATGCCTATAGTGTCTGCAATTTCTCTGATAGTCAATCTACGGTCTTTCAATATGAGATCACACACTTTATTGATGTTTTCTTCGGTCGTAGACGTCATTGGCCTGCCGGAGCGAGGGTCATCTTCGATGTTCTCTCGTCCACGTTTAAATTCTGCAACCCATTTTTTCACAGTGGTATAAGACGGGGCAGATTCCCCTAATGTTGTTTGCATGTCATCATGGATCTCCTTTGGTGTTAATCTTTTTTTAAACAAATATATTTAATCACAGCACGTTGTTCAAATTTCTCCATTAGTGAAAATTTGTTCTACACACGTATGTATATTGTTCGTAAAATTTTATTTAAACAAGATATCAAATTGAAAATTCGCGGGCTGACAATTGAATAATGACAGTTCAAAATGACGGCAGAAAAAATAACAAAAGTTTTTTTTTTTAATGGCCAGGCCGCGAACTTTTCAACCAATGTAGTACTTAAACGATTTAGAGTATCCTCTATCATATGAAACAAGAATACTTAAAATCCACTATTATCATGCCTCCAAATTTGTCAAACGTGACATCAGATGGTTTTATAACCTCTGATGTTCTGCCTACCCCATAAGGGATACAGGCGTGAAGTTATGTATGTATATATGTAATACTTAAAATCAATTCATAATTGACCAAAAAATCGTGTAAAAAAGATACAAAAAAAAAACATATAGAACCTCCTCCTTTTGAAAGTCTGTTGAAAATCATGAGATATTATACAGGGTGACTGGTGACAAATTTTAGACACTGAAGGAGAGCACTCTGTACTCGATTCAGATCATAATTATGTAAAAAAGTAGGTACTTAATTTTTCACTGGAATTCCCTATAAATAAATAATACTCAAACTCAAATATTCTTTATTTCGTAAGTATTTAAACACATTTGAAATAAGTCAAACAATTTACAAATCGAACTGAATCTACTATTTAATTTACATGAATCAATCGCGGCACGTGACCTGGCACGCGGATCGCTGCCAACGCTATCGTAACCATGGGTTACGTAATAAACTCTTTACCTTTCGGTTAAGTTTACTCAGTAAATAGTTAATATTAATTTTTATCCTATTTTTTCTCTTCATGTATGATCTCAAGCTATCATGTCCTTGAATTTCACAAGTGACCCACCAGTCACCCTGTATATTAAGGTAGTTCACTGGTAGTGTAGCGGTAATAACATTGCCTTCAATGCCAGAAGTCCAGCTTAAGTGGATATTTTTATGATGAAAATGATATTTTGTGAATTTTTATTTGTCATATTTATAAACGAGCGTTTGCCCGCGACTTCGTACACGCATAAACTCAAAAGTACAATTTTCCGTTCCCGTGGGAATTCCGGGAATTTCTTCCATTATACAACAGACACTTATTGAGGAACCTTTATTTTTTATTTTATTTTCTTTATTAGGATATACCAAGTATCACATCCGTGCACTCAAAGAATAAGATTTTATCATGCAAACTAAAACATCATATATTTCCCGTTCCCGTGGAAATTTCGGGAATTCCTTTCATAACACAACCAGTCTTTTTTTGAAGAACTCTTATGCCAAGTGTCATATCCATGCACTCAAGGAATAAGATTTTATCATGCAAACTGAAACATCATATATTTCCCGTTCCCGTGGAAATTTCGGGAATTCCTTTTATAACGCAACCAGTCTCTTTTTGAAGAACTTTTATGCCAAGTATCATATCCGTGCACTCAAGGAATAAGATTTTTCATACAAACTAAAAAGTCCAATAATTCCCGTTCCCGTAGGAATTTCGGGAATTCCTTCCTTAGTGCACCTCTACATCCTCTAGAGAATGTATGTTCCAAATTTCAGCTCTCTACGCCCAGTAGTTACGGCTGTACGTTGTCTGTCAGTCACTCAGTAACTCAATCAGTAACGGAACAGTTTTATATATTATTGATTCAATAAGTATGTTAATATATTTTTTAAGTTTATCCGTTATTTAATTAAAGAAACACAAGATCCTAAGGAAACATAGGTTATTTAGTTTAGATACTGTGGTGTGAGTGTTCGAAATTGTTTTTATGCTTCCCGCAACTTCGATTGCTTTGTTGTAGATTAAGCAGTATGTTTATATCGAAGTAGTCAACCATATTTGTGCCATAACCTTTGAATGATAATTGCCCTGGGTCTTTGATTCCATACTTCATCAATATCTGTTCTGTGGTTTAGCCGTAAAAACGACATTTTGTGGTTTGTGGTTAAGGATGCGTTTCCGAAAAGGCTAGGTATCGAATTCTACTACTACATGTATAAGATTCACGCACACAAGCGTGCCGTGAAAAAGACGAAAGGTTTTGAACAGTTTTGATACTTTAGTTTTAAATATTTGCAAATTCTTTTATTAAAACGATTAAATTGGGTAAGATTAATTAAAGTGCTCGGAAAGTTTGAGCTCGTTTTATTCGTAACGATAAAACCTCACCATCGAACCTGATGAGCTGGTGGTACACTCGAGGGCTTCTACTGGAATTCCTATTCCTAGGCATGTCAAGTTCGAGTTCATAAGACGAGACATTACCATCAGTCCTGGTAGTGGGAGCTGAAGGTATGCCTTGAGGTACTACTGGAACTCCTAGACGAGTAGAGCTAGGCATGTCGAGTTTGGGTTCATTTTGATTCTTAGGACGAGACCTTACCACCCGTTCTGGTAGTGGAAGCTGAAGGTATACCTCGAGGTGCTACTGGTATATACACCTAGACGGATAGAGCCAGGCATGTCGAGTTTGGGTTCATTTTGATTCTTAGGACGAGACCTTACCACCAGTTCTGATAGTGGGAGCTGAAGGTATACCTCGAGGTGCTAGTGGTACTCCTAGACGGGTAAAGCTAGGTATATCGAGTTTGGGTTCATTTTGATTCGTAGGACGAGACCTTACCACCAGTTCTGGTAGTGGGAGCTGAAGGTATACCTCGAGGTGCCACTGGTACTCCTAGACGGGTAAAGCTAGGTATATCGAGTTTGGGTTTATTTTGATGCGTAGGACGAGACCTTACTACCAGTTCTGGTAGTGGGAGCTGAAGGTACCATATTTTAAAAGAACTGAACAGGACACAAGGAACTGAAATCTATAGGCGGTCAGATTTGGTGGAATCGGGTTTTCATATTTTAAAAGAAATAATAAAATTTATGGACAAAGGATAATGCAAGTGATTGGGCTCCAAAAAAAAAGTCATTGTGCAGGGATGAGATGAAAGTCAGATTATAGATTAGACACATGTCATTCATATTTGTTAGGACGCTAAAAAAATTAGCCCTGGGAAAAAAAAGATATGACCAAAAATACATTTTGCATTTAATAGAATAAAAATCGTTTTCTTTTATGATACAGAAACTGAACGCCCGTAGATTTCTACGAGTGTATTCGTATAACCTTTACAGCCATTGACTACGAAACTAGTGAATATTGTAAATAAATACGATTATTGGTAAAAAAAAGTGCTTGTGTGATCCTTATAAGTACCTAATGGGTTGGCTACACAGTTGTAAACCGCGATTAGTTCGTCTCTTTTCTTAGTATAGTGACTTCCCTTCTTATTATCGTCGACACACAAAAGAGATGTTATTATTAATCTGTCTCTTTTCTTACTATAGCGAACTTTTTGCGGCACTGGTTCGGCGACATTGGAAGCACGGTTTACAACTGTGTAGCCACCCCTTTTGATTTGATTTGTCTTTTTTCTTACTTTAGCGATGTCTCTTATACGGCACTGGTTCGGCGACATTGGAAAAGCAGTTTACAAATGTGTAACCACCCCTTATGAAATAATGGTATGTATGGTTCATCTAATACTGACGTTTAGAATAAGCTAGTGTGTTGCTATAAGTGGTTAATAAAGTCTAATAGTGGTTATATAATTATTACAACTAGATTTCATTAACGCTCTCTATCTCTTTCTCGGAGCACATTATTAGCGCGCATTGTCCATTTTATTCGAAACATTTCGGGGTTCGAGTCGAAAGTCGAACTTCTTTTATGATTATGATATTTAATTGTATTGTTAATATGAATCATGTGTTTAAAAGTACTATTCCTTTTATAATTTATGATGTCTGTTTAATTGTACTGAAATAATGAATAACGTCTTCAAAAATAGTACTTATTTTATGTTTAAGAACTCTTACCAATGGTAATGAATGAAATAATAAATCATGTGTTTAAAAGTCTTACTTTTTTCATTAACGATAAACACTTATACCAACACATTAGCTTATTCTAAATGGCAGTATTAGATAAACCATACATACCATTATTTCATAAGGGGTGGTTACACATTTGTAAACTGCTTTTCCAATGTCGCCGAACCAGTGCCGTATAAGAGACATCGCTAAAGTAAGAAAAAAGACAAATCAAATCAAAAGGGGTGGCTACACAGTTGTAAACCGTGCTTCCAATGTCGCCGAACCAGTGCAGCAAAAAGTTCGCTATAGTAAGAAAAGAGACAGATTAATAACATCTCTTTTGTGACAGCGCACTGCTGTCTCGCTCGACGATAATAAGAAGGGAAGTCGCTATACTAAGAAAAGAGACGAACTAATCGCGGTTTACTACTATGTAGCCAACCCATTAGGTACTTATAAGGATCACACAAGCACTTTTTTTTACCAATAATCGTATTTATTTACAATATTCACTAGTTTCGTAGTCAATGGCTGTAAAGGTTATACGAATACACTCGTAGAAATCTACGGGCGTTCAGTTTCTGTATCATAAAAGAAAACGATTTTTATTCTATTAAATGCAAAATGTATTTTTGGTCATATCTTTTTTTTCCCAGGGCTAATTTTTTTGGCGTCCTAACAAATATGAATGACATGTGTCTAATCTATAATCTGACTCTCATCTCATCTCTGCACAATGACTTTTTTTTTGGAGCCCAATCACTTGCATTATCCTTTGTCCATAAATTTTAATATGAAAACCCGATTCCACCAAATCTGACCGCCTATAGATTTCAGTTCCTTGTGTCCTGTTCAGTTCTTTTAAAATATGGTACCTTCAGCTCCCACTACCAGAACTGGTGGTAAGGTCTCGTCCTACGCATCAAAATGAACCCAAACTCGATATAACTAGCTTTACCCGTCTAGGAGTACCAATGGCACCTCGAGGTATACCTTCAGCTCCCACTACCAGAACTGGTGGTAAGGTCTCGTCCTACGCATCAAAATGAAACCAAACTCGATATAACTAGCTTTACCCGTCTAGGAGTACCAGTAGCACCTCGAGGTATACCTTCAGCTCCCACTACCAGAACTGGTGGTAAGGTCTCGTCCTGCGAATCAAAATGAACCCAAACTTGACATGCCTAGCTCTATCGGTCTACGAGTACCAGTAGCACCTTGAGGTATACCTTCAGCTTCCACTACCAGAATTGGTGATAAGGTCTCGTCCTGCGAATCAAAATGAACCCAAACTCGACATGCCTAGCTCTATCGGTCTACGAGTACCAGTAGCACCTTGAGGTATACCTTCAGCTCCTACTACCAGAGCTGGTGGTAAGGTCTCGTCCTGCGAATCAAAATGAACCCAAACTCGACATGCCTAGCTCTATCGGTCTACGAGTACCAGTAGCACCTTGAGGTATACCTTCAGCTCCTACTACCAAAACTGGTGGTAAGGTCTCTTCCTTCGAATCAAAATGAGCCCAAACTCGATATACCTAGCTTTACCTGTCTAGGAGTACCAGTAGCACCTCGAGGTATACCTTCAGCTCCCACTACCAGAACTGGTGGTAAGGTCTCGTCCTGCGAATCAAAATGAACCCAAACTTGACATGCCTAGCTCTATCGGTCTACGAGTACCAGTAGCACCTTGAGGTATACCTTCAGCTTCCACTACCAGAATTGGTGGTAAGGTCTCGTCCTGCGAATCAAAATGAACCCAAACTCGACATGCCTAGCTCTATCGGTCTACGAGTACCAGTAGCACCTTGAGGTATACCTTCAGCTCCTACTACCAGAGCTGGTGGTAAGGTCTCGTCCTGCGAATCAAAATGAACCCAAACTCGACATGCCTAGCTCTATCGGTCTACGAGTACCAGTAGCACCTTGAGGTATACCTTCAGCTCCTACTACCAAAACTGATGGTAAGGTCTCTTCCTTCGAATCAAAATGAGCCCAAACTCGATATACCTAGCTTTACCTGTCTAGGAGTACCAGTAGCACCTCGAGGTATACCTTCAGCTCCCACTACCAGAACTGGTGGTAAGGTCTCGTCCTGCGAATCAAAATGAACCCAAACTTGACATGCCTAGCTCTATCGGTCTACGAGTACCAGTAGCACCTTGAGGTATACCTTCAGCTCCTACTACCAAAACTGGTGGTAAGGTCTCTTCCTTCGAATCAAAATGAGCCCAAACTCGATATACCTAGCTTTACCCGTCTAGGAGTACCAGTAGCACCTCGAGGTATACCTTCAGACCCCACTACCAGAACTGGAGATAAGGTTTAGTCCTAACAAACATAATGATTCCAAGTTTCCAAATTCAATCCTAATCATAAAAGGTTTTGTAATTATTTTTTTTTCAATAAAATTATATTATTACCTTTTCAACTCAGTTCAGAGAGCGTCAAGTATCGAGACTTGTTTGATGTAATAAATTGTGTATGTACAGCGATGTTTCTTAGCACGAAAAATAACTCAAAAGCGATACAGGTCCACTCTCGACAGCGGCTGAGCGCAGACTGAAGATATCTAGTTTTTGTTTGGAATGATATTGACATTATTTGCTAAAGTATAATAACCCTTACCACAGTGTGTTAAGATTTACGCATTTATACAAACATGAAGAAAATTACGTGTTTGGTTTTATTTTTTTTTAAAGGGTTTTTAGTAGTAATTTCAAAGAAAAAAATGCGTATTATCAAAAATGAACATGTCAACCATCGAATAGTATTTTTTTTATTCATAAATACTTGTGTTTTCATACCAAAAGTGGTACCGTAAATTGGCTTAAAATCGTCATTTTCGTGCGACGAGGCATCGCAAAATTAGTTTTTAAGCCACAAAAACAAATTTATTTATATTATTTTTATATAATAAATGGAGATGAAAGTCTTATCTATCTATTAGTACTTGTAATTATACTAAACTTTGCGCCATTTTGTCACAATATGTACCAGAAAATACCCTATTTTGAAGATTTGCGGAAACGCCTCCTTAAAGAAGTTTATTTCCCAAAATAAAAGAATACAATTCACTTGTCTTTGAGAAATACAATTTGAAATTCAGTAGTGTACAGAGTGGACTTAGTATTCAAATATTTCATATTTTATCTACATAACAAAGTTCAAAAACCTCTTAAAATAATTTCAATAACAATTTTACTACCCATTGATTTCAACTTTTAGACATAATTTTTTATTTTTAGTAAGAGGGTAAATCTATTTTTTAAATAAGGAAGTTTCTCATGCAGACAGTCGCTATTACGTATCTTAAGTCATTACGAATATTCATCGTCAACATGGCTTTCAATGGCAACACTTTAGATTTATTTAATGTAGTATGGGGTGTGCGAGTGTAATTCATATAATTAGACTAATATAGTATGTTCATTTATTATTATTCGATTTTAGCGTTTATAATATTAGTATAGCTTTATTTATTACCTATATGGCACCAAATGAGTATCAGCCCGTTTCCTCTGCCGTCTCCTCAGCGTATGAAGACAGCGCTCCAGCACATGAAGGCTGGAGTTAATGGCTCGCGATTCCTGCATCCTCGCGCCCGTGTTCTTAGTGCGACGAGCTCGCTCGCAACCGGCGAGGTCGCACAGACGAGCGCACGAACTTCTTATGTTGCCGTCTGGAATTAACGCGCAAATATTAAATATTATATTAGACGACCACTGTGGCGTTGGGGTAAACCTATCTGCCTCAGACGCCAGTGGTTGCGGGTACGATCCCCGCACGGAACCAGAAAAAAAAAATGTTCCGTGTCTGGGTGTTTATCTATTTATGTATTTATATTCTAGGTTCCCCCCTAGTTCGCTATATGGTATCCCATAACACAAGCTATGCTTACTTTGGGGCCATGTAGTTGGTGTGATTGTCTGGGGATTTTATTTATTTTATTTTATTTATATTGTAGATGTGTACATGGCAATATTTAGGCATTTTCGTGAGCTGAGAGACGCATACTGCTGGACAGAGGCCACCCCAAGATTCTCCACGTGTTCTTTTTTAAACCTACGAAGAATAAAACTTTTCGAAAAAAAAAAAAAAAATTTAAATATGGACATAGCATATTTTGAGACAATACATATAAATATTTTCTTGGACATATATTACATAGCTTGTGTTATAGAATTACACTATATTTTCGTAAATACATATAACATAAGTAATACACCCAGTACAATGTAAGCAATTAAACAGGGTCTTTTTTATGAAGATCAAAATATTTTAGGAGAAGGTTAAGAATGATGCGTGGATTCAATTTATGAAATTTTATTTTTGATTTTTTAGGTAAATTGATAATTTATATTTCTCCTAAGTTAACTACATTTCAGTTTAATCTGTTATTAACGACTAAATAGCAAGAAATAAAAGCGTTTTTCTAACTATTTCTATTAAGAAATACGTTAAGCCCCAATTTTTCGATAGTCCGAAAAATTTGGTCACAAGAATTGTAAAATTTCTAGGCGGGTACCTAAAATTGCGACTGTTCCTTGTGACCCCCGCTTGGTGGTAGGATGCCTACTGGGTCCGCCTGGCTAGGTCGCTAGCTAGCCAGGCGGTAGACCCTCGCTAGACCCTTCAAATAAAGTCTGCCGCCATATGTTACCGCTCCGGTGGTAATGTGTTCCGGCAATAATTTATAAAGAGCCAGTTCCTTCCTAAACCTGTGTGCTTTCATCTTCGACCTCATCATTACCTACTTACCATCAGTTAAGATTGAGGTCACACGCGGGTTTAGTCACATATAAAAAAAAATACACAGATGACGACATCCGTAGCGCAATGCCTAAAGTGCCAGCTGTAAGATAGTGAGGTCGGGGGTTCGATCACCGCACGGACAAGAATTAAAAATAAATATGTTATGGCTCTGGGTCTTGGATGTGTATTTATACAGGGAGATTTGTTAAACGCTGTTGAAACTCTACAGGGTGATCAGGTCATAACCAAGTAGGTACAGTGGATTTCATTTATTACAACCTTGGTTGTAGCGAATGTATTCATTTGTAACAAATTCCTAGAAATCAGTTTCAGTTTTATCATTTTTGTCATAGGGTCCGTTTTATCATTGATTAGTGCTACTCGAACGTCGTGAAATTGACATGTGTAGTTACGACACAGCTCTTTATCAAGATTTTTGTTTCTCTTTCTCCTTTGCATTCTCTAGTCCCAGTACAAAGCGATCAAGGAGGGCGGTATCCGGTTCTGATTTAAACCCGCAAAACTGGGCCAAATTACACACTTGTGTTGCCCAGTCCGACAAATTTTCACCTGGTCTTTGCTCTGCCTTGTAAAATTTATATCTTTCGGCGAATGAACATTTGCGTACTTACACCGAAATGGTTATCCAATTTATTCAGAAGAAATGCAAATTCAACATCTTCTAGGCTGTCCGGGAAAACTAAATCTCTTGCTACTCAGTATGTCTCTTCTACGAGTGATGTTATAAGCAAAGCCTTCCTTTTCATGCCTGCTGTATCCGTTTTATCATCGACTTCGTTCACTGTACAATATTGTGTGAAACGACTTTTAAATATACTCTACTCCTGAGCTCGGTGGTCGAAGCTGAGGCTGCCGCCAAACATATTGTTTCCGCCAAACGCCAATGTTCTTCAGTTAATTAACTAAAACACGCGTGAAATACAGACTCGTCGCCAGAATATCCTGTATTTAGGGAATACCTTTATTGTCTCGGCAAACAGACTGCCGAACTGACGTTTGTTTTACAATTACCCTACATAAATACAATACAATATGATAGCCTAGCTTTTGGGAAGGTTATTTTTAATCAAAAAAATTTACTTGTTGCAGCTTACCAGTTTCAGTGAGCACCGTTATGGTGAATATACAATGTGATCTGGACGAGTGCGCGTGGACCCCGGTGGCGGCAACTTGCAGGTTGTGTTTGCCAGCCATCATTACATCGTAGGCTTCTTCGCCAGATCGAACGAATGCTTGTGTAGCTCCCTGTAATTCAAATAAATAAATATTGGATACATTTATCCACAAATTAAGTAAAAAACTTTCATTTTGTTGCTACAGAGCAGATAACTAAAGAAATATAGGGTCGCCACATAATAGTCAATTATATTTTTATAGCAGATTCAGAATGAGGAGTGGGTCTGAATTTCGAAAAAAAAAATTTTTTTTTCAATCTTTTTCATAAATTAAAATTTCATAATACTTCTAAGTGCATAAAATTTTAGTTTGATCTCTAATTTACGACTACATAGCAAGATGAGAAAACGTTTCCATCTATTTCTATTAAACAATAAAATATTAGTTACATTACCAAACAATACCTATACGTTCTTGCGCGGCACAAGCAAACGAGCCGAAAGTCAAATTCGAGCCGCCGCCGCCGCGCCCGCGCCTACTATGTTTGATTGAAAGCACGCCACGCCCCCCGCTCGTCAGTCTGTCCAGAGATTCGCGCGCGCGAACACTAAATCGATAACTTACAAAAATGTCGAATTACGCGATTATGGCACGTTTAATCCACAGTCACAGACGCCGGCAGACCTCGATTTCTGGTTCACTCGAAAACTCGAAGAAGACGTGCTGGAGTGTTTTGAACAGCATCCGATAGCCAGCACAAACGATGCGGCTCAGGTTTTCGAAGTCAGCAGCTCGTGGGTGCGGCGCTTGCTGCGACGAGAGGGCTAAGTCTTACCACTTTACGAAAGTGCAAGAACTGAAGCAACTACCTATGCTCCGCGTGTGGTTCTGAAGCACATTCTATGGACTGACGAGTCCACCTATCGCTGTTATCAAAAGTGATAAGGATACTTTATGGATAGTCTAAATTAATAAGCTAAACATGACAGGTTTTGTGTTCAGTATATGGGCTAATGGGACTCCATGTACAGCAGTTATAATTGTGAATGTGATAAGTTATCAGTGACTAATACCTAGCACGGTATTTAACATCAGCGACAGGACGCAAGGTAAAAATGTAAGTTATTTTTGTATGTTATACCTACACTGTACATAGTTATAAATAAGGTTATTCCAGTTACTAAACACGTCATTCTAACATTAAATTAATTGTAAAATCAATTTATTTGTTTTAACAAAGACTTCAAGCACGAATGCTTTATTTTAAGTTCATTTTTAATTTAATGAAGATCAAAACTAAAACAGTATTTAGATACAATTAGTTTAACGTGAAATTGATAGTCAAAAACCTGTAACAGTAGTGTGATGGGACATTAGAATCACCTTTTATCCTGATGTATGACGTAATTACAGCTGATTCCGCTAAGTAGGTAACTAGGTCACGCAAACACACGGGCGCGCGTCAACGACCTTCGCTCGGATGCGTAGGTATCTACTATTCGCGTAAGATTATTGTTTTGGTGAAGTGATTTTCTTAAAAGAAATAGACGGAAATATTTTAATTTTTTGCTATGTACCTAGTCATGAAGTGTAGATTAAACTTAAATTTTATTCATTAAAAATAATTTTGAAATTTAATTTATGAAAAATATAAAAAAGAAATTTACTTCATAATTTAAACCAACACATCATAGTTAACCCAATTTTAAAATAAAACAGACTATTATAAATTGACCCTGTATAAAAAATAGTAATTTATTAAATATGGGCATACGAGAAGACACTTGAATCATTTCTTAAGCTACATTTTAATTTATGATGATTTTATAAGTTTACTTCCAGAATCGTTGTTGAGAGTATTAATGGAATTATTAGAATCTATCGGTTGACGAAATTTGTTACGAAGACATTCTAGAAAACATGTTGACTAATTAAAAGATGTGCCAATTATTCTATACAGGAAAATTGGTACCTCCAGGAGGGCTGCCTAGCACACTGTTAGAAAGCAACCTAGCCTTTACATACATATAAAAAAACAAGAACCTGTGGAAATTCGCAAAAACTGTACATTTTATTGTTTACACTTTTCAGGGCCACCATTCTTAAAATATGTGACATAGATTTTTAAGTTATGACTTGGACTACCTACTTCTCAGCTTGACATCTTTTTACAGGACACCAGTATAATATAATATAATTGTAAGTTTATTGTAAGATTACCTTTACAAAAACATTGCCACTTGAGTCCTCTCGTATCCTCAGAGTGGATGAGGCGCGTCTGTCACCTGGCACTAGAAGATCAAAGATACCTTCGTTGTAGATCTCTACAAACGATACCTGTAGGAACAAATAAAATACCTAGTGAATAAAAAAATTACCAAAATTTGCCCAAAAATCTATAAGATGACAAAATGCATTAAATAATTCAAACAAGTTAAAAAAAAAAATTGAGTTGGGTTATATTTACACAAATTTTTTTTTACTATTTGTTTAAAATATGTAAAAAAATTCAACAATATTGACTTAAAATTAGCTTCTCATATGGAGTCTGATATATTCAATATGGCAAAATTTGATCTCCAATACTTATTAACAGTTACAAAACAGTTGTATTAGAGTAGAAGGTATGTAAAGGAAAATCATGATTGCAGCCAAGGTTAGGAAATGAAGAAGTTTAGCTTCTTATTTAACCTGTTGATTTGTACTTACCCAAACATAATGTTTTACTCTTGGCGATAATTCTATAGTGCTATGAGTCATGTCGTTCACAAGGTTTACACTCATACGTCGGTACTTGTCTCTTAGTGGTGCTGAGATGTGACGAAGATGCTTCACCCACTGGAAAATTCATAAAATATTCAATATAATAAAATATGCTTAGGAATAACAAGAAATATAGGAGTCACTTGGTTTTAAGTTTTATTAAACTTTTTAAATAATTTTGTTACTTCTAAAAATTCAAAAAGTTTCATTTATCTTAGGAATTTCACAAAACACTTGATGAAGTCAGTCATCACATTTTGGCTTTAACTAGTTGTTAAATAAGATATTACAGTAGAGCAAGAGACAAAAAATGCCAGTGGAAAAAAACTCTTGGCACTCTTTTTCAGTCAGAATTATCGAATTAATACAAATAGGTAAAGTACAAGTTGATTGTGACATCAAAAAAAAAAAAAACAAATACAAGACGGCTAATTGTGAGAGCCAATGTCATGCCACAACCAAATTGCTTACATAGTAGGTGCAATGAGCTATGGTTGCACAATACGAACATGACAAACTGGGACTAGAGTATTTGAACAAGAATGGAATAAAATAGTCATAGTATCATTAGCAACAGTATCACTTTCCATTAATGCCTCTGACCTTTGTTAAAATAAAACATATCACATGGATTTGATGCAACTTTGTATTTGATAGCCTAGTTGTTGAGGATGGTTATAGGCTTTCAGAAGATCAGCACCTACACCAGGTAAATTAAATAAAATTGCTTATAATTAAACTACAAGACTATATACCTGAAGCTCATAGTTTTGTTCTGCATGATTAAGCTTGTCTGCTCCACCTTCAGAAGGTTTATACTGAGGTTGTTGAGCTGCATCAACAATTCTGAATAAATACTCCAGAGATCGGGGAACTAATCCAGGGGATTGTACAGTGCCCATTAAAGTATAGGTTTTTCCAGATCCTGATGCTCCATATGTAAGCAAGGTAAAGCTATGACCTTCAGGAAGCTTCCGTAAGTTGTCTTTGATGATATTTTCAAACATTTCCTGAAAAACAACACAGTATGTGAACACCTTATGAACTGTTTGATTTTTGAAGTTTTACATTTAAGATACATACTTTTTGAGTAGAATCTGGTCTGAATATACGAGAAAACGTGTACATTTTAGAAACGTTATGTTGTGTTCTTCGTCCGTGACCAGCAGGAGCAGTATCTAAAGATGTGATAAGGCAATGATCAGAACGCACTTCATACAAATTGTTTGGCACTGTTGAAGGTTTCATACGTAAGTACACTTGCACTAGTTCAGGTTCTTCACATTCTGAGTCTTCCTCGAATAGTTCCATTAAGTTTGTGCCTTTCTGGGGTCGAGGTCTCATGAAGGGATTCGATATAAGGGGTGGATTAGGTTCTATGAAAGACGGAATACTCCGCTTCGATAAATCATCAGAACACCGTTGATCCATCATTTTGTTGTAATTAATCCAGTTATAGGATGTGATTTTACAACATCACAATATTCTCGGTCCGTAAAAATATAAACAAACAGCAGCACAACGGACATATAGAAAAGTAACGGACAGAAGATTATTTATTTTTAAATACGAATGTTTAGTGTTCTTAAGTTGGCAGTAATGGGAAATGTCAAATGACATGACACAAGCAAAAAAGCTTTCAATTTCTAAACGTTTTCGATTTTTTTATTCGATTCGTCAAGTTATCAAGCTTTTTATTTGTAATAATATATTATGTTAATAGTTTAATTTTTTAAATCTAATTTCGTTTTTTTTGTTTAACTAAATAAACCGAACAATCTGTATTTTGCATTTAGAACTTCTTTTTTTATGTTATGACCTGGAAGCGACTCTTTTAAGTCAGCTGGAAGAATACCTCATCTAAAAATCCAATGATTAAAAAAAAAAACAAATGTCCGAAAGTGTAGACCTTGGTGTAGACTGTAGTTATTGATGTAGAATCAGGGCATGATCACTTTCGTGTATGTACACACATCACGCACACATACACAAATCTATGATAGTTGATCTGGATTAAGTGTTGCTATTGTTGGCGCAAATCACAGCATTATAGTTTCATAAGTTCGTGATTTGTTTTTAAAAACAGTGAAATTATTATCAAACTTCTTTGATTAACAATGCTATAAAGAAATATACCTAATTTTATTAAAATATTGGAGCTTAAGATTAATTTTAACATGAAATTAAATATAGGTTAGTATATCGGCGGATTTTTGAACATTTTTTTATGGCAACAAATCACGGCGGCCATTACCGACCGACCTGCCGGCGGCCATATTTATTTACGTTTTCATTGTGAGATTTTGTTGCTTGTGTTGATTGATTTCCTTTTCGGCTTTTGGTTTTATTTTCTTACAATTAGATTTACGTATTCACTTTAGCAGAAGTTTTACATAAATTGTGTTGTGTATTACGCTGTGTTAGCACCTGTTTATACCCTGTATGGAGGGTTATCCTTGGAAGCATATTGAACAGTTCTTTGAACTTGATTCTGTTTATCGACACTTTGTGTTCACTCCATACCTATCAAAGCGTCATATCAAACCCAATGAAAAAGAAATTGCGAGTGAAATTGGCCACCCAGATATTTTGACAATGGGCATAAGTATATACAAAAGCATCAACAAGTAAGTTAAACTTTGATCATTCTATTGGCAATTATATATATTTATCTTAGTACCAGTACACATAAACGTAAATACATATATTTATTACAGCCCAGTAAATAAGCCCCATCCATGATACCCTCCCTATGCAGCAGTAGCTTGAACAAACAAAAGTAAATAAACTCAAATAAATTATGACTATATCTTATAGTTCTGCTCTTTGTAAAGTACATATTAATAATAAAATGCAAATAATTATTAAAATAGATATTAACATCATGCCAAAATACTTTAAAATATATTGAGCTGTAATTTATTACTTATAAAATTTTGTATTATTTCCAATAATTATGTTATTGTTTTCATATTCAGTTTACATTTCTTTACAATTTATCAAATGAGAAACCAGTAGTGTAAGAGATCAGCATATGTAAAGAGATTTTTGACAGAGTGCTCATAGTTACATTTTCTTTTTCAGATTAAATGCCTGCGGTGACCATTGCAACGGCCACATTCCTCCTACATTTCAATAATTTATTCGATTTACTAAACTCCACCTCACCTCCACAAGGAAGATGGACAAGTATTTAAAACTAATTGGACAGCCGGTAGTCCACATAAGGAATTTATCATCCAGTGAAAAACAATTATAAGGAATATTGAGTTTATAGGATGTAAAAGAAAACCATCATCACAACTGGGCTGACTCAAGTTATTTAATGGTTATGAACGGCTGTGGGATAACCAAATAAAAGAAATAAAATTGAAAGACTAGCCGTAAGGAGTATCAACAAAGATCCTTTGGAAAATAGCTGTGGTTGTTTTGCTTGTAAGAGCCAACGGTGGCTCAAATGACAATCCTACAGTGAGTTGGCTAACAAACATTTCTTGAAAAAATTAAAAATATTGAAAATTCTCAAATATCCTTGTTTTATTGAAGATGTTGTATTTTGTCTCGAGCAATATATTTAGCTGTTGTTTTTGTGCTTCATGATTATTTTTAATATTTACACTGTTGCTCGAGGTAAAATTATTAAGAATAAAATTATAATATTACACAATGAAAGTGGAACCCCACCTAGTCGATCTCGTAGTAGTTTAAATCTCCCGCCATAAAGAAAATGCATGAATTTTAAATTTCCCGCCAGCTCAAAAAAGCCGACACCAGCGCTATCTGACCCTACTTAGCAGGTACTATTTCTTTGACGGGGTAATTTCTTTTGTATGAAGTGGCGCTTCTTCTCTTGAGTATAGTGTTCCTTGTGTAGAATTGTATAGTGTTGATTTCGCTGTTGTTTATTTTTTGATTATTTCTTTAAATTTGAATTGGGTGTATTTCAAAATGTATTGCATTTAGTTTCGTGTCAATTTAATAATTCAATGGATTGTTTTTTTGCAATAATGGATATGTGCCAGTAATGTAGTCGAAGAATATGTGAAAATGTAATTGTTTTCGTTTTTGGCTTTATGCCATCGTTTTTATTACAAATTTAGAGTAAACGAGCATAATGAAGTTCTGTGAAGTATTGTTTGTGTTATTGCTTTTATTACGCTCAGTATTTGGGCACTGTCCTGCACTATGCTCATGCAAAGGCATGAAGGTACCAGAAGGGTCGTCAGCCGAGCCCCTCCCTGGAGAACTACAGAAACTGAAGTGTGGTGGAGCACCGGCACAAATTACTGAACTCAAGGAAATCGACTTGAGCACACTATGGACTGTAGTAATAAACTTGTAAGTTGTCCTTACTGTTTGATAGCTTATGAAATAATTATACCTTTCACAAAATGTACTTTAAATTAAAATAAATAACTTATTCTAATTGCAGAAATTTATCTGGTAATGCCATATCAACATTATCCCGTGATCTACAGCTCCCAAACTTACAAAAACTGTAAGTTTTGTACTATATATATATTTTTTTAAATGTTTTGAATATAAATTTTCAACTAACATATATTTTTCAGAGATTTAAGCAGGAACCAAATCAATTTAATAGAGTCAGATGCATTTTACAATATGACTGCACTGCAGAGGTTGGACCTTTCTTTCAACCAGATCAGCAATGTATACAAAGAAGTGTTCAAGGGTCTGGTCAACTTGGAGCGGCTGATCTTAACACACAACCACATATCAGTACTTGCCATGGGCACTTTCGACTATTTAGTTGGATTAAAACAGCTGTAAGTATATCTTTAACGGTTGGTTATATGTTAAACTGCAAAAATTAGCTGGTAGCCGAGTTATCCGTGGCGATGGCAGTGCAACGCTCGCTACTCAGCGGAGCTGAAATATAGGTCTTAAGGTCACTGACTGCGGCGCAAGATTTTGTTGTAGTTTACAGGGTTGACTAGGGTTGTCAAAATATTTTGATGTAAAATAGTTAAATAAACTTGAATAGAAATCTATAATCATCACTGATAATGCTGATTCTTTTACTGTATACTCTACATATGGTATATAATCTAACCCTTATGTTTTATCTCTCCATTTTGTTACATGTTGTAGATATCATTTGTAAAAATAATGAAATAATATTTCAATATGTCAATCCCGTTTCTGATACTCTCATGAGCTTATTACATACTGTCATGATCACTGTATAGCTTATATTACAATTATTTACAGGGACATCACAGAGAATCCATTGATATGTGACTGTGATTTACTTTGGGTAGGAGATTGGTCAAGAAATACCAGTGTAAAACTTGTGAGCAATCCAAAATGTGCATTTCCAGAAAACATGGTCAACAAGACAATAAGAAAATTAAAAATTTTCCTTGACTTGTCTGCTTGCAGTAGTGTCCTGCCTTCTAATTCACTTATTGTGAAACCCTCACAGAATCAAGTAGTTTTTGAAGGAGATTCATTGTCTTTAACATGTTCTGCACCTTTTGCATCAGTATTAGCTAAATATGAACTAAAATGGTTACATCCTATGCTTGAAATATGTGATGTGAATATTACAAATACAGATATGCAAGAAGAAGGTCTAGCTGAGAGCACTATACTCTTTGCAAATGTCACAAAACATCACACGGGAAACTGGACATGTATGTACAGTGATCAGAATCATATAAAACACAATTATACATTACAAGTACTAGTATTAGCCAATATAACAGAATTTTGTTCAACAAATAATATGACAGTTACAATAAACAATAAAGGTTTGTATTCATGGCCTCAATTATTGCCGAACCATACTGCAACGGTGCCATGTCGAACAGGTGATGGTTTTGCATACAGATATTGCAATGGTAATGCAACTTGGGGCCCAGCAGACACATCAGAATGTTCATACATAAGCAATGTTACTAAGCTTCTACAACAGTTTGCCTTATTGAATTTGAGTTTAGTGCAGTATTCTGCAATAAATGCGACAGAAAGACTAGCAATGCTGATTAAAGAGAAGACCTATCCCGTGGCAGAGATTCAAGATCCCGATGATGTTATGTTCATAGCTCAGGCAGTGAGAAACTATATGCAGTATGTTGCAGAAGAAAAAGATCTTGGTAAGTATTAATGAAATTTTCTCTAATAGTTTTTTAACCTATATTAAAGGCATCTGGATTAGAATTCTGTTCATATCTTCTTATTTGTTGGTACTTCATTTAAAGTTGGTTACTTACATAAATGGCTTCATTGTAAGGACACAAAACTTTTTTGATATCAATAAGAACTATGTAGTTGGTACTGTTCTTCAAAATAGCATATTATTTAGAAGGCAGAAGTTGAGTTATAAATAAGATAAACAAATATTTCTGTTTTATAAGATTTCTGTTTTCCCCCAAAACAAGCAATACTACTCATGAAAACTACCTGCAAAACATATTTTATACAGCAGAGATCTAATTGGTACAACTTGGTTCTGAGAAAGTTTTTGACTGACTGCAAATTTACTATATATGATTCTTTTATTTCAAATTATACCTCATTCCAGGGTCATCATTACTCAATGTAATAACGTCGGCAATGAACATAACATTGTCAGTGATGACGCATGCAGAAACTCAGTATAGAGCTTGCACTGATTTAGTGAAAGCTGCTGAGGAGATATCAGCTTATACGGAGAATGTTCAAGGGCATAAGGTAAAGTGTCATAGTTTATTGTAGTTTGTTTTGGAAATTGATTGGTTGTATTTCATTATCTATAGAAAACATAACATTAAAGAATAAACATAAAAGAAGTGGTTGAAAATTTGTAAATGCAATAAAAAAAACAAATGAAATGGGTTTAAATAGATGGTACAAATGAAATTATATGCATTTTGAATGGAGTTCTCTGTTAGTGATTTGTTGACTGCAATCTTAACAATGAATTTCATTGAATATCCTAGTGGCTTCTGTATGTATCATTATTTAGCCCAAATTAAGTTTCTTAAAGAACTTGTTACGGATACTAGTTAACTAATATACTTAAGAAATATATAAACATACATATTGAATAAATTCATTTTTTTATTAGAATATTAACTTAAATAAACATATAAACATCCATGACTTGACGGCTAATATTTGTGATCATCACACAAATATCTGTCACCGCTGCGATTCGAACCCAGGACCACTGGCATAGAAGGAAATGTACGTTACCGCTACATCAGATTCAAATTCCTTTAACATCTTGCAACCACAAAGCAGATTGCAACCATGTAACAAAATAATGGTCAAATCCTGAAAATAGCGGAAACAGCTGAAAAAGAAATATCTTAAACAAAACAATCATATTAGTATTAATTATATACATATTTAAAAACACAAATTAGATTTCATTTATAGTAGAAACAATAAAGCCATAAACTGGTGAAAAGCATTCTTGAATGCTTAGTATTTGCTGAAGGGAGCACGGAATGTCTTCAGCAGTTTTAAAAATACTTAATACGAGGGCGAATCAAAAAGTTCTTAGAATGAATACAAAAAAATATATATTTTAAACAACAATATTTTATTTTTCTACGTAATCTCCTTCTAATCTAATACACTTAGAATACCGCATCTCCAACTTTCTTATTCCTTCCGCAAAAGAAAACATTTTCTCGACTATTAAAAAACTCCTCTACGGCAGTCATAACCGCGTCATCATCGTCAAATTTAGCTCCTTTACTTTTGGAAATAAGTGAAAATCACTCGGGACTAAGCCAGGAGAATATGGTGGGTGATCAAGGACTTCAAAGCCAGTACTGCGGATTGCGGTGAGCGCAACTTCCGAACGATGAACGATGAGGTGGAGCGTTATCCTGGAGAAACAACACGCCCAATGACAATTTCCCACGACGTTTTTCTTTAATCGCTTCACGTAATTTCGGAATTAAGTTTGCATAATAGGATCCAGTTATCGTTTGGCCATTTGGCAAAAAAAAAAAGGATAAAAAAAAAATCCTTCTTTCATAAAAAGGATTCCTTCGCTGTCCCAAAATATCGAGGCCATAACTTTGCCAGCGGAAGGAGAAACTCGAAATTTCTTCACGGTGAGGAAGGTCGTTTCCAAGACATGCGTTGTCTTTTCGTTTCCGGGTCGAAATGGTGGACCCATGTTTCGTCCATGGTTACAACACGACGGCAAAATTGATCTGAATTACGTTGGAACATTTCGAGATTACGCTTAGAAATTTCCAAACGTCGATTTTTGTTTTCTTCGGTTAACATTCGTGGCACCCATCTTGCTGACACTTTTTTGAACCCCAGTGAATCGGTTAAAATTGACTGAATGCTACCAAACGATATCTTAAGGATCTTAGCTAAATATTTTATTGTAATTCTTCTGTCGTCTAAAACTATTTTTTTCACTTTTTTTGCATTTTCTTCGGTGATGGAGGTTGAAGGTCGTCCAGAACGCGGGTCATCTTTACAGCTCGATCTACCTCTTTTAAATTCAGCAACCCAATAAGCCAAAGTGGAATAGGGTATAGCGTCATTCCCTAATGTCTGTTGAATGTCCGAAAAAATCTCTTTCGTTGACATTTTTTTCAGGAACAGATACTTTATTACCGCGCGTAACTCGTTTTTCTCCATAGTTTCGTTTTTTTATCAGAACACTCAATAGTAAAATTAATATTTTGCGAACGATCTGTCGAAAACAATTGAAAGTCTGGATAAATAATATGTAATTGTCAATCTTTAAAAAAAATATCGAACTGCCTCCAAAAAGGTTAAAGACATATAAGTTTCTAAGAACTTTTTGATTCACCCTAGTCTACAAGGACCATCCTTTGAATACTAAACTGTGGGCAATCAAAAATATATGTACGAGGGTTTCATCAGCACTTTTGCGATATCTACAAGTTGAAGAGTCAAAAACACCAATCCTAAAAAGGTGAGCACCAAAACGACAATGACCTACACGCAAATGACAGATTGTGGTATAATACTTTCTGTTCGCGCCTACTCTATTCGCAAATCTTATCGCGGTTAAATTAAAAGCTCTCGCGCATCGCCGGTTAGGGACCTACCCCCGCACGCACCTTATGAAGAAGAACATACTGGAAGCAGTGAACGACCGACCGCTGTGCCGCTAAGACGACGTCCGTTGACGCCGCTATCCGCATACACCGCTGCAACACCTTGTGGATTCTTTGTGTTAATCTGTGCTGTTGGACTCTTTGTGCTTGCGTGCGCACGCATAGTGAAACTTAAACCTGGACTTTCATCCTATCGCCGGAGCAACCCCGACAGAGAAGCAAGGTGCGTGCCCTTTTCATTTCCCGCCTCTATATCGCATTATTTAATTGTAATTATTTTCCTGTGATTATCGTCCATCGAAGCTATTTAATATTTATCTACATTTCCGCGAAACATAATTAATTTGAACCATCGCATGGAGAGTGACCCTCTGTGGCGCCTCCATTTTATTGGTCCAAACGAGCCGGATGCTCTGTACCTTTTTTATAATTACCGCTTGGTCCTTCGTTAAATTCTCCCGCCCTCACAGGATCGCCTTAATAAACCGCAATATCTATTAATAATATTTAGTTTATTATAAGATATATCTAAAATTATTCCGCCATTACTCTTATTCGTTATACCTACCCTATACTAACATATACTGCTCAATTATGCCACGAGGTGAAGATAAATTATCATGTTCCGTAAGCCCTAAAGTAATAATGTTAGAAGCTAAACGGAACGCTCTTTTTGAACGCATTCAGGACATTTACGAAAAGTCTAAGATGGCTCACACCTCCGAGGAACGAAAAGAATCGTTTATTAGCGCGTGTGTAACTATTGAAAGTATTCGCAGCCAATTTCATATTGTGTTAGATGAATATAACGAAAATATTTTAACCGAAAATCCTACCGCAAAGCCTAATTACCAGGTTTATTCCGCCTTTGAGGATTTATTTTGTTCAATTAAACAAGTATTGTCGCAACTAACCGCTACTGTGTCCTCCAGTATCCGTCAGAAAGAGATATCTAAACCTAGGTTACCGCCCATAGAACTCGTATCGTTTGATGGTGAAATACAAAACTGGCCCTTATTCTATGCGACATTTAAATCTACCGTTCACGATAATTCGTCACTTACCAACGCTGATAAATTATATTATTTACTAGGAAAGTTATCATCTAAGGTACAATCAGTACTTGCAGGTATTAATCCGTGTGCTGAAAACTACGAAATCATATTTCAATCATTGCTCGATAGATATCAGGATGTCCGTGTTCTAGGTACTAACTATCTAGATCAAGTTTTAAATTTAACGCTTAATAATTCTCCGTCATCGGGTTCTAACTACTCACTATTTATAGATAAATTCGTTACCGCAGTTACTTCGCTTAAAAACTTAGGTATTCAAGACCTCACAGACTTTATTTTACTACATATAGCCATACGTAAATTCGATACCGATACAATACGCGCATTTGAAATGCATAGTTACGATATTAAATTACCTAAACTGGACAGCTTTATTACGTTTATAAAAACCCAATGTCGGATTTATCAAAATTCACAACCCGCGAGCACCAGTACGAAGTTAACCAAGAATAAGCCGCGCGTCGCTTTAGTTAAATATCCAAATCCGCAGTCTTACGTTACGAGCACAGGACAGAGTAAGTGTTCTTTATGCAATCATAACATACACGATCACTATTATAAATGTGTAGCATTTCAAAAGTTATCACCGTTAGATAGATTTAAATTTATTAAGGATAATAACGGGTGCATTAACTGTCTAAGTACGAAACATAAGGCTGGTCTGTGTAGTTCGAAGTCAACATGCCGCGCCTGTAGTCAGCGACATCATACTTATTTACATTTCACGGGAGCGTGCGACACTACCGCGCGCTGCATACCCGGGAGCTCGACTGCCGGTGCCGGGCTCATCGCGCCTGCGTCTGCGCATCCGCCGCCGCCGCCCGCGCATGCGCAGCCGCATCCAACTGAGAATCGATCCCAGGACGCGCCTGCGCAACGCTCGCAAAATAATATGAACAATAACTTATCACTCTGTACAACGGCTAATGCTACAGTTTTGCTTGCTACGGCTCAAGTTATTGTTTTCGACGCTAATGGAAAACAACAGTTAGTTAGATGTTTGTTAGACAGCGCTTCGCAAAGCAATTTTATTACATACGATTGTTGTAAACGCTTAGGATTATTGAGTAAATCGAGACCGTCGCATACTACGGTTAAGGGTATAGGAGGCTCGCAAAAATCAATAAATGGTTTTGTTGATTTTACATTTTACTCACGCTTTAATTTAAATGTTAATTACAATATGTCGTCGCTTATTGTGGACGTCATCACGGACTGTTTGCCGTCCGTCCCAGTAGACATTAAAGGGTTCACTCATATACATTCCTTACCGCTTGCCGACAGTGAGTTTGCTACTCCCGGTAACATAGATATTTTAATTGGTAGTTCATTATTCCCGCACTTGCTAATGCCCACCATAGTGTATAGCGAGTTTAGTAATATTCCGCCCGCAATACAAACTGTTTTAGGTTTTATTTTAATGGGTTCAGTTCCCTCTTTGTATTCAACGCCCGCTTGTAATATTTCTAATGTTACGACCTCATGCTGCTCGGTAGCTTGTGATCGAGTAGACGCGCTTCTCAGGCGCTTCTGGGAGCTTGAGGAGATGTCCGCGCCGCCCATGTATACCGCAGACGAACTTGAGTGCGAAGAGTATTTTAACGCAACCACTTCCCGCATTGAGAGTGGTACTTATGTAGTCGCACTTCCGTTTCGCGAGGATCCGTTTTCATTAGGCGATTCCTACGCCGCCGCTCATAGACGTTTTTTATGTTTAGAACGCAAGTTAGAGGCTTCATTGAACGCTCGCGCCGCATATAACGACGTAATACACAGTTATATAGACAAGGGCTATATCTCACGTGTAAGCAATAGCGGCGATAGTTTACTCCCGTCATACTATATACCACATCATGGTGTTTTTAGAGAAGATAAGGAAACTACGAAGCTGCGTATTGTTTTAGACGCTAGCTGTAAGTCAACTACGGGCGTTTCCTTAAACGACATTATTCATTCGGGACGTAATTTGCAGGGTGACTTGTATTCGATTTTAATTAATTTTAGATTATTTAAAATTTGTTTATCAGCCGACTGTCGTGAGATGTTTTTAAGAATAATTCTTAGAGAGCCTGACCGCCGATTTCAAAAAATATTATATCGCTTTAAAACGACGGATCCCATCGCTGAATATCAGTTTAATCGTGTTTGCTTTGGTATTAAATCAAGTCCGTTTCACGCACTTCGTGTTATTACGCAACTAATCGAGGACGAAGGTAAAAATTATCCCGCCGCCGCTTCTGTCGCCGCTTCCGCGTTATACATGGATGATGTCGCTTACTCGGTGATGACTGACCAGGAGGCATCTAGCCTCAGTAGAGATCTCATCGCGTTGTTTAAGAAAGCTCAGTTCGATCTCGTCAAATGGAATAGTAACTCAGACGAAGTACTTAAACACATTCCCGAATCGCATAAAACTGACGCAAAGAAAATTTTTGATGAATCTAACCCGCGAAAAATATTAGGTTTATGTTGGAATAAAGATACAGATTGCTTTTATTTCCAAGTTAAGATACCGAATGAGCCGTGTACTAAAAGAACTATTCTCTCCGCTGTAGCCCGCTTATGGGATATTTTAGGATTAGTCGCGCCGGTAGTTCTTTACGCCAAGCTGCTTATCAAAGAGCTTTGGCTACTGAAATGTGACTGGGATAGTCAGCCGCCGCAGCGGATTCAAGCGGCCTGGCGGCATTTCTGTCAAGAGATGCCATTGTTAAACTCTCTTCGTATACCTCGACACCTAGGCTTAGTGCAGTCTTGTGAAATTAATATTATCGGTTTCGCAGACGCTAGCGAGCGAGCATACGGAGGTGTTGTCTATGCTCAGGTCCGCTCAGGGGACGATTACGTAGTCAACTTAATTACCGCGAAATCAAAAGTATCGCCCGTCAAAGTCGTGTCTATTGCGCGACTCGAGTTATGCGCAGCGGTTCTGCTATCGAACTTAATACGCAAGGTTACAGATACTATAAAATCACGCTTTCCAATAAATAAAATATTCGCCTTCAGCGACTCTAAAGTGGCTCTATGCTGGATCCACTCGTCTCCTCACCGATGGCAGACCTTCGTAGCAAATCGCATAGTAAAAATAATAGAAAATATTCCCGCAAGCTGTTTTTACCACGTCGCCGGCACTGAAAACCCTGCTGACTGTTTATCACGCGGGCTTACTCCAGATAAATTGTTAACGCACCCGCTATGGTTTCATGGTCCGCCGTGGGCCGCCCGCGATCCCACCGAGTGGAGTCTTAAAAATATTAGTCAAGAGATTGACGAATCTATACCTGAACAGAAATCGCAGATTCTTTCACTAGTCTCTAATAATTCAATGACGTTTATACAAGATTTTAGCACTCGTTTTTCTTCATTTTCAAAATTATTACGCACCGCTGCTTATATTTATAAATTTATAAAACGCTTACCGCGAAATTTACATGTTACGTGTTCCGATCTAGATTTCGCTGAAATTAGAATCATACGCGCTTTACAAGAATGTTATTTTATTGATGAGATCCAAAGCTTAAAAAATAATAAGTCATGTTCAACCGTTTTAAATAAACTAAATCCATTTATAGACAGAGATGGACTCATTCGCGTAGGTGGAAGATTATCTAATTCCGCTGAAGACTTTACCGCCAAACATCCTTTACTTTTACCCCGACGTGACCATATTGTTGACTTGATAATCGATTATTATCACAAAAAACACCAACACGCGGGGCCTGAACTACTTCACTCTTTGCTACGACAAAGGTTTTGGATTCTTTCCGCCCGCCGCCTCATTAGATATAGAGTTCACCGTTGTAACACGTGTTTCCGTGCTAGACCGCGCCCAACATACCCGCTCATGGCTGATTTGCCTAGCCACCGCGTTAATATGGTAGATAAGGCTTTTACCCACGTCGGCTGCGACTACGCAGGCCCGCTGCAGTACACGCCCGCCCGTGGCCGTGGGGTACGCACTCGCAAGGCGTGGATTTGTATTTTCACATGCATGACAACGCGAGCTACTCATATTGAAGTGGCTACAGATTTAAGCACAGTTAGTTTCTTGGCCGCACTTAAACGTTTTCTTTCCCGCCGTGGCCCAGTTAAGTGCTTATACACTGATAACGGTACGTGTTTTGTGGGCGCTAGCTCGTACCTTCGCGATTTATATAATTTTTTGGATCAATATCGCCCGCATTTGGAAGTAGAGCTTAGTGAAAATCGCATCGATTGGAAATTTATACCGCCTGCTTCCCCGCATTTTGGTGGATGCTGGGAAAGCGTCGTTAAAATCGTTAAATCACATTTATTCAAGGTTATAGGACAACAGATTCTATCATACGAGGAATTGATAACGGTTCTCACGCAGGTCGAAGCTTTAGTGAACTCGCGCCCGCTTACGGCAAGAAGCTGTGACCCTTCTGAACCTTCCGCACTGACGCCGGCGCACTTCCTTAACTTGGTTCCTTTGTCTTCTATTCCCGCGCCAGAAGCTGAAACCATTGATCTTAATCAACGCCATTCGCTTCTTGACAAAATTGTTCAATCCTTTTGGCGTAGATGGCGAGTAGAATATCTGCATCAGTTACAATCTCGCGCCAAGTGGAACATTCCTACGGTTCCTATTGAGGAGGGCACGGTCGTGGTAGTTGTCACAGACAATGCGCCGCCATTTGCTTGGCCTCTCGCAATTGTAGAGAAGGTCCACCCTTCAAAGGACGGTATAACACGAGTCGTTACTATTCGTACTTCGAAGGGCAGCTATCTGCGACCAGTCGTTCGTTTATGTCCTTTACCGAGTCAATAAACTAACTTTATTTTATGTCGTTTAAGTTAAGTATTTATGGTATATTTTAGTCATAAGTATTTTTAAGTTTAAGTATATCATACCGCCCTGCTTTATGTATCATTTATCACCGCAATATATTCCCGCATCATTAGTATTATATATATTTAAATATTAACGCTTCTAGTTGTTTTTATTTAAAGGCAACCCTTTAAGGCCGGGGGAATGTTCGCGCCTACTCTATTCGCAAATCTTATCGCGGTTAAATTAAAAGCTCTCGCGCATCGCCGGTTAGGGACCTACCCCCGCACGCACCTTATGAAGAAGAACATACTGGAAGCAGTGAACGACCGACCGCTGTGCCGCTAAGACGACGTCCGTTGACGCCGCTATCCGCATACACCGCTGCAACACCTTGTGGATTCTTTGTGTTAATCTGTGCTGTTGGACTCTTTGTGCTTGCGTGCGCACGCATAGTGAAACTTAAACCTGGACTTTCATCCTATCGCCGGAGCAACCCCGACAGAGAAGCAAGGTGCGTGCCCTTTTCATTTCCCGCCTCTATATCGCATTATTTAATTGTAATTATTTTCCTGTGATTATCGTCCATCGAAGCTATTTAATATTTATCTACATTTCCGCGAAACATAATTAATTTGAACCATCGCATGGAGAGTGACCCTCTGTGGCGCCTCCACTTTCTATTACTATAGTTTTCTCCCACAACTCTGACTTGAGGTTATTTAATTGAGGTTTCGCACACTTAAAACTTTTTTTAATTGCAAAAGATGAGATATTTGTCTTTCATGTTACAAGTGATTGTGTAGACCATGCTAGTTCGTCTTCCATACAATTGGGAAATTCTGATATAAACTAACGCCACCATACCCTTGGGCTCGGAACTATTACGAGTAGAAAAAATGCGTTCAAATAGCGTTCATAATAGAGCTGCCACTCAAAAAAAGTAACAATTAATAGTAGATTTAATAACACACTATTAAGCTATTCACTTTAATTCAAATAAACCTATTGTAGCTTGCTTAATGAAAAACACGTATTAATACTCACCTAATTATTGAGTAGGTAATATTTGGTTTACTAAAATCTTGAATAAGCATATCTATGGCTACAATTTTACAGATCAACATGGTCTGAGTTGTCCCTTAGTGTTTTTTCATTTTTTTTTATCAACTTTGGTGTTTTTTCATATGTTTCCTGTAACAACTTTTTGTGAGCAAATAAAAAAAAACTACTAAACTGAATCAGTATCAATAGCTGGGAGGAATATTTTTTTAAATCCTGGCAACACAAATTTTGTGTTGTATTACGCACTATGCGATTCAAAGACGTTGTATCACTGAGAATCCGTTAGTTTTAGGTTTGCGTTTTCAACTTTTTACCAATTTAGACTTTTTGTTGTTCGAGGATAATTCGAGGATTATTTCCATTTAGGCTGAAGTTCTGCAAGTAGTTCTAAAACTTTCTTTAATATTTTAGATGAAGCATCCCCCGCCCGCACCTTTTCCCCGCTTTTTAGTTCCGGTCCCGGGGCCTAGTTGGCGCCCAAGTGCAAAAACGGCGAGACGGCCATCTATACTTTAGTACTTATTTTCATCTATGGTGTAGACTAAGGGCGGGTTGTATCACAACTACTTTACGTGTCTGTCAACGTTAAAAATGGCGTTAACCACTGTCAAGCTAGAAAACGGGTTGTTTCACCTATAACGGACGTCAAAAATTAACGATTACGTTGACCGTCCATCCACCCACTGGTTAACGTAACTTTCTAGTGAAAACTGAGTTGACAGGCAGGACATCTTTGGTTGAAAGCTTTTAACATTATGGAATCTGTTTTATTTTCGTATATTTTAAATGATAGTGATGATGATTCAATTGTGGAATGGAAGAGAAAACACATTGACGAACAGTTTTTTTTGTGATGAAACAACGCTTTGTATTTGACGTACGTTAAACATCTGATGTAATCGTCAAAAAGTTACGTACGTATGATACGATAACCAACCGTTTGATACAACCCGCCCTAAGGCGTTAAACTTCCAACCTCGGGATGCCTATTGAAAATATCAGGACGACAGGAAATACAGATGCGCTCAGTTCGTTCAACACCTTGGCTACCCCTAACAGAACTAACAAAGTGATTCATTCTACTTTTTGAATCATCCAATATAGGGATAGAAGTTCTGTGTCTGCGTAATTTATAATTTTTTTTTGTTAATTTTGTTTATTTAATTTACAGGACAGGCTCTCAATCGAACGGTTCCCCGTACGGGCAGGGTTTGCGGGGGTGACTTGCGTCTGGCATTCCACTTTGCTGACTTCACAGAAGAGATTGCATTGTACGGCGAACAACAGGACCCAAGCTCCGTTATTTACTGTCAGCTCGGCGCATATACATGCCAGTGTGCAGGTTAGTAAGAGAAGTATATTATGGAGAAAAAAAATAATAACAATAAAAGGATCCGAATATAAGTGGCCCATTTCAGGTACCGAAGTACACTCAGTGGTTTAATACCTTTGATTCCATTTAAGAAAACTGTACTAACAGTTTAGGTCTAAGCTGGACGTTAAACTGAGAAAAAAATCTTACTCGTGATACACAAGCCATATTGCTCTAATATGCAGTAGAGAGACTGCTATCCATGCCAAGAAAATGATACCATACAAAAATTTTAGTATGACAGTTTGTCATTTTGTTGTTTATTTCTTTCCTTCTGTTGAATGATTTCCATTGCGCTCACTCAAAAACTGATTTGAATTGAGCTGTTTATTGTTGCAAACGAATAAGAAGCACCCCGGAACGCAGAAATTAACGGTACATCAATAGTATATTTCACTACGAGTACGGAAAGCCTGTCATTGCAAAGAGTTCCGACAAATGTCTACACGAGCCGAGGCGCAGCCGAAGGCGAGGGTTGACAGTCGGAACGAGTTGCAATGACGGTTCCGCACGTGTACTGAACGACTATTTTTAATACAATTGCGAAAAAATTAAGCAATTTTATAAAATATACAAAATGGCGCCAGCTGTGAAAGATTATAAACAGAGATTTTTTTTGTTTACCCATTCTGGGTAGGCAAAGGGAACTATACAGCCAAGTCTTTAGTAGATTTTTGTATTGACATGAAATGAAAATGAATTTAATGAGATAAAATGTAATAAAACCTAACCTAACTCATTGCATCAAATCATTATATCTGATATTGAAACAAATTAGTAGCTTCTTTTCAGAAATATTTGCATGAATCGTAAAAACTTCTATGAATTTTTTTTTAGTAAAAACTTCGTGGTTGATTTTTTCTTTTTAATATACATTATTTTGACATTTGGGAAAGAGAACGCACGAGTGCGGAAAAGGTAAAGAAAACAGCACAAGTGTGTAATAGCCCACATCCCGAACGCTAAACTTCCCTGCAATACGTCACTTTTTGAGCAACTGTATTAAAAAAATATTTTAGTAACTAACGAAGGGGTATCTGTCTTTATTGACATTTGCTGTCATATGTCAAAAAGGCATAATTTCAGTCCTGGCTTTTAAGCCCAAACTTTAAAAATAATCAAAATATTAAATACATAAATGTTAATTCATTTAATGAATATTGCGTAAGTTTTGTTGTGTAATCGGTAAATCCAAATTAATAAAATATTGTATTGATTATGTAGTTATCTACTGCAACAAAAAAACAGCAAATAAATATGTTGTGTTCTGAACCATCATCACCATGTTGATATGGAATTAAAAATAAACAAAAACGTAGTTAACAAGTAAAAATAGTGCAAATATTAAACCATAAGTATAATAAAAGTAGTAAATCCAATTATTTTTAAGTGGTATTATTGATAAGGCCGCCTATTGCACCCTTCAAAACTGTTTTTGTTCCAACGTATCTATTCTTTTTCTTTTATAATTTTGTAAGTAAGTGTGCAATGAAGTATGAATAAATAAATAAATAAACTATTTTTTTTTGTATACAAAAAAAAATTTAAACTTCAATCACAAAACTAAATCGAACCACATAGTAGTCAAATAAAACTAAAATGCTGGATGCTGGCAGCCCTATCGCATGTTTACAACTTGTGTTAACTTGTGAAGTTGTTACAACTTAACTGTAGGCATTTATTTCAAAGATACGGCCGAGTTGAATTACTGTAGATAGGTGTACTGTGACCAAGTCCTAAAACCATCCAACAGACATCCATAAGACATCGATCCAAACTTTCACATTTATAATATTAATAGATAGATGGCGCTGATGGTACATTAAATCGCGCATGTACTTTTATAAATGCTGTGCTTAAACTATTTTTATTATGATTCATTTATAAGTCGGTCCCGGGTACAATTCTAATTGAATTGAATACCTATTGAATTTTTTATGTGTTACCGTGAGTAAATACATGGTTACACTTATTTATTACTGAAAGTGTATGAAAATGATGGAAGATTTTAATTTCTTTGTTTTTGCTTTGTGATTAGGTACATACATGGTGCTCTGTTGTTACATGGTGGATATTTCCAACTTGTGTTTTTCAACACGAAATGAATAGTCACACACATTACTTTGTCAGCTTATTATACTATCCAAAAATAATAAAAGAATCAATTTTATATGGTGGGGATGAACCCATTATGATCTCAAGTTCCGAAACTGCTATTAACTTTATTTATTACAATTTAAAATTATTTATTTGACAGCATTTAATCATGAATAGGTAGTTACAGTTACATTTCCTCGGTTTATGCACTAAAATTTGTTGCCCATGTACCTACCTCGCGGTACTCATATGGGCCAAAATGTATAAAGATAAAATTTTGTCCTTTAACTGAACTGTTTTGTATTTTATTTACTTGTCTTATTTTATAATAGTAGTAAATATATGTATATTTCTAATTTCCGGTGACCTCGCGTTTAATCTCTTTTTCGTTTTCGTGAATATAAAACTATGGCTGCCAAAGTGCATCATTAATCTCCGGGAGAGAAATCGGATAACGGAAGCCGGATCTAGTGCGCACTATAAAATAGTTTTACGACTACTTCGGACCTTCGCAAACTGTGTACAAAATAGACGAAAAACCAAATAATCTAATAGGTAAATAATCTTTTTTCAGATACCTCAATCCCTGCTATACAGTACGACCCAGTCCGGCACCATACTACAAGACTTCCCTCAAGAGCTGATCATAGCGTTCTACGAAGATGCGTCCTTGTTTCCAGTACTACCAACATTAGAATATGATGGCCCTCTCAGAGGTCATAGGTCGAAGGATTATTATGGAAGGAGCACGAAGAGAGAGGATATCAATATGGAGATTACTTCGCCTGTTGTTGGGTTTCAGTTGAGTGAGTACGATTTTTCTATAGCCTTCATAATTTTGAAACATCTTTTTATTTATTTTATTGATTTATTGGTTAATATTTTTAAACCTGTATTGTTTTAGTTATAATATTGTTAATTAAAAACGCTTTTAAAAACAGAATTGATGCCTTGCTACATGGCAATGACTATAAAAACATTATGACCTTTATTTTTATTGATATCATACCGTGTATAAATGATACTTACATAAACCACATTTTGAGACCAATTTATCGCGTATAAAATATTTTTCATTTTAACTCGACATTTCGGTGTGTCCAAAATGTATTTAAAAAACGTCGTTTTTTTGCTTATTTAGACTTATCCGCATTTGTCCTCTATCTCACCTGATGACAAGTGAAGATGAGCTCGAATATGAAATTACACGGGTCCAAGAACTGACTCTTCATAAAATATTATAAAATTAAATTAAATTCCCAGACAATCACACCGGAATACCATATAAATTTTATAACTAAGTCGGATATAATGACTTCGCCTATAGTGACATATCGCTTATTGTGACCCTTTTTTATCAAATTTTGTCCGCTTATAGTGACCGACCGTATGATTTCTAACACCTTTGGCAGTGTTCGGGAGAGTCACGTTATACCCAAAAACTTTCGGCGCGTGAAATGCTTTTTTGATTTGAGTCTCAGAGCGTAGATTTACTTATTGAGTCTACTTATTAATATCTACTTTGATTTATCTCTATTTTATTCCTTTCTATTAAAATATATCACATACTAAGTTAAACAGTTTATTAATTCTTGCAGTACCTATACCTATGCTTTGTATGACGTCCGTTTAGTATGACTTGTTTCTTATTTCCCTTCGATGTCTTTATAAACGGATTCCACTGTTTCTTTATAATTCTTCAGATAACGTGTCGCTAACGGGCAGTCTACTAGAGCCTATCATAGTGACGGTTCGAGCACCCGCGTTAGGCGGCGTCGACGGCCGAGCGGCAACGTGGGACGCGGCGACGCGCCAATGGCGGGATAGCGGGAACAGTGAGTTGTTTTTATAAACAAATAAGAATTTATTGAATGGTAAGCCGAAGTATGTGATGACTGACTTTATCAAGTGTTTTGTGAAATTCCTAAGATGATAAGACTTTTTGAATTTTTGCCGGACAAAAGTTTCATTAGCCACTAAAAGCATCATTTAATTCGTTTGGTTAACATACAATGCTTGTGATAAAGAGAAATCATTCAGCGATCCTTGTTTCGCAAACAATCTATTTTATGTAATTTAAATCATAAATAGACAGGTTACAATAATATGAGTTTGCGTAATAAACATTGATTAAAACTATGAAGTGTGCCTTACTAACTGACACAAGACATGGGTTTAATAAGTTTGATATATTTAACTGTGTTTGTCTGTGACATCGTAGCTCCCAAAGGAATGAACCAAATTGAGTGTATTTCTTATAAATCAAAACCCTTCTCCATTGCTTTCTTTAAAACTTTTTTGGAGATCAAAGCAGCCATGTCCAACATGTGTAGCTCTCATTGGAAATAGCGACAGTTTTCAGCCAATATTGGAAATTCATTTATTGCATCAAATATGGTACAGAAGGCACCAGATAAAGCGTTACATTACCTGTAAAATTTCCCCAACCAATTTCAACTTAATGGATTCGAGTTCAGATACAAGTAATTTTTTTAGATTTGTAACGCTTGATCTGTAGCCTTCTGTACATTGGGTCGTTAGAAGAGTTGAAGTTAAGAATTCAAAATCGTTATAGAATTTTCAACACCACTTTAACAATTCTTAACTTTTAATATTAATAATGTTTAATTACTTTATTTAATAGTTCTATGGCTGTTGAGTTCGTAATGTTGCCATCTCTACATTGCACCCGTCATTTTGTTAATCAATCTAAAAAGTTTAAATATTTCAACAACTTTACAGACTGCAAGATATCCCACGTGATTGCCGACATGGTCATCATGAGCTGCACCAAACTAGCCTACGTGGGTCTACTACAGAACGTAGAAACTGGCTTTTTCGGCGCCCGCACCGACGGCGCCAGATTCAAAGTTTCACATCCAGCAATATACGTCGGAAGCCTCATTCTAATAGGCTGCGTTAGCTGTGCAACTTTAACCTACATCATGTGCTACCCAGCGATACAGATGGCCAAGAAAACTAAGCACGCACTTATAAATACTTGGATAGCAATTGGGTTACTGTGCTTCCTGTATACACTTGGGATTTATCAGACAGAGGATGTGAAGTTGTGCCAAATTCTAGGATTACTCATTCATTATTTGTCTTTATGTTGTTTATTATGGATGTGTGTGTCGGCCAGTAACATGTATAAATGGGTCACGAAAACCCATAATCCTGTGAGGACTCCAGAGGATGAATTACCACCAGATGTCCCGATACAGAAGCCTATCTTAGGCTTGTATTTAGTCGGTTGGGGAATAGCTTTGATAGTCTGTGGTATATCAGGAGCCGTTAATTTGAAAGACTATGCCGGTTATTCGCAGTGCTTTTTGAGTACAGCGCCATCTTTGAGCGCTTTATTCATACCAGGCGGTATCTTACTCATGTTTCTCCTTGTCTTGTTCTTGTTAATACGGTGTACGATCAGAACCATCAATGTGCAGTTATCTGAAGGTACGCAAGCAACTGAGAATGTAGATTTAGAGATGTGGGAACCGAATCAAAATGCTGAAGCGGAGAGAAGAAGCATCAAATCTGTTGCAGACTCTGAAGTTGAAGATGTAGAGCATACACTTATTATACAACTTAGAGCGCAAGTTATAGTTCTATGCCTATACATGGCTGTTTGGTCATGTGGAGCGATCACCGTGTATAGGCCTCTCCCTGCCTATTTGCCGTATCAAGAAGATATCTGCAGCATAATCTACGCTGTCTGCGCTACTGTCTTAGGAACTTTCATTTTATTCTTCTACGGAATAGCTCGAAGCGATGTCCGAGCACAGTGGTCACTCATGCATTGCTACTTCCAGAAGAGTAAACAGTGCTGTCGAAACAGAAGTGTTTTTGACACTAACCAACAGAATTTGCCGCTGCCTCAGAATCACGCACCAACTATCAACACCATACCCAATGATAACAGATCAAGATCGGGCAGTCGGAGCTCCAACAGAACGAATTCTAAAACCAATAACAGCGGCATTTACAAAGCCGGCGCAGAGCTAAACGGGCAAACTCTACAGAAGGATATAATTAAAAACACAAATGGAAAAACTCCCCCTAACATAAACCTAGTTGTGTTACATAGACAGCAGTACAGGTCTAATAACTCGATGATGACATATCCCGATACAAATAGTCTCGTACCCGAAACGTTTTACAATCCAAATCAAATCAACGTTGCGAAGAAGTTTTTCAAGAAGCAAAGACAGAATATGAAGGCAAACTGTTTAGAACTACCCACAAGAAGAGATTGCGATAGTGATTCCCACATGTCCTTACCTATGCCTACTAAGGAAGCTTATGAAGGAATGGCAAACATCATAAACGCAGGATCTAAAATAAACAACCTTAATATCCACGTGGAAAAGGGTAATGGTATGAAAGAGACAAGAAACACATTGAATCCTAACCTTTTAGAAGAAGATCCGAAAGATTACAAGAACTACATGGATAGAAAATCTTGGAACAAAAACGATGATTCGAAGTTAAATAGAGGACAAGTTATGAATATCTACACGAACGTGCCAGAAACACAAGTACCGCAGCATCAAGTGGTAAAAGCTATGCCCAAAACGTTCAACGGTCAACGAAGCAGCGTTTCAGAGGAATGTTTGCAAAGTCATGCAAGCGAGCAACCTGAAATGAGGACAGTCTCACAACAGTGCAGCTTAGAATACAGTTCAGCATCAGAAATAGCGTTACCGCACACTTGCTCCGATCAAACTATCAATACACACTCAGAAATGACATCTTTCCAAGAAACGCATAGTAACTTATGTTCTACAAACGAAATCACTGACACAGAAAGCTTTGGTCAGTACATTGACTATTTGCAGCCAGTAAAAAACCAGGATATTAAAGAAAATCAAGTAGACAAGTCTTTGCAGGACATTTCTGAAGAATGCACTATGAACAGCGATGAAATAAATTGTTCAAGCACGCCTCAAAACTTAGATGAAGTAGGAATGGAAGAGATCGACAACTTACTTAATAATCAGGAGAATAATTTGAATGGATCTAAAGAGAAGATAGACGATGATAAAGAAACGTATTTCATGGCTAAAACTACGTATGATTTCGAAACGTGTAGTACAAATGCGAGTGAACAAGGTTTCGAAAATGAAAGTGACATTTACTGTCCGAATTACCAAATGTCCGAAGTCAGTATACGAAGCCATGGCTTATACGCTCCATCGCCGTCTTCCATGTGTCCAAACGAGATAAGTTTCAGCAACGAAGACGTTTCAAATATTGAAAGTCAGTACGTAAACTATGACCCAGGATGGCGGAAAACTATTAAAAGCAATCCAAAGTTGGGTAAATACGTTCCAACGCCTGCTTTAAGTTGTCCAGACGTGAATAGGGACAGCAGTCCTGTTTCCTTCGCGAGTGACATTGATGAACTATACACACAGATCAAGAGTAGGGACAAAGATAGGGCGCCCAGGATAGATGCCAATTTAGATGTAACGATGAGTAGTGACGTCACGCTTAAACCCGCGACGGATACTGAAAGTTGTGTTAGTGAATGCTTATCTGACGTAGAGGTTAAGGCTGAGACGACGGTGTAAATACGCTTTGAATTATGTTATGTTGTATTGTTATGTATAACACGGTATAGGTCTGCAATCTACGAGCGCGTGTGACATTTATTTGTGGTCGTAATCGTAAATACTCATTTTTGTTAGTGTGCGTACACGACAGAGTGGTCAGTAGCGAGCTAGCCAACACTGGAGCGAGCGAGATAACGTATACAGATGGGTCACTCACACAACTAAGGTCGCCGCGCGTGCGCAGATTGCAAGGTTTATAGGTGTGTTGAATAGGTGCAAGAAATAGTATGCTGAATACTTATTATAGGACTTTAGTTGTGTTCATATGTGAAGTTAAAAGTATTTGATATAATTAAGTAAGATTGTATAAGAGTTTAAGGATAAGTAAATATCAAATTTATTAACGACGCCATTACTTTTAAGTTTGTATGATTTTCGTTTAAGATGTAAAATAATGATGTGAATGTGTATAGTAATTTATTTTAATTAATTCCGTTTCGGAATAATCTGTGAATGATGAGCTTGCGTTGTGTGCAAAATGCTTTTTTTTATATTAATCCATAGACGTTGGAAATATTATTTAAGACCATTTCATAAAAAATTGTTTAAATTAAATAAAAAAAACAATTTAGTATTATGTTAATACTAAATTGGCCTGTAAGTAATTTAGTATTAACATAAGTTTAACTTTTGTGAAGTAAATTTTTTGTGGTATTTAATCAATCAGTATTCTAATCGTAGTTTTTCAGTCTGATTTTTAAGAAAAGTTTTAAGTGTAGCCATAAAAGGAGTTGTAAATTAAATAAATTTTAAATTATATTTCCAACAAACAATAATTGTATGTTAAATTTAGAGGAAGTAATGTGCCAAATTTTGATATCGGAATGTTTAAAGTGTAGTGTTTTTATAACATTTATATTCAATGACAGTTATCCAGTTTTCCAAATTATTCTTTAGTTGAATTTGACTGACACCCGCCTTGACTTCTAGTCTACCATTTTAATATTTCATCTCATTTTTTATATGGTAATATTAATTAAGATTAGTGATTACTAAAAACTGCTGTATCTAAACATGTGCCTATATCTGTAATGTACTTAATAATTCTAGGGCCTAATATGTCTATAATGCGACTTGTGCAAAATAAATTATTATGAAGAGTTAAAAATTATTTGCAAAGTTTAATATGTATGTTGGTTTGTACTGTAATTCTTCTAAAATATAGTGATTGTTTGTATAAGTAGGATTTATATCGATTCTAGCTACGTATGCTTTAGATAGCTAGTGTTTCCGAACGAAATAATACTTGAGGGAGTCATAAGTATAATAATAAATAATAATAATAAAATCTTTATTTGCATGAAAATTGGTACATTGGAGGTCTTATTGTATACATAGAAGTTTCACAATATTCTACCGACAAGTGTCAGTGCGCAAATATTTAATTTTAGATATGTCGAGATACAAGATTACATAAGTCAATTACTAAAGTCAAATGTTCAAAAATAATTATTTATGTCACAATATATTTATCATTTAAAAATTCATTATTAGAGTAATATAATTTACATAGCAGGAATTCAAATAGAGTAGTTTTAAATTTATTAAATGGCAAACTTTTTATTTTGTCTGGTAGTTTATTAAAAATTTTAACTGCCATACACACAATGTTTTTTTGAAATAATGTTAACCTTTGGGCAGGTACATATAGTTTTTCTGCATGTCTTTTGCGACCAGAAATCATATCACGATTTTTTGGAAACAACTGTGGGTGTTTTTTTACAAATAGGCTCACTTCATAAATATATAGGCAAGGCAACGGTAAAATTCTGAAGTTCCTAAATATTGGTTTGCAGCTATCGATGTGTCCTGCACCGGATAGTGCTCTTACGCATTTTTTTTGAACTTTAAATATTAAATCTATGTCAACGGTATAAAAAAAGTTCTAGTATACCAAACTGTGTGAAGAATTTGATTAATTCTAAAAATTAAAATAACCTTCTAAAAATAGTTCTTAACACGTTAACAGTCCCCATACAAAAGGTTCTCCCCATTAGTCCACTTTTTTATGTCCACGTTTTTATGTCAATTTCTGACTCGCATGCAATTTTGCCTGTAACAACCTAAAAAAAGAAAATAATGCCATACCTATTTTTGTTTTTATTGTTTATAAGAACTCTCTTCGCAAGTCCAGTAATAACAAACAAAGTAATATGACAAGTCCAGGATACTAGAGCCCCTAAAGTTTGGTAGTGGCGAGTGTACCCCATGAGGTGCACAGACTCGGCGTGGAGTGGCAACGTGTTAAATTCTGTAGTTCATTTTTTCATACCTACATGTCTTATTTAATCTACCAACATCTAAATTTATACCCGTTAAGGGAATCTTGCTATTTTAAGTCGAGATACAGAAATTTTACTACAGAAATGGAACGTAATTTAACACTTATTCAAACGTAGTAATTTACTTCTATAACATATCTCGTTATTTTAATAAGAGGTTATGTCATGAATGTTGCATAAGAAAAGTCATTACCTGTGGATTGTTTCGACTTAATAATATAATACTTCTGACACCCTTAAATATTATTTTGTCTCCCTTATACACACTGTAAATAAACTAACTTAAAAGTGTTAAGTAACATGTCTTCCTGCTTCCAAGCCTTTAAAGTTTTCATCTGAGACCAACTAAAAAAAAACATTTTTTTTTTTCCAACCAGTAACTTTGTATAATTGTGTTTACATGTCATATCTACGTGACTGTTTCAAAGTGTGTTTGAATCTTCAGTTGAAACTGACTAAATATTGATGTTTAATAAAATATAATGGCTTAATAATAGTCGATTTCAATTCAAGATTTTTTACATCTGATAGCGGTTATGTACTACATCCGATTCTTATCCATTCCGAATCCCAGAAATCATCCATTTCATACCCACTCGCTCACTCTCGATTGCAAAAAAATCGTCGAATTGCTAGTTTTGACAGTTACGATCGGCGCGGCCGTCTTTAGTAAAACTTGATTTATAATCGATACGAGTGGCTTAGAATAAATATAAATACTTTGTTGTGTAGACAATAAAATAATGTTGTGTTATTTATCAAACGTTATGTGTATAATATTTGATTTGAGGCTAGTTAAGGTCGAGCATATTTTTCCGGTTTTAGTCAGATAAAGTGAAATTGAGAAAAAAAACACGCGATAGGTATATAATTTTATGTCATTTTTATAAAATATAATAGTTATTTAAACTGTTAAAAAATAAAAAAGCAACTGCTTTGATAGTTAAATCTTTATAAAAACACTATTGAATTCTCCGAGCATATAACACAAAATGGCGACTCGAAACTTCACTTCGTATTTTTTAAAGAAAATTTGTTTTCTAATTTATTTATTTTACGTTTCGATGATAGAGAAATTCATTGTTTATGATTTAAAATATTTTTAGATGGACCTTACATACTACAAAATAGAGTTCGGAGTCGTTTAATTCAAAACCATATTTGGCAACTATTGTTTCCAAGAGCAAAGTTGGAAAATTTTGATTGGAAACGATCGTTGCCATAAGCAAGCGAGTGGATACCTACAAGATTTCTAGATTCTTATTTTCTCGGTTTCGGATCGGTAAAGAATCGGATGTTAATGCGTAGGCGCTCTGATTTTTATGTTGCCATGGTGACGTCTATCGTCACCACACAAATCATTAAGACCCCAACTTAGCTGTCTAGTCAAGAGTTAATAAAATGGCCTTTACTACTGTGTAATTTTTTTAAGTTGTACGGGAAAACAATAAGTTAAACAAGTTTTTTGATAGATATGCGAATAAATAAAATAGAATAAAGTTTTATACAAAGGTATAAAAGTGGCACAATCTTTTTATAGATAGCAAGTCGATACACATAATCTGATAATAGTATATTATGTAATTAGCAACGCTCACGTGTTACATACGACGTTTTTCAACACACTTGTGAGTAAAAGACAGACATACGTGATCATAAAATAACAAACACACTTGATAACAAAGCTGTGAATTGTGATTGAAAAATGGCGCCGAACCTCGCGCATGCGCGTAGGTTTTTTTTCCGTCAAATGTGTCAATGTCTGTATAGCATATACAGCCTATTTTAAGTGAAAATGTTTAATTTGGAGTGGTAAATGCAAATATTTTAATATTTTATGACAAATGATTGTAAATTGTGAATAATTTGTTTAATATACAAATTTATTTTACTAATATAAGGCGCAAACATTTAAAAATGTATATGGATTTGAAGTGGTATAAAACCTCTTTGTTGTTTCTGAAAATATTTAGTGTATAACCCGGACCAATAAAATATGCTCTGTTTTCTCGCATGTTATTTGCACAAAGTTACAATTCAACTTTATAGGATTCATTATATTATGCACTAGGGTATAATATATTAATGCACGCGTGACTTATAGCCCAGTTTATAGTTCTAAAACTCAATAGAATAACGCTCACTTTACGAGCAAGTGTGTTGAAAATTATATTTCAATTTCTGAAATTGAAAGTTTGTAAGATTTGTATGAAGTAAAATCACATTTTTACAAATTAGTTAGTAAAAGACACGGCATTTTTTAGCATTTTTGACTAAGAATAACAGTAACATATTATTATATGATCTAAGATGCACTTTTTTATTTAACTAGAACTGTAAAAAACATTATACTTTATTTCTTAGATTTAGTATCGACTGTTGTTTTATCTGTTTACCGATTATATTTACATAATATTTAAAAGTACTTTGTATTGCGAATCTTGGGGAATGATAGAAAACAGTACTGTAACCAATCTATTGTTTATGTAATAAATAAAATAACAATTTAAAAGCTATCACTGCACACCCCACATATTGACATTTAGATAGGTAGTATCAGAACTACTGAAGAACAGTGTGAACTACATTATCTATTTATAATTTGAATAGAGAAGCGAATATCAAATGGCGTAGGTAAATAAATAAATAAAAACTCCAGACAATCACACCAAGTAAGTCTCAATATCTCATACCTACTTGAAGCGACCTTGGTGGGAAGAAAAGGTATTCCCAAAAATACTTGGTGTTGCCAGATCAATCGATCGATGGCGGGGCGGTCGGTTTTTTCTGATCGGATTGGTTTAGTAACTGCTAAAAAAATCAACTTTTTCAAAAATATTTTTATCTTGACTGAAATTAATAAAAGTATTGTATTGTTGAGTAAATTAACATAAACCTGCATGCAATAGTATTTAATTGTACTGCCGAGTCCAATATTTTTTACAGTTTATAGATCTTCAAATAATTGTTCTATTTATATCTTTTATATTCGCTTCCTTATCACCTTACAAACTAAAAATGTACATGTTTACACATTTTCTTACGTAAAATGTTATTCTGTATAAAGCGTGTATTTTTATGCACAACAATAGTGTAGCGACTTGTAGATTTTAAAAATACTATACAATTTTGTGAATATACATATAATTATATATGATTAGCAAAGAATTATATACGGTTAGCTTTTGTGGGCATATTGCGTAATAAAAGAAGCATTTGCACTGGAATTGTGTTTTATTTCATATATACTATTAAATACAAAAAAAACAATGAATTAATTAAAATTGTAATAACAAACATAAACTTATGATATAGACAAATCTTTGGCTTAATTTGTTCATTTAAGCATTTATTTTATTAAATTAAATACAGTATTTTTTTTAAGTTTCGACAAGACATTATAATTATTTATTATGTTGGTGGTTACAATTGTGTATTGATTTTCATTAAATCATACACATGCAACCTAATAACTAATTTACACACTGATCAATATTTTGATCGTTAACAACATTCAATATACGCATTATATTGTTTTGATACTTTTGCAAGTCTTTTGTGTAGCAAAATAGTATATTTCATTACGAGTGCGGAAAGTCTGTCATTGCAAAGAGTACCGACAAATGTCTACCCGAGCCGAGGCGCAGCCGAAGGCGAGGGTTGACAGTCGGAACGAGTTGCAATGACGGTTCCGCACGTGTACTGAACGACTATTTTTAATACAGTTGCGAAAAAATTAAGCAATTTTATAAAATATACAAAATGGCGCCAGCCGTGAAAGATTATAAACAGAGTTTTTTTTTGTTTTGTTTACCCATTCTGGGTAGGCAAAGGGAACTATGCCCATACAGCCAAGTCTTTACTAGATTTTTTGCATTGACATGAAATGAAAATGAATTTAATGAGATAAAATGAAATGAAACCTAACCTAACTCATTGCATCAAATCATTTTACCTGATATTGAAACAAATTAGTAGCTTCTTTTCAGAAATATTTGCATGAATCGTAAAAACTTCTATGAATTTTGTTTTAAGTAAAACCTTCGTGGTTGATTTTTCTTTTGATTGGACATTATTTTGACATTTGGGAAAGAGAACGCACGAGTGCGGAAAAGGTAAAGAAAAAGCACGAGTGTGTAATAGCCCACATCCCGAACGCTAAACGTCCCTGCAATACGCCACTTTTTGAGCAACTGTATTAAAAAATATTTTTTTTTAAAATACCTTTTCCGCACTCGTGCGTTCTCTTTCCCAAATGTCAAAATAATGTCTATTAAAAAGAAAAAATCAACCACGAAGTTTTTACTAAAAAAAAATTCATAGAAGTTTTTACGATTCATGCAAATATTTCTGAAAAGAAGCTACTAATTTGTTTCAATATCAGATATAATGATTTGATGCAATGAGTTAGGTTAGGTTTATCTTCATTTCATCTCATTAAATTCATTTTCATTTCATGTCAATACAAAAAATCGGCTTGGCTGTATGGGCATAGTTCCCTTTGCCTACCCAGAATGGGTAAACAAACAAAAAAAATCTCTGTTTATAATCTTTCACGGCTGGCGCCATTTTGTATATTTTATAAAATTGCTTAATTTTTTCGCAACTGTATTAAAAATAGTCGTTCAGTACACGTGCGGAACCGTCATTGCAACTCGTTCCGACTGTCAACCCTCGCCTTCGGCTGCGCCTCGGCTCGTGTAGACATTTGTCGGAACTCTTTGCAATGACAGGCTTTCCGCACTCGTAATGAAATATACTATTGCACCGTGCAAATAATTCGGTTAATTCGGCAATAGTTTTGAATAAAACATTTAAAAACGATGCGATAATAACGCAAAAAAACAGCTCAAATTTAAAAATGGAATACTTGGAATGTAGGTAATTTATTAGTGACCAAGGGTCGAAATTGGTGTTGCCATTAAATGCCTGTTGTCATTCTGGCTTTAAGACTAAAATAAAGGTATGTGTCATCAATACATCAGATATTTCTGACAGACTGATATCTTCTTCTTATTCTGTACTTTAAGTATCACAACGTAAAACCATCCATGCAATGCGTTTACGTCAATACAACTCTACCGAAGGAATGTTCGAAGATATGCATACCTACCTATACGATGTTTTAAATCTGTAAGTCACAGAATTATTGTGTGCCATACAAACTCTTTCGGAAAAATAGTGTGCCGTATTCGCCGCTCCTTAGAGTGAGCGAGACATCAGATTACAAAAATGATTCAGTTTGCACATCACAACCAATCGCTGAAGTGTAGCAGATTCGACGTTTGATGCCTGCTTGAATAGTCTAGTAATAAAAATATACAGGAATGTAAGTTATAACTATCTCTCTCTTACGGCACTATGAATATATTCCTAAACCAATAAATTACATTATTCACTTTAATGAAAATTACGGGTAATAAACTAGTGATTTCCCGTCTCCTTAAAAATAAATTAACAATACGTACTAAAATGGCATCTACATTGTACAACAAAATTATAATCTACGTATAGAAATTATTTTCCACAAGTTCATTCAGTTCATAAATAGGAATGAGCTTAGCGTAGGGGTTGTTTGTAAAAAGCAACTTTATTCGACTACACTCTTATAACTGCAAGAAATTCATAAGTGCCTTGCCCAAACCATGAAATTTGTACCATATTTAAAAAAAAAATTAAATCATTATCTTAATAAGTTAATAAAAGTGTATAAATAAATACTACTTTATAATTACTAAGTTAACCGAAAAAAACTCTAAAGCCAAGAGTGTGTTTATGCTAAAATATGAGAAAATATCACCTTTTTCAAATTGATATTCAATGAATGTGAAAAGAAACCGAGTATTTCTATATACCAAATAAGTAGAACAATTAATTCAGCTATTAATTTACACAAAACCTTGTAGCCATAAACCTAAAGAAACGATTACATCTATAAGATTTCTTACAACTTTGGTAATTAAATTATTATTATACCTAAACTTACAGACCAATTAGGTGGCCCAAATGTAATATTTTATACAAGGTGTTCCTTTTGATTTCCCATAACTCTAGGGTATTAATGGGACCTTGTAATAGAATCAAATAACATGTGAATATTTTTAATTTTTTTTTGTTTTTATTTTTCATACAAAATAATTCAATTAAGTCAAAACATCTGATGTAAAATACCTTTATGCGAAGTATGACAACGTGGCATTTTCTATTATTCACAGTTACAGTTCGCATCGTTTTGCGTTGTACATTGTATGCAACGTTCCTCAAAGTTTAAAATGTTTTTGTTGTTTATTGTGTGGCTTCAGTGACACGCGTCTATTGAGTGAATGTTAAAGAGATTTTACAAGGGTGATAAGTTATGAACTCATTATATTAAGATTGAGGACATCTTGGAAAGTATGCACTTTTGAACAACACATTCTTTGGCAAAAAGTTTTATTTTTTAGTAAGGATTTTGTTCCTCAAAGTTATGAGATATCAAAAAGAACACCTTGTATAAGGCCGTATACAGAAAGAAATCTGGAAACTTATAAGTGCTTACCAGCGCTTGATAGCGCTGGTGGCCCGCGCAGGAAAACATATGAACGCGCGCCGATAAGCACTGAACGGTGCCGACAAGCTTCAACACGCGCTGGTCAGCGCGCTGGGAAATCATCGTCCGATGAGTCCGACATTTTGCTTGGTCTGCCTCAACCTGCTTTCTTTGTGTAGAACGAACCAGCGCTGACAACCGCCGGTAAGCGCTTATAAGTTTCCAGGTTTCTTTCTGTATACGGCCTTACCTTTTATTGAAAGATAACACAGCGGTACAAGGAGGTATTCTAGTATTCAGACCCGAGCAAGTTAAGAAAGCTCTCACATTGTACCACTCAAGCGCGGGCGCAGACTGTAATTGGGGGGTCACAACCGAAATATGTAAAATATGACTAGTAAATTGGACTTAGCACAATTTTCAAGTTCATTGCTCAAAATTGACTTAATAGGTTTTTAACGATCGTTTATCTTTTATACTTTCGTTTTCCGCTTCGTGATGGTATTTGATGTCTAACATCCATTGAAGGATTAAGGAGTCTGAGAATTATTTTTTCTAGCTTTTACTCTTTTAAGTGGTTCATCTTTCCTTGGATTTTTCAATTCAATTTGGGGGTCATTTCCCCTGTGACCGCGCCTGCTACTACTGAGCCACGGAGGGCGTTTTCATACATTATCTCCTTAATATTACGCCTGAGCTGGTGGAAGCACCAACGCGGTCAGTTCCCGTCCTTTCCCGGTGACTGCGCCGAGCATTCTGCCCATTAGGCTTCGAACTTGCGACTCTTGAGGTTCTTCAAGAGGTTTTTCTTTCGCTGTAATTAGAATATTAGAGGTTTTAGTTGATAAATTAAGTTTGAAAATATTTGTAGGGTTAATACTGGCCACCTCTTAGGAATACATTTATATTAAAATCGAGGCGTTATTTTTTACTAAATAAATAAAACAAATTATAGTGTAGAAAATATCCACTGTGCATTATAACACTTTAAAATACAAGACAGTGGCAGTGCAGTATAGTAACGATAGTCGGTACAGCAGTATAGTATCTACCTTGCCAAAACAATAAAATAAGAAAAAAAAATGTTCCGTGTCTGGGTGTTTATTTATTTATGTATTTATAGTCTAGGTTCCCTCCTAGTTCGCTACATGGTATCGCATAACACAAGCTATGCTTACTTTGGGGCCATGTAGTTGGTGTGATTGTCTGGGGTTTTTTTTTTTTATAAATACATTGCCCGCGTAGAATCGGTTTAGAATACCCTACTCTGTATAAGCTTATTGTAAAAGGCGACTAATCCGAGTGCCAATTGTCTAGCGACCACTTTTCATATGAAATCTGCCGCCAAATGTGCTGCTCCGGCGGTGGTTTGATGCGGCAATAATCTATGAAGAGACAGTTCTTTCCTAAGCCAGTTTGTTTTCATCTCATCATCTTCATTTACCATCAGGTGAGATTAAGTTCAAACGCGGGCTTAAAAAAACATGAAATCTAAAATTAATAGTAGATTAGTAGCCAAGGGCTGTAAGGCATCAATTGCAGCCCGAGATATTTAGACGCACGAACGCAGCGAGGGAGCCTGTAGTTCGAGGTTACAATTGATGCTTACACCCGAGCTAACTATTCTGCTTTACATCTCGATTGTGAGGTAAGTAGAAAAAAACCGGCATTACAAGAATAAAACATTGTATTTGTTGAAATTTATAGTGAAATGAGAACAATTTTCAATTTTTTTTTTTTTCAAGATCGATATTGAGCTTCGCCGTTTGATATTTAAAATTGATGACTATTATACTCACACCAAGGCAAGGCTGAATAGCAAAGCGAACTCTTTGGTTATTGGGCTGAATGCATGTTATCAATTGCCAGTATGATGGTTAGATGTACGCGAACTTTTTGAAAGAAAGAAGTGTTTTTTTTAATTACTTACCGCTCTAGGGCTTTTCTAGCTAGATTATTACCCTAGAGCGCTAATGAGTCACCTTAAAGCCCCATTTGCAGATAATAAGAACCTAATTACCGAACATGAGAGATGTGATAGTAGATTGTTAAACTAGGGTCGGATGACATCAATTCCCATACGCGGATATAATCCGAGTATGAATTGATGTCATCCACCCGCAGGGAACACTCTACTTTTCATTTCGAATATAAGGAAAGTAAAAAAAAAACATTTTTCTTAAATATTTATTCAAAATTACTGGAAAAGTTCGAACAATTCGTAAAGTTTAAAGTGACATTTTTATTCACATATCAATCGGTGATATATTTCTATGTAGGTATAGATATCATTTTTTACATAAAACAACCCTATTTATTAAAATAATTATATATAATTAAGAAAAATATATATTTATATTATTTTTAAATGATAGTGACAAAATATAGACAAATATAATTTTTTAAATTACTTCTTTTAACTTGACTTCTAAAATAAAAAAATCTAAATTTTTGACAGCTGGCTTCATAAGAAATGTATTAGTTATATTTTTGAAATCCATTCCGCCCCTTGGTTCGGAATGAATTTGTATGAAACATTCCGACCCGCGCCGCGGGTCGGATGAAGCATTTTCAGACCGATACTTGGATCAAACATAGACTACTTTCCGAGTATGAGAAATGAAACATTTATTATTACAAGGTGAAGTTCCTAAAGAACAAGTGTACCTATACTTACGTAACAAAAAGTCCAGTACGATCCCCGGCAGCGCGGGGTCCCCCGGCGCCGCGCGCTTGGCGAGGCGCAGCACGGGCGCGCGCACGTGCGCGGCGCTGGCCACGAGCTGCGCCGCCGCCGCGCGGGAACCCACCAGCAGCGCGCCCGGCCGCACGCGCGCCGCCCCGCTGATGCGCCACCACGCCGCGCCTGCAGGTCACGACAACATGCGCATTACGCTAAATAATCAACGAGTGCAGAGCATTGAAAAAACCGACTTCACGTCTAAACTTTAGCTGAGTTATCAACGTAAACATTCTCCGGAATCATACATCTTTTTCAAAAGATTGATATTTTCAATGAAGTGACTAACCGAATTCGATGAAATTTATATGGGACCCACTATGAATTATTCTTTATCATATGAAACAAGAATTTTCAAAATCGATTCATTATTTGTCCGAAATATCGTGTAACAAAGGCACAAAAAAAAAGCAGAAGAATTGAGAACATCCTCCTTTTTGGAAGTGGGTTGAAAAATTAAAATAAATAAATAGACGTTACTTGTGTTAAGTCATGTGTCAGCTAGGTAAGACAAGAAAACGAATTGAAAATCATGCCTTATTCGCTTGTTTATAGAAATGAAACTAAAAAAGTTATACATGTTATTATTTCAATCATATTACATATCTGTACCACACTCTCTTCACCTCACTCATTCTCGCGAGAACTGTAGCGAGAACTTCTTTGGGTCCGTGCGGGAATCGAACCCGCAACCACTGGCGTCTGAGGCAGACAGGTTTACCCCATCGCCAAAATGGTCGTCAATAAATATTCAAATCAAACATGTAATAAATTATTTTTATCCTCCCGGACCATTTTCAATGTAAAAATATAAACACAAGTTTTTGTTTTTATATTGAATTAAAAACTATTACTAGTTACTTTAAAACTTTCTCTCTCTAAGGGAGTTACGCGGGTGAAACCGCAGGCAAAAGCTGTCTGTCAATGCATTCAGTCATTCGACTAATCCATTCGAATACTATCTTTCTAGGTCAGTCGGCCATATTGAAATCAACCATCATTAGTAATTACTAATATTAGTAGTATCATTCGACTTAGAACGTTAGTATAAAACTAATGCTCAAGTCGAAAATTCGAGTTACTATTAGTAGTTTATTCGAATGACATGATCATTCGCAGTCACACATCGCTGAGATATACTCTGTCACACAACCGCTCAAATCGGCGGCTCAATCGGTAATGACAAACATACGAGTGTGGGCGGAGTCGATACAAGTTCTCGCGCTCCTTTGTCTCGCGCAAAAATCCGACAAAAAGTGGAGAAACACGCAATAACGCGAGAAGAATACGAGAATCGGCTCCACATTTTCGACTCTCGCATTCTCGCGAGAGTGTGGAACAAGCTTAAGTTTTATATCAAGGAATATTACGCATATCTTTGTGCATTCACCTTTAACAATAATGAGGCATCATTAAAATCACAGAAATAAGAATTAAACGATCTGAATTACGACGACGACGCTCGGCCGTCATCCGTAAAACAGAAAAGAAATTAGTTCGTATAAACCAAAGGTTTTCAACTCCTGAAGTTTCCAAGTGCACGCGGTATCCTGAAACGAACACTATAAGCATAAACTACATAAAAAAATAATGATAGGTAGTCTTGTCAACAGGAACCTTTAAAATGATGTTTTGAAAGAGTATTAATAATTGAAAAATGACGGCTGTGAGGCGTCTCCCGCACCACACAAAAGAAATGCAAGACGCCCCTCAACCGTCATCCGCAACGAATCGGTTAAATCATGAACAAGACCTACCTCTGACATAGTTCAGAGCGCCACTCCAATCGCAAGCTCGACTGCTGGCCCATTTACTGCTGGACTGGGTCTCACTTGACGAGTCCGTCGCTAGCCACCGTTCCGGTATGAAGGGCCACTGCAAAAAAATATAGGGTTATTTTAAACACCTGCTTTATTGAAGTATGACCAAATTGAAGGAACTGCTTATAAATATACAGGACTAAGGAAGCAATAAGAAAGAAGACAAAGCTATACTAATATATAAAGCTGAAGAGTTTTTTTTTGTTTCTTTGTTTGTTTGTTTGAACGCGCTAATCTTAGAAACTACAAGTGGGATTTGAAAAATTCTTTTTGCATTTGATAGCCCAACTATTTGATATTTATGAAGTAAGAGACAACATTAATTATTTTCGCAGTAGTAAGGGCTATTTTATGCAAAAATCAAGTTATGTAAGTAGACTTAGGGTTTTACCAATTTTTTTCGCCTTTGATATAAAATGTAAAATATACGAATAAATTATAAGTGATAAATCTTGTCACAAAGTGTTTAATTTAAATGAAAAGGTGCCGACAAAAATAGTCTATTGTTTCTTCAATTCTATTGGCTGTTAGAGAATTTCGTATTTTTGTAATATGTAAATCACAGAATACTTTGACCTTTTGACTCGCTGGTGGCACAACAGTGAGAGCTGAAAATTAGTTTTTTGTACCCACTTTTTCCGTTCCTTGGGTATTTTGACGAATAACTTCATATCATATCAGATAACGCATACCTACGTATAAATCCTGATGACCCGTTTGAACTTTAATTTCACTTCATATCTTTATTGTTTATATTTATTGAAATACGTATTGACATTATTTACAAAATAATTGACATATTTACCGATAAAGGTGCAGTATTCAGTTAAAGTTCAGTTTGGGTATGGAATTGTTTAGTTTAGCATCCTTCGATGACATTAATACGTAAATGATTTCGTCATATGGCAAATATACTAATCTACTTTATATATAAAGCTGAAGAGTTTGTTTTTTTGTTTGAACGCGCTAATCTCAGAAACTACAAGTGGGATTTGAAAAATTCGTTTTGCATTTGAGAGCCCGACTCTTGAGGAAGGTTATTTTTATCCCGAAATTCCCACGGGATCAAAAGTTACGCGGGTAAAACCGCGCGCGGTGTCTAGTAAGTGTAATAAAGCTGAAGCTGAGTTTGTTTGTTTGAACAACAGTATGAACTCGATTTAGATTTTTTATATACGTTTTATCAAGAAATTCTTAGACGATTAAAAGCAGTTCTAAAGTAGCTAGAAGTAAAAAGAAAAATTGGCATTAAAAAAACTATGATCGACCTTACGTTATAAAAAATAAGTATAGCCCGCGTAGGTTGGGCTTAGAATAGCCATAGCCTTATCTAAGCATATCGGAAAAGGTGATTAATCCTAGTAGCCCCCGCTTGGTGGTAGGAACCATACATGTTCCACCTGGCTAGCAACCAACCTTCTTATAAAATCAGCGGCCAAATACCACCGGCCACATTCTATGAGGAGCCAGGTTCTTCCTATGCTCATATGCTGTCATCTTTGAACTAATCTTTGCTTACCACCAGGTCAGATTGAGTTCAAAAGCAGGTTTAGTCACCGATAAAAACAGACATAAATGCATTTACTCTTACTATACTCAATCATTTAATACTAATAAAAATAAATAAACATAGAATGTCAGCCTATCGCCCACAAAAACGCCTTTAAAACCTCTGTCCCTTAACTGACTTTAACAGTATACCCGGGAAGAGATGCAGCTGGTACATGCTGAATTCTTGCCGGGTATACTGTAAAAGATAGGCTGACCTGTCACTACAATAGTCTGTCTCCATCTTTATTATACCTCCAAATTTGTCAAATGTGACATCAGATGGTCTTATAACCTCTGGTGTTTTGCCTACCCCATAAGGGATACAGGCGTGACGTTATGTGTGTAAAAATAAATAAAAAATCCCTAGACAATCACACTAACTACATGGCCCCAAAGTAAGCATAGCGTGTGTTATGGGGGTACCATGTAGCGAAATAGGGGGGAACTTAGAATATAAATACATAAATAGATAAGCACCCAGACACCCAGAAATAACCCAGTCCTTTTTACCACCGGACTACCAGACGCAGACAGATTTACCAAGAAGTCGAACAAAACGCTCCGATAGTTCCTTTTTGGTACGGATTGCCAAGGTGTGGAACAATCTGCCTGCGTCTGTTTTTCCTTCCTGTACTTCAGTCCTGGAACTTTTAAGTGTCGAGTGAATAGGTTTCTCGTGGATGGACGTGTAACACCATAGTCTTCATGCGCACTTTCCAACATGTGGCATGGAAGACAAACGTCCTATCCTTAAAATATAGGTATATAAAAAAAACACGGAACTTTTTCTTGATCTGTGCGGGAATCGAAGCCGCAACGTAATTCGAATAATACTTACTGTATATTGCTAAATAGATTTAAGAAGGTAGAGCAGGAAAGAATATCAAAACATTTTAGAGTAGGTAAATTACGAATGAACGTTATACCTGGATGAAATGTAAAGCACCTTCACAGAACTCAGTCGGTGGGTGTTGCCAGTAAAAGTTGGGGTGAGCCGCGCCAATCACCACGAATTTGCTGATCAGTTCTTCTTCGCAATGCACCAGGTACCTGAAAAGTAATATTTCCGTTTGTTAAAAAGAATACAAAATATACTGTGAGGTTTTCAAGTATAGGTAACCTTATGCCGTCGCCAGACTTAGCTTCACAGGTTTGAACACATGTTTGATTGCTAAGTGTGGCACGGGACTTTGGATATGCGTTCGAAGTTTGAACAAAGATTTGCAATTTGCCATGCGGTGTCGGTCTTTTTCGACACATTAAAGCGTTCAAAGTTGAATGTATTAAAAAAAAGTGTTTGTGAAGCAAGTCTGGCAGGTTACGTTAATATGTTTTCAAATGCTTAAATATGGAAATGTTATACTGAGGTTAAGTTGGTAATATTTATTTTTTTGACATATCCGGTTATCTGTCTGCCGTTCCCTTTCTCTGCTATCAGATAACCAGACAGCTCTGCTTGTTAACTTAATAAATTTAATACTGCAAACTCGTTTTCTTCTTTTCAAGTCGTCAAAGATATGTGAAAATCTTTGAAGCTTTGTCTGGCGCCCGGGTTAGAAACTGAATGTTACGTTTGACTGACGACATCTTATGTCGATGTCGTAGAGTTCTCGTCAATTAGTTAGGTATACTTACGAGTACCTATAGGCCTATTAATTTTATTCACGGAAGACAGAAAACCCAATTATAATGCACATTAATTGATACTCAAGGGTAAGTTTAAAAAAGGATACCTATTGAGTAGTTCCATTTGACTTTTAACTATATTTATTCAAACTTTTACTTATTTATTTATTTATTTATACTTTATTGCACACAATTACAAAAGGGGAAAAAATACTTACTTGCTAACAAACACTTGAACTGTATATACTTATTTGACTTTATAGTTTAGGGAATTAAAATAAAAAGATAGGAAGCAGCCCACTGGGTAGGTACTGTAATTAATTAAAGTCATGCAGAAAAAAGTTTTTTTAAAGTACTAATGATCATAAAATGTACAAGCAAAAAGTAAATGTTATTCGTGATAGTGTCTTAATTAAACCAGACACACCTCACTTAGTATTTTGTGATTTAAAAATTAACTGAAATTAACATAATTCCAAGTATAAAGATACGGTATATAAATGTTTAGGTAGCAAAGTGTTTAAACTTACGATTATTTAGGTATCATTAGACAGATAACCTAATTATTTTAATTTAAGATAAAAACGTTACGCTAGACACATGTCAGACAAGAATGTATACAAACTGCGTCGACTCAGAAACTTTTCTATGCGTCGAATTATTTTTAATTTAATTTATATTATTAGATACTTACGGAATTAAATATAATAGACGAATAATTTTGCTTGGTTCGACTAGAAGCTCCTGTTTACTTAGGAGTTTATTGAAAAAATCCCCTCATTGTTAGTCTCGGAAAATATAGCTTTCTAATTGTGAAAGATGTTTTATAGTTAATTGATTTAGTATTTTTTGAATTTATTCAATATTGTCTTAAATGGAAATCTTTCTAACCAGATTTCACTGGAGTCATTCGTGACAAGCGGCGTTTGTGAAGAAATCGAAACGTCGAGTTAGAATGTAAAAATATACCTAAAATATCTAAATACAATTAATAAATCGTGAAACCTTAAGTACCTATGTAATTTTTTTTATAATACTGGTAAATTTGTAGACATAAATAAAATATACAGGGGTACAACTGTTTTCATTACGCAATAGTCGACGGGGGTTACGGCGTCAAACGTTCAGGGTTCGTTTTCCACTTCTCCAGTTTGAGATCCGCGCTTTCGTGAACTGCGGGGCTAACGAGTAACGACCATCGATAAAGTGTTATTTCGATGTTTTATCATCTATCGACCTTTGCTAACATGGTTGCAAAAACAGTCCGTGGATTTCTGTCGAATAGAATTGAGATGTCGACTCACACATAACATTCTAATATAAGCCTTAACTGGTAGAACTTACGGGCAACTCTTGCCTACGTCAGTGAAGGCCAAAGTATTCTTGGTATGAATTTATAGCTTTAAGTTCAACTAGTCAAGGTTTGTATTAAATTGTTGAATTTTCGATGTACTATGGCGCGTGATCTTGCCACGAATGTTATGGAACTTTTTACCATGTCGATCTTGTTTCATTATCTATGCGACACATGACAGGACTACCTACTGGCTAGTGTTTGGGACTTAAATAGCATAGGTACTAAAGTAATAGCACTATTTCCACCATATTTTCTCCATAACACAAGCTATAGATGTACTTTAAACCCAGTAACATGCTGAGTGATTAATATTATCTATTAAATAGTCAAATCTACTCAATCACTAAATATATGTTGTAATGTAACATGTTAGATTAAAATAAACATACAGTGCATGTTATGTCCAAAACCGTTTATGGTAATCAAGATACAAAGGTCAACAGTATAGATGTACCAGTTTATATAACAACTAACTAGTAAATAATACCTTAGTTCCGCTTAGTTAATGAGGTTATAAAAATGATCCTTATGGTCTCAACAACAAGGTGTAGTTTAGAATGGATAACAGTTATTTTGCAATAGATAATCTTATGATCAAGTTGTTTTTTAAAAGACATTTTATGTTCATCATCATCATCATCCACAGCCTGTAGACGTCCACTGCTGGACATAGGCCTCCCCCAAGGTCTTCCACGTCGCTCGGTCCCGCGCCGCCATAATTTGGGGGGGAAATGCCGTAATCGCCACGCTTGGCAGGCGGGTTGGCGATTGCAGTGTGATGTTAATATACACAAAAGGACGCTGCTGCCCGTCCTCTGGTTTGTCCCTTAGTCGACTCTTGCGACACCCACGGGAAGCCATACGCCTAGGCCACATTTTATGTTATATTTATAATAATATGAGTCAGAGTAATTTAAATTAAGGTTCATAGTACCTACAGTTTACAATATGATGATAAAACAAAGTAAGCTGTCAATCAAAAATTAATAAAAACAAAAGTATCTTTATCATTCTATTAACATTCTTAATTTTTTAGCTTAATACTAAGTACTACTTACTAATATTTCTTTAAATTAGAGTAAATTATTGTACCTGACTTAAATAATGTTTACAATCCATTTTATAAATAAATTACTTATAGCAATTAAATGATTCCCTGTTTGCTTCGAAATTAATGTATTACTTAATTCGGTAACCTGGTATGGCTTTAAATTAAATGGGTAATTAAGATAGTCCCACTAAGTAAAGTAAGCCTAAATAAGGCTTACATTATAAGTAAGTAAGCGATTTCTAGCTAGCGATAAGACCGTCAATTGTTATACAATCCTTAAATAATGTTATATAACATAATCCTTTTTGTTTGTATTCACTTTATAATGCTATGCAATAAAGAGTAAATAAATAAATAAGTCTCCATAGACTTTGTGGAACTGATGGCACTGCGGAACTACCAGCCTTGATTCTTTTGCTTTATTGACAATTAGTAAACAGTGTACCTACACAAGTCAAGAAGATTCTCAGAACACCATTGAAACAATACACTTAGTTCACATCTTTGGTAGGCTGTACCAACAGGAACTTGGAAAAATAATACCCAAGGGATAATTTTTTTTAACTAAATAAAAAAATATTAGTAGTATCTTTGTTTCTATCATATCTGACTCATTTCTAAGTTTAACAAAAATATATAACTTACCAAGTAAGCATGCCTCCAATTCCAAATCCTATAACAATTGCTGGATTGCTATTAGAAACTCCGAGGGCTTCTAGCAACATAGTTAACTCTTTCACTGCTTTAGGAGGAGACAGATCATGTCTATTACCAGCTTCACTGCCTCCTGTCCCACGTAAGTCAAGAGTGATTACATGGTGACCAGTTTCCACTAATTTTTTAACTACTTTCAGCCAGTTTGGACCCCAAAGATCTCCAGAATCTGGGGCATCTCCTAAGATAAGAACAAGTGGGCCCGATTTGGGACCTGTTTTAACATAATGGTACTTTGCCCCCTGAAAATGACGAAATTTATAATTTTGCATACTAAGAAAAAAATCCTTTTATATTGATTTCGCAATATAACAAATATTCAATTACCCTCTTATAAGTTGCATGTGGAGATAGTGGTAAGAAAATATTCTAGTTATAGTGTAAACACGATATTTACCAAGACTTTAATGTAACAATGAGTTCCAATAGAAGAGTCCACTGTGAGTTCGACCGAAGACTCTTTTTTCGACACTTTCCTTCGATGTCCTTTCCATAATCTTTTCACAGCAATATTTAAAAATTGCCAGATACCGATAAACACACATTGGAAAAGTAATTCAATTGCTTTCCATCCAGAAACCATTTCTAATACTTTGTTATTTTTCGAACTCATTTTGTAAAATACTGTTTTTGTAGCGGATAATCGTCTAGCAAGTTCAAAGGTGGTTAGAAATGTGAGGATCGTCGTATTCTTATCACTGACTTATCTCAGTGATTGAATATAATTGTTTGGATGTACGTAGCGTGATGTCAAGTATTGAAATCCGTGTCTGTTTGGTTGGTGGGTGACTATTGTTTATAAAAAAATAATCAGCTGAGTGGCTTGAAAGTATGTAAGTGCACACAATAATGTAATGTATGTATGCGTGTGCGCCGGGCGCCGGACGACTCATGTCAGTCAGTGTCAACTTGACGTATTGTTTTCGCCGATGTCAATCAAAACTATTGATTGAGTAGTGTCAAATCAGTTTTAAAAATATATTAATTGTTTGTGGATTTATAAGAAAGAACACATTTTTATCATCCAATAATTGTAGCATACGTGTAAATAACGGTATTTATGACAGGTTTATGGAATAGTAAAACATACAACATATAATCAATAGAAAAATATACATCGTAAGTAGGTAGGTACTTACCATATTAAAAAACAAGCAAGTTAAAAACAACAAAAATATTTCGCATAGTTTGCAAGGAAGTGTAAGTATGGAATAAAGTACCTAACCGTTAAATAACCTTACCAAGCGCATGCAGAAATATCAAGTCACATCGTTAGATACTTACCTACCTAAACTTATAAGTCTTGAGCATTATTTAAATTTGTTAAAAGGAACGTGTTAATCAAAACAAGATCCAACAGAAGAAACCAGACGCGGATCCAGGTTTCAAAAAAGGTAATCACACACAGCCACACAAAAATTAATCAACTGCGAGTCGGAGTTTCTACTTATGAAAGCATAAGATGAATATAAGCACTTAGTGCATACGTGCACAAAGAAGTTGAAAACAAAATGCCATGCCTGAACAAGCAGACCTTCATAATATGGTACATACCTAATCGAATAGACCATAGTCTTTTCAATGGATCTGGAGGGGTTAGTAGAAGCTTAACTATATTTAGAAGTTTTATTTACAACTAGCTGTTGCCCGCGGCTCCGCTCGCAGTTTTAAAATGTTTACGATCATTACATAAACTTATGTAAGTATTTAATAATGGTATGCCCGAGTTCAAGTATTTTAATAATTCGTAACATTTACGTACACAGTCTTGATAATGACGGGTAGGTAAGAATATTGTGGTTTAGTTTCGACCGACGTTATTTTTAAACAAAGCTGATGATGAAAGAGATGATAATGAGCTTTAACCGTTACCGCCTTCACCACGTGGAGGTACTCTCAGCTTATGTTACTATGATTTTAGAAATGTTATTTTTGGAAATACTTTATATTCATTATAATTAAGTTTCACTGTCATCCGATCAGTGATTTCTGTTTGTAGCGTGTACAAAAAGACTTTTTTTATTTCTTACACTCAGGAGTATTTTTGTTTGGGAAACTATTAAATATACGGACACTTCTTTTTTACTATTTTGTTGTGATTGGGAGTGTGCACGATGAAAGCCACGGACGGAAAATGTAAATTTTTGATTTGTTGATATTTTCATTTAATAGGTAATTTAAATTTAATAAAAAGTTATTCGGAATTACAAAAAAAATTTTATTAACTCATACTATGTATTATGTATGTAGGTATTTCATTTACCAAATATTGAGGACTGTAATAAACTAATGCACAAACATACATGCAAACTAAGTATTATCACCACAGTCAACACTGTTGAATAAATTATAAGGAACTTAAAATTCGATTAACTCTCAATATTTGCATAATTCTTTCCACGTGCGTTCCTACTCGAGCTATCTCGTAAGTTTATTGGGTTTCATAATAATCACTTATTGAGAATTGGCATATTTTCCATAAAAATTAAGGTGAGAATAGGTAAATTTGAATGAAATAGATTTGACAGTCCCCATCCCCACCCTCACCACACCGCCAACTTTGCACATAGTGAAGGATTTAATTACAAACAAACATACAAACAGACCAAATTTTTTTATCAGAAGAGAGAATATTAAATGTTCAGACACGTTTTTATTACTCTTTTAATATAATGTAAAGATGGAATAAGGGATACTGCCATTGGCATTTGCCTTGCCATCTATCGTTAGGATTAATACTAATAAATTTATTCGATTGCTTTCTGTTTCAACAACTCAATAAGGTATCATATACTTTCACCATAACGAAACCATATCGAGTTTTAATGAGGAATATCGCCATCTATCGGTGAGAAGAAACACTAAATCACTATGTTGATTTCAACAAATTAATTATTAATCACTAATTTTCCAAAATCTTGATTTTTATATGTCAGCCACAGATGTCAGCAGAATAGAACAACAAACAGACAGACACAAAAAGACATTTTTTCTTTCAAATTCTTACTTTTTTTATCATTTCTTAATAACCTTACATATTCTTTTTGTAAAAATATTTCATGTTCACACTTTGTTGTTTACTGTTTTATATTATACCTATACACATGTATGTAAAGATAGATGTATGGTAAAGATTGATACAAAATAAAAAAAAATATAATAAAAAAAAATTACGCGAGCAGGATCGATCCCACGACCTTAGACTCATGGTCGGTCTACGCGCAACTGAGCTATGAGTACTTCTGATCTGTATGCCGAACATCACCACCATATTCTAGTAAGTTTTAGGCATAACTTTTAAAAATCTATTACAATTTTTTTAGATCCTAGATTTTTTTATTTCTGCAGAATCTGCTCATCATCCTGGACAACTTTTGTTAAGGCATCATATCTATATTTCTTACGGTTTTGATGATCCCTTAAGGGTTCTGCATCAGGTGTTCCAGTAATCGAAATAAAATATACCCTATATGTTGCCCCGGCTTCACAGCTATATATCAAAAAAAGTTTCATTCAAATCCGTCCAGCGGTTCCAGAGATTAGCGTGTGCAAACAGACAAACTTACAAACAAACAGACAATTTTTTTTTTTCAGATTCTTACTCTTTTTTCATTTCTTTATAACCCTAGATATTTTTTTTTGTAAAAATATTAAATGTACAGACACGTTTTTTTTACTGTTTTATTATATGTATTGATAGCTGTTGCCCGCGGCTCCGCTCGCAGTTTTAAAATGTTTACGATCATTACATAAACTTATGTAAGTATTTAATAATGGTATGCCCGAGTTCAAGTATTTTAATAATTCGTAACATTTACGTACACAGTCTTGATAATGACGGGTAGGTAAGAATATTGTGGTTTAGTTTCGACCGACGTTATTTTTAAACAAAGCTGATGATGAAAGAGATGATAATGAGCTTTAACCGTTACCGCCTTCACCACGTGGAGGTACTCTCAGCTTATGTTACTATGATTTTAGAAATGTTATTTTTGGAAATACTTTATATTCATTATAATTAAGTTTCACTGTCATCCGATCAGTGATTTCTGTTTGTAGCGTGTACAAAAAGACTTTTTTTATTTCTTACACTCAGGAGTATTTTTGTTTGGGAAACTATTAAATATACGGACACTTCTTTTTTACTATTTTGTTGTGATTGGGAGTGTGCACGATGAAAGCCACGGACGGAAAATGTAAATTTTTGATTTGTTGATATTTTCATTTAATAGGTAATTTAAATTTAATAAAAAGTTATTCGGAATTACAAAAAAAATTTTATTAACTCATACTATGTATTATGTATGTAGGTATTTCATTTACCAAATATTGAGGACTGTAATAAACTAATGCACAAACATACATGCAAACTAAGTATTATCACCACAGTCAACACTGTTGAATAAATTATAAGGAACTTAAAATTCGATTAACTCTCAATATTTGCATAATTCTTTCCACGTGCGTTCCTACTCGAGCTATCTCGTAAGTTTATTGGGTTTCATAATAATCACTTATTGAGAATTGGCATATTTTCCATAAAAATTAAGGTGAGAATAGGTAAATTTGAATGAAATAGATTTGACAGTCCCCATCCCCACCCTCACCACACCGCCAACTTTGCACATAGTGAAGGATTTAATTACAAACAAACATACAAACAGACCAAATTTTTTTATCAGAAGAGAGAATATTAAATGTTCAGACACGTTTTTATTACTCTTTTAATATAATGTAAAGATGGAATAAGGGATACTGCCATTGGCATTTGCCTTGCCATCTATCGTTAGGATTAATACTAATAAATTTATTCGATTGCTTTCTGTTTCAACAACTCAATAAGGTATCATATACTTTCACCATAACGAAACCATATCGAGTTTTAATGAGGAATATCGCCATCTATCGGTGAGAAGAAACACTAAATCACTATGTTGATTTCAACAAATTAATTATTAATCACTAATTTTCCAAAATCTTGATTTTTATATGTCAGCCACAGATGTCAGCAGAATAGAACAACAAACAGACAGACACAAAAAGACATTTTTTCTTTCAAATTCTTACTTTTTTTATCATTTCTTAATAACCTTACATATTCTTTTTGTAAAAATATTTCATGTTCACACTTTGTTGTTTACTGTTTTATATTATACCTATACACATGTATGTAAAGATAGATGTATGGTAAAGATTGATACAAAATAAAAAAAAATATAATAAAAAAAAATTACGCGAGCAGGATCGATCCCACGACCTTAGACTCATGGTCGGTCTACGCGCAACTGAGCTATGAGTACTTCTGATCTGTATGCCGAACATCACCACCATATTCTAGTAAGTTTTAGGCATAACTTTTAAAAATCTATTACAATTTTTTTAGATCCTAGATTTTTTTATTTCTGCAGAATCTGCTCATCATCCTGGACAACTTTTGTTAAGGCATCATATCTATATTTCTTACGGTTTTGATGATCCCTTAAGGGTTCTGCATCAGGTGTTCCAGTAATCGAAATAAAATATACCCTATATGTTGCCCCGGCTTCACAGCTATATATCAAAAAAAGTTTCATTCAAATCCGTCCAGCGGTTCCAGAGATTAGCGTGTGCAAACAGACAAACTTACAAACAAACAGACAATTTTTTTTTTTCAGATTCTTACTCTTTTTTCATTTCTTTATAACCCTAGATATTTTTTTTTGTAAAAATATTAAATGTACAGACACGTTTTTTTTACTGTTTTATTATATGTATTGATGATTGGCCATGTTTCATTATTTTTAATGGAATATAATTAATTGTTTATGGCCTACAAACATTTCTCTGTATCATTTCTATTGAAAAAATATTGTAACATGATGGAACTGTGTTTAAAAGAGATAAATACAAATCCTCTGGTTCAATCATTGATTTATAATTTTTAGGGGTGAATATGCTAATTTTTTCACTTAGTCTTACTTTCGATGACATTCGTTGAGTAATGAGTATAGTCAATTGTACCATTGTCATTTGGAATTCTGTGTTTGCTGCCTATACGATTCCATACGATGAGTTGGCAAAGCTAATAAGCTAATAAGCTTTGCCAATTTATCGTCTGGCTTACTAATTTTGGCAGGAATTTCCACGCATTTGTCATCATTATCGGTAGGTCTTGAATGTTCAAAATTTAATTCGTCAAAAATGACATCTCTGGCAATAGCAAATGCTTTTTTACAATATCGAACAACTTATATCCATTTCTGTCTAAACCGACTAGTATCGATTTGAAAGATTTGTCATTAAATTTTGCAGTAAGTAGTATTTTTATTCTGTACATAAGCAGTTGACCCAAATATTTTTAAATGAATTATTTTAGGTTTATTTCCGTGCCACATTTGATCTGGTGTTTTGTATACCTACAAGCGCTTTAGTGAGTAAAAAATTTATTAAATATGTAGCTGTTAAAACAGCTTCACCCCAAAATGTTTTATCTAGCTTCGCACTTACGAACATGGTTCGAGCCATTTCGGTCAATGTACGGTTCATTCGCTCCGAGACACCATTTTGTTGTGGAGTGTAAATAAGTGCAAATGATACATTAACCCCTTACAAACACAAAACTCCTTAATTTCATTTGACAGATACTCCCCGCCATTGTCAGAATATAGATTAGAAACTTTATGATTAAAGAAATTTTCACTCCTTTTAACAAAATCCTTAAAACATTTTAAGACCTCTGACTTAAAAATCATCAGATAGGTGACTGTATAATGGGTATCTAAAGTCATCAATAAAAGTAACGAAATATTTTTGTCGTCGATGGTAGGCGGCGTTATCGGCCCACATACATCCGAATGTACCTACTCATATATGAATAATGGTCGTTTTTAATTTTTTTTTGATTTTGCAAACGGCAGTCTTGACTGTTTACCCATTATAGGTACATGGTTCACACAAATCGTCAGTAGGATCAACGTCATAAATCCCGGAGTTGTCGTCAACAAAATTTTTAAGCAGTTGAAATTATTCTTCTTCTTTAGGTGCCATCTCCTATCGGAGGTCAGCGATCATCATGGCGATTTTAACTTTATCGACGGCCGCTCTAAACAATGACTGACTGCTCATCCCGAACCATTCACGCAGGTTTTTGAGCCAAGATGTTGAAATTATTGCTTACCCATATTTCCCAAACTTTTATGACTTTTAGTGTGGGACAAATTAAATGAACAGGTAGCAAATTTACATGAAAATTAATTTTACATAAGTTATTACTGCAAATATCCTGTATAATACAATTATTATTTTCATAAATTTGTACACCATTATTATCAAAAATTATAGTCATACCTCGAACACTTTACTGCGAGATTTGTTCTGACGTTGATTCTACCTTTTGCAAACGCCAAAATAGAAGATTCATTTTTAGCAACGCCAATTTTTTTTTCAATGGTGCGCGTAGTTCAGTATATGCAGAAAAATATTTCTTAGAATTAACTATGTATCAGTGGCACCGGAATCTAAAATAAAAGAAATTATATTAGAATTATTTGCTTTTTAAAAGACTCACAATTAGATAACATAAAAGCGATACCGCCCTCTTGATTCTCTGGTTGTACAGCGTTGACACTGTTGTTCAAACTGCATTTTTGTTATTGCAGCTTTTTGGAATATCGGCAATCTTTCTTCAAATGATTTCTACGATCGCAAAAATCACAAAGAAGTTTTGTAAACATATACGATGAATTTTCAGGAATAACCTTTTTGTTCAGCTGTGTATAATGGCTTTTTCTTTTCTTGATAAGGTCTTCTTGGGGGTAGAAATTTCTTTGTAGCGGTATATAGTAGGTACTTTGAATTGGGTTGTTGTTTCGGCCTGATAAATTGAAGATAATCAACGAATGCAGAGCATTAAAAAACCGACTTCACGTCGAAACTATGGCAGTATAAGGTCGTCAATGTAAATATTATTCGTACCCATACACATATTTTCAAAATTTTAATTTTTTTACGATTTACTTACTCCATCGATGTCGATGAAATGTATATGGGACCACTGATAAAGTATCCTTTATCACATGAAAGAAGAATATTCAAAATAGATTCATAATTGTCCAAAAATATCGTGTAACAAAGACACACGAATTGCGAATTTTGGAAGTCGGTTGAAAATGATAAATAACTAAATAACTAATAACTTTTAGATTAAAGTTTGGGTTTGGTACTAAACTGATTTGGGCATTTGGAATGATGACGTCTATCGTTAAATTAATACTTTGCTTCAGCACAACCTGCTGTTGGATATTGCGTGCCTTTAGGAAAAAAAATTACGCTATTATCTGTATCTACCTACTTCAGAAAGTTGGTTCTCAGATTTTCCTTCAAGATCAAGACGCTGGTCTCTAATAGTATATTATGTAACAAGTGAGCTAAGTTGCTAATTACAGTCGAGGCTGTGATTTGAGCCCGAGCCGCAGGCGAGTGCTTAATAATGAGCCGAGACTGTAATTAGCAACGCTCACGAGTTACATACGACGTTTTTCAACACACTTGTGAGTAAAAGACAGACATACGTGGTCATAAAATAACAAACACACTTGATAACAAAGCTGTGAATTGTGATTGAAAAATGGCGCCGAACCTCGCGCTTGCGCGTAGGTTATTTTTTTCCGCCAAATGTGTCAATGTCTGTAAAGCATATACAGCCTATTTTAAGTGAAAATGTTTAATTTGGAGTGGTAAATGCAAATATTTTAATATTATATAACAAATTATTGTAAATTGTGAATAATTTGTTTGATATACAAATTTGTTTTACTAATATAAGGTGTAAACATTTAAAAATGTACATGGATTTGAAGTGATAGATAGATAGATAGATAGATAGATAAAAGCTTTATTGATACCACAAAATTCACAGACACATAACACTAATGTACTTAATATATATCATTCTATGTCTTACAAACTAGAATAACACATTAAAAAAAAAAGGACAGGTTAGTGTGATGTGTATGTGTACTGTAGCAGCGCAATAGGAGGCAGCTCAGCGTTGGCATTTGCTCGGAAGAGCAAAAACGCTGATTTTCAGCTGCATCCTGAAGGGAGCAGCATACCGTTAAAATATCATAATATTCAGTTAGACGAGAAAAAAAAAAAAAATTACAATAAATTATATAGGTCAAACACATTAAATTTAATAAATAATACTATTTGAATGAACATAAATATTAAATAAGAAGAGATTAATTTAAACTTTATAATATACAACGACAATAACAATATAAAATGATTAAGTGAATGTCAGAATTATAAAATTGTATAAATACCCATGTCCAGTAGAATGAAATAAATTAAAAATAATTAGTATAATAATAATTACTATAAATATATTTTCTTTATAATGTTTCCGCTATCCTACGTAAGTGTTTTCTGAATATTTAAATAATAAGATTTAATTTTAGCTTTAAAAATATTTTTGGAGTTAGACATTCTAATTGGCGGAGGAATATCATTCCAACACTTAGTCGCGTTGTAGCGGAAACTACCCGTGAATGCCGCAGTCCGGTGATGTTGCATGCTTAGCGGCGGTCTTGCCGATCTTGGGTCACGCTTATATATGTTACGGAATTCAGGAAACTTTAGTTTTGAGTATAAATATTCGGGATTTTTAAAATTAATCAAGTCATACATTAAAGAAGAAAGATGAAGTTGTCTGCGAAATTTCATGTTGAGAATTGAAGCCCTATTCAAAAAAGGTGTAATACGGCTTCTTGGAGGAACATCATAGCATCAAGTGGTATAAAATCTCTTTGTTGTTTCTGAAAATATTTAATGTATAACCCGGATCAATAAAATATGCTCTGTTTACTCGCATGTAATTTGCACAAAGGTACAATTTAACTTTGTAGGATTCATTATATTATGCACTAGGGTATAATATATTATGCACGCGTGACTTCTAGCCCAGTTTATAGTTCTAAATTCAATAGAATAACGCTCACTTTACGAGCAAGTGTGTTGAAATAAATATTATACCTAACCAAAATGCACGCTCACAATTTAATAGTTTAATTATAATTTAATAATAAGTAAATAAATATTTATTTATTCATTATTATTTATTTTAACTAATGATGGGTCTCCTGATCCTGATGATTCTGGATGAGGAGGAGGTAAAGGCCAATCTAAACTGAACTGATTGGTTAAACCTAAAGCCGGCTATAAAATACCTCAATAGTTAGGCTATCAAAAGGGAAATATTTCCTTTTTACGGGCTGGTAGTTTTAGAAGTTGGTCCATTCAAACAAACGAAAAATAGATTATTAAGGAGCAGAAAGTACCTATTTCCTGAAGTTTTATTATTTAGGCATTGATCTGTATTATCATGAGCGTGTCATGGCAAATCGTAGTTATAGTTGTAAACATGAAACGTTTAAGAATTAGATGCTAACAATTACTGCCTTATTTTTATAAATATGATAAGCAATTTAGAAATCATGCGGGAACGGATAATACGGGCTGAAATAATAATAAAACTTTGCTATTGTATCGTACGAGTAATCGGGCAAAGGTTTTTGATATAATTAGTTGACATAAAGACTATTAATTATTTTCGAGATATTTATTTATAAAGATTCTTACTGATATACATGCAAAAATAGTTTCGTCTGTCTGTTTCGCTTTCACGTCTAGCTACAAAACCGATTTTTTAATTAACTTAATAAACTAGAGCTTGCAAAAGGTTAACTTTTATAGAAAAAAAGGCCTAAAGGGGATAGCGTGAAATAACACTCACTATACTTTTTATCTAAATAGGTAGATATCCCCACAAAGTCAGAACTTATGCGAGTGAAGCCGCGGGTAATAGCTAGATATATAGAACACATATCAAACAATACAAAACTATCCTCAAGACTATAACCTAAAACAACACACAAATACAAATCAATAAACCGTCGATTAAATCTTAAGAAGTTCTTTCAAGAGTTTCAAGCCCACTACAAACTAGATCAAACAAATCAATAATCGTGAATAAATCTTTCATCGTCAATCGACGCACGCGCTGATTTAAATCATAAATCAATATGGCGGTCATTAGGCGGAGTGAGTCAGCATGAGGTGTTTGTCCTCAGACACTATTGAGCTGAGTGCCTCTGTCTGGGTATGCCTTAATTTGTTTTTAAATAACCTTTCAAACTGTTATGTAGGCATCTCATGATTGCTCTAGCAAAACAAGAAAACGTCTTGTTTTTATTGGAGCATATCTGATATTATATTATTTTTTGTTTGTTGCCATATTAAAAAAAGTTAGAGTGTAGGTGTAAATACTTACCAAAAAATATAGTAGATTAAAATTAGAGTAGATTGGTATAAGAACATTGGATATAGTAGAGTAAATTTTAATTTTATAATGTGTTTGGGTTAATGGTCTTTGTGGCATAATGACTAGAGTCTTCGTAATATCCTAGGTTCGAAGTCTAGCCTGGCTTGGGAACCCACTTTTTAAACCGTCTAGTTTAAGTGTTTCCTTACCCTGACCCGGACTCTCTAGGGACACCGAAACGTAGAGTAAGCAGGGTTTCAGTTAACACGCAAAGCATAAATTAACAATTCAGAAAAATCCTGCATACTGTTAAAGTCAATTAAGGGACAGAGGTTTTTTTGGCGTTTTTGTGGGCGACAGGCTGATCCCCTGTCACTGCAATTGTCCCTCTCCATCATTAATATGCCTTCAGATTTGTCAAACTTGACATCAGATGGTTTTACAGCCTTTGGTGTTCTGCCTACCCTAAAAGGGATACAGGCGTGAAGTTACGCACCTATGTAGTTTTACGACTTCAAAACTGCAAGTCAAGGTCTGAACTTCGAGTGAATCGACTACCTCTTGTAGCTACCGCAAACAAACAGTTGACAAGGCTCTACTGCATTTGACGACCACTTTGGCGATGGGGTAAACCTGTCTGCCCCAGACACCAGTGGTTGCGGGTTCGATTCCCGCACGGAACAAGAAAAAAAAATGTTCCGTGTCTGGGTGTTTATCTATTTATGTATTTATATTCTAGGTTCCCCCTAGTTCGCTACATGGTATCCCATAACACAAGATATGCTTACTTTGGGGCCATGTAGTTGGTGTGATTGTCTGGGGATTTTATTTATTTATTTATTGATGTTTTAAAACTACCTCCATTTATTGTACGGCGCAAAAAACAGGTTGACTGTTTTAAGTAGGTAAAAAGTGCGACAATATGTACACTTGGTTATAGAGTCTTAAGTCCAATACGCTTTGATTGTCCCTTCATTCATAAGCATGTGTCCTTATTTTTTTTTACAAGGCAAAAACATATATAAACGCTAAAACTGAAAGTCTTAAGGAACCTTCAAATGTGATAGTTTACTTAAACTAACCCTACCTATTTGAACAGAACACCTTTATAACTTATGAGAAAATAATCTTATAATTTGGGAGAAACCTAGGCAAACCGTGTCTTTGTACTAAACAATCGAAAAAAAGCTCCAGGAAGTTTTATAGTTTTTTAGTTTGAGTACTTATTAAAAAAAAAACTCAAATCCTACAATGACAATAAAATAGCCCACGTTTGTAAACTTCAGGACACACATATAACTCATTTTAGATTTAAAAGCTAGCTCTATTGTTCGCCTCAATAGGTGCCGTTCTACAAAATCAACTTCAGTCTGACTCCAAAGCCATTATCCGATCTCAATAAACGATACAATATGGCCGTTGGGTCCAAATGATACAATGTACCGACGACGTGGCGTCTACATAGCATGGGGTCCTCTGGGACAGATGCGATTGTCATGTAAATCTAGGTGGGGTGGAGTCAGACACCCCGTGGAACGTGCGTTGATTTATAATTATGTCACTCGGTTTGGGCGGGAACGTGACGACAGCAGCATTTGTTTTTTTTTTCGTTTTGTGACCGTGGAGTTCTTATGCGAATTTTCATATATTTTTTTTCATTTTTAGGGTTATGTTTTGTGGGGCTGGTTTGTGATGTTAATCTTTAAGAATATTTAATTTACAAGGAAATGAAATAAAAGTAAACACTTCCTCAGCAGCCAACGTGAAAGTCAGGTTCTGTAAAGACACCGAAACCTTAGGTTAAAATATAAAATACAGAAAATTGAAATAAAAAACTTTGCGCAATAAAATAAAAACGCCTTATTCATGAAGATAGCAACGTGTAGGTACACAATTAGACATTGGAATGTGAACTTTATTATAAATAATTGCGACCCAAGCACATTTAAAGGCATCATATCTCAACAAACATCATTGGAATCCAAAAAACTACCCACACCCGTATCAAATTATTAAATTTCCACACCACATAGATTTACGTTATCAATAGCTCGAACCCGCATCATAAAAGGACTTCCTTATAAAATAAACGCCTAAAATTTCAAAACGAAATTGAGATTTTTATCAAATTATCCGATATAATGCGTCAGGTAGAGTTTGGCGTTAGGTTACTAATAATCTTTTTGTAATATGAGTATTGCCAGTTGCTTGTATGGACGCAGATTTAAAATTGATATGGAGTCATTGAGAGATAATGCTGTATAAAGGGCGTTTTGTCAGGAGCAGTATTTTTTTTAAGGTCACTATTATGTCTACCTTCTTTTGGCCACTACGGTTTAAATAATTCCGCAATACTGTATCTTTGGATATCCTAGTTATATGGTAGGATATCGTAGGAAGTCAAATAGGTATCAGTTGATCTGTTGATGAGATTTTCGAATATTGATATTCGGGGTTTTTTACATAGGAAGGTAAGTAAGTCGAACTGGCCTAGAAGGTCCTGGGTTTATACTTGACTCTTTATGAATTTTGTGATGAGCCAACTGCAGGGCTAAATATGAGTGTTTCCTATAGATTAAGAGTTTAGCTCGTATACCACTAGGCTAGGCTGTTGTTTGGTGGATGGCAGAATTTTCAGGTCGCCAAAACGATTTCTGACATACCCTAACGACTACTGTACGCAGGACCCGGAACCACTTTCCTAATGTGCCCTCCGAAGCACGGCGGTCACCCATCCTTGAATCGACAGCGCCAAATGTTGCTTAACCTGCGATATCGAATAGTATCTACCTATACACGGGAGTCACTGCGCCAGTTCCATTACGTATGTGTGTATAGATTAAAACTAAATTAAAACTTTTGTGCAATGAGCCTTATCCTATACTTACCACTTTTATGAAATGCTTGCCTAACTAAATCTGATTCTTTTTTGTGACCGTAAAAGTTTGTGGAGGTGTTAAGATGTTTAGTGATTCATCATCATCACAACTCTTTGTAATGAGCCCACTGCAGGGCATGAGTCTCACCCCTGGGTGACGAGGAGGTATAGGCCATAATTAACCAAGCTGACCCAGTGCTGGGTGGTGGATATCAGAATTTTCAGTGCGCCAAAGTGGCTTCTGACGAACCCTAACGACTACTGCATACAAGTATACAGCACCCGGGACCGACTGCTTAACTTGCCCTCCGAAGCATGGTCCTCGTGAGAAATGAATGGTCGGCGGTCACCCATCCAACCACCGACCGCACCAAACGTTGCTTAATCTGAGATATCGTATGATACACACAGTAACCATGGCGCCAACTTCGAGTCGAGTGATTTAACACGCTAAAACGATAGATAAGATTGGACTGGTATTTATGCGTACATGGGTAATAATTAGTCTAGAGTATTAAACACAGATAATATATTTTAATCTAATATTTCATGCCGTTTAAACGATACAATTCATTCCCTAAAATCTAACTACAAAACACAGACTGCATATCACGCTACAATCCATTCCCTAAAATCTAACTACAAAACACAGACTGCATATCACGCTACAAAACTTTAGTCCGAACACAGACTATATAATCCTCAGCACTAGATCCACAGACAATAATTTGGCAACATTTTGACTGACATTAAATAAGGGTGTAGTTGCCAAGCTGAACTCAATTACTAAGTTTCATGTTACACTGGCCGGGTAAATCGAGTTTCAGATAATGGGCCTGCAATGACAAGACGTTCCAATTTAATTCCCTTGCCTTTCTATTACATTGTTCTTCTTGAAGTTAGGATTTTTAGTAGTTATGTTTGTCTCGTTTTTTATTTTGTGAAGAATCAGGTATAGGTATTAAATTGAAATAAAGGCTAGAAACAAACTAATACAAATAGTACATGATGATGGTTAGTTATCATTGGTTATCATAATTCAATGCTGTATGTAAGTAGGTACTTAAGTAGCATTGATTATAGGTATGACTTTAATAAAAAAAAAGTATATTGTTAGCTAAGTATAAAATATTACTGACTCAAAAAATCTAGTGTACCAAGTAAATTTTCATTAAGAATGTGTCCTATAGAAACTAAGCATTAAACGCATTAATAAATATAGGTACAAAAAAAAAATATCTAAACAAAGTTCACGTCTTGAGAGCAAGTTGCGAATAGTTAAAAATTTGTTTCCCTCTGGCTTTCTCCTTTTAATTGTGAACTGGGGGTTTGATTGAAATACCAAATCGAAATTCACATGGACAGAAATTGTCAGGCTACAGCTAGAATTTAATAATGATCGAATATAAATACCATAACGCACCCAGTAGATAACAATACCTACATGCTAATAATACTGCAAACTTCAAATCTGAAACAAGTAAATTTGTATAAAAGTAGGTAACAAAAATATAGAATGGAAAACATTTACTATCCTGAAAACACACAAAAACCTATTTTTCGCATTTTTTAATTTTCACATTTTCCTTCTTGCCTCACGTTTCGAAATGATGCGAAAAAATGTGGGAAATTCAGTTTGCTGACGGACCGAGCGCGGGCAGTTGCATTTTTCTTTTTTTTTGTTCCTTTTTATTGAGGCATTAGTATGCGCTGGTGGGCGTTCGGTAACGCGGTTACGTGCTACGTCTGAATGCATTACGTTCGGGTACAATATCGAGGGCCACTCGTTACGTACTTGACTGTGTAACTTCGTTTGTGAGAGCTCGCATTCGCATTTGTCGTTTGCTATGAAGTTTTGAGGACATTTTGGGTTATGATTAGAATAAAAAAAATTATTTAGATTTCAGAATAAAGTTTACTTATACGTAATATAGTACATAGCCTACACAATAACGTATTAACAATATTCTTGGGACAGTTGAGATAAAAATTGTAATAAAATTGCAACTATAATTTGATTTCATTAGGTATCTATCTTAAAACTCTAAACTCAAATAACATTTAGATTTAAAATCAATTTATGAATGTTACTTAGAAACTTTCTAGCTCGAATGTGTGATTAATAAGCTTGAAAATTAAATTTCATGTCTAGTTTTAGTTTACTAAAAAGACACACTATATCTAAAAAAAAATATTGGACTGAAAACTGCTCGCGTCCGCAAGGTTTAGCCCTCGATGCCTTGTACGTGGTCCCTGGATGGTGCTAGACGAGCACTAAATTCTGGTGGTAGGCTTCGGCCGTGGCTTTTCACCACTCACTAGACAAAACCATGTCGCCAAGTAACCTAGTTGCGTTCCGGCATGATGTCTAATGTAGCCATTGAGGAGGATAGGTCTGAGTAATCGTGCTACATCGGAGAACTGTTTTCAACTCGTAGGATAATGACTCACCGGGTAACTCGTTTTGGAGGTAGGATCCGAAGCACGGTGCACATCTGGCCGACCGCACGTTGTAGGGGGCCCAAGTAGCATGCCAGCGAAGGGCTGCCCCGCCACCTCGTGAAAACTCCCGGAGGCTGCATCTTGCCGGCTGGTGACCGATTTGAGAGGACCCGATGGAGAACTCAGGGGGTTGGGCGTCCCCGCAGTCTCCAAGCGAGTTCCTCAAAGGTGCGTTACTCCTATCGAGTTCCATTTGCAGCGCTTCACTCAACTTCTTTTACTCCTCCCTATTCACTCCACTCTTAAACAATGAAAGGTCCAAAGAAGAGTAAGGTTACACAGTGGCTGCAATTCCTCTCGTTTAAAGTGCACTTCTGTAATATCCGAGGAGTGCATTCCAATCTCAACGATGTCTACCACCACCTCGAGACGGAGAGACCCCGCCTACTCATCCTAACGGAGACGCAGATGTGTGATCCGTCAGACTCGGCATACCTAGTTACCCAGGACACATCCTGGAGTCCAAGTTCCACCCGCACGCCGGGGTGTGCATGTTTGCCAGTGAAACGATGTGTTGTCAGCGTCTCCGTTACTTCGAAGTGCCGGACCTTTTAGTTATGTGGGTTCACATAGATACCAGCCTAGACCAAATGGTATACGCTGGTATTTATCGGTCACACAGCGGAGATCGGGAGACAACGAGCCTTATCGACTATCAGCAGTACAGTGGACAAGGTGCAGCAACGATACCAACTCGAAGCTCTAGACTCTATTGACCGAAGAGCCCGAAAACTTATCAATAATGACAACCTTACAAACAACCACCATACCACTGTACCACCATAGTCTTGCGCACTTTCCATCAGGTGGCATGGAAGACAAACGTCCTATCCTTATAATATAAAAAAAGTCTGTACTCCTGTCTGTTTATTGATGCCTAGGCCTGGAATTTTCAAGCGTCGAGTGAAAAGGTTTCTCCTGTATGGTGGTGTAACACTTAATTGTTCATGGTAGTTTTCCATCAGATGACATGGGAAACAAACGTCCTATCTTTCATAAAAAAGGGATGCCCCGAACCAAATAAAAACAAAAAAAAATTGTCCTCAGAACTCCAGTACAAAATAATAGCATTTTGATTTGGTGGAGGGTGCGCCATTCGTGTCGAGAGCTGCTACGTAATTGTTACACCTATTATGGCGCCCCAACGAAAAGATTTATTTAAAATGTTATTTTACACCAGCATCTATGTACTGCTTTTGTGTTTCTGCCGCTATGTGCATTGATGTTGTAATAAATTCGCCTGGGGTTGCCAGCTTTTGTAAAGCCGAGAGTCGTTAAAAAAGTATTTTTAGTCTACTTTTGTTGCAATATGGCGAGAAAGACGCCATTTTGTTATTAGGGGTTAGCTTTTAGTTTAATCTCATAATGGATATTGGATAACGGGATGAGAGGTTCGTGTTTTTAAGTTATACTTAACCACAAATTACATTGAGAACGTAATAATATAAGTATAAGTAAGATTTAATTAAAATATTCATTAGGTAGGTATGTGTTTATGGCTATAAAATGATCTGGGTAGTGATTTATGGTACAGTTCGACGACGGCTTGGGTTTGAATGGCACGTTCAGTCAGCCTTTTACCTATACCTAAAAGAAGTAGGTAATGTAATTTTCTGTAGGTACTTAAGTGTATCATTTGAGAGTATTTTGTTGAAATATTTTCAGTGGGTAGATCAAAACGTGTGAATCTACATTGCACTAAAATATTTATAATAACATTGAACATAGCAATAAAAAATATCGAGTTATCGAAATAAAAAATATGAAAGTAATAGATACTTATTTTAATCCGGCAGATAGATACAACCTAGGTTAACTTTTAACAGAAAAGACGACTGCTAACAATTTTTCATTAGAATTTTATTGACCGGCAGTAGAGAGATACGAGCTTGTAAATAATAATATTTTATTGACCTTGTATGTATGTCGCAGTCATCTGGTTGAATTAGCCACTCAATTGGACGCCTAGGCCAAATCAACGGCCTAGGCCGATAGTTGATTGAACTTGAAACACTCACTCAACGAAGATGGCTGACCAAAATTCAGCCAAGTGATTCAAATTTGGTACAGTTTTGGATAAAGTAATAAAACAAGTAGGTCATGGTAAAATTATCTGCCATGACGGAAAATCCAGTCAACCAAAATTTTTTTTACATTAGATCTTTTTTTTAATTTATTTCAATTACAAGGAAATAAAATCCATTGTGGCTTAAATATAAATATTATAAATATAATAAAATAAGTTCCGTTTTAATGTTTTAATATTAAAAAAAATATATATCGGTTTTTATATAAAAACTTAATAGTATCTTCTTTTATGGACGACAATCACAACACCCAATGTTTGGTTACATCATAAATTTAACAATATCCAATTTAACTATATGGCTAAACAACGTCTAGCCAACTGGTTAAACGTTGCGATCAACGACTTGACTAATTGTCCTTAAGCCAGTTGAAACGGCCTAGGCGTCCAATTGAGTGGCTAATTTAACCAGTTGGCTACGACATATAGATAGTCCTATCATCCCGATAGTCTGAAATTGCTCGATCGAAAAGAACTTTATGCAGTTATAACAGTACAGAAAGGTAGGTACGTACAATTTGTAATTATTTCGAAGAAGAAAGCGAAATAGGTCTCTAGTACTAACATTTAAAACCCTAGAAAATACACATACATTACATTGGCTTTCGCCCGTAAATGTAGAAAAACTTTGTTAAAACTTAAAATCTGCCTACTTAGCTGAGTGCTTTTCTGTTTTCGTAAAATTATGAAGTTTAAAATAAATATGTTTTACTATCTATAGTTCGGCCGTTCAGAGAATGCGTTCCTGACACATCGCGATTGAACTGACGACGTAACTTTGTAATGGCGTTGCAGTTACGATAAAAAATATTTTTGCTGGTTGTTTACCGTTTTAACAATTGATGAGCACTAAAACAACATTATTATATCAATAATAAATGAATTTTATAATTTTGTGCCAAACTGAGTGTCAAATAACTTGGTAAACAATATTTTTCAAAATCTATACTGCGCTGTTACAAGGGTATGTGAAAGCTTTGACCTGACTATGACCAAACCGAATGCGCGAAAAAAAGTTGGTTACAAGCAAAAGGCATTGACGCAAATATGCAGATGCTAAAAGCAGAGCTAATTAAATTAGTTAAAGAAAATAAAGCGGCAAATGTGCGATACGAAATCGATGAACTGGCTCTGGAGTACGGGCATCGCGTTCTAAGAATTCTATCGTTTCATTGCCAATATAACGCGATTGAGCTAATCTGGGATCAAATAAAAGGTTACGCCACCCGCCACTATACTTTCCCGCTATTCAGCACGAAAAAGATGATGACCCTATTAAAAGAAGCCTGCGGGGAAGTCACTAGAGATGACTGGGCAAAGGTTGTTGAAAGACTAAAAACCTGATTATGGAACATTTTGACCGAGATATCAGGATTGATTCTGTTATTGATAATAAAATAATTATACATGTAGGCGAAGATGATGATGAAGACACTACCTCCTCAAGCAAATCGGAGTCTGATTAATATTCTGTACGCACATTCAATTCAATGTACTTTATTGCATAGAAATACAGATTGTAACTTTGTTACAAAAAATTAATAAAACAATTTTATTATATTAATATTACCTTTTTTTGGTTTCCACTTAAATAACTAAAATATAAACTTTAAATGATTCCGCCAATTTAAAACGAAAATATTGTTAAAAATAACGCTGCGTTTCATTTTGGAGGAACGGTAACGAACTCAGTGTTATGTTGTGCCCATCACTAGTCGTGACTAACTGATAGGTGTCAGGAACGCATTCTCTGAACGGCCGAACTATAACTGCTTTTATTCTCTTATATTTTTTATGTTTGGTGACTTATTATAGGAACAAAAAACATTTAATAACCAAGCGTGTTTGTTTTGGTCTAAATTTAAATAATAAAAGCGACGCGACGCTTTAAATTGCTATGAAATATTTCCTTTGCCTTATCCTGATGAAAACATAACTCGGTTATCTATCTTCTGCCCTAATAAATACTCTACATTCTATCTGACATTAGCTGTAGGTAGCTGCACTACAATTGGGCTCTTTAAATAATTTTAACTAACAAAAATCTAATGTTTGAAACAATAATCTTACTCAAGAAAAGCCTAGCCTAGACTAACTCTTTAATTTTTTTAATAACACATCAATCAACGCACCTCGTCTCTGATGCAAACCGGTCATATTTCTTGAACAGCCAGGTTCATACTCAACTTAATATTTTGTTTCATACTATTGATTGTGTCGTTTATACTGGATATTATACCCTGGTAGTCCGTGATAGTGGTTTATGCTCCAGCAACTTGCTTATTCCATACGGTGTTCCTCGTGGGTCGCATCTTGGGCCTGTGCTTTTCTTTTGCACATCAGTGACATTGAAAGTTATATTTCAAATGATAATTATACGAAACCATATAGCTTAACCTATAATTTGACCTCAAGATAATAACATAGGTAAAGTGTTTATCCTAAAAATAAAATGGGAATAGACAATTGCAGAAATTTAATGTCGAGTAGGTATTACGCAGATATATTTCTTCATCTGGAGACTCATCGTATCGTAACACATATTTTTTTCATTTATATACTCAAAGTATAACAATAGTATACCATCAGTATGCTCAATATCCAATATAATCAGTATCCAAGTCTTTCCAACAGTCTGAACAGCTCTTCAACAATAAGACACTTCGTCTGTGACAGGCAGCTGCTCGTCACGAATTGGCTTCGTTAGGTAGATGGCGCGCCGCGGTGCTGCCAACTGCGCGGTAATTAAGAGTTCGTTTGTTAATGTTGGTAGAGTCGAGAGCACCTAACTCCATTGGAATAGAACCGGGCTTTTAAATTTTTAAATTGGACTGCGATAATTTGGATCGTTTTTGCCAACTGTCAGAAAAAATCAAGTGTCATTTATGCTGTGTAAAGATATACTTAGTAAAAGTGCACTAAACTATCGAAAAATATCGTTTTTTGTTTTTTTAAAGATTCTATATTTCTAGATTCTATATTTTAATTTGATATCACAATTTTATTTACTTACTAAATCGTACAATCTCAAAATTCGACTTATAACACCCACTACTACACACCTACATAATATAAATTAGTAAACACGAATCTCATCAGCTTTTTAAAAAAACGGACCAAACATGTTCTTTAAAACTGCACTTTCCATAATCAGCAAAAAGATCAAATTTCAGCCTTATAATTTATTTTAAACTATTATCTGTTATATGTAAATAAGTACATAGTTATATATTATACAATGTTTTTGAGTTGGTATACGAAATATTTTCTACTTAGTTATTTTCTTAGGTAAAGAGCGGTTAAATATTCAACTTGAATACAAAACTGGTTATTCTAAAAAAGGAATAGATAAAGCTTGTCTGCAACGGAAAGCGGAAACGGCTGGTCGCTTCCGGTCTAGCGCCATGATAATATTTTATAGTTTACAAGGTGTATTTACCAGCAAAATTATAGCTGTGTGGTGTTATTAGAAGGTATGGTTGATGTACCTAACTTGTTTAATAATAACAGATATTTAAAAATTAAATAAACATGTAGGTAGGTATTGGTAGCAGTTGTGGTCGAAAGTTCGAATTCATGTTTGTTTTTTATGATTTTTCTATATAAGGGTAACATATCGGAACGGTAGAAAAAAGTCATATCTTAGAATAGATTTCATACAATTAAATAGCTAGTTTGAAAAGAAACCATTTAAAAATGGACAAACTCTCATACGAAACGGCATAGTTTAAATATTTTTTTTTACACACACACTTGCCTTCACGCCTTATATGGGGTAGGCGGAATACCAGAGGCTATAAAACCATTTGTTGTCACGTTTGATAAATTTGGAGGTATTTATTGGAGGTATTATAATGATGGTGAGAGACTATTGCAGTGACTGAGGGTCAACCTATCGTCCACAATCCCTGAATTTTAGGTACAGTATGCCCGGGAAGAGAAGCAGCTGGCACATTCTATGTTTTTCTTTTGTTCCCAGTGCAGCAAGGAAGAGTTTTTTTTATTATAAATGCCAATAAACTATTTATTGACAATATGCCGTTGTTTGACCTTTAACCTAATGTTATTAACCTCAAGAGGCTAAATTTGATCGCAAGTGCAACATTTGACGTCATAAGTTACTGAATTAATTAATAATCCGTTGCCAACCCAGGAAATGCAAGCCACTGTTTTACTTTAATAATTTCTAAATTAGAAAAACAATACTGTCCCCTAGTGACACCTCGCTTCTAAACAAAGTGGTCGAAGTACGTACCTACTAGTACCTACCTAGGTACCTATATTTATTTTCGAAGTAGTCACAAAGTTTGTGGAATAACTAAGTACCTACTTTAATTTAACGTATCATACTACGGCCACACTACCTTACCGTCTACCGGGCTGTTACCGCCATAATTATGGCATTAAATTACCGTTTAAATTACTGCATGAACTGGTGTGGCCACACTACCTTATCGTCTACCGGCAATAATTATGGCATTAAATTTGGCGGTAAATATGACTTTTTCAAGATGGAGGTCGAAGCTGCAGCGGCGTTGTGTTTTATGAGTGCCAATTATTTTTACATGAATCTTTTAAATTTCAACAAAGCTAAAAGAAGACAAAACAGGGTATCCCAAAGAGACGGTTCGGATTGGAATAATTCTAAAAACTCGAGCGCTTTTTCATTTGACCACTCCATGTCGGTCGATACGTGCGTCGCCGGTGAGCTCATATTGCACACTGGACAAACGGTAGTGTGGCCACAAACGCTATAATTACTGCGGTAATCTTCTTTGATGTGCGAAAAAAGACCGCCGCCGGAGCTATTGCCTACCGCCATATGCCATATTGATTGGCATTGTAAAATTATGGCCGTAAATCGTGGTTACACCTAGGTGTTGTTTAAATTATGGCAATAATTACTGGCATATCACGGTAGTGTAGCCGAGCCATCACAGAAGTACAATAATAAAACCATGTATTTTATTAAATTCTCAAATCGTAATACCTATACCTATTGTTATTAAAGAAAGTTTGAACGTACTTTTTATTTACATTTGGATAAAAAGTATCCTTAGTATTTTTTTCCAACTCGACAAAAAATAATTATACCAAATATCCAAATATTGTACCTCAACTTGTTTGACAATATCATAGGTGCTTGGAATCACAATCGATTGTCCGAGTGTCAGTAGACTGGTCTCTCAAGCATTCGAAATTCAAAAATATTCCAGTTATTTTTTTATTGTTCAAGTGCAAGTACCTGGTCACTTACTAACAATATTACCGCTTTTATTAATGTCACGTACATTCTTTGTGGCCAGTCCTGTTTCTCTCTAAAAAGGATGACTGTCAAAACAGTTCGGATGCTGTGTGTTTTTACAACTGGACCACGCGTGCTTTAGATTATGGCATCATGAATAATGTTAATTTAGGTGGTTTATTCAATGTTTATTTATTCTAGCATAATTAATATGGAGTGGCTTCAATATTTTATTAACGTTCCAGTTTAAATAAACAAAGAAGATATTTTATTGGTTACATTATTTTACTCGAAAGTTTTGCTTTTCTGGACGTCTGTTTTTAGAACTTCTTAATGAAGTAAGATTAGGCAGGTACCTACCTATGTACCTCCTATATAACAGAATGGTGTAAGACAAATGGTGTTAAACTCTCTACAATTTTTCAGGTAAGTGCATCTCAAAGAAATGACAATTGTCATGAATTGCTGACAAATTAAAATAAATAGTAGTTAACCACTTAAAATGGAACCACTTTAGGTAGGTAGGTAATAATCCTGCTTGCAATAACGCAGTTAGGTACATCATACCTATGTTATGCAGGTCTACTAATTAGGTATGTATTGTGTAAATTAAATTAACCTGTCCAAGCGTTATGTAGAGTACTTATAGGGGAGCGGGGGGCACGTTGTTACAGGGGTAGGAAGTTACACGCATTCTTTACTGGGATTTTGAACTCTTTGGTAGACGTAAGTGGACTCATTTGTTTTCTTATAACATCGTGCGTTGCATAAAAACAATCAGTGACCCGCCGAGCGGCAAGCTGCTAGGTTGTGTGCACGTGTCTCGATTTCGATCAAGTAAGTAACAAAATCCTTTACGAAATTTTTGATTCCTGCTGTCTATATTTGTTATTTTCTAAATGTTTTTAACTTCAAATTCTCATAATGTATCTAATTTTAATTTGCAATAGCGTTTTATTCTGCTATTGATATCCACTAATGGCGACTTTAATTTTAATTAAAAAACATACCATGGGGCAGGTTGTTACAATTTTTCGGGGTAAGTTCTTACATGTAACAACTTGCCTCAGACCTTGTATTACCGTTCATCTCATTTCATTATAAATTTACTATGTTGTACTTAAAAAAATCGAATAAACGGCGGTAGTATTTTTTTGGTTTGGCAAGAAATTGAAACTTGCTTTTTAAAACAATGGTTCATCTTTAAATTATTTTTTAAATTCTAAATACACCTTGTTATTATTTTTAGAATGAGAAACTACAAAAGAAAAACGGAAAGAGGTACAACTAGTCAAGAAATTTATGAATCTGCTGCGGCAGAAGTACTGCAGAATAAAACGAGCATTCGTAAAGCAAGCGAGATGTTTAATTTGTGTCCGATGTCCTTATCCAGGTATGTCAGAAAAAACAAAAACAATGAATCTTGTTCATTGGGTTACGTTAAGCCTAAATTGGTATTCCCACAAGAAGCCGAACATAAATTAGCTTCTTATCTAATTAAAAGTTCAGAAATATATTTTGGTTTACTACCCACTGAAGTCCGAAAACTAGCTTACCAGTGTGCAGTAAAACTCGATTTAAAAAATATTCCCCCCAGCTGGATCAAAAATAATATGGCTGGGCCGGACTGGTTTAAAAGTTTTATGCACAGAAATCCTAAACTATCTCTAAGAACACCAGAAGCTACATCTTTGAGCAGAGCAACGTCATTCAACAGGACCAACGTTAAAGACTTTTTTGACAAACTGCAATTCTTATTCCAAAAACATGAATTCACTGCTTCGCGCATATGGAACGTTGACGAAACAGGTGTCACGACGGTACAGAAGCCTAAAAAAATAGTTGCTGCTCGTGGTCAAAAACAGGTCGGTGCGATCACATCTGCCGAAAGAGGAGTACTAGTAACGCTTGCATGTGCCATAAATGCTGCTGGAAATTCAGTCCCGCCGATGTTCGTTTTTCCCAGAATAAGATACACCGATCTATTTCTTCGTGCTGGACCATCAGAAGCGATAGGAGCAGGCAATTCTTCAGGATGGATGACAGAGGTAGAATTTTTAAAATTCTTAGATCATTTCATTCAACATGTCAAACCTTCCATTGAACAGCCCGTCCTGCTCCTGCTGGATAACCACAACTCACATGTAAATTTTCTCGTCGTGGAGAAAGCCAAAGTAAACAACATAATCATGCTGTCATTTCCACCGCACTGCTCTCACAATTTACAACCATTAGATGTAGGTGTTTATGGCCCATTTAAAAACCACCTTAATCGAGCACAGACGGCCTGGATGTATAATCATCCAGGAAAAACAATGACGATTCATGATCTCCCAGGCGTGGTGAAAGATTCACTGCCTTTGGCCTTAAATCCTGTAAATATCATGAGTGGATTTAGATCAACAGGGATATGGCCCTTCAATCCTGATATTTTTAAGACAGTGATTATGCACCTTCTTATGTCACTGATCGCCCCAATCCAGAAACGGATCGTCCCACTGCCTCGCAGAACAACTCCAATTTGACACTGGACCTGGAAAATCCGGAATTACTAGATTCTGCACCTCAACTGAACATAAGCACAAATGAAATCATACAGGCAATCGAAACAGCAACTAATCTAATACCTGACACTATTAACAATATTACTGTTTCACCTTCTCCAAATCCAGCTTCTTCGCAAGACATAGAATGTTTAACAACATTACCGACTGCAGATTCGTCAAGTTTTCAAGATAAAATGGAATTAGCGATACCAGGTCCGTCTGGTATACAAAGTAAATTTGAAAATTTTTCACCTTCAAAGATAAGATCCTTACCCAAGGCAGAGGCTCGAAAACAATCCATCCATAACCGTCGTAAACGCAAGTCCGCTGTATTAACCGACACACCTGAAAAAGACTCATTAGAAAAAGAGTATGAAGAAAAACTGGCCAAGACCAAAAAACGTGCGACCAAAATAAAGTAAAAGGAAAAGGTAAAGGAAAAAAGAAGTCAGCGAAAACGAGTCAAGTAGAAAAAGAAAAGGTGAAGAAAAAAATTTTGGTTTCTGATTCAGATTCTGAAGAATGGTTTTGTTTAGTGTGTAGCGAAAGTTACAGTACTTCTAAAAAAGAAGATTGGGTAGAATGTTTAGCCTGCAAAATGTGGGCCCATGTCAAATGTGTTACGGGAAGCGTTCAATCATTCATTTGTATTAATTGTAATTCTGATGAAGACTAATGTAATATAAATATGTGACATTGTTACCTACCTTTGTACAATCAACAGCACATCCAGCGTAAAGGTTGACCTTGAGGTTGCCTTCATTGCTTTCCTAGTGCAACTATTACTCTTGATGTGCGGTCGACTGTTTATACAGTATTGTATGCGTAACTATAAATTTTATTACAATATAAGTGTCTTGAAAATGTTAGATTATAGTTTGGCCAGAGTACCAAGTTAAAAAAGTATAAATTATTTATTGCATGTTGATATTTACTTACGAAGTTTTTTAATTCAGTAATAAAAAAGTGTTTTATATAAGATTTACGAAAGTTCCTGCCAAAGTTATGTGATTATTACTGTTAAAAAGTTGAAAAATTACGATATAGATATTATAATTACTCATAAATGTTATAAGACTGTTTAGAATGATCTCTTTTGTCCATTACGTTTAGAAATAATAAAAAAAAATGATTTATCATCGATGATTTTGTTTATTTACTTACTGTAACATCGTGCCCCGAAGCTGTAACAACTAGCCCCAAGTCAGGGGTAAGTTGTTACAATCGACTTATTTGATTAATTGTCCATTATGGAAAAAATTACGTAAATTTTAATATTTTTCCAATAATATTTAAGTAGCTGAATAGACATACTAACGGCAGAAGCAATCAAATGTATACATTATTTGATAGCTTTTGTGATATTGGTAATTATCTAAAAATTGTAACAACGTGCCCCCCGCTCCCCTAAACACTTATACCTCTTTTAAAGATTTCTTCCTGTAGATACCTATACAAGGACATACCTCCAACCACAGAATAAGTAATAGTTGGTACAGAAGAATTACTCCGCAAGAAGATCTAAATAAATTCGAGTCTTGCTACGACGCGATACGGTGGAATTCAGCTCGCACAGCATTACGTACCTGCAAATTTATATACCTAGAAGTTTTGTCTCTTTCTATCGCATGCCTCTTATCTTTTCTTACGCTGTTAGGGTTGCTGCCTAGTGAAGAATAATTAATCTCCTTATTTGTAATTAAGTTTCTACCGATGTAGGTATTACTGTTATTCTACCTTTGTAAAAAATATTGTTTCAACTTACCTAAAGTACAAAATGAAAAAAAAATTACGACGAATAATTAGTAATACTACCTACCTATGTTTTGTTTGCTAAATTGAACATAATCAAATCTAAACATAATCTAATTGAATATTTGTTTCTTTTTATGTCCATTTTTAAATACTATTTGCGACCTCGATCATAGAATTACTGTGAGTGCTATTAGGTAGGTAGGTATCTACAACGTCCCGACGGGCGCACGCGTGACACACGATCCATTCGAAATACGCCGGCGCGCCGCGGCGGAGCACTTCGCTGTAGGTAAATAACGGATGTACCGCGCGGAGTGAGCCAGGCCTGCTCCAACTCTGTCTACCGATCGATTATTGTCATAACTTTACTGAGAGGGTCCACTTATTACATAGGTTCTTTAGCTTTAAAGGGATTTAAGCAAACCAAATCGTCATGCTGTGTTTATAGGTACAGCTTACTTGGGTTTACATTTGTATTTTTTCATTGATCAACTAATTATTTTGATACCAAACCTTTCAGTTTATGCCAGTTTCTAAAATGTTTGGCGTTATACAAATCGCAGACACTAAGATTCAAATTAAAAATAGAACAATATTTTAAAAATAAAGGATGCATAGAAGTAACCATTGTCTATCTTGGCAAATGTCTTTTACAGGCGTTCCGTTGTCTATGTATTTCACTGTATTGATTACATTGCCACTTTAGATCCGGGAATGTGGTAGGTGGACTTTAGGTGTGCGTGAAATGGATAGCTCCCTACTGGGCGGAGTCGAAGCCAGCCAATCCTGTAACTGATACTTTACTTCTTCTTTACAAAGTACAACTTAAAATCAACCTTATGTTATCAACGCAAGGTTGGAAGTTGTAGTTTAAAATTCGAAGTTCTTGTAATCGATACCCTAGTTCTTTTGCAAGGTAATGTGTGAATTTGGGCTTTGTTACGTTGCAGTAGAGTTTGGTTTTTATTGAGCTATGTGTGTAATTGATATGGGTGAACTGAAATTGGTGTTATTTAAATATTTGGGTTGTTATGTACAGTTAAAATACCTAGTTTATTTAGTGGTTTTGAAACTGTAAATAGATACTAATGGATTTAGTACAAAACAAATTTAATTAATTTCATATTCTGTTAGATTTAGGTAGGTACCTAATTATCTAACCAAAAATGCAATTACCTATTTATTTATTTATTTACGGAAAACTTACAGCTATTTATTATATAATTTGAAAAATAGAAAAATAAGGCCAATAAGCAGTTTTCACAAACAAAATACCTACCCTCACGAATATAACTATACTTAGTTATATTCGTGAGGGTAGGTAATAGTTGTATTGTTAATAAGTTCTTATATTATACACATAAATATATCGAAACTAAATTACCTACTATCGGTCACAAAAAACATCAATCATAATTTTACGGAAATACTTAAATAATTGCAAGAACAAATAAATAAGTAACAAAAAACGAGATTTCGATTTTTGTGGTTACATTACAAACCTAAAATCCAGTAAACGAAAAACTGTAATAAAAAACATAGAAAGAGGAGGTTCAGGCCACCTGCCACAGGAAGTCATTAGTAAATAGATGGACACTCAACCGATAACACCACCCTACACTACCCGAAATTACTCTTTGCCTTTTTACTTATTTTCCCTCCAAAAAGTGACAGCGGCACCATTTTGAACTCTACGCCAATGTCAGACGCGTTCATGTTTAGTAAAGAGGTTCGTTTCTAAAGTTGTGATAGAATAAAATGACAATAGAAAGACCCACCCTCGGAACCCCCAAAAGTAGGTAATCTATTGTTGAAATCTGTCTTTTGTCACGTTCTTTTGGATTAGATAACGTATTTCAATACCACTTGGAATTTGGAAGCTTCCTGATATTAATCTTGGAAACATGGAATATTTAAATATTTGTTGATAAGATATGTATACCTATAACAAAAAATAAACAAAGAATGTGTGGGTAAGAATTTATTAAAAAGTATTTAAATATTTCATTTATTGAAGAATACCTAAGTATAAGGCAGGGGAGAATATAAGGCAGGCAAGTTAATCGTAAGGCGTAAACTGTAGTAATCATTGGACTCTATGTTCTCATAGCGTCATCTAGCCCTAACCTAAGCGCATAGCTTGTATTATAGGTAGGTATCTATAGATTACATTCTATGTATCTACCAGACAACGCATATACCTACATACCTATACTTACTGTTATATTTTTCTTAAAAACATAAACCTAATAGACACATCCAGCATATGTAGGTAAATAAAGTTATTTAATGATATCTGATATTCACAAAATATAGAGTCTAAGTACCGACTTAAAAAAAACGAGTTTAATTTTTGACCTCCAGCTGCTAAACTTGCAAAGCGTGGACTGAGGGTTGCATTTTATGATCACTGGATCATTGTTACATGTAGAATTAAACCTCTAAAGAATTTAAAAAAGTTAATTACTTCACACATCGTTTTTGTCAGCAAAATCACTTTAACAAGACATGGTTTAGTGATACGATTTAAAAAGAACAATTATCATTAACCCTTAGCGTGCCGTACAATACCGTCTCGAACCCCTCAGTTGTCACCGCAAACGCTAGAGGGCGCAACCCGTTCTTTTGTTGACTCGCCGCTAAGCTAACAATCGTGATTAAATCGCGCGTGAACTAATAAAATAATAACGCTCTTGTTCTGTATAACGTTGAGCTTCGTTTACATGACGAGGAGATTCTGGTTCATTTTAGTATTTCATCAACAGATTTGTAATAAAAATTTAAGTACGGATCTTCCGTTTATTTACGGTGTTGTTGTTGGTATGTTAATAGAATCTCGTTTTTGTAGATATTGTGGTGTTTGTGAGAATTGTTCCATTCAACTGAGATTTGTTTTGTTAAGAGCTATAGGCATAACAAAAAGTACTTATGCCTATAGCTCTAAACAAAACAAACCTCGTCCAATATAGCTTTAAATTGCTTCTTTCATATACAAAATATAAAATCCTTTCGTATTTCGAATTCAAAACCATGTAAACACAAGACTACAGCGTCCAAAAGCGCGGGACAAATTTCATTACAATTAGCAGCGCGTCATGAATTATGCATCGCGGGTCTGTGGGACCCCGAGCAAACAGCAGGGGTTGATTGCCAGATGACCGTTTTGCCTGTCTGCTGGGTGTTTGCTGGCATTACCAATGGGTTAATTGTGGTGCTCTTCATTAGCTAGTTTAGATTTGGATAGCTTGGTGATTACGGTGTTTATTTTTAGGTATGTGGAATTTCAATGACATTAGAACTTTGTAACAATAGAAAACTAAGAATTGTTGATAGAACTACAGGTAACGAATATTAAGGATAGTAGGTATAGCAGACTTAACTGTAAACTGTCTGAATTTATAAGATGCATACCTTAATTGACATAATAATATTAAAGTGTTTTGTGTTCTAAATACATATTTTAGAACAAATCTTAAGGAAAAACGGCAATGACGAGAAAATGTAGGTAGGATATTATTTAAAATTATAAACACATAACTTTTCATTCTGTAGGAATTAATTGATAAAATAACATAATAAAATATAAAATCCCCAGACAATCACAACAACTACATGGCCCCCAAAGTAAGCATAGCTTGTGTTAGGGATACCATGTAGCGAACTAGGGGGAAACATAGAATATAAATACATAAATAGATAAACACCCAGACACGGAACATTTTTTTTCTTGTTCCGTGCGGGAATCGAACCCGCAACCACTGGCGTCTGAGGCAGATAGGTTTACCCCATCGCCAAAGAGGTCGTCAAAAAGCATAAAGGTAGGCTGTAGAATGCAAAAACATTTTTTCATTTTAAATCCGGTTGGTAGTTTACCGTATGAAAAAGATTTTGAGAAGCATTATTTTGCCGCGGTCCGGCCTACCAACAGCGCACCCATTTTTCTCCCATTTTCATCCAAACACAAGTTGATACAAGTATGAACCTAGTCAACACTTTTTAATAAAAAGATTTACAAAGACACTGCTATGGACTGTAATAAGTAGGCACCTACCTACCTACTTTTAATAATTTGCTCTTGCCGACAGCAGCTGAGTTAAACAAAATTCCTTTGTCTCCCTATAAAATATGTTAGATATGTTAGATTTTGCTTGGTGGTAGGATCACTTCTGGGTCCGCCTGGCTAGCGACCACCCTTTATATAAAGTCTGCCGCCAAATGTTACCGCTCCGGCGGTAATGTGTTCCGGCAATATTGTATAAAGAGCCAGTTCCTTCCTAAACCCGTGTGCTTTCATCTTCGACCTCATCGTCACTTACCATCAGGTGAGATTGAGGTCAAACGCGGGTTTAGTCACTTATAAAAAAAAAAAAAAACCATAAAAATTGTGTCATGAACTTTATATTGTTTTTAAATATTTTGAGTTAATTTCAGATGACTAGTGACCAACTCGATATTGCCTTTCAATAATCTTTTCAGTAGATTTTAATTAACGAAATTACAAGTACCATTTTTATTTCAGTTACTTCAAACAATTCTACAGTTATCCAGAATAACCATTAACGAAAACACTTTCACAAAAAGAAACTAACAGAATCCAGCACATTACGAGAATCCTTCGGTGTAAGATTTCAGTGGGATTTGACAGTGCAGTCGTCAGTTCATTACAGGACGTGTCGAGTGCGACCTGGGTGTCAGGTTCCCTGTCGTGTGGGGTGAGTGTTGAGAGAAACTGTGTTTAAATATTAACTCGTTTCTATATAAAATAGGGATAATTGGTGATAGCTTGTGGCAGAAAGAGTAATAAAGCGTGAGAATAGTAAATTTCAGCTCGTTTGGTGCTTATAGTTAGATAAGATTTGATCTATTATCTTATAGTTGTAAGATCTTACAGTTATAAGCTGATTTTTTTTATAATATTTGCATATTTTTTAACTGTATTTGAGAGTTAAGGATAAAATCAAAACAAACAGAATTCATGTCTCAATTATGAGCTAAGAGAGTTCTATAGTAAGTACTATTACAACTGAATTTATTTTTAAAAGGGTTCGTCATGGGTGAAAGGAAAAGTTTTACTGTATCTCTAGCAACATTTTTACATATTACCTACCCACTTTTGTGTCACATTGTGGAAGTATTAAAAACGTTACGGTTATTCTGTTTTTCAAAGAATGTAAAAATAATATAGTAGCGAATTTTTATACTTCCAAAAAACTGCTATCGGAATTGCTATGTAGTAACTACCTACTTATAATATCAAATCTTTTAGATTCATTAGATATACCTAATAAATACATTTTTTACTGGATATTGCGATTTACGTATATCGTGTTTCCAATAGACACTGTGTTATACATCATTATATTCAGTCAAAAAAGTATTTTATGTGAAAGAACTGCTACGTCTTTTTCCTTGCACCACAATTTCGTCTCACGCGCTGACATAGCACAACTGCTGCGCGCCGGCGCCGAACGTCCGTTCACTAAATGTGCATACCTACTGTCATCTCGGGATAAATATACACTCTACTTAATGAACTGGTCAACTTATGAGCTGTGGGGTACGAAATACCCAGGCGTGAGCTTCTGGGTTAAATGGTTATTTTTTTATTTCAACGTAGAATACTTTAACAGACAATATAAAAACTCAGAAATATTATTAATGAAGATTGTAGATTCAACGGGTTGTTGGCTGATCACCTACGTACGTAAAATTAATGGTAGCGTTTATAATACGCACATTTATTGAAAGGCTTAAATAATATTCTATTAAATGATTATATAGTAGCACTAAGTATTTTTCATAAGTATGCGATACCTGGGTATAGTTTAATTAAATTTGAGATTATATGGTTGAGTAAATATTCAGCGTGTCGTTCTAGAGATATTCAGTATTTAATAGAAAATATCTTTCGGGTCCGCAAAAGATGGTAAAGTATCCATTTCTAAATTAAAGATAAAGTGGATTAAAACTCAAGCTCAAAAGATATTTTATAAATTTTGGTTTTATGCAGAATTAAAAGTAACTTATTTTGATAATTTTATTGAACATGAACATCAGCAGTTACCTACAAACATATATTTTAAGGCAAGTAAAGGTAAGAGGATTGTGTCTCTTTTAAGGATTTAACTTAATATGTTTTAGTAAACAAATATCTTATAAAATACATACATTAATTAATCGAAAAGCAAAATAAAAATCCTCTAAGCTCCAACAGACATCCGGCATACACCTTTGTATTTCTGTATTTATTTTAAAGTCATTATTAAACAATTCATAAATATTGGATGAACGTCAGCCCCTCATACAAAAGTCATTAGCTCACTTAAAATGGCCACTAAGTCAGGACAACCTGCAATTATAAAAGATGACTTTATATCCAACATACGCCTCGTTTTAATTAAAACAGAAAAAAATAACGTTCTTTGCGATTTTTTGAATTAAAACTGGGTTCTGAGTGCGTCATGATGACTTTTCGTATTTAGTGTGTTTTTTTTTTAATTTCAAGTAGGGTCGTGTTAATGATTTAGTTTTAATGCATTATGTTAATGGCGTGGGTGTTTACTTTGTTTTGACATTTTTGACAAAGTAATAAATTGAAGCTAAAAAATTAACTACCGGATTTTGGTAATAGTGTTTGTAATGTCTTAATTTTGTAGGTTTGTGGATAAAAGTAATATGTTTGACGGGACTGAAAAGCGAATTTTAATCTATTTGTGTATTAGGTACAGTTTATTATTTAATCTCGCAAAGCTATTTTTGATGAGTATATTTTGATCTTTACTAAGATACTAAGACACTCCCTAACTCCGCTGTTAAGTCGCCATAACACAAGCTTATTTAAAGCTTACTTTGGGGAGTTGCTATGTCAGTTTATTAATAAAGAAAGACGGGCGAGAAGTACTTAGAGTGGTTGTAAACCTATTCCCACAAAGTTTGCAGGAGCTAGGATACCTATGCTATTCTTCACACGAGGTTAGGAATAAGTATGTTCTGCTGCACGGTCGACCTCAATCTCTCCTGATGATCTACGCTGGTTAAAAAAAATAAGTTAGAAAGTTTGATGCTGAATTCGTTCATTAACCTTATATTTTCGACGGGTCTTTACTTCTTAATACGTTTAAATTAAGAATCTTCCAAAAGGTATTCACAACTTCCCAAATCTTTAAAACATTTTCCCTTGCCATGCCTCTCTATTACCTACTTTAAAAAAACTTGGCGCCAACACGGTACAAAATTACCGATACCACTCCAAGACACGTAATTTAAAACTTATACTTTTTTTGGCAAGGTTTAATGTCATAGAGGAAGTGTTTCTTGTTGACTTAGGGCTGTGGGATATAATGCAGAATAATATTTGGTCGGAAATACTGGCAAATATTATCTGTGTTCCCGTTGTTTTTAATGTAAACATTTTAAGAAGTTCGCTATGACTAAGTGGCTGGAGCGGCTTTGCAAGCTTTTGTACAGTTATTTTAAGGGTAAAAAGAATGATATTTGCCGATTATAAGAAGTATAATCATTTACGAAATTGCTCTCTAGTGAGTTTTGTTACTGAGATATCTAGAATAATAAGACCATGTTCTTAATGCTTACTGAAGATTGTTTAAGTATATTTTTGCCATGTATTTTATTTTGATTAGATTATCGATCTATAGCCGTATTTGCCACACTGCGTGGAGCAAAAAAGCTTATTCAAAGCTTTACGTCAACAGCCCGTAGTCCTTTGGTACCTACTTTGTAGGTATTTTTAAGATCCGTTGCTGTAAAATAAATTTCTTTTTTGTTATTGTAAGTATAATGTGTTTGCTTAGAACCACGGTCTAAAGTTCTCTCATCTATTTGCCCGTATGTATTTACTATCGAACCAACTGAATCATGACCCACAACTAGCTCATTTTGGCAAATCGTCTAAATGCTAGTAGGTCGAAATTCGCTTGAAGATAGGTTTCCTTGGTGACGAATTTCTACAGAATTCGTGCAGTATCTAAAAAGTCATAAGTGCATTATACGCGATAGACCTAGACTTCAGCTAAATGGGTCATGATTCAGTTGTTTCGATGGTACCTATGTGTACCTACCCATCTATATATATATTACATACATAATGTTGGTATAAGTACCTACAGACAGCTGGGGTAGGTTCTATGGAGGTATTTTGTAAGATGTAAGATCTGCAAATACTAGGTACGATATTATATCTTCGCTTAAGTTAGGGCAGAGTGGTATTGTGTAGCATAACAGCTTTTTAATTTTTGTAGCAGCCATGTTCGAGTTTACCGGCGTAACATATGTAGGTAATCCCGTAGGCATTACTTGACAAATAAGAATAATCCCAGGAACTAGACTATCAAATGTAAAATATTTCGTTGAATGCGACAGGTAATTTTGGAGACTAGTGCCTTTAAAGAAGCTAACACTTCAGATTTATTTATAAAAAAATGGTGTAGAGCTCCTATTGTTAATACATTTCTCCAAGCTTCCCTTAAAACCAAGGACTGTATACCGGTATGAATTTCTGTAATTTTTTTTTCTGTATGACGACATACCGTTAAATTAGGTTATTAGGTACACTAATAAGGGTAGGTACTGAAATTTTACTAGTACTATTTAAAAAAATTATACCGAAATGCAGTCCCTGCTTAAAACACTATTCAATCCGTAAAAAATATTGATAAAATATAACCCACTTTTTAAAATATAAACGACTTTGTATGCACAGGATGTGCCTATTCAATATCTTCATAAAATATAGCATAATATACATCATTCATCGGGTTGATTTGTAGTCACCAGCCAAATTTAAATGTTAGTTTCTTTGATACGATATAAACGTACGTCTGCATATTTATTTTAGTATTGCTCAGTACAAAAAAATAAAGATATGGCACCACAAACTTTTATGCAAATAGTCGCTGTTGATGAACAAAGCTACTACGACGCGGCATTTCTTTGATAATACTACGACGTAGTACTACAAGATGATTTGTAGTAGCGCGTAGTTGTCTTTACTTTATTGGTAATTTAGAGTGACCATGGTTTGCTTAATATGTTAGCGGATATATTTATTTCTTTGTAAAAAAAATCTCTTTTTTGCAAAAATCGTTTCTATAAGTAAATGATACTTTTTGTGTAAAAAAAATTTGGCCAGTGACTACAAATCGACCTTGTATATTATTCCCATGTAAAAGCTGTATTATTGTAAAATTTACTTAAATTGTTTTTGCATGAAAAAGTAATAAACATCGTTACATATAAACTTTCACCTTAAGGTACTTGCCTATACCTACTATATAAAAAGGTATAATAATAATAAATAAATAATAAATATTTCTGACACTCACACAACATTATCTAGCCCAAATTAAGTTTTTTAAAGAACTTGTGTTATGGATACTAGATAACTGATATACTTACTTAAGAAATATATAAACATACATATTGAAATAATGCATATTTTTTATTAGAATAAACTTAAATAAACATATATAATCACACAAATATCCGCCTCCGCCGGGATTCGAACCCAGGACCTCTGGTTTAAAAGGCAATGTATGTTACCAATACACCAGCCGGTTGTCGAAATCGGTCGACATGAGCAGGATAACAAACAAAGTCTAAGGTTCTATTAAATTAGGATAGGTAACAATAGTTCTTCTCTTAACCGTTATTTGAACAGTAAAAAATAAGAACACACTCATCCCAAGTACACTTTAATACTTTCTTAACTTTCCCAGTTTTCCCGTAATAATTTTGCATAAATATTACTCAATATTTACAATGTATGGCGCAGTAGGTGGCATTAGTTTATTGTGTATTGTTTGTAATCATTGTTTAATACAAAATGTTATGGAGCTTTGATATAACAGCGGCATTTTACCGTATTATCATCAATTCCCACATAATGTACCTAAGTAAAATGTGTGGCATCAATAATTGCAAGAGCTACGAGTCAATGCAGGTTTAGATATATTTTTAAAACACAAAAAGGTGCGAGTAAAAGCCGCATAATAAGCTATCGGTATGTATGACTCTCAAAACATTTTTAAATTTAAATGGTTAAAAGCTTTTAAACTAGTTTAAAAAGTCTTTATTTAAACTTAACAATGCAGGGTGACTGGTACATGACTCGTTATAGAAAAACAGCTTGTAGATGTGATCATTTGCATGTACCTAAGTATTTAAAGCCTACTTTCTATGGGTTAAGTCTTTTAAATTTGGAGATAGGCACAATTTTGTACTTATTCGTACAACTTCCTTAACTTTTTTAAATACTAAAACCAGATACAAAACCCGTCTAAACATTAAGCCTCTACATTTCCTCAGCTTTAAGTGTAAACAAAATAACACAGAGTACAATAACATGGACTACGCATGGCTGATCACAAACGGCTAGATGTCACTGCTCAGTTAATACGAATGTTTACTACGCAAGCTGTCAAATTGTAACTAAGGACCCGGTATTCTCTGTGCTATTTAATACGAACGTAGGTATTCTTTAAGAGACTGAAAAAGTTCTTTGAAGTGGATAATTGAAACAAAAAGTTATTTCGATATTAACCTTAATATTTACCTAAGTATTTAAAATGATCGCACTGAAATGGTATGTACATTTAATATGAATAGCAGAAGTCGACTTTGCATAGTGGCTGCTCTGCATACTATCGATTTGATAGAATCTTAACCACTACTACGCCATACTTTGGAAATCAGTACATCACCCGGGACGGACTGTTCAACAGTCGCATCAGTCGATGTATAGATCTCTTAATAGCTTCGATAGTGATATGAATTGTATACCTACAGGCATTTCTGTTAGGCACGCTTTAGCTATTTGAGTAATCTTTCAACGAGACATTTATTGACCTGGACGTGACGTGAGGTAAGGTTTTAATAATATACTACGTCTATCTTTGTAAATAGCGACGCGACGTGGTGTCCTAACTAAAATCGATTTGATGTACAAAAAATAGCTCATTGACTCGCTAGATATACACCCAACACGTTCAAAACATCATTAAAAGAAAACAAAAAACTCATCTCCAAAAAGCAGTAGGAACCCAGCAACCCAACTCAGCAACACTGTTGACGCGTCTTTAAAACTGTATAAACAACGTCTAGGGTTTCCGAGTTTATTTTAAAACAATACACGGGTAGGTTAGGCGCCTCCCGGCAAATAAGGAGTTCACAAATACAGTGTAAGTGGAGACAAACAAACACGGAAAAATCAAAAAACTGATTCTTGGAACACTTGACGACGTGGTGTGGGATGTCTGGGTGGAGTTTGGGGGGTTGATATGTGACAGGCATCTGTCTTATCATGTTGCTAAAAATAGTTTTAGAATTGTAAGGGTTTTGTTCTTTAAGGGTTGTAATAGGTTCTATGTCTCAAACTTCAAAGAAAGACTATCTTTCAAGACTCTTTCTCTCAGTAACTCTAAGAAGGTATTAAGATGTATATTTGGGACTAAATTAATAATAAAATCCCCCAGATAATCACATCAACTACTAAATATGGCTACAAAATAAGGAAAGCTTGTGATATGGGATACTATGTACAAAACTGGGGAGCCTAGATATACCTAAATAAGTAGGTACAGGTAAAACTACACACCTAGGGTCCAGGGTCTCAACGAACAAAAATCCTTTTGTTGCGGTAGATCTACATCTACTTTATTGTTTTGTTTGTATTATTTCGTTTACTTAAGGAACGAAGATATTAGTTTCACTTGCATTTGACAGGTGGCGCCATGTATTGATGCCATACGATGTTCGCACGAAGAACTTGTTTAGATACGCGGGCTTTGTGAGTGTTGAAAACTTTTGTTTATTAGTATTGGTTATAGTGCATAAAAATACCTAATGGGACTTAAATTGAAGGTAACTAATTTGTGTTTTTGTCTTAGAGTATTTAGTATTCTATAAAATAAAGCTCTCAACTATGGTAAAATTGATCGTAATAAGCTATAATATAACCTGGACCATAGTAGTCAACATGCCATACAACTAAAGTCCAATATTTATTTAAAAGAAAAAACAAAATATGACTCAAATACATTTGACTACATATGTACTGACTTCGTTTTACTTAATATAAAAACGTCAACAGATATTAGATATACTTGTAAATAAATTCTAAAATAACAAGAAAGTAAGCAAAAAAATTAGTAAAATCTGGACTACAGTTGTGTAGTTTTACGGTACGTATTTAGATAAACACCAAGACTCAGAATTTTATTTTTTTTACTCTCTGCAGGGAGTGATTCTGCCAGCTCATGAATTTCGTAGTAGCGTCTCAATCACTAAGTCACGAAGGTCCTCAAAGTTTTTAGATAAGATAGATAAAACATTTATATGCCAACTAGCGACCCGCCCCGGCTTCGCACGGGTGCAATGCTGATACACGCTCTTGCCGCACCGGGCGGCCCGCCGGTACCGCCGCAAACGCTACGTCCCGCAATTTTTAAATCTGTAATATCTTCGAAAATATTCACTTAGATCATACGGTGTAAAGGGCCATATAGATCTATATTAAATGAACAATGTATTCAAGGTATTTAATTGGTTAAGGATTAATGCTGTATTGGTTAAAATCGCTTCAAAAATTAGCCATTATTTGTCGTAAAAACTAAATGACAAAAAAGTTATTGTGGGTTATCCATAAGAGATAGACATATACCATCACAAACTTTAGACCTGTAGACCTTTTCAATGTGTACAATACTTAGTATATTATTTTGATAAAACTCGTAGGGTTCAGCCTGCGTTTGCAATGTAAGCGGAAAAAATGTAATTATTTACGACATCACATTAGAAACCTCAAAAATAACAGTACTTCTCCACTATTTAATGGATGTTATTATACATATAAACCTTCCTCTTGAGTCACTCTATCTATGAAAAAAAACCGCATCAAAATCCGTTGCGTAGTTTCATAGATTTAAGCATACAAAGGGACATAGGGACAGAGAAAGCGACTTTGTTTTATACTATGTAGTGATAACAGGTAGACCAAGATTTTAGGGGACTGAAAACTGCTCGCGTCCGCAAGGTTTAGCCCTCGATGCCTTGTACGTGGTCCCTGGGTGGTGCTAAACGAGCAGTAAAATCTGGTGGTAGGCTTCGGCCGTGGCTTGTCACCACCCACTAGACAAAACCATGCCGCCAAGTAACCTAGTTGCGTTCCGGCATGATGTCTAGTCTAGCCATTGAGGTCTGAGTAATCGTGCTGCATCGGAGAACAGTTTTCAACTCGTAGGATAATGACTCACCGGGTAACTCGTTTTGGAGGGTAGCGGGATCCGAAGCACGGTGCACCGCTGGCCGACCGCAGGTAGTAGGGGGCCCAAGTAGCATGCCAGCCACATGCGAAAGGCTGCCCCGCCACCTCGCGAAAAATCCCGGGAGGCTCCATCGTGCCGGTTGGCGACCGGTTGGAGAGGACCCGATGGCGATCTCGGGGGGGTTCGGGCGCCCCCGCAGTCTCCAGGCGAGTTCCCCAATGGTGCGTTGTTCCCTACGAGTTGCTTGGTTCCATTTGCAGCGCTTCACTCAACTTCTATTCTCCTCCCTATTCACTCCACAATTCACAATGAAAGGTCCTAAAAAGAGTAAGGTTCAACAGCGGTTGCACTTCCTCTCCCTCAAAGTGCACTTCTGTAAGTTCCGAGGAGTGCACTCCAATCTGAATGATGTCCACCACCATCTTGAGACGGAGAGACCCCACCTACTCTTTCTAACGGAGACGCAGATCTGCGATCCGTCAGACTCGGCATACCTTGGTTACCCAGGCTATATCCTGGAGTCACTTTTCCGCCCGCACGCCGGGGTGTGCATGTATGCCAGTGACGCGATCTGTTGTCAGCGTCTCCGTTACTTGGAAGTGCCGGACCTTTCAGTCATGTGGGTTCACATAGATACCGGCCTAGACCAAGTGGTTTACGCCGGTATCTATCGTTCACATAGCGGAGATCGGGAGACAACGAGGCTCATGGAATACCTTGGCAATACAGCAGATAAGATTCAGCAACGTTTTCCCACAGCGCAGTTGGTGTTCCTGGGGGATTTTAATGCTCACCACGGGCAGTGGTTATACCCGTATCAGGACACTGACCATGCTGGAAGAGAAGCCTTTAAGTTTTCGCTGACTTATGGTCTCTCACAGCTTGTAAACGAGCCTACGCGCATCCCCGACGTTGCTGGCCACACTGCGTATTGCTTGGACCTTCTGCTGACAACCGATCCTGACAGATACTCGGTGTCCGTCACTGCACCTTTAGGGACATCCGATCACTGTATGGTGAAATCTGTATCGCTGTACTCGCCACCTGACACCCGCCCTAAAGGCTCCAGGCGAGTATGGCGTTACAAGTCAGCAGATTGGGATGAAATGCGACATTTTTTCGCATCTTATCCGTGGTGGCAAACCTGTTTTACTTCAACCGATCCATCGTGCTGCGCTGATACTGTCTCAAGTGTGATAGTTCAAGCAATGGAGTACTTCATTCCCCACGCTGATCTATCCCTTGAAACCAAAGCTCGCCCATGGTTTAATACTGCTTGCCTTGCCGCTGAAAAGTGAAAGCGGGAAGCATACAAAGCCTGGGCAAATGCTCGCAGAAGCAAAGCCCTGGATTCGCATGAACTTAAGAAAAGATACAATGCTGCCGCCAAGTCCTGCAAAATGGTAATCAAAAGAGCTCGTTTTGCCCACATAGGCCGTATCGGAGACAGAATAGCATCATACCCTTCGGGAAGTAAAGCTTTCTGGTCCCTTGCCAAGTCGGTCGAAACGAACTTTTGTCGCCCGTCGCTGCCACCACTGAGGAAACCCGATTCCCGTTCTCTGGCCCACACTGCTAAGGAGAAAGCAGATTTAATTGCTAGTATCTTCGCAGAAAATTCTCGTCTAGATTGCCAAGGAAAAATCCCACCCCAATTACCTCAGTTCGGACCTACAATGGGTACCGTTCACATTCGCCAAAAGGAGGTTCTTAAATGCTTGCTGCACCTAGACGAGAACAAAGCTAGTGGTCCAGACGGTATTCCTGCAGTGGTCTTAAAACGCTGCGCAGCTGACTTGTCTCCCGTTTTGACGCGTCTTTATCGACTTTCATTGGAATCCGGTAAGGTTCCCAAGTCCTGGAAGCTTGCTAACGTACAACCAGTACCAAAGAAGGGAAGCCGTGCCGATCCTGTCAACTATCGACCAATTTCAATCACTTCCATACTTTGCAAAGTCATGGAACGTGTATTGAACAATCGACTCCTGGCATACCTCGAGACCAACGAGCTCCTAAGCGATAGCCAATATGGTTTCCGCAACGGGCGCTCGACCGGCGATCTTCTCGTGTATGCCACTCACTTATGGAGCGAGGCCTTGGAAGGTCATGGTGAAGCAATAGCTGTATCCTTAGACATTTCCAAGGCCTTTGACAGGGTCTGGCATGATGGTCTCTTAAGTAAGCTTCCAGCTTATGGCATACCGATTGGGCTCTGCGACTGGATATCTGATTTTCTGAGGGAACGGTCAATTCGAGTAGTTTTAGATGGCTTCTCCTCCGACCAAATGGCAATTAATGCCAGGGTACCTCAGGGATCTGTTCTCTCTGCAACATTATTCTTGCTGCACATTAATGACCTTTTAACACCGGGCATTATTAGTTATGCTGATGACAGCACTGTTGTAGAGAGATACGTATCCAATGCGCGAGCGAGCCCCCGTGAAATCCAGAGTTTAAGAAAGTCAATGATTGAGCGCGTTGATTTGACCTTACGGAAAGTATCCGATTGGGGTGAGTCGAATTTGGTCAAATTCAACGCGTCCAAAACTCAGGCGTGTCTATTCTCCGCAAAAAAGAGCACCTTCACAGTAACGCCCACTTTCCAAAATGTATCTGTCCCCATCACTGACCATCTAGGGCTTTTAGGCGTAACTATAACATCCAGTTTAAACTTCGGTCAACAAATTGTGTCCATGGCTCAAGTAGCTTCGAAAAAGTTGGGAATCATCTCGAAGGTACGGCGGTACTTAACTTATACAGCTCAAGTGCGATCATGCATGGAGTACTGCAGTCATCTTTGGGATGGTTCAGCCAAATATTAACTAGAAGCGCTGGACTCCGTTGACCGAAGAGCCCGTAATCTAATTAACAACGTCGACCTTACGACCAAAAAACTGCAGACCCTAGAGCATCGTCGTAAGGTTGCTTGTTTAACCGTGTACTACAGGATACATTTTGGTGAGTGCGCGAGTGCTCTGTTTGACCAAATTGAACCCTCACCATTTTACCATCGGACTACTAGACGCAGACAGAACTTCCATCCGTATTTGGTTGATATTCCGAAAAGTCGAACTAAGCGCTTTGACAGTTCCTTTTTGATACGGGTCGCCATGGTTTGGAATGAACTGCCTGCGTCTATTTTCCCTGACCAGTATAGTCCTAGTACTTTTAAGCGTCGAGTGAATAGGTTTCTCGTGGATGGACGTGTACCACCTTAGTCTTCATGTTCACTTAACATCAGGTGGCATGGAAGACAAACGTCCCATCCATATTTTATATAAAAAAAAAAAAAAAAAAAACTGAGCTATTGAAACAAATACACGTAAAAGAAAAGAAATCGCAAGTTAATCTATTTTAAAACAATACTCACCTACAAAATATACAGGATAACAATTTCATTTTTGATCACCAATGAAGAATAAATCATACAAGAATATTGGCCTACATTTTAAATAAATAATGTATCATTTAACAAACATTTTCTTACATTTTCGTTTTAAACGGATATGCTGTGCTACTGTAGGCAAAAGGGCATAGCTCAGCTACAAATCGCCCGCGGGTGAAAGGCTGATCTTCAGAACACGTTATGTACCAATTCACCTTGGTAGGTAATCAATAAAGAACAGTAGCAGCGAGCCAAACATGATTTTAGTTGATGTTATTTTGTGGGTTTAAACAAACAAAAACATATTAAACTATTCGGAATTAATTCCTGAGTAACTCAGAGCAAAAAAAAAAACTCGTAGACGAACGTTACACGAAAAGATATTGAATTTTGAATATTATATTGTTTTGTATGTCTTTGGCACTTACAATTAAATTTTTGACGAATTTTATATATTTAAAAAACGCCACACACTTTAAAGCAATGTGTTGAAAATTCATAGAAGAATAGGTAAGTTATTAAGATAAGTGATGATTATATTTCTAAACGCTCATTATTTCACGTAACTACGGATCCGCCTTTGTTTTTTGATCGTTTAAACCGCATATTTTACACCTGCCCTAGAGAATCTAATGATACTATGACTATTTTATTCCATTCTTGTTCAAATACTCTGGTTCCAGTTTGTCATGTTCGTATTGTGCATCCATAGCTCATTGCATGCTATGTAAGCAATTTGGTTGTGACATGACATTGGCTCTCACAATTAGCTGTCTTGTGTTTGTTTTTTTCATGTCACGGTCAATTTGTACTGTACCTATTTGTATTAATTTGATAATTCTGACTGAAAAAGAGTGCCAAGAGTTTTTTTCCGCCGGCTTTTTTTGTCTCTTGGTCTATTATAATATCTTATTTAACAGCTATCAACAACTAGTTAAAGCCGAAGTATATAATGACTTCATCAAGTGTTTTGTGAAATTCCTAAGTTGAATAAAACTTTTTGAGTTGGTTTTGAATTTTTTGAATCAAAATTAAAAGAGTGCTCCTCGTTAACCTCACCATCAAAATTCTTGGAATGAGCCCACTGCAGGGCTTATCTCTCCCCTGGGTGACGAGGAGGCATAGGCAATCCACCAAGCTGGCCCAGTGCTGGTTGGTGGATAAATCTCGTTAACCTAGAAACACGTCATTTTGCAAGAAGCATTTTCTGAAAAGTGTCATTATACATATATTTTTATAAATAAAAAATGCTCATTTACTGTGTGACCTAATATATTTTTTGCCCAAGACAAGGGATCCAGCGGTAAAGCTAAGTTTGCCTTTGTTTTGTTTATTTACCTTAACCAAGTTTGTATGTATGGAACCCACGGACCCGGAGTTCATCTTGCACCTGACCGAATTTATTACAAGTTACCAAACCTGCTTCATTCCAACCAATCTCACCTGATGGTTATTGAAGAAGCCTTAGAAGATAGCTGCCATCCATAAAATATATCTCGGAAATCATTATCAGCATGATTATTGAACCCTAATTTATATAAATAAAAGCCTAGTTTCCGAGAAAGCTGTTTATTGAAATAACCATTTATATCCGTCGTACTAAACTATAAAAAATAAAGCCTCGCATAAGTATTTTTTCGTCAATCCATAAGTATTACTTACTTATCCATAATCTTCACTTTGAACGTCACATTTCTCAATTACATTCGTACAATCGATCTCATAAATAATTTGCGATTGCCCTATTACTCGGACAGGCGCGCGTAAAAACGCGAGTCGATCGTCTCCAGAAAATAATCAAAGGTTGCCGCGGCGGATCACACCGCGACGCTTTGATCCCGCCGCAATTACCTCCCCCCCACTGGAAACTCATTTTCCATCGCGACTGTACAGGCGCACTTATTAGTCTTATGCTATTCTATGTTTGTCACAAAAAAAAATAAACTGAGCTTTATTGCTTGATTCGTAAGAACGAAATCAGTTTAACACTTTTATACTCAACTGTAAAGGTAAAATTGTTAGTTGACGTGACGACTATTTTAGTAATTCCGTTTAAAACAAACCCTATAGCTTCTGTTAGCTGCAGCATAAGATTCATTTTTGAATCAAAATATTTTAATCGATGCCTTGAACTTTTTGCTCCGAAATTCGCGGTTCAAATCGGCCGTCAATCATGGCTGACAAAAGAAAAATCCTTTTACAAGCCCGCGGAATAACTCGGCAACACTCCCGGTTGATCAAAGTGCTCAGGTGACTCTGTAAACAAACTCCTGTGGAGATGATTTGCTTTCCACTGACGTTATAACTCGGGACGTGTTTATTTTTATATTCAATTTGCTAATATGGAACGTTGAGGTGTTTTTAGTGTTCAGCCGTCTTTGGGTATTAAGGTAAAATTGTTTGTTTTGCGGATTAGGACAAGAGGTAAAAAAATTTTTTTTACGAACGAATTTAGCTAAGTCGAATGGAAAATAAGGGCTTAAATTTGGCCGATACAGCCGAAAATCCATGACATTATTTCCATCTAAGGAGCTAATGTCTTCAAAAATACCCTTCTAAGATTGAAACCAAATCTTTTGACATACATACTTTAATACATAATACTTTAAATAAAAAAGTGATACTGTTTAGTTAAGCTCTAAGTTTAAATCCCATAAATATGCTATGATATAAGGTGATTGCTCAAGAACTCTACATCAAGAAGAGTTTAAGTTATAATCCCACTGCAGCCCTTTTAGATACCGAGAATCTTCTGGCCACACTGTACGAAGCACGAATTTACGTGTATAAACAATACTATAATAATAGATAAAAACTAATAACTCTTTCTTTTCCATAACTTTAATTAAAAATATGTAAAAGCGAAGACAATTTCGCGGTCGATTAGGGGATTTCTTACATCATTTTTGTTTCTTACATCTATTTATGTATTTATATTCTAGGTTCCCCCCTAGTTCGCTCAATGGTATCCCATAACACAAGCTATGCTCACTTTGGGGCCATGTAGTTGGTGTGATTGTCTGGGGTTTTTTTTTTTAATTTTCTTCTTTCATTTTCATAACGGTGTTATTGACCCCCCAAAAAAGGGTCGTTCCGCGTTCTACAGGTGAAGTTTCTACCAGCAATAAATTTTTCTTGTTTCTACCGGCAGTAAAATTAACAATAGCGGTACCTACATATGTAGAGAAAAAAATCTGTTTAATCATGGTACTTTTTTTATTATAAACTAAATCAATTAAGCAGTAAAATCATTTGCGCTGTAGGTATAAAAAATAACGTTCATTTATTTAAGGACATTACACACAGCCTTAGTATAAAAATGAAAAAATACAATGTCTTGACTTTTCAGAAACTCAAATCTCTAAATAAAAATAACGTAATTAATACAATAATAACTTAAAGTAATACCTACAATAAAAAAAGGATGTCCGTCGGGCGGCTTACGGTAGCCCTACCATCCCTGGATAAGTATGTCGTAAAAGGTGACTAATATGTAACCTTCATATAAAATCTGCGGCCAAATATGACCGCTCCGGCGGTGATGTGTTCCGGCAACGCTTTATGAAGAGCCAGTGCATTCCTTAGACTGTATGCCATCAGGTGAGATTGGGGTAAAACATCTCGTGTTTTTTCTTTTAAAATAAAACTGATATCCTTTGTTTACTTAATGGCCTCATGGTTACTATGTGTATCAAACGATATCACAGGTCAAGCGTCGTTCGGGGCGGTCGGAACTTGGATGGGTGACCACCGAACATTCATTTCTCACGGCGACTTCCGTGCTTCGGTGGGCACGTTAAGCAGTCGGTCCCGGGTGCTGTATACTTGTATACAGTAGTTGTTAGGATTTGTCAGAAGCCATTTGCGGCGCCCTGAAAATTCTGACATCCACCACCCAGCACTGGGCCAGCTTGGTGGATTACGGCCTATACCTCCTCGTCACCCAGGGGAGAGACTCATAGCCCTGCAGTGGGCTCTTTACAAAGAGTCGTGATGATGATGATGACTTAATAAAATAGTCCACTGCGTTTGAAAGACACGTTACCTTATTCAAGATTTAAAAATTCAGTACTACTGGACACTTTCTTTTTACACTTAAGGATCGGAATCTATCATGTTTTCATGGATATGATTGCTTTAAATAACAAGATGTTTATAGTCGGGCATTGAAAGGATAACTAATGAACTCACTGTAGAGTCAAATTTAAAAGATATAATATTGCTGCCTCTGTCGCACTATGTAGAAGTAGAACAATGAGCATATGACATTTTACCTATCTGACACCCAAAATATGGAGTATTGGATCATACAAAACGTTACGAACCTTTCTAACGAATATCAGTGTTAAAAAAAATATCATTCAATATTAATTTGTAAATGTGCCGATAGAACGCGGAATAGAAATAAATAAAATATAAAAAACAATATTCATCGGTCGAAAAATCGCCGGTAGAACGCGGAACGACCCGAAAAAAGTTTACGAGAAACATACGATTTTTTTTTCTCAAACAACTTAAATAGCTTAATAATTAAATTTAAATGCAAACATCCTTTTTAAAGATTTGGACAGACATTTTGACGTTTCGTGGTGAATGACAACTTTGCCTGTAGTATTTACAATCAGAATATGATCGGGAAGATACAAGGTGTTTTAATTAAACAATTAAAAAACTAAAAAACGATCCTGTGACTAAACTATTGTTTAAATTGATCTAATTTTTCTTGTGTAGGCTGATAATGATACACTTAACGTGTGCTTTCATTTAATGCCTCTCGTTTGTATTAACGTTGTATATGTACAGTAACGTGCATTAATATGTACACACTTTGGCGATGAGCAAAACCTGTCTGCCTCAGACGCCAGTGGTTGCGGGTTCGATTCCCGCACGTAACAAGAAAAAAAATGTTTGTATCTGGGTATTTATCTATTTATGTATTTATATTCTAGGTTCCCCCCTAGTTCGCTACATGGTATCCCATAACACAAGCTATGCTTACTTTGGGGCCATGTAGTTGGTGTGATTGTCTGGGGATTAAAAACAAAGTAAAAAAAAAACACTTCGCAACTTATTCGGTTGTGATAAGATTCAAAAACCAATGACCATGTATACATATTATCAAACGTGACTGTACATAATAGTTTACGGAAGCAACCTGGTAATAAAATTTAAAATTTATTTAATTATACAGCAGATACAAACCGAAATTACAACACTTTCTCTTGTACATATTGTTTTGAATTTTACTGACATTTATCACGAAATCACACAATTATCAATGAGATATTTCATAATTAGCTTGGTTATATAATTATAAGCGGTACATACCTGTGGTACTTGTGGTCGAAATGTAATGCACGAACGATTAGGTATGCTGTAAGGTGTACGTGACATTTTGGCAAAACCAGATTATTGACTATAGATATTAAAACGGTCAAATAGTTATTGAATAGATTTCTCAAAAGTCAATTTTCAAATAAAGAAATAGGGATATCTTTTTTATTTGAATAAACAATGGTTTGATGAAACATACCTATGTAAACTTCATAGGAAACTCCCAATCAAATTAACATCGATAAATATACTGTCCGACTAGGCTTTTTTGGCACTTGGATGATGAAGTCAGAGGGGCGTGAAGGTGAAATAAGGGTTACCATTCAGAATAATTTCCCTCTTCTCAGGGAAAAATATGAATGCATAAACTTTTAGTTTTTTCATGTTTGAAAACAGAAATTACCTATTTTAGTTTATGTAGGTACTACAAATGATAAATTGAAAAATTACTTTCCTCGTCACCACTACATTCTTTATTAGGTACCTACTCGTATCTAGAAATGATCGTATTTTTAAAGGTATGTAAGAAATCTGCTTACCTTTCTTCACTTTTCATGCAGTCTTTCTAAAGAGACAATTCTCCTTAAATCGTAATTTTTATAGAGATTTAAAAAATTAAATAAATTATGTTCTAAAGTGTATTTTCAAAGTATAGCATATATAAACATTGCAGAGGCAACTTGCTTCACTCTTAAAAAGGGATTTATTGAGACGTTAACTTGTTATTCTTTCTGAAAACTATTTCTTCAATTTTATAACTGCAATAAGTAAGCCAACGTTTTGTAAATTTTGGAGTATTTCTTATCTTAATATTGAATTTAAAAGTACTTTAACAAATATGAACGGTAGAAGTCATGAAGTGACATTTCCCACGACGGTATTAGTTAGTTCCACTTTTTGCCACGCACCAAAAGACTATCCGTGTCGGACTATATAACTAATTTATAATTATTGTCACAAGACCAGACAATACAGGAAGGTCCATATTACCCATATTTTTTCCTATTAATTATACTTTATAAGTGTTCTCTCTGTAAATACTCCATGATATGATGATAGACATTTTCCATAGCATTGCAATCGAAATTAAAAAAAAAAATAACCACAGACTTCTAATACCCAGCCTAATTTTACGAACAATACCAACCTTTTTTCAATTCGGTCTCCATCTTGAATTGCATCTCAAATAACACAAGCGCATACCGACGCACTCGAGTACCAAACAAAGCCGAGAGCTAATTGCTAGCGTGCTCCGGAAGCGCGCGAGTGTCACCATATGAATAGTCAGGCAAATGAGCAAATAATAACCCTAGAGCATTAAAAAGGCGTATTGTGCGCGTGAGACGTACGGAAACAGCGCAAAGCGAGCCGAATTCAATGCGTTTTTAGCGAATGAATGATCCGCGAATCGGATATGTTGAGGGCTGTCGATGACATGTGCTGTTGGTACTGAAGAGAAATTTCTTACTATAATAGCGATTTAATATATTAGGAGGTTAGTAATGTTTTTAAGTTTTTGCATTTAAAATGCTCAATTATTTTATAATAAATAAAAATGTGATAATTAAAAAATAAAAATTACCCGACCAGGATTCGGTTTTTTTTATTTATCACATTTTTCATTTATTTATATTAGGAGGTTTTTACTAGAAGTGTGATGTTTCTCTATAGGTATCATTACAGACATATAAATCGATCGACTGTTTACTAACCAGATATAGGCAGCAGCATCATAAAGCGCAGATGAACACTACACTAATTAAATGATCTAAAATAATGTAAATTAAGATGTTACTTATGCTGTTGGTGTACTATATAAGATAGGGATGGAACCTTTGTCTTCCATGACACCTGATGGTAAGAGATCATGAAGACTAAGGTGGTCATCCATCGACGACAAACCTCGACGCTTAAAAGTACCAGGACTATACTGGTCAGGAAAAATAGACGCAGGCAGTTCATTCCAAACCTTGGCGGTCAGTATTAATGTTCCAGTTTTTGGAATATTCACCACATACGGTCGGAAGTTCTGTCTGCGTTTAGTAGTCCGATGGTAAAAGGGTGTGGGTGTAGTTCGTTCAAACAGGGCTCTTGAACACTCTCCAAAATGTGCTGTAGTACACGGTTAAATTAGTTACTTTACAAAAAGGCTGTAAACTCTAGGACATAAGATGGTGTCAGCATTATACAGCCTATACCGTCCTTATATCCAACACATATCATAGATATTGGGCGATGGAAATATGGCGCTTTCTCTCTATCTGAAAATCCTTAAGCTTTGTTTACGCTTACAAATAAAATGATTGATTGATTATGACATCGCTTGCAGGGAAAGTACAAAAACCCATCATTCTAAACAAAGACGGTCGACCAACGTCGATCGGATTCTTTGGCATTGTCCAACCTAAAACAAAGGTATAGCATATTTAGTTATAAGTTCTCAAAATAGATAATAGATACCTACTAAAAATTATTTAGAAAACATTTAATGCGCAACCCTGTAGGCTGGCGTAATTTCTTTTCACGCACAACCATCATATGTGCATTGCGGTCTTTATTTATGTTTGATGTTGAATGCATTAATTTACTGAGGTGTGCGGCTGAGATAATGAATAATTTTAATATTTGTGATTGACTAAGCCGAAAATTTATCTACCTATACTTATAAAAAATAGGTAATTAATCAGTTTATTTCCGATGTATGTCGATAAAAGATCGTATCTCAAATTTGATTCGTTTAAAATAATTCGATTATTTGTTAACATCGAGTAACGGACACTGGCGCTACCTGATGTAAAGTTGTACCTATACGAGCTAACATCATTAATAATCTACCATTATAGAAAGAAAAAAAAATGAAAAAATGCTTTTGCAATTTAGATATGTACCTACATGAAACAAATACTATTAGTTTGTTACAATCACTGAACGCGAAATAGTAGGACAACAAAGGTTAATAAAACAAAGTTATATGACGAATAAAAAACAAAAACTGCAAAGCAAAAACTGTATAACAAAAAAATAACAATGAATATGTTGATTATGATTGAACATTACTTAGTAATTTAACCTGTGTAACTTTTGAAAAAAATTGTAACTATATGTGGAAACATTTCATTGCCCTTATCTCAAATAATTTTCATGTATTGTTTCTCAAAAGAAAATTACGTAAATTAAAATCTTGCCAGACCGGATTTACAATTGCCAACATTGCTTTTTCATAAACCCACGACAGAGCAACAGCTGTGGGTTCCTCTTGGGGGTTATCAAAAGTTTAAATCGATCGTAGCACATCTATGCTGGCCTAGTAGGTACTGTTTGATGAACAGGCGTCGAACGAGCATCCCTCAAACTACATTATCTACTTTAATAATTAATTAGGTATATCATCTGTAATAAACAGTTTTGCCAAAAGAAGCCCCAAAGTTTTTCCCGCCGCCGGATTTTCTTTGACAAGTTCAAACTTTTTAAGGCCTAGAATGCTAGTGACGTATCTAAAGCAAATACCACACTAAATAATAAATTGCATTTCATCTTCAAAGAATTTAATTTTTTTTATTTAGTAGTACTTTTTAAAAACTTTATTATAAGTAAATGTAAACGTAGCCAAGTTGTTCTGTTATTTAACCCTTACATTAACAAGTAATTGCTTATTTCGTGTTTATTTTAATCAGATTAGACAAAACATAATGAAAACATTTATAAAGTCACTCTTTTTTATAATTATCTATGCTCTAATTAGTCTAGACTGGTCTACAAAACATTGAAGTGTGGATCGGTTTGAGCTAGAGTGTTCAGTAGCAAGTCTGTCGACAATGTCATAGACATGAATAGATTGGTTTTTGTGTAGTCCAACGCCTTATTAAGGTCATGCGACATTCAAAAGGATAAATTTTCATGTGATTTTACAAATTAAAATACTCATTAGGCTGAAACACCAAAACTTAAACATAATTCCGAAACAAGTCTAAAACAGATTTTTAAAACCCGATTTATAAATAGAATCTTCAGAAAATCGTAATTCAAGTTTCTTCTGAAATATGGTGCAATCGAAAATGAATGGAAATGGGCTTAAAAATTAGGTCCAATAACGAGACTGACTATTTTTATTTATTTAATACTCAAAACAGAATACAAACTATAGTAGAGTTTCCTTTTACAAGGTATTCAGTTTATAACTCATAACCAAATTCTTACACACTTCAAACAAGTTTGTTGAACATTCCGTTTTCCCGTCCGAAACGCGGATCTCTAAAACGCAAGTTTTTATGTCAGTTCGCGTGATGCGACTTGCTATAGTATTTCTGCAGTAGACGACAGATAAGATCTGATATCTTTGATAGAGTCAGTAATGTGGATAGAATTTTAATGAGATTATTAGCCTAACACGATCTCGTTGCACGATAGTTATTTGACGACGATATGCACACCTATGAGGCTCCAATGGTGCAGTGGTAGAGTCACAGGTTGCGGGTTTCGATCCTAGACGCATGAATCTTTACTCTCTCGAAGAATATGCAAATTTTCTGTTATACAAGATTACGGATAAATACTTAAAAAAAATATAGGTAAGCATGTCTTTGAATAATACAATAAAAAATAATAATAAAATAAAAATGATTTATTGTTCACACATAACTTTACATAAATTAATGTCTAAAGTATTTTAAATTATAATAAACGAGCTTTTTCCCGCAACTTCGTACGCGCATAAACATAAAAGTCTTATTTTTCCCGACCCCGTGGGAATTTGGGGAATTCCTTTCATAATACAATCAGGTACCTATTGAAGAACCTTTATACTAAGTATCACGTCCGTGCACTTAAGAAAAAAGATTTTTTCATACAAACTAAAACATCGTATATTTCCTGTTCCCGTGGGAATTTCGGGAATTCCTTTCATAACACAACCAGACACACATTGAAAAACCTTTACACCAAGTTTCACATCGTTGCACTCAAGGAATAAGATTTTTCATACAAACTAAAAAGTCCTATATTTCCCGTTCCCGTGGGAATTTCGGGAATTCCTTCCTTAGTGCACCCCTACATCTCCTAAAGAATGTTTGTTCCAAATTTCAGCTCTCTATGCCTAGTAGTTACGGCTGTACGTTGTCTGTCAGTCACTCAGTCACTCAGTCACTCAGTCACTCAGTACCTCAGTCACTCAGTCAGTAACGGAACAGTTTTATATATATTATAATAAATTAGTTACAAATGTGACCCTGCCCCTTAAACTAGGAATGACTCCTGATTCTTAAGGAACAGTGTTCGACCGAGAAAATTCAATTTAACACAATTTATGTTATATCTTAAATTGGGTGCATAAAAGTGTACATTAAATTAAGGTAATAAAGAAATACAAATAAAATAAAAAGGTGTATATGTGTGTGATGTAGTGTACATACCTACTTAAATAAATCTATTATAAACATTCATGAATCGGCCGTCAGCTAAGAGCTGTGTTTATCACTAAAAAATGCTGCACCTACCGAAATTCGAACACAGGTTAAATGTCAAAGTGTGAATGAAGGCTATCTGAAAGGCAAGGTGAAATGTCTATCACTACACCAGTAGGTATATTTTAGTCCATCATGGCTTAGATAGCCATTGCCGTGTTTTTTTTTTAATTTGAGCTAAAACTTTACTTGTTATTATAACTTTTTATCTAATAAATAAAGGACGAAAATACCCCTTTTTTATTCCAACAGATGTCTAACAATGGAATAACATTTGTGTTTGCTTGTTTAAAATAAATACCTTCGCCTAGTCAAGTGTTACAAAACAGCAAAACGTTATGAAAAGATGAGATTAATAATACTTTTTTAAAAGTGTATAATTATAAATACGTACCTAGTTGAACGTAATTTTTTATTTCTACGTAACTTTCGTCGAATTTTAGGTTAGATTTGACTGCGCATATACGGCTCTGAGAGCTTGGTACTCTTGCAAATCAGAAATCTCTATAGTTCCGAAGATTGCCCTATACAGACAGATAGATGTTCCCTTTTTTAATATGTAGGTAGAGAAGAAACAGATGAAATAGAATTCTGTAAAAAAATATTATGTGAAACCATTTGAATACGAAAGAATACTTGTGTGTAGAAAATTTAAAAGTACCTACATAACTTCACGTTAGTATCACTAGAAAGAGAAATAAAACCATCTGATGTCACGTTTGACAAATTTGCAGGCATTATAATGGTGGAGAGAGACTATTGCAATGTCAGAGCCCATAAAAAAAACCTCCAATAAAAACTCTGTCGCTTAACAGACTTTTACAGTATGCCCAGAAATAGAAGCAGCAGGCTCAGTCTACGTTTTTCTTTACTCCCAGTCCAGCATGGAAGAAAACTCGGTACAAATTTGAATGAAGCAATTCCAAAATCAAAACTTCCATAATTAGATCCAAATAGAGCTTCCGGTTTCGAGTTTCGCAGCAAGACGCATTACCCTCTTTGTGCGGGGGCAATCAGATAAAATTTCGTCGCGATATTTGCCGCGTGCAGGCGCCATAATCGACGAATTAACGCGCGAGATCAAAAGATGGCGGGCTTGTCGCGTTTCTATAATGTGATAAGTTCTGTGCACAATTACGTAAAGGTGGGGTTGCTGTGTAAGCGGTTTGGTTTTTATTTGTAACAGATAAGCTGCAACCGGAAAATTTACTGATTTTAGAAAAAAACATGATAGGAAATATACTACTCTGGTTTCATAAAAAATCATTGGTGATTTTTGACACTAATTCATGATACATTTCTGAGCTAAATCTCAATTAATTGCTTCCAACTGGAATAGTATTTTATAAAAGTAATTTCTAATAACACGAATATGTGTTTAGGTAACTTTTTGGAATGAGGGGTTATTAGATACAAAAATCATCGTAGATATTATTATTGATAAAATGGAAATTGTTTTGGGCAAAGTATGTGTGTCTTAATTATAGTAGGAAAATAAATATTTAAGTACCTATATTTTTAAAATCAACGTCTTATTATTGGTAAAATGGAAATTGTTTCGGGCAAAGTATGTGTGTCTTAATTATAGTAGGAGAAAAATATTTAAGTATATTTTTTTCCAACTTATAAATTGTCATTTTATGTTTGATTTCCTTCAGGCAAGGTTTTACTCTAACTGTTTTGAACAGACTTATAATATTATAGTTTTGTTAAATTGTGCCAAATTTCTTCACATAGGACACAGTAATCAGTTTACGTATTTACTGTACAAAAACGTATCCAGTAAAACGGACCATGTTTGAACGGGTTGTAAGTTAGTAAATACACCGTGATGTTTGAGTGGTCTTACAAACGACGGGTTCATGTATTCGTCCTATCGAATCACTTGCCAACATTTCAAATAGATATGAAGTGCTGCCTTTACACTTTATTGCCATAAAATTACAAAATAAATTTATATCTACCAACACTTATTTATACAGACAGGCATTAGCAAAACATATCACAAGATAAAAATGCAGCAAGCAAGACAAGAATAAAATATTATGTAAGTTTTTTTCATAATAATATTAAGTTCAACTAACCCCGCTTGAACTCGGGCCGCACATCGAACTTGCGACTGTGACATCCAACCCTCGCGAGGGCCGACTGTGCCGACGGGGTAATTTTATTTTGTGCCGCCTTAACGGATTCAGTATGATTCTCAATTGTGTTTGTATTACGATTTCATGGTATCGAACCGTGTTTTACTAGCTCTGGAGTGATTTGGATTATTTTTATTGATAAAACATGTAAGAGTTGTATTGCTTGCTTGTTTTACCAATATTAGTATTGTCAAGTTTGATGGATTGCTATATTTTTATAACAATTTCTATTTCTAGTTGTAAGTTAAAAGGATCCCAACTTTCAATATAACGCAATGTTTTATTATAGTTAGTTGGGAGATCTAGTTCCCATTTTGAATTACTTGTGGCTTTACTCGAGTTGACTTCAGCCTTGTCTGATGATACACTAATACAAAGCGTAAGTAGAAATACAGGGTGTTTAAGAAAAGATCTATTACCTATTAATAAAACACCGGTACGCATCATCATAAAAGCCATATCTGGCTGCAAACTTATCTATTTTGTCTTTAGGAGTTTTTCTAGCAAGCTGCCATATTTGGAATAGTCGTCTTTTTTGAGGACAGGCGAAGGACTTATCTTTGCTCTCTTTTTACTTAAAATGTTGTTCATTACTTGCACGGTTTTAAAAATAACACATTCAAATAGGTAGAACATACTTCTGACGAGTTTACAATAATTCTATTAACTTAATCCCCTAACTTGAGCGTTGGAAAAAAATTAACCCGGCAATTCAACTCATATCTTTTAGCGATCGACAACAAAAGTTACATTCATATCAACCCTAACAAGGTAGAAAACTATTCATAGCTAAATATTAAGTAAACTTACTTCTTCAAACGTGTTTTTATTCAAAACATCCACAATCAGCAACCTGTTACATTCGCCGTCGCGCCGCCGGCACCGCGCCACCGACACTCCACGCGGACAAATCACTCAGTTGTTCCCCAATATTATTCCAAGCAAAACGTTTTCAAAAGCCGTTATATCAGCTTACTTACCACAAGTGTTTACTTCTCACACCCTTCCCGGAGCCACCGAACCTTCATAATTACTTCCCTACGGACCCCATAATAGAATTAATGTTTATTTCATTAACGAAAAAAGCCTCCATTTGTCCATCCGTCTCCACAATTTAAAGCCTATCCGTGCACCAACAATACCAAAAATAAACACAAACGGAAGCTTCTTAAATTGTTTTCTAAAAACAGTTCGGTCGTTAGTATTATTTTGAAAAGTCATTTTTGATCGAGCAACAATGAGCGCTGACGGCGGAACGAGCCACCGACGGGACTCGGTTTGCTTTTATTTTTTAAGTTGAGAAGACAGTGAGTGCTGACAGGTTAAGAAATGACCATGAAAAGCATATTTATAATGATAGCAAAGGTTTATTTTGCCCTTTCGTTGTGGGAATTATCGGCTAGTTGTGGATCGCGACGCGTTCACGGATACGGAGGCAGAGCGTGAGTCACATTTGATACATGTTGTGGATACAAGGAATGTTGTGTCATTGAGATATATTGAATAAGCACGATTAAAGTGCTGCGATGTGGTTGCAGCTTGTAGCTTTGCAAATTATTGAGATTTGTGTTGCAGGCTGGTTCCGGAGAGTCATTTGAAATAATTGTGTGATACTCAGCGCACATAAAAGAAGAATAGCTATGAATCAGATTTATCTTTGAATTAAGAATATCGACATCGGTTTTCCTGTTAAAGATTGATATGTGAGTTTTGATTCACAAATCTTCTCATCACATACGAAAGTTATTCTCGAGTCCATCCAGAAAAGGCAAATAAAATCAAACCAGGGTAAGCGAAGCGTAAAATGACACATATCGCAATATATTTGCCAATTGTAGGTCAATTAGAGTCATATTTTCTTGTTCTTTATTTAAAAAATACGTAGGGTTTTATGTTGTTTTATTTATTGCGTTAAATGCCTCTAATCAATCGACTCTATATTTAAAGCCAAAGGAGAGAGAGCGAGTATCATTAAGATACACACATACCTATAAACATACTGCTTTACCCTTCTACGAGTGTACAATAAGTTGCCAGATGCGAAAATAATTAATTCCGATAATTATATCAATTGATCACCACCATTACAAGTAAATGTTAACTCGTTAGCCGAACTCATGCGCAGCAAGTGTCATCGTGTCTAATTAACTGGTTAATTTATTACCTGAACAAATTAATATGCAAATAATATATATTTTTGTCAGAAGAGGAGGTTTTTTATAATTTACCTCTGGAAAGTAAAAGTATATCTGAAAAGGAAAAAAGTATTCTTTAAACACTGCCGTAACTTATTGATGCAAATTCATAAACATATCTATCTAGAGTCATAAGCTATTTAAAATTGAAGACATTCAATAAACCTTAACTTACCTACACTTCTATATCGAAAATCCAAGCTTGTGTGTTCTATACCTACTCTTTATTAAAAACATCTAATAAACCAATTTAATCCATCAAGTGCATGAGAACAGTATCTACGTTTAAATTCCAGCTTATGTAAAGACCGGCAGTCACCGATTGCGGCTCGCCATTAGACCATCATCAGATTACAGACTATAAATAAACGGAACTAATGAGTTTCTGGCCAATGGTGGAATTGTCTCTATCCTGTGATGAATAAGGATGTAACCGTCATGTTGGCATGATTGGCGGATGTGGAAACAGCTCCCGCCCGACTTGATTCTGTGTGGCCGGCCAGTGCCAATCTTTATTAGGATTAGTTTTTTTTGTGGTTTATTAAATACTTTTTGGTTGAAGTGGTAGTTTTTAAATTTATTTTCTTATAAAGATAATAGCTGTTCTAATTTTGTTCAAATTGGAGATCTTTCAAAAAAATATTAACGAAAGATTCTAGCAAAAAATATTTTTAAATTTAGCTGGTTCTTTCTTATAGATAAGGTTAAACCATAAAGATTTTGGAGTTTTATTTCATGTCTTCAAAAATAAAACACCGAACCGTTTTTTAAAACAACACAGATATAAGTATTCCCTGAACAAGCAAAAGACGAATCGAATTATCACAAAGAAAGAAAAACAATTTAAGTTGACAGAAGTTCATTGAGCAGCGAAACGTATTCAAATATCGAAAATTGTTGACAAATTAAGCCCCCGTCCGGACTCGAACTCCCTTACCACTTGAGAGAGACTCTACTAAATTGTCTTCGTCACTGTTTAAACTTAGAAGTTGAGGGAAAATCTAATGACCTTATTTTGTTAGCCTTAAAGTTTATATTCGTCTGTAAAGTTAAATTCTATCAGCAAAGTAAATTTGTTATTCATGCACAAGGGACGGGACAGAACCGTGCGTTTTACTAGTTACTCAATTAGGCCTTTTGTATTTGTTTATCTAAGTTTGTATAGCTATAAAAAGAGACAGCGCTATGAATAAAAACGAGCCAGACAGAGAAGGAAAATGCTAAGTAATTTGAGACAGTTCTTTTACTGGCAGCACAGTAATACGTTATTTTGAATGGCAACATAGGGCTTTCGTAAAATGCATTTAGGTTTATTTTTTTTGTAATTTGTGTAATGCCAGCACTGATGTATTTCTCTTTTGATGGCGTTTGAAAGGTTAATGTTCTTTGACTATTTGAAACTGTTTAACCTTTTGTATCAATTTGAAATTATCTGTAAACGGTTTGTATTGGGTATGTAGGCGATCTGTGTGTAGTATTGGGATTTATCGTTTTGAATCAGCAAAGCATTAATGTTGATTTGTGTTTTTGTTATTAAAACATGTTTGAATGTAGCTATTTGTTTATACATTTTAATTAATATTCTCGAGTAGGTAAATAATAATAGAATCGAGTAGGTATTCATACTGTAGCATAAAGTTAAAAGTTTTCGTGTGTGGAATTAGATCATCTAATTTAAGTATCTATCAAACCATATAGGTTAGAGTCTGGTTAACGAAAGTAGACAATGGGGGTTTTCGCAAACTTTTTATATGGCAACTTATTCTGGTTTCGCTGTTGTCAATCGAACGGTTGGTGGTTTTGGTAATTGAGATTGTGGAATTTTCATATTTGAAAACATTAGATAGTTTCAGAACCAATGTAGGAAACAGCGATACCAGTGACTCTGACGATTCATTCCGTATAAAATTGCTGGATTCAGATTTTGATTACAATGAATAAAAATAATTATTGTATTTTATTGTTTTATTTTTAAGCCTGATTAATACTAGTTAATTACCGCATCACCTCCTGCAGGCAGCCTCTCCACATCAATCCCAACAACATTTGTTCTACAACTTTTGAAAATTAATAGATTTTTAAATATTAGTTTTCCCATACAAAAAATATTTAAAGCTTCTGTTTAGAGGCGTAACTCTATTTACTCTGAGCGTAGTTATGACAAGAACCTTGCGTAGTAAAATATCGCTTTATAATAATAATAGCTACTTCTTACAAAATGTAGAGTAAGGAGCAAAAATTTCTTTGATTTAATTTTTTGGGCTATTTATCAAGATTTGTAAAACGTCGTAGAACAAATGTTGTTGGGATTGATGTGGAGAGGCTGCCCTCAAGAGGTGATGCGTTAATTAAAATTAACCCTTAGCCCAGTCAAATAAATTCGAAAATACTCAAACAGGGGAAACATTTCGTGTAGTTTTGGAAATTGGGACACATATACCTTGTGCACTCCAGATTAACATATTAAAAGTCCTCAAGGGTGAGGGGGTGTGCTGTCGGTGTAGGAGGAGGATGAAGGTCCCTATTTTCAGGTGTTTGCTCATATCTCGAAAATCTGTCCAAATAGCGTAACAAATAGCGTATTCCTGACCAAATTTTGTCCATAAAATTTCCTATTGATTTGGTCATGTTAGTTTTTACTGTACGACCAATACTTTAGGAGTTACAATGTGTTGAAATTTGCGATGTGCGAGATTTCCGTTAGACCCTGGCTACAACTGGCGTCCTTACGATGCAGCCCTAATTTGTGTTGTCTTGAAAATGGGCATAGTTATACCTTATGAAGTCCAAATCATCATATTAAAAGCCCTTGATGGTGGGGGCTTTCCTGAAGGTGTAGGGGATAATAGGGGATAATATTTTCAGATTTTGCTCATATTCAGAGTAATAAATTAAATCGGTGGAAATAAGTCGTGCAGTTTTGAAAATTGCCACACGTTTACAATGTGCAGTCCTGATTGAAATATTAAACGTTGTCAGGGGCAGGGGGTGTGCTGAGGTTGTAGGGGGGATGAAGTTTCTTATTTTGGTTTTTACTCATATCTCAAAAATATGAGCAAATAGCGTAATTATTACTTCTGACCAAAATTTTAGCACAAAATTTCCTATTGATTTGGTCATATTACTTTTCGCTCTACGAGCCATACTTAAGGAGCTTCAAGGCGTTGAATTTGCAACACCGACAGCACATCCCCACCCTTGAGGACTTTTAATGTGTTAATCTGGAGTGTACAAGGTATACGTGTGCCAATTTTCAAAACTACACGAATTATTTCCCCTGATTTTGCTAATTTGAATGGGCTACCTGTATACTTCTCATCAAAAAGTAGGACAGTACCAATGTTGTTATTTTTTACGATAATTTGTTGTTTGTTTAATCCATACGTGTCGTACTATAGTTGCGGTTACCATGATGGCTTTTTAAATCAAATCAAATCAAATAATTTATTTCAGCCAGAGCCATATCTTACATCACACACATAAAGATTAAATTAAAGTAGGCACGTACAATTCAATACAATAGGTAGGTAATTACAATAAAAACAGTAGACTATTAATATTTTTTTAAGTAATGTCAATAGGAGTTAAATATTATATTCATGTCAAATTTAATTGTTATATAAAAAATTTAAAAAAACAGTAAAATTAAATTATTTATACCTACAGACTATAAACAAACTTATGCCTACTTACCTATGTGATAAGACTAAAACTCTTGCTCTTCAATCTGATTGTGTTTTTATAAATTTAAATGTTTGTGAATATGGATGGATGACTGAAATACCTGCACATATTGAAAAAAAAAATTAGACTTTAAGGTAAAGCCGTTGAGAACTGAAAATCATGTATTTTTGCTGTTTAATAATGAATAAACATATTTCAAGTAGCTATAGATTTTTTGGATCGTTATCTTATATGAAGCTTATGGAATGGAATTATCATAAAATGAGACTTTTCCTTTCCACTAGGAAAATAAATTTTTAGGTAGGTAAAGTCTAGTTTTGTTTTGGAAAAAAAACTTGCCCAAGTGTCCTAGATAAAAAAGATACATCAATAAAAAGATACAATAAGAGGAATAAATACGTATTTCTCAAAAAGCAATTTCAGCACGATTTTCAATATTCAACTAAGTACCTATATCATGTTTACAGCACCTGAATAAAAAATAAATAAAACGTTTTCCTGATTGGTAACTATAAAAAAAAAACGTCTCATTGATCAATCGATGACAAATATCCAAAGTCGATTGTAAGTCAACAAGGGCAGGTTTCGCCAGGCGCGTGTAAGTCCACAATTTGACAAGTTCATTACAAGCGGGCACCCTAGCGAGGGGGATTTTTGCATTGGCAACCTGCGACGAGATTATGTAATAAAAAATAAGTTTTTTTTTCTTAAACTGACATGGTCGGCTGGATGCTTTTACCGTTTTGTTCTTTTTTAAAATGAGAACTTTTTAAAATTTGACTTACTTTACGTAGGTACTTTTGGAAGAGGCTTTATTATTTTTGATATTATTTTAGGTTTTTATATTTTTAATAGAAAAATTCTGCACAGGCTTTATTTTAATTATGTTAAAACTAAAAATGATAGATTTTGATCGATTCTCGTTTAATTTGGATACCTGAATATAGAATTTGGCAAGTATACTTGACATTGTCAAATTAAAAAAAAAATCGTTTAAATAATTATTATTCTCATTATTCAAAAGATTTAAAAAGCCATAAACATTAATAATGGCCCTACAAAATTGCGTAAAAAAACTTTTATTACAATAAAAGCTAAACAAAATCTAGACATGTTTACATAAATGTCCTTAACCTCGTAAATTATTTCTAGACACATCAAAAGAATATTTCCCTTTGACACACCGTGATCCATGAAATGTTGCCAGTATGTTTTATGCACAATCGGTCACGACACGGGATTCGAACTCCTGTGATTATTGGATGTTTGCTCAATCACTGCACTTCATCTGCATGGGGTAACGTTCGTTTCCCTACAAAGTTGATACCAAACCTGTCAATTGATTAACGTTATAGAGAATTACAGAAATTTTGCTTAGAGTCTTGCTAACCAAAGTAGACAATTGGGGTTTTTGCAAACTTTTTATGTGGCAACTTATTCTGGTTTCGCTGGTGTCAATCGAACGTTTGTTGGTGGTTTTGGTAATTGAGATTTTGGAATTTTCATATTTGAAAAAAATTGATAGTTTCATTACCAATGTAGGAAACAGATGAAATGAATCAACAGAGGAATAAATCACCAGTGACTCTGATGATTCATTCCATATATAATTGCTGGATTCAGATTTTGATTACAATGAATAAAAATAATTACTTATTGTAATTTATTGTTTTATTTTTAAGCCTGATTAATACTAGTTGCCTATCATTTTAATTACCTTACACTTTACATCAAAAAGTAGGACAGTACCAATATTGTTATTTTAATGGATAATTTTATAAAAAAAAATAATAAAGTATCAAGTTTGTTTAATCCATATGGACTATAGTCGGGGTTGCCATGATGGGATTTTTATATCAATATCGATGATTTTTAAACGTTAAAATTCTTTGACAAGCAGCTATAAAGTAAACGTAATAAAATATTGTATAATAAAAAGTTAACAATTTTTGGGTAGAATTACAGAAACACAGTAGGTTAACAACATCACCAGAACTTTCAAAGCAGAGTAAATTATGATAAACAAAAATGTATAGGTATCTATTGATAAACTTTTTTAAATTTAAATTTGCTATCTACAAAAACTGGCAGGAAGCTATATAAATAAAACATAATATTCGCTCATATATCGATGAGTTTTTTAAGTTATAAACAAAAAATTATTGAATTTTTAAGCCAAAACGAAAAAATAAAATCTAAATATGATCTTGATAATCTTGAGATATTTTGAGAAATTCTCTCATGTATGAAAGTCGAGAACTGTTAATCTATTTCTATACTTTAAATTCTCTACTAAAACACTTAAAAAAACTCAATTAGGCCCTCCAAATAACTTCAACTGCAACTTACAATTTTTATTGAAACAAAACGCAACGTTTCTCAAGATAACCGAAAGAAATTCGCACGGTTTTCAATTACCTTTCATACCAAAACGATTTTAAATTGCTGTTTTAAAACAATCAGCGCAATTAACTATACATTTGTATAAAGTTCCCATGAGAAAGTAAAAGTCAAAAATTCAGCGCTTCAAAATGAAACAAAGTTCATTTTGAAACCTTTGAAATGCCTTTAAACTGTTGACTTTATTCAAAATGACCCTTGACTGAAGGGCTGTTTACAAAATAGGAGTTAATCGAGTGAGAGCATGCAACCCTTTGTCTTTATGTAGGCCCTTAGGTCTTGAAAAGTCGAGAGCTTTTTGAACTTTAGTTACAGATTTAAGGGCGGTGGGAAATTAAAGTAAAATGTATTTCAATTAGTTATTGTTTGATTTGGTAATTGTATTATTGGTTTTTTATTTGGGCTAGGGTTGTCCGGTGAAGAATTTGTTTGTAATAATGGGTTTTTGAACATGTTTTGTACTGGCAGCCGCTTGCAGTTTTACACGTTGTATTCCGTAGGAATTTCTTGTTCCAGAAAAGCCTTTAACCTCCTGCTTAGAAAAGATCTACCGCCCCTGAGTCTATTTATTTATCTTTATCTCAATATTTAGAGTCGTCGTGGCGCCGTGGTTACTGTGCATATCAAACGATATCGCTGGTTAAGCGCGCTCGGTGCGGCCGGTATAAGGATGGGTGACCGCCACTGACCATTCATTTTCTCACGACGACTTCCGTGCTTCGGAGGGCACTTTAAGAAGTCTGTCCCGGGTGCTGTATACTTGTATACAGTAGTCGTTAGGGTTTGTCAGAAGCCATTTCGGCAACCTGAAATATCTGACATCCACTAACCAGCACTGGGCCAGCTTGGTGGATTACGGCCTAAACTTCCTCTTCACCCAGAGGAGAGACTCATAGCCCTGTAGTGGGCTCATTACATGGAGTTGTGATGATGTTGATGAATTATTTATGAGTCGGATAAACGTGTCGTAAAAGACAAATAATCCGAGTGACCCCCCCCCTAAGTGGTAGGACCTCTTCAGTGTCTGCCTGGCTAGCGAACATCCTGTATATAAAATCTGTCGCCAAATATTAGCCCTTCCCACTTCCCGTTTGCGTTCGCTCCCGAACGGTCGTGTTTGCGGCCGCTCCCGAGTGTTCGTACTGCGCTTTCCTTGTTCCCTCTCCCGCATTCGTGCGAGTAAGGCCTCAAGTCAAGCTCTTTTCGGAAAGTTCTTTGCGGAAGTTGAGTGGACTCTCTGCCCTTTCAAGGTAGTCATCCACTGCCAACCGAAGCATCGCTGATCAGGTGGATACGTAACCGTGACCACTAAGCCTGATCGTCCGCCGTTCATCGGTAATAGGTCCGTGTTAGGTTGATCTTTTTTTCAGCGCAGTTTGTGCAGCCACTTGGCCGTTCACCGGCACGTAGGCCCCCCCCAGTTAGGATAGGATTCTTTTTCAGAGTAGGTTAGGTTCCCCGGGTTCGATGGAGTCCTCCGTCGAATTCAGGGTTAGGCCCGACGCGGTGGAAGAGCCTCGGGCTGAGGTAAGTCAGTCATGCGAATTCCGATTCCAACAAATTCAGCTCCAAATGCAACAAATGTTCACGTTCATTCAGAATTTCGTATCAGCCCCTCAGAATTTACCCGCGATCCTCCCGGCCCTTCAGGCCTTACAACCCCAGTCTACTGAGGTCCCTTCCGCGTCCCTCCCGGCCACTCAGGCCTCGTATCGCTCGGTGTCGCGCTCCCAGTCTCGCCACGACCCCCGGTCCAACGCCGCACCATATCCCAATCCATCACCTTCAGTGGTGTCAAACACTTCATCAAAAAAACAAAAACGCAACTCCCGCATAAAAGCACGTTGTCCAACTCGCGATCCCAAACAGTCCCTTCTGGACCTCACCCAAGCCTCGCAGTCCTTACCATTATCGCAACTCCCCGTGGTATTTGGCGACTCCCCCGCGTCCCCCGACACCCAGGCTCCCGCGGCTCCTACTACTCAGGATGCCTCGGACTCGGAAATCGACCGGATGTCGATCGCGTCCCCTCATGTTTCGGACAGTGAAGAAGAAACGTATCCCAGGCCTAGCCTCGCCCCAGACACCGGCAACGAATGGCATTCCGCCTCGCGCAAAAAAACAAAAAAACAAAAAACAACGTCACAATGACGAATCCTCCCCCCGATCTCCAGAGGCCTCTCCAACCCCAAACTCTCCAAAGAGAAAAACAGCAGTCCCTAATAACGCGGCCCCCGCACCCGAACCTTCATCCGTGAAAATAAAACCCCCACCTGTCTTCATAAAAGACAAAAACAAGTGGTCCGACATCTCCAAAAAATGCGATACAAGCAACCCAAAAATTAGCTTCAACAAAGCAACCAACGTCGGCGAATACCTTAAAGTTGAAGTCTCGTCGGTCAACGACTTCCGTGCCCTAACAAAACTCCTTACCGACAGTAAATACCAATACCACACTTACGCTCTCCCGGAAGAGCGCAAAGTTCGCGCGATTCTTAGGGGCGTCCCTTATGAAATCGAAAACCAAGACATCAAAGATAGTCTCATAACCCAAGGCTTCCCGGTAACAGCCGTTCACAAAATTCAATCCAGCACCGGAAAAAAATTCCCTCTAGCCCTAGTTATTTTAGAAAACTCCCCAAAGGGGAAGAGCATCTTTCGTGATCTCCAAGACGTATGTCACATCAAAATCCGCGTGGAAGGCCCGCGCAAAACCGGTTTCCCAGCCCAATGCCACCGCTGCCAAGTCTATGGCCACGCCTCGGCCAATTGTCGTGCAGACCCCAGGTGTGTCAAGTGCCTGGTACCACACGCAACTCGCGATTGCACCCGCACTCGCGACACCCCCACCGACCCGGCTTGCGTATTGTGTGGCAACTCGGGCCACACAGCCAACTACCGCGGCTGTCCCAGGGCTCCGAAGCCCAAACTACCGTCGGCGGCCGTGCCTAAAAAGCCCGCCCCTCCGCAACCCTCCGTCAGCGTCCCTCCGACATCCCAAAAGGCCCCTCAGGCCACACCCGCCCCAATGCTGGCTTCACCCGCTTGGGGCAAGCCTGTCTTACCTCCGAATCTACCTCCTTACCGTCCTCCTCAGGCAAAGGCCCAAATAAGCCTAGCGGCCCTCCTCGATTTCGCAGATCTCGGCGCATACTTAGCCATAGACGCTGACCTCGCGACAGCTAAGAATGATATCCATGTCATCCAGATCATCGCCAAACACGCGCCCGTCATTCAACACATTAGGAACCTTCTCAATGGCGGTAAATAATAGTGTCCCCCGTGCTTCCACAACCACGTCTGGTCGCTCCAAGACCAAACCAAAGGGCTTAACCCTCGGCTCCTTTAACGCGCGTTCCCTCCATTCCAGCCATCTCGAAGTCAAACTCTTTCTTCAAAAGCACGACTTTGACCTCTTTCTAGTCCAGGAAACTTGGCTCAAACCCAAGCACCGCAGAGGACTCTCAATTCCCAAATACTCGCTGGTACGGAATGACAGAGTCGACGCTGATCGCGGCGGCACTGCCATTTACTACAAGCGTGGTCTCCATTGTATCCAAATCCCTACTCCTCCTCTCATTAACCTCGAAGCAACGGTATGCAAGGTAGCCATCACAGGCCACCCCTCCATCATCATTGCTTCAATCTACCTTCCCAGCGATAGGGAGAAGCCTCCCCTTCGCAGCGACTTTGAGGCCATACTGGGGTTAGGCCAATCGGTCATTATGTTTGGAGATTTTAACTGCAAACATACTGACTGGGGGTGCTACTCAATCAACAGTAATGGCACCAAACTCGACGAGATCCTAGAGTCACTGAACATAGATATTGATATCTTATGTCCAAACTCTCCCACCCACTATCCTGCCAATCCTAATCATCCTCCAGATATCCTAGACTTCGCCATGGTCAAAAACGTCTCTCTAGACCTACGCTCTATTGATTCGCTCGACGACCTCGGCTCTGATCATCGCCCCGTACGCCTAACTTTAGGCAGTCTTTCCGATCCAACCCCTTCTTCGAAAACCTTTACCAACTGGAAAGGGTTTACGAAATCTCTTGCCACTCTCTCTGGCGCTCCCGACTCACCACTGGCCTTCCCTCCGGACTATTTCAATAGCCCCGACAGGATTGACAGTGCGGTTGACGTTATCACCGATGCCATCACCAATGCCATCAGTGAAAACGAAAAAACCGTTCCGGTTCCCAAACCCAAACTCCCTCCTCACATCCTCGCTTTAATCAAACAAAAAAACGTTGCACTTCGCTGGGCCAGGCGCTATCCAACACCCGAGAATAGGTTAACGGCAAATCAACTTCAGCGGAAAGTCAAAAAATCCCTCGCGGAATACAGAGAACTTCAAGCTAACGAGCTTATGGAAAACATAACTCCATCTCATACGGCCTATTATAGAATGGCACGCTGCCTTCGCATAGACACAGTCTCCCACGTCCCTCCCCTGGTCCGCCCAGACGGCACCTTAGCCTTTGAAGATGATGAAAAGGCTGAAACGTTCGCCGACAGTATTGCCGCTCAATGCTCCCCAAGCTCCCAACCCGTCGACCCCGCCCATCTAAAGGCGGTAGAAGACAACGTCCTCTTCAAGGACTCCCTACCCCCGACCAGCGAACCCGTCAAGGTCTCCGAAGACGAGATTCGCCTTCATATCAAACGCCTCCATGCTAAAAAAGCACCGGGGGCGGATGGTATCTCTAACCAGGCGCTCAAGCACCTCCCCCATCAGATTCTTGCCATTCTGGCAATACTCTATAACGCCTGCCTTGATCTTAGTCACTTTCCAAAAGCTTGGAAAGAGGCAATCGTTATAGGCATCCCCAAACCTGGGAAACCCCATCATATCCCATCCAACCATCGACCCATCAGCCTCCTCAAGGCTCTGGGTAAAAACTTCGAACGTATCATACTCACGCGTATCAAAAATCACCTATTTCCTATAGACGGTGATCCCCTAATCATAGCCGAACAATTCGGCTTCCGCGCTCAACACTCCTGCCCTCAGCAGGTTCAACGTATCACCGAACACGCTCTCTCCGGCTTCTACCCCGGACGCCTCAAAACTGGCGCCGTCTTCTTCGACGTAGCCAAGGCCTTCGACAAGGTCTGGCACGCAGGCTTAGTACACAAATTATACGGTATAGGTCTCCCAGATAGGTTAGTCCGTATAATTTCGTCATATCTCAGAAATCGCACCTTCCGCTTTAGATTCGAAGGCACGCTTTCGTCCCCCCATCCGCTAAAAGCCGGAGTCCCTCAAGGCTCCGTCCTCGCGCCGTTACTATACTCGGTATACACTAACGACATCCCCAAACCATCCGAAGGTGTCCAACTCGCCCTCTTTGCCGACGACACTGCTCTCTACTATCGCGGTCGCGAAATGTCAACAATAGTTAGAAAGCTACAAAAGGCTGTCAACAACCTCAGCGCCTGGTTCTCGAAGTGGCGTATTGAAGTAAACCCCGACAAAAGCTCGGCGATTTGCTTCACTCACAAAGAACGTCGAAGGGCGGCCGCGTCCGACCCTTGCGTCCGCATGCGTGGAGTCCCCATACCGTGGCAAGCTACGGTCAAATATCTCGGCGTCACACTCGATAGGACGCTATCGTTCGAACCCCATATCACCAGGGTAACCAAACTGGCTAAATTCTACCTCAGCCGACTCAATAGCATGATAGGTCGCCTCAGTAAAATGTCACTGCGCAATAAATGTACCCTATACAAGGTCTGTATCAGACCAGTCATGACGTACGCCGGTCCCGTATTTGCCCACGCCAAGCCTCGTTTGCTCTACAAACTCCAAGTAGTTCAAAATAACTTCTGTCGAAGGGCCACAAACGCCCCGTACTATGTTAGGAACGCGGACTTACACAGGGACCTCAAACTCCCCACCATCCAGCAATACCTTAAGTCCCTATCCGTATCCCACTTTCAACGGTGCGAAAATCATCCAAATAGGCTAGTTCGTGCGACTGTCGGGTACCAACCCAATCCAAAATGTTTCAAACGCTCTTGTCGTAGGCCCAAGGACGTTCTCTCGGATCCTCCAAACCAGCTCTCTTCTGATCTGGACAATCTCCTGTCTGCCAGCTCATAGCTGATGTAAGTAGTCGATTCAGCACGTTGTGCTTCTTATAAAAATTCTACGCGCAGCCTGCACCACCAACTGGCTGTCGCTCATTTCTTCGGTCGATTGTCTGTAGAAAGACAAAAGATCATTAAGGGGGAGTTTAGTGAGTAGAAGTCTCACACTGTTGGGTGTCATCTGGCCGGGGACTAATACCCCCTGGCAAGTGCCCCTTCGTACTTCTGACGTATTCTCCTCCTCCTCTCAGTGAGCTCTCGTACGGTCAATAGGCCTGCGGGTGCTCTGAGGGGTTGTCTTCTGTGGCGGAAAAACAAAACAAAAAAAAAAAAAAATTAGCCCTTCGGCGGCGGTGATATGTTACTGTTATGTTTTATGAAGAGCCAGTTCTTACCTAAACCCGTGCGATGTCAATATCGACCTCATTTTCACTGAAGTCATCGAAAAAAATAAATCAAAGCTTTCTTGTACCTACATACCTTACTAGAGGGCGCTCCAAAAATTAACGAGTAGCCAAAATCTGACGTTCCCTCAATTCATTACAGTTTTAAAACTGCCAAAACTTGGCAGCAAAATGGCCGACACTAATTGCAGAACAAACGAACAGGGATCTACAAAAATGGGATAAAATCTTTGTGAAGAGATGCTGGGAATGGAAGTTAGAACTGTACTAAAATTATTTTCTCGCTATCGGAGTAGGTAACTAAGTATATTTTCGGGGAGTTCATTGTAACTTACTATCTGGTGAGAGTAAGTTTAACAATTCATGTCAGACGCGGGGGTTTTATCAGTTCGTATCTTTGTTCGATAATTTCGGAAAGAACACATATATTTTTGAATTTCATCCTGCCTAATAAGTATATTATATCAAAAAATATTACATGGGTAGGTACATGAAGAATTTCTTAAACAGTTTGCAGCTTATTGACTATCTTTTAATATGCAAAACACGTGCCTACAAAAAATATTCTCAGCACACAAATTGCTGATTATCAAATATTCGATAACCTCTCGAACTTTGACCACACCAATTCACAGACACGACCACTTGTCTATAATACTGTTTGATTGCGTAGTACCTATCCGCACTATACTATTTACACTTCTCATGGTTATGTTCGCTCAATTACACTAAGAAAATGTTGTCAAGTGTTTGAATAGTTATTCAACAGCTGAGTAATTGCAATTTTACATTCGCTTAATATTTAAATATACTTCAATGTGTACAAAGCTTAGAATTACGTTGAGGTCGTTGTATTGTGAGAGATCAGAGACAGTTAAATTAAAAAGAATTCCTCAAACTGATTTTGACAATATCTGTAGTTCATCACAACTTCTTGTAATGAGCCCACTGCAGCAGAGATGTGAGTTCCCTGGACGACGTGGAGGTATAGGCCGTAACCCACCAAGCTGGCCGAGAGCTGGTTGGTGGATGCTATCATTTTCAGGAATCAAAATGGCTTCTAAGATACCCTAACGACTAGGTACTGTAACCAAGTGTATAGCAACCGTGATCGACTGCTTTACTAGTTGAGAGTTGCTTAACCGTGGTGCGTGGAGAAACTGCGCCACGTCGTCGTATCTTTAATATCACATCTTATCGTTTTATTTAATAAAATCCCTATATAGGGTCGCCACGTAATACTCAATAATATTTTAATAGCAGATTAAGAATGATGAGTGGGAGCGAATTTCGAAAAAAAAAATTATTGAACATTTTTCATAAATTTAATTTCCAAATTCTTCTACGTAATCAAAATTTAAGTTTAATCTGTAGCTTATGACTACACAGCAAGTAATAAAAATGTTTCCAATTTATTGTATGTAGTCATAAAATGAAAATTAAACTTAAATTTTAATCACTGAGAAGAATTTTGTTTTTTTTTTCCAAATTCACACCCACTCATCATTCTTAATCTGCTATTAAAATACAATTGACTATTATATTATGCGGACCCTGTATAATCACAACTACTTTGAATGAAGGCTATGGATAGTGAACTTTTCAAGACTCTATATGGCTCCAAACTAAGCAAAGCTTGTGTTACGTAGCGAACAAACCTAGAATATAAATAGGTATAGGTATATACGTAGGGAACACCCAGATAAAAAACAGATTTGAAGCTGCTTCTGCTTTTTGTAGATGGCAATTTTTTACAAATTAAGCCACGAAAAGCTTGAGTTATACCTAGAGATCACAAAGAGGAACTATTTATAGGATATCCCAGAACTTATGTCCGAATTAATTCGACTGGGAAGCGAATCTAGGACATGCAGGTAAACAGTTGATCAGGATTCCTTTATGGAAATTAGTTTATTTGGCCAGCAGGGCTAGCATGCAACTATCGATAAATAGTCGAATCTTATTATTTTGTTATTTTATCCTATTATGTTAGATAATATGCGTACCATAATAGATAGAATTACTCGATTTGATACCATGATTAAGACCACAGAACCAAATATCTATACATATACTAAAAAGGTAGGAAAGTCAAAACTGTACATTGAATATTTTTTTAAAAGAATTCTTGGGGTATGATCTACAATCGAAACAGAAACAAAAAATATAGTTTTTAGAATTTTTGTCTGTTTGTCTTTCCGGGATAAACTCAAAAAGTACTGCATGGATTTACTTCAAATTTGGCATGAAGATAGTTAAGAAGTCGGGTCAACATATAGGCTACATATTATCACGCTAGCAGTGTTATAATCGTAGGTGCGTTTGGTGCTGCATAGCGTTCACGCAGACGACGTCGCGGGCAGCAGCTAGTTTCATAATAAAATGCATTCACTAAATATCATATTCTAAGAAAATATCGATAAAAGGCCCGATTTATCGTTCTCGACGGTAGCATGCTAGTCCCGCAGGACAGATTGGGTTTATGATGCGCATCTAGTCACAGTAAAATTATATGTACTAGCACCCGCGCGCAGTCTCGACATACGCGATGAAATCCCGACTAACACTACGAAATTAAAGGGAACGTACGTTTCGGGTTCTCCTTAAAACTACTGGCAGATTTTGGTCTTGTTAGCATCAGTCCAAGAGTACCTAATTCTCTGCGCTCCAGATAGGATGTTAATTGAAATTAGATTGCAACTTTTTTAAAGAGAACTTAGGCAATTTACTTTTTATAGCTTATAATTAAAACTTTCACGATAATTCGACCCGTGAAAGTTTATAATGAGTTAGATAATCTTTTCGTACATCATATCGTAACCATTGTGAAACTTTGCTCCGTCCTAATATTTAAAGCTTAATTGTAAAATAAACAAAAGAAAATCACAAAAGTAACGAAAAGAAAATAGCTTAATTCAATATTGCTTTAAAGTCGATGCGTTTAATTTAATTACCTGATTGCATTGTTTCCGTTTTCATAGGTTTTAAAAAGGTGTCAACGATTGTTCTTTGTTTTAAAATTTAGTTCAGCATCTAATTAAATTAAATACGCTGTAAGTGCTCGTCACTTTTTAAGAAGTCGTCGTGGCGCCGTGGTTGCTGTGTGTATTATACGATATCGCAGGTTGAGCAACGTTCGACGTGGTCGGTATTAGGATGGGTGAACGCCGACTATTTATTTCTCACGACGACTTCTATGTTTCGGAGGGCGCGTTAAGCATTCGGTCCCGGGTGCTGTACAGTAGTCGTTAGAGTTTGTCAGAAGCTATTTCGGCACCCTGAAAATTCTGTCATCCACCACCCAGCACTGAGCCAGCTTGGTAGATTATACCTACCTCCTCGTTACCTAAAGGAGAGATTCATAGCCCTTCAGTGGGCTCATTACAAAGAGTTGTGATGATGAAGTGCTCGCTATAGCATCACGTTGACCCATGTAGAGTCTGCTTAATAAGCCCTACCGCTCTTGGATAAATGTGTCGTCAAAGATGACTAGTCCGAGCGAACTGTGCATGGTGGCGGGTTCACTTCAGTATTCGCCTGGCTAGCAACCGCTCTTCATATAAAGTTTGTCGCCAGATATCACCTTAGGCGGTGATGTGTTCCAGCAATGTTTTATGAAGAGACAGTTTTTCCTAAACCCCTGAGTTGTTATCTTAAACATCATCTGCACTTACATCAGGTGAAATGGCGGGCAAAGGAGGGTTTAGTAACCGATATCAAAATGTAGGATATGTTGTGGTCACTTTCACTAACTGACCCTTCACTTCATCTTGGTTAAACTACACTTATTATAGTTTGGTTGAAATCAATTCGCTGATTCCAGTGTGCATCTGTTTAAGGGGTTTAATTGCCGTCTTACAGCAAATTTTCGACTTCTTTTATTAAGTGCATACTAGCTCTAGTACCTGCCTACTTGGCTCTATTTGGAAGCAGTTTGGTTTTCAGTTGTTGGTGTACCGTAACATAGGTACTGCTTGAGCGCGCCTTATTTATTACTTATTTATTTCGGAGAAAAAGTCTTCGATTTTATATTCCGAGAATCGTACCGCTCCACCATATTTAAATAATAAGTTTGTTGTCCCCAGTGTGTGCAAAGTAGAGTGCTTCCCTTATAAAATAAATAATAGTGAAATAATAAAAGTCTTTAACTACTTACGATATATACGATTATACCGGGGCGGCATATATAAGTATCACGTATTTTGATTTTTGGTCTTTGACCCTAGTCATATACGTATATTACCGAAGCCCTACGAAAATTTTCTTATAAAGGCAATGTCTCGTTCAAGTAAATACATGAGGGGTCAAGGCCACATCCATTGAATCTCCATCAGAGAGAGGGTGATAGCTGTTTTGGCTATACGGCTGAGATTCGCATGTAGTTACGAGTGCGGGATAAGGTTATCTATCAGAACATCAATAAGTTCTGTACGATAACGAACTTCTTGTAGGTAAGTTCACCGCGCTCTTAGTGTAGGCAGGTAAAATCTCATTTAGGTAGGTAAATATTTTGATCTATCTTGTTATTATTGTAATGTCATATGTCTCACTTTGACATAGGTGGATTTGACAGACCTCCACAACATATGACATAATAGATACTGGCCAATGTCATTCCGCCCAGGTTGATCCATTTTGTTTTATTTTAAAGGGTATTCTTACAACCCCCGATTTATGGCGGGTTTCAATATTCAACTGACTGCTATGCGTAACCGGTACAGGTACAAAACTAGTAGGAAAAAAGTAGCGTTTCACAATATCTACTAGCTACGGGCTGTAAGTTCTCAAATTTGGCATGGGCCCTCCTTGCGTGACGTTCTTCCAAGAAAATAGGTGATATGTGATTTATAGAATATCACGCATTCGCAAATTATTTGTATGATATTTGAACTAAAGAAATATATAAACTTATTCAATTTATGTTTGCTATGTTTTAGTATTCGATAAATATATTATAGTATGTTTTTAGAGCTTTTTATTAATAATTGCGTTTAACTGCTTACGTAAAACGAAACGCCAATCCTTCAACTAATTTTGCCATTGGTTGAATCTCATTTTTATGACGTCAAAGTAAATATTAAAAAAAAAAGTTATGCCTTTCAATAATATCCGTCCTTTTCTTCAAAAACAGTTATAGATAAGTTAGAAACAGAAAACTGGATTATTGATATGTTGACAGATATTTGATAGGATATTTCGTTAAATGAATAAATTTTTACGTCGTTGGCTAGATAAAATGACCTATTCTTTAATTGGTCATACGTAATGAAAATATAAATCTTATTGGCCGCAGCAGACTGCCATGCTACCTTTACCTCATTGGTTTAAATTAATAACTTGTTACGTCGTCGTTGGCTAGATATAATGACTTATTTTGTAAATGGTCAAATGTAACCTAGCAACCCCTTACAGTCAAACAGTTCGTAAGCAGTGGTTTAGATGTCAAGATTTTGAATATAGAAAGGCATTTTGGTAGTGATTTCTATTGTTCGTAGGCAAAACGAACAGTTTTCATAATATTGAAACCCGCCATAAGTCTTTTGTTTTGTATCTGTAACTTGTATGATATTCTAGCGTTTGTCACTTTATTGTATTTTGGACTGTAGAGTCAATCTGAATTCACTATACAACGTCGATAATATTGTAACGACGTTTTTGATTCAAGCTTAGCTAGACGGGATCTTGTCTTATTTTCTTTGGGTTTTGCAGGCAAGGCTCTACTAACAAAGATTTGAGTTGACTGTATAATATTTTGATTATTAAGTTGAAACAGTCGCACTTGAAACTCTAGCGGTAGGGGGCTCATGTATGAGTACTCCCGTACAATCTGTATATTCCCAAAATAGGTAGATTCAAACCGTAGGATTAAGGTGACTATGTAATTAATTAAAATTTATTTAACTGACTTCATCAGATTAAATAAATCATTCGTAACATACTGCTTGAGCGCGCCTTATATTGAGAAATAAAGACGGCTATGGCGCGAACTAACAGTATGTCATGGTTTTAATTTTAACATTTGATTTGAATATTTTCGTTCTGACAGAGACGCTTTAGTTTTGTTAGAACATTCTCGGCCTTTCCTTCAGAAAGGGCTGTTCATTGCTTATTTCGGAGAAAAAGTCTTCGATTTTATATTCCGCGAATCGTACCGCTCCACCATATTTAAATAATAAGTTTGTTGTCCCCAGTGTTAATATTTGTATTGTGTATAAAAAGTGCTCTCTCTCATAATAAATATTTTTACTGATAATTAAATCTTTTAACTTCTTACGATCCCACGTTATAGTAACTACTTCTAGATGAACGTTTTCAAATAAACATATATTCCACTGTCAAAACCATAATAACTCAGCTTGCAGGTTCTTGCAATGTTAAGGGGTGTAACACACCAATCGAAATTGTGCGGATTTTTTGGCATAGTATAAACTATTGATTGACGTCGACTGTTCGGTTCGACCGTCGATCGTCGTTGTTAATAGTTGTTAAATAAGATATTACAGTAGACCAAGAGACAAAAAAACCGGCGGAAAAAAACTCTTGGCACTCTTTTTCAGTCAGAATTATTAAATTAATACAAATAAGTACAGTACAAATTGACCGTGATATGAAAATAAACAAACACAAGACAGCTAATTGTGAGAGCCAATGTCATGCCACAACCAAATTGCTTACATAGCAGATGCAATGAGCTATGGATGCACAATACGAACATGACAAACTGGGACCAGAGTATTTGAACAAGAATGGAATAAAATAGTCATAGTATCATTAGATTGGTGCGGTAACACCATAAGAGACTATAATAAGTTCCGAGAACTACTCGTATACAAGTGCAAACAATAATCTGTTCTGTAACAGACAGACATTCCCTTAAAAGTAGCAAAAATAAACAATACTATCATTACCATTTTTGGCATGCCAAAAACGATTTTCAACCCACAGCAACTGAACTGGCAATTTGAATTCAAAAATTCCCGCCGACTTCAAATTCTGTGAACTACCCGCCTAATTTTAATAGCTATTGTCGTGAGTCGCGTATTACCACGTTACTTCTGCCCTGTGACTCCCCTCGGAAGCGAGTTTTGCGTATGTTCAGTTTCATCGCCGCGGGCGCAGACGCGCTGTCACGCGGTATGATCTGATCCGCTGTGGCTTTGTAACTTAGAAGAGAACAATGAGTTTTTAACTAGAACAGTTAGAAGCAATTTTGAATTAAATAGACTCTTTGACGACGCTATTTGGGTTAATTTCGGAGTTGTTATGGAGACCTGGTTATGTTTAAAAGAGGTTTGAGACTGGAGTTTTGGTTGGCCGCAATTTGAAAGTTATTGTTTCGGTTTAAAACGTACATTTATATTTTGGTGGTTTCAGGTAGGGTCAAATTTTTTTTATCGTTGGCTTGATAAGCGATCTGAAAGATTAGCCGTAAATTTACGATATATCTCATATCATAGACATCTTTTAATTTTTAGAGCAGGGATAGTAGTTAGACGAGTTTCATTATCGATACATGGTTAAAGTTTCCCACACTGCACTTCATCAGCGCAACATTAGTAGGTAACGATGTATTTAACAAGGTTCAGTTCAAGTTAATTTATTCATATACCAATTATATTTCGTCGCTTCATTCTTCAGATATTATATAACAGGTAGTCCTTTTTAGGTACTAGGTAACTTCGCACAATTTAAAGTATCATAAAAAAAACACTGTGGTGGGGCGCCGCGTGGCATGATCCACCCGGTTCGCGCCAAGCCCTCATTCTTTTTTCGTGCGTGGTAACAAGCATACGTCATTTACTTTAATCATTTACTTAAGTTTTTACAAAATGTTAATCGTACAGCAGAAGAACAGCTTCAACATTATAATATAAAGATAAAAAAGTTGGAACAAAAAATAAATAAAAAACGGAAACAGCGAATTATTTCTACCGATGAAGAAGAAATCTTACAAGGCAAGACCTACTTATTCGGTTTAAAAATGTTATTTAAAAAATCAGAGCAGAAAATGCGTGTAATCTATAATAGATATATCACGTTAACTGCTCAATATCGTAATGATGTAAACTTTAATAAATTTTATTTGATCTTATCGATCACCTTTTGTTTTCAATACGATTACAAAAAATGCGGGTAATCTCAAGGAGGTTTATCTCGTTGTCTGTAATACGTTATGGGCGTTATATTAATATGAATTAGACATAAACATGTCGCCTCCAAGGTTATTTGAAAAATCAGAGCAGAAAATGCGTGTAATCTATAATAGATATATCACGTTAACTGCTCAATATCGTAATGATGTAAACTTTAATAAATTTTATTTGATCTTATCGATCACCTTTTGTTTTCAATACGATTACAGAAAATGCGGGTAATCTCAAGGAGATTTATCTCGTTGTCTGTAATACGTTATGGGTGTTATATTAATATGAATTAGACATAAACGTGTCGCCTCCAAGGTATGAGTTACCGCTACCACTGGATGATGTAAACCTGGATAACCAGAAGACTGCCGCGTCATTCACTGTGGATCAAAAGCTATCTGCAAAGACGCTCCCTAATCCGGAGCCGTCAATATCACAAGACGCACCAGGTATATCGGGAGAACCTAATCCCGATCTGGATCCAGAGCTGCCTACTGCACTTGGAGCTGCAAATTCCGATACACCCGAATTTGGCGCTAAAATACACGATACGCTCTCAAATTTATGGACACCTTTACTAAGAAAAGGACTGTCCAAAGAAGACAAAGATAAATTAACCATAGAAAATACGGTACCCGAAAACTGCAAAAACTTGCAAGCCCCAAAATTAAATGCGGAAATCTCGGCAGCCATAACTGACCTAGCAGGAGCACGTGACAAAAAAAAAAAAAAAATCCAAAACTTTCAGCAACAGCTGGGGTACGGTATTACCGCCATAAATCGAGGGATTGACGTCCTCCTTGGGAAGGAAGAAAACAAATGAAGGCCCTCCGTCACGTAAGTGATGGATGCCGCCTATTATCAGACCTCCACTTTATGTTAACCAAAGATAGGGTAAAACTGATTTTACCTAATTTGAATACAAACTTTAAACATGTTATACAAGACTCCGAAAGAGACAAAACTTTATTTGGAAGTTCATTGCCGGAAAAAATAAAGGCAAGTAAAGCCATTGAAAAGTAGGGAGCCCTAATTAAAAAAGGCCCAGCCAAAACAGTCGACTCTCAAATATCAACGGTCAACCGGTCGTCTCAGCAGGGAAACTGGACCTCCTCGTTACCCGGCGGGGAGGTCAGAGGAAACCGATAGCAGCTCAAACACAGCAGCGCCCACAATCGGACTCTGCGTTCAACGCCAAGTTCCAGCCGCAGACTTCATCCAGGATGCGTGCTCCGACCCAACATTAATCAAGGTACATGCAGGTCGAATTAATTTATTTTATGATTGTTGGACAAACATAACTAAAAATGAAGTTATATTGAAGTGGATAAAGTATGGATTTAGAATACCATTCGATACTCTTTGTCAGTATTCTATTCCTAAAAATAATTTGTCATCATGTGAAAAACATGAATTAATTTATTAAAATAGCTATATATAAATTATTAGACTTAGGGGCTATAAAACCTTGTTCTCCTTCAAATGATCAATGTATTTCAAATATATTTTTAGCTCCGAAACCTAACGGAGAAAAAAGGTTTATACTAAATTTAAAATCTTTAAACAAGTTCGTAACAAAAGTACATTTTAAAATGGAATCTTATAAAACAGCCTCGAAATTAATTCCTCGTAATGGATACTTACCCAATATATATATTACAACAATACCGATAACAATACCGATTTTTGTTAGTGACCTTTTTTTGTTCGAAAGTACCTACGATTCGAATTCCAAGAAAATGATTCGTCTGAGCCGATCACTTACGAGTTCACAGCAATGCCGTATGGATTATCGGTAGCTCCGTGGGTATTTACAAAAATTATGCGTGAAGTAATGAGTCATTTGAGAAAACAAGGTTTTAAGTCTACTAACTATTAAGACGATCTTCTTATTAGAGATACATATGAAGAATGCATGATTAATGTAAGAGAAACTTTGAAGTTATTACATTGTCTAGGTTTTATTGTAAATTTCGATAAAAGTCACATTGTACCAAAAAAGTCAATCAAATTCATAGGTTTTATGTTCAACACAGAACAGATGTCTATTACGTTAACTGGCGATGAGCGGAATAACATTGTACAGTTAATAAATAGGTACATTAATCTTAAAACTTGTTCAATACGAAATTTTGCTAAACTTGTAGGTGTATTGATCGCAGCCTGTCCAGCCACAAAATATGGATTCTTATATACAAAAATATTAGAGACAAAATTTTTTAGCCTTAAATAAGTTCGGAGGAAACTATGAGGCAAAAATGAATCTCAATAAGATATTACTAAAAGATTTATAGTGGTGGAAAAATAATATTAATATTATTTCTTGTCTAATCATCAACTGTCTTCTTGGTATCCAAATATTAATTTATGATTAGAAAATATTACAAAAAAAAAAAAAAAAAAACTCGTTACATTATTAGCTTTATGTACTGGTCAAAGAGTACAGACATTGTCTTTAATTAAATTAAAAAATATTATTTTTCAATCTGATAAAGTAAATATTATTATAAAAGATATAATCAAGACTTCCGCTCCAAATCGTAAACAGCCCTAATTATCTCTCCCAAACTTTCAAAGCAATATCAACATATGCCCAGTATCAACTTTAAAAGAATATATTTTTATTACAAAAAATATCTGAGGTTCAAACTCCGGGAATCTCTTCGTAACATTCAAAGCTCCCCACAGAACTGCATCAAGTCAGACGCTAAGTCGATGGATTAAGCAAACGCTCGCCACGAGCGGCATTGACATGAGCGTTTTAGTGCGCACAGCACACGACACGCGTCGACCTCAGCCGCGCGCGCGGCCGGTATCAGTGTCGATGTCATTCGAAAAACGGCCGGGTGGACACAAAACTCACAGGTGTTCGCAAAGTTTTACCATCGGCCTTTAGATGATCAACAAAATAACTTTGCTTTGTCGATACTTAATCGAGACATGAACAATACTTAACCTAATATTAAAAATAGTTATTGAATATTACGTTACGTTTTGATATTAAGTAAATTACTACATTAAAAATTATGTGTCTATAAATAGACTATCACTAAGTTTCATTAATTTAAGCTGATTATAATTTCTAGCAACTCAAATAAAGTAAGATTATTTAAAGCTCATTATGCAATAATACTAATTATTAAGTACTATAATAATAAAATATGTAATTACATTATTTATATCTTTACTTATTTCAATTCCAAGTATATACCTAAACAAAACTTTCTATCTCTGAAAATCTACCTGTTATATAATATCTGAAGAATGAAGCGACGAAATATAATAGATGATTAAACGAACTTCTAAGTGAAGTTCTATCGCTATTATATGAGTCGCTTCATTCGAAGATATGACGTACCCACCCACCCCAGAACCCATTTAAAAGTTTCGTTTAGGGTCTCTAAAGAATGAGGGCTTGGCGCGAACCGGGTGGATCATGCCACGCGGCGCCCCACCACAGTGTTTTTTTTATGATACTTTAAATTGTGCGAAGTTACCTAGTACCTAAAAAGGACTACCTGTTATATAATATCTTCGAATGAAGCGACTCATATAATAGCGATAGAACTTCACTTAGAAGTTCGTTTAATCATCTATAAAACATTAACGAAAAATCCGTACATTCACCAATCTAACAACCCCTTACCCTCTCATATCCCAACTCCCAAAACATAATAAGTCCATCATATCGCAGCAATTCGGCATTATCTGAAACGAGATTGTCAATCCGCCAGACAGACTCGCTTCGTACAAATAGATACAAGATTGAGTCAAACGCAATATGTACTCTGGATTGAGGTTGATTTGATTGACTCGAATCCACTTTGCGGTGGGTACAGTCAGTATACGGCTTTGTTATAAAAAAATGGAAATAAACTTGGCCAAACTATTATTTCTACATCGCATAATAGGAGACGTATGTCTGTATGTGTGATTGGGGTAATCTTCAGAACTTTTATACCCTGGCAAATAATTCAACGCAATAAAATGACAGTTCCAGTGTGCCCACTTTATGGAAGAAATTAAATAGTGATGTGGCTTAAGTGAGTGAATGTTTTTTTTTAATATCTTAATGATCTAGGGAAAAAAAATTTTGACTCACAAAATATTTTATACATTCATTTTCTCTTTTCGTTGTCTTTAAAAAAATGCAAACAACACATTTCTCTTCTACTGTGACCGTTTCAAAGCACGTTGTATGTTTGGTAATTGATTATTTTCGTTAAAGTTACTGTAAAGATAAAGAATAGACCTCAAAATCACGTATTTTTACATTTGTTAGAAATTTGACGACTGAAAACGAACCATTCTATCTCATTCTCATTCAGTACCTTACACTACGAAAATTTTAGTATCATTATTTTTCTTTTTGTCATTTCGAACTGTCAGTTTGTTTATTGCATTGAATTATTTGCCAGGGTATAAGCAAATTTTAACCTTGTTTGCAGAAGTTTAAATGTAAATGTAGTTCTTGGGGATCACCAAAAACTATTTAACATCACAATACTTTACTTTTGTGTCGAGACTATGAAATGATATAAAAATTCTGATCCATGAAACAAGTAAAGTATTCGTTGAGCTTAAAGCTATGTCTACTGTAACTACATGTACAATCAGGGTCAGATAAACTTAACTCCTTTGGTTATAAGAATAATTTGTTTTTGGTAATGGTCAATTCCTGGACCTAAAATTTTACTAATTTGCAAAATTAAATAAAGGGTATCTACTGTGACTGTATACTTTCCATAACACGAACTCTTATCAAAACTTCATCTGTGAATGTCTGAATGTTTTTTTTTTAATTTTAAATGTCCGTTCTACTTACTCATAACTTGAAGCATGAACCGCATTAAACTTTCATAGATATACATTACAAATGTTCGGGTTAGGTCCCTTCCTTATCCAGCCCCTATAGTTAAGTGAAGCGGGCTGGATTTAGTTATATTCTCATTAAGACGAGATTACCGTATCATGTTACAGCCGGTTCGAGTCCCGGTGCGGATTATTGCGCCCGTCGGGATTTCAATATTTCATGGTATTATGGAAATATGGAGTTATTAAGTTTTGGTTAGCAGGTGGCTGTTGTTTTGGTGATTTTTTGATTTGTGGCTGGGAGTTAGAAAGTTATATTGAAGACATGTTATAAGACAAATTAATCAAGAAATATTCAATGAAAATTGTAGAAGTTATCTACAATGTACGGAAGGTATCTATCTACAAGTGTTCATTAAAGCCGACGGTAGGTACCTACCTATGTCAAATACGACGAGAAGCGCAAGGAATTAGCAAGGAACTGACCCTTTATGAAGAAAATTTTATGCAGTCAAATGAATAATCACATTAAATTACTTGGCGGCCGATATTATCCAGGGCTAGTCAGATAGATCCTGAGTTAATACTATCTCTACTTGGCGTACTTTTACCGTGATTGCCTTTACCGAAGATAATTTCCGTGTTACTTACAATTGAGTGAATTAGATATCATGTTTTGTAACACTTAAAAGATGTAGAAAATCTAAAAAATTTACCCAATTATAAGACAAAATGGCTACCCCTGAACTTACTACTTATCAGCACATGGAGAACATTCATACAGTCTACTATCCATATTGAACATTAGCAACCACTAGCAAGGCTGTGCATAGCGGCCATTATAAGAGAACCGAACTCAGGATAACTCAAGCTATGAACAAGATTGAAAAATCTTTATTAATAAAGAAAGTAAACAATAAAGTAGAGCGAGCATGTCTAGTCTGTGCAGTAATGAAATGATCCCGGGTCGCCAGCCCGGTATATTGCAGCGCCCGGGGCGTCTGAATTCTGGACAATGTGGTACGGGAGAGCATAATTTTGGAGACAGATTTAATTGTCAATTCCGTTGTGTAAAATTATGCCTGATAAGAGTTTTGTCTGAGTGAAGATTTGTTCAATTTGATTGTGGGGAAAATATATTTTGTTCGAGATTTTAATACACTTGTGTTCATTTATTTTAGCTGAACATGTATTATACTTTCGATCGCATCTGACAAACTTATTAGTCAAAAAGGGATATTTTTCGGAAGGGCGGTTCGATAGTACAAACTGTTTGTTGTGACTTGTGACCTATTCAATGGATGCGGATTTAATAAAGGGTAACTGTATATCTATATCATACGATGTATTAGGCAAAACAACGCTAGGCGCGGTCGGTAAGAGGATGGGTGACCAATTCATTAATAGCAACGACTTCCGTGCTTCGGGTTTGTCAGAGGCTAGTTTGTCGCCCCGAAGATTCTGTCATCCATCAACCAGCACTGGACCAACTTGGTAGTTAGAGGCCTATATCTCCTCGTCACCTAGAATTAATCATAGATTAGGAGTTGTTATGATATTTCTTAAGTTTGTTCATTCGTTATCTTGTGTTTCATAAAACAAGTCCATAAAGAAACTTATTATATTTATTTATCATATGATCATAATACCATAACTTAGAAACATAACTTTAACATTTTATGTTCATGATAAGGTTAGAAGATTATTCACAACATACATACCTAGTCTTCCCTTACCCTTTATTATCACATTAACAACTCGATAATGTATAAAAGAAAATGATTTAAGTATCTACAGTGCAGTGGAGTCATAAATATTAAAAATTCATATAGGAAGGCGTGTCACTGTGTTAGTTTCGTGACTAGAGAATGTAAATTATGTTTATATCCAGACATGTGTACAACATTTGAAGTACGCGGATCCGTTGTTAGATAATTTGTGGTAATATAAGCGTAAGCATGGAAGTAAAAAATAAGTATTATATGTTTAGTTTATGGTTTCGTTAAATATCAAGGTTTTTTTTACGGTTACCGCAACAATGTGTTGTTTTATTGGATTAAGTAACGATAGCTCGTGGAGGGGCGATTAAGAATAGCCTTGTGACCCCTGAATAAGCGCGTCTTAAGGAGCGACTAAACCGTGTTAGTTCCACCTGACTAGTGACCAGGTTCCATATAACCTGAATCTTACCTGACGATAAATGGAATGAGTTCCTTTCAGAAGATTGGCCTATTCATAGCTATCGTGATCACCGATATGAATATGCTATGATATTTCACAGCGAACGTTAAACCTACTGTCTTTTTTTATTGTTGGCTAAACCCGCATTTGACCTCAATCTTACCTGATGGTTAGAGAAGATGAGGTCGAAGATGTCAGCTAATAGGTTTAAGAAAGACTTGCGTCTTCTCAAAATATTTCCGGAACACAGACCCGCAGGAGCGGCGATATTTGGTGGCACTATGTCCTACTTACGTTCGTGAAAGTGCAATAATACGCATGCATAATAAGTCGCCTTTAACGACACGCTTTTTCTAAGCCAACCCTACGCGGGCAACGATGTGTCTCTAACTCCTTTAATTTTTATATGTATACTTACATAGCTTCACGCCTGTATCCCTTATGGGGTAGGCAGAACACCAGAGGTTATAAGACCATCTGATGTCACGTCTGACTTAAGAGGTATTATTAGATGGATTGCTATTGCAGTGACAGGGGGTCAGCCTCTCGCTCACAAAAATGCCAATAAAACCTCTGTCCCTTAACTGCCTTTTACAGTATGCCCGGGAAGAGAAGCAGCTGGTATATTCTATGTTTTTCTTTCGCTCCCAGTCCAGCATGGAAGGTTATAAACAAATCCATATCGAGTTATCCATAGTACACCAAGTAAGTAATAAATAGTGCGCTAAGTTAAGGTTTTTACATTGAGTTTATCAAAGAAATCCCTTTTAAACCAATAATGTCGTAAATATTTAGTGCTTCAAAATAATAAAAACAGTACACCATGTCAGAGTGATAATAATTTTAATAGCCATGTCGGGAAGGGAACCTGCGTCCCAAATACCGATGCGTGCTAAACAGTTTATTAACAAGAGCACCTGCGCTGTTGCGCCTGCGTCTTTTTCGCAATAAGTTTTTGTTTGAGGCTTAAGTAATGAGACCATTTTAATTGCCTTTAGTTCTTGGTAATGTTTAATAATAGCCGTGAAGAAAACAAATCAAAGAAAATAAAACACAATTTAAAAAGGTTTTACCTTCTTACTTTCGTAAAAGTGCTTTGATTTGAATGCGAAGTACCTACACGAAAACATTTACACAAATATAGTTTCTTACCTAGGCCCGTGTGCTGTCATCTTCGACCTCATCTTCACTAACCATCAGGTGAGATTGAGGGAAAACGCGGGCTTAGTCTTTGATAAGGAGTCAGAAAACCTCTCATTAAAATAAATCTAAAAGTTATAATAGCGCGGCCAATTTAGACATTTGAAGTAACACTAATTCCTACCACGGTCAAGCGTGAAAAAATAGAGTATTTGCAATTAAAACATACCGTTTTGCTGAAAAGTAAAGAAAGAATTCGCGATAATTAATTAAGATTTTGTGTGAATCAAAAACAATCAAGGCACAAGCGATTTGCTTATAACGCAATGTGCCTTTGTTATGTAAGTAATAGATAGTTATATTTGCTGTTAAGATATGATATGGGCGACGATTCTTCAATTTTATTAAAGATAGGTAGGAACTTGGAGAAGAAAATAACCTACTTGAAATACTTAGTAATTCAATGCAGACGAAGTCGCCGGCACCATCTATGTAATATACCTACCTAGGTACCTATAAACCTACCCTTATACCTACCCCATTACTTTTACTTTTACCCACAGTGCCTTTCGTAGGTATTTTTCACAAAATCTAGGTTAAACTGCGGATCACAGTTTTGTCGTAACAGTTTTTTAAGTAAATCTGTCCGTTTATCTATCAGTACCGCTTTCACAGCTAAACTACTAAATCGATTTTGATTAAATTTAGAAAGATTATTAATACATAGCCACAAAAACTTTCGCAAAAGCTGTGATTTCAATTTAAACCAATCAAATGTTGTTTAGATTTAGGTACTATTTTATATAAGTATAGATTTTCTTTGTTTCCGAAATTAACTGTGTCTATCACGTTAATATCTGAAATAGACACGTTAAATAAAATATGTATATCAATTCCTTTATTTTGATTCTTTTGATATTTAATCAAAAGTTGAATCATTTAAGAGGTTATTTTTAGGTAGATACTTATGTTAGTTTAAACTTCTGATTGATTCATTTCCTTTTAAATTCGCGCAGGATCTAAATAATTACTAACAATTATTTGAAAGTGATGAGTCTTGGCTTGTGCTAAGTGGTGACCATCACTCAGTGGTGATAATTGACGGTCATGTGCCGGAAATCGACTAAATTAAACATAGGCTACGTTCATAATGTACAAATTCTCTTGATTCTTGATTCGAAAATTGAATTTAGAATTTAAATATTTAAAAAGCTCTAAATATACAAAAATTATGAAAAACATCCCGACTCTACAGTTCGAGATCATGATAGTTTAAAACTTACTATAAATATACTTCGTTTTCTTGTTAGCAGTAAGTACTGACTGACTTGCCTCAATAAATAGACTTTACCATTTAATAAGGGCCATATGAAGGACTGATTATAAAAAGATAAAGCCTCAGTACTGTTAAAGATAACGTAATTCTGTTGTAGTAAAGACCATATACATTTATTTTCAAGTTAGGTGTAAGGCTGCAAACTGGACGGCAGCGACAGCGACAGTGAGAGCGACAGTGGCGCAGGCAGCGGCGCGGACACCGATTTCTGCGGCACGTTAGAAGTTTGAATGAAACCGCGACAAATCGCTCTCGCTGTCGCTGCCGTCCAGTTTATAGCCTTAATCTAGATTACCAATTTACTACAAATGAACTATAAATCAGATTTCGACATTGGTTTGGAACTTTGTGTTGAATTTTAAGGCTAGCGAAGGTAGCCGCCGCACCAGTAGTACCTTACTAGTACTTAGTAGTACCGTAGGTACTGGTTACTTAGAATCGTATTATATTTACTATTGTAAATAACCAGCATGTGCCATTTATTACTGGCAAAGTATTTGGAGTCTTCATGATAAGCATGACTTTTTTTGATATCTTCGATAGTTATCGTCAATTTTCAGGTAATTTGGGCAAAAATCTCAATGAATTATACTTACAACTAAACATGGTTCACGGATCTCCAGCCGTTGTCGTACCTACCTATATGAAAATCCTTTCTGTAGGTTTTGAGTTTATGGCTTCCAGAGATACAGAATATCAAGTGGAAATCTTTATTCCTTCTCTCATCTCTTCTATAACCTCGAGTAGATAAATTAATTAGATATCAAAAAGACTTCTAGGTACGTCAAAGTCACAAAAAGCACGGTCCGCTTATGCCGCATAATTCTCAACAGGGATATTGATAATTACATCGGAATCTTTTAAGGTGAAGTTGGGCAGGTGATTGGCGTCATTTGAGCCCAACACTGAATCCAAAACTGAATAGAGAATTGAAATCAGACTATTGGTTTTTTACAATTGATGATTGAAGAACTAAAACTGAATTTTCAGAAAAAAAGGAAAATCCCAAACGATTTTATTTGAATTACACAATAGACCCACAAATGGCTCAAATTTTTGCAAAGGACCTCCTCTATGTTATATTAAAAGATTCCGGCTAAATTACTAATAACCCTGCGTAGTCTACTTCGTGCCTCCCCGTTGTACTTAGTGCCAAATTTCGTGATTCGTTGACATAGAATCACACTAAGTTCAAACAACCGCAAATTAAGAAAAAAAAAACGAAAATTGGCGGTACGTGCGAAGCCTTTGACTGGGGTTTTTAAAAACTGAATAGTGATAAAGTGACATAATAGTTTTGAAGTATTTTTTCAAACCCTTGACATTATGCATAATTCTCTATTCAGGAAGGAAAAAACATCTGCTGTATGCGTAACTAGCTGTCACTTTATTAAAACAATGGCTTTTAATTTAACGACTATTACTTGCTACATGACGCTAATTGTAGCGATAGCAGAAAAGTTAATAAATATTTTGAAGGGTTAATTTATGGGCATAAAATATGAAGATGTGGTTTGAAGTTGATATACGATTAGTTAAGTATAAAGGCTTTGGTATCATTGGAATTTCATGGGCGTTCACGATCTATTTCAAAAATCAAGGAAAATTTTATTTGAACTGTTGTTTTATTAATCGAGGTTTAGGGCCTAAGCTATCAAGCTGACCTAGTGCTGTATGGTGGATAATTTTTAGTGGCACAGATCAATACTAGCAAAACACATTGGATAAAAAGCTTTTAGGTCAGACAATGCGTTATTAGGAATGAGAGATATCGTTGGAGACGTGTAATATGAACGGTTGAATTATTCTTCGTTTCATCATTTTGTGTTTACTGCAGGGTCCTGAGTCTTGCGCCTAAGCTACCTCTGTAAGAGAAAAAGTTTAGCCCATATAGAACGAAGGTAATTAAATCCTAATTAAGGGATTTCAGGGCGCCACCGAAACGGCTTTTTAAAAATCTTACCACTACTGTATACAAGTACTTATATGCATATTGCTTAACATGCACAGAAGTGCCTAACATTGCTTGCCTTGAGTTCCTATGTCCCCTAGTTGGGGCAGAGGGCTTCCACAGTTCTTCCCCATCGGCTCAGTCTTAAGCTTCACGCTTTATTTCGCTCCAGGTCTTCTCTATCTTCTTCGCCTTTGCGATGATCGTCCGCGTCCAGACCGACCCAGTTCCATTTGCGGCGTTTGATTTGATGTTCGATCAGAGTTTCACCACAGCAATCCCACAGTTCTATATTGGAGATTTTCTCGGGCCAATAAACTCCGAGAATACGGCGAAGACAGCGGTTAATGACGACCTGTAGCCTGCGCGAGATGTTTTTGGTAACCTTCCACGTCTTGCATCCGTACGTTGACGTTCGACCGGAATATCGTGAGCTTCACTCTCCTAGTCAGTTGTTGCGATTGCCATACAGGGCGTAACTGTGCGAATGTTGCTTTAACGTTGCTTAATTTCCTGCTCTGCTATAATTTAGAATAATATACACATCAGTCAGTGCGCTACGGGTTTTTTCTTGTCTTAATCGTTGTGAGGTCTACTAAATACTTAAGTCTTCAATTGTCACGTACTCATCTTTGATTTTAATAATAAACGCAGAATTTAAGCTGTTTTCCAACTCTGAAGTTTGAATTGATGGAAAGCAAGTCGAAAAGATATTTTATTTGCGTACCGTACAAATTGAATTATGTTATTGCACGAACTCCATACTGGTAAAAGTGCGGACTAAAGAAACTAATGGGGTGTTGCAAAATAAAATACTCATTACTTGTTTTTGTTTAGTTTTATAAATTTTCTTTACAGTTTTCCTTATAGGAGTCATGGCAAAATCGTGCGTAGAGGTCTTAATCCTAAGGTTCCATTTCGATAAAATATTTACTTTCAAGGATTTCTTTTCGTGGAGGTAGATTAATTAGAGATAAATAGTGTGATCTTTTTTAAGCATAACTAAAGGGAAGAAGAAGAAGAAAAAAAAGAAGAATAGAAGCAGAACGTTTTATCACCACAACTCTTTGTAGTGAGCTCACTGCAGGGCACGAGTTTCTTCCCTGGGTGACGAGGAGGCCAAGCTGGCTCATTGCTTTAAATAAAACTACCTTTTAACCGGATTAATCGCGTATAATTTATATTTTACATTTTAACTCGACGTTTCGGTGTCTTTGCAGACCCCGTGGTCACGAGCGAGTCGAGTCGTGAGTCGCTCGTGACACGGGGTAAAATATAAATTATACGGGATTAATCCGGTTAAAAAGTAGTTTTATTTAAATTATGAATCGTGAAAACTCAAGACAATGTTATGGCTCAGTGCTGGCTGATGGATGTCAGAATTTTCAGGGCGCCGAAATGGCTTCTTTCAAACCCTTACGACTACTGTTTGCAAGTATACAGCACCCGGGACCGACTGCTTAACGTGCTCCGAAGCACGGAAGTCATCGCGAAAAAAGGAATGGTCGGCGGTCACCCATCCAAGTACCGACAGCGCCGAACGTTGTTTAGACTGCGATACTATGTGATATACTCAGTAACGACTTCAAGTTATTAATTTCGCTTAAACATATCATTTGAAGCCGTCGTGGCGCCCTGGTTACTGTGCATATCAAACGATATCACAGGTTAAGCGCGCTCGGTGCGGCCTGTATTAGGATGGGTGACCGTCGACCATTCTTTTCCCACGACGACTTCCGTGCTTCGGAGGGCACGTTAAGCAGTCGGTCCCGGATGCTGCATACTTGTATACAGTAGTCGTTAGGGTTTGCCAGAATCCATTTCGTCAGATATTTCCTGACATCCACATGATGATGATGAAACATATCAAGCTTAATAGCTAAAATGCACGAAAAAACTGTATTTTTCTTACTAGCAAGTATAAGCTTGTTTGTTCTAAATAACTCTATAAATAAACCTTTATCGATAAGATCTATGTCGTGTTGATGTATAGGCAAAATGACCACAGATTATAGCCACTGCACCATCGGAGACAAGAACAAACTATGTGATTAAATATTTAATTAGAATATTTGCCGCCTGCAGGCAGATCGCAGAATCTACGGCGGGTATTAAGATGTTTTAATTTATATTGTGAAGAAGCAAGGTTGCATTATATTGAGATTTTTGAGATAAGCACTAGAGGCTTCTCTCGCGTATACATGTGTAGGATAAAAAGGATCTTACGTGTGTTGCTGACGTGGCAGACTTCTAATACTGAGGCCACACTACCTTACCGTCTACTGGGCTGTTACCGCAATAATTATGACATTAAATTACCGTTTAAATTACTGCATGAACGGTTGTGGTTACACTAGAGTTTACCTAGATATGTCAATAAATTTGGCGGAAAATATCACTTTTTCAAGATGGAGGTCGAAGCTGCAGCGGTGTTGTGTTATATGAGTGCCAATTATTTTTACATGAATCTTTTAAATTTCAACAAAGCTAAAAGAAGACAAAAAAAGGGTATCCCAAAGAGACGGTTCGGATTGGAATAATTCTAAAAACTCGAGTGCTTTTTCATTTGACTACTCCATGTCGGTCGATACGTGCGTCGCCGTGAGCTCATATTGCACACTGGACAAACGGTAGTGTGGCCACAAACGCAATAATTACTGCGGTAATCTTTTTTGATGTGCGAAAAAAGACCGCCGCCGGAGCTATTGCCTACCACCATTTGCCATATTGATTGGCATTGTAAAATTATGGCCATAAATCGTGGTTACACCTAGGTGTTGTTTAAGTTATGGCAATAATTATTGGCATATCACGGTAGTGTGGCCTCAGCATAAAAATATCACCTGATGGAAAATGAAGACTATGTCGAAGATAAAATCACACGGGCTTAGGAAAGAACTGGCTCTTCATGAAATATTGCCGGAACATGTCACCGCCGGAGCAGTAACATTTGGTGGCATGTTCTACATGAAGGATGTTCTACGTCGGATTCATGTAGAACATGATTCATTTAAGTGATCAGAATTTTATAAAATTGATATATGTATTGTGTTTTGTATTTTGAATGTCTATTTTTGAGAATAATATGTTGAAATTTTAATTTTTTTTTTTTTATTTATTGTCTAATTTGAAAATATTTAAATTAATTTGATGAAATTGTAAACATAATGTAGTATTTTAATGTAATGTATTTTTATTTAATTATTTTTTAATGAAATGGTTTTTTTAATAAATGTACAGTTCAGCACTTTGGCAATAGGGTGCTTTGAAAAACAGCGTTGCCACCTCCAGGCAACATTGCTGAAAGTATCCCTTTTGACACAAACATTCTATATTTGTTAATTGTGTATTTGTTAATATGAGTGTCAATAAACTGATTTATTATTATTATTATGTATGCTTACAGCTGCACGCCTTTCGGCGGGAAAGACCCGACAATCGGACCAGTCGGGTCTTTCCCTTATTATTCCCTTATTATTATTATTATCCTGACTTAGGACACGCTTCTCCAGGGGCATAAGTGTTATTTAAATCTATTCAAGCTTTTTCGCCCTTTAAGGATATTCCATTCGTTCATTTTCCGATTAAAAAGTTGTGTCAAATTTAAAATCTAACATTGCCACATTCCGTGAAAATCGCTAAATTTGAATTCTATTAATTTTAGTTCCAGTTACTGGAACTGCTAAAAAGTTGTTTATCGATTGCATACGAACCCACGTACACGAAGCAACAATTATCATGTTTTACAATGTGAAACAGTGTAACATTGTGATATGCACTTTTTCAACTGTATTTTTTGTAGCCTCATTGTGGATTCCGTTTAAAAATGGAATTTGAACTGTCAACGGTTTTGTATTTTCTGTTTTTGGATAGTATACTAAGAGACAATTAATTCAATAAAAAGCTAAGGTTTACAATGTTTTGTAACACTTCATTTAAATCTCTACATTTCATAAAAAAGGAATGTCTTTCTGTATATTAGGACCAAGGACTGTATACCGGTATGAATTTCTATACAATTTTTTTCTGTATGTCATACCGTTAAATTAGGTGTAAGTATTTAAAAATAACAGTACAGGAATTCATACTGAAATAATTCTTGTGCCTTTTTTATTATTGTAGCATAACTGATTTTTTTTTCAGTTAACTGAATTTTTCCGGTATTAATATTAATGTTGATATTAAAATTTTATTTTTAAATAACTGCAGAATGTTCGATAGTTTAGTTGAAGCCTATGAAGCCATATATTTTAGATTTTAATTAAGGGTGGTAATGTAGGGCCATGCAGAACCCACAATCGGGAAGACTTATTCAGAGTTGATGACTTATTTATGGTGATAATTGGACCTATTGGTATTTTTATAGAATTGAGCTTTACATCTCTCTTTAATTTCAGGATAATTTATACATGCGCAAATGTCATATTTTTTAACGAATTTACATATAACTTTAAATAACTGCCTTTAACTATATAACTTACTTATTATCAATGAAATAAGCTACAAAATATTCTTGTCGTCGTAAGAAAACCATGGATAAAATCTTAAAAAAGATCTCTAGGTATTAATTTTCGATATTTTCACCCCCAGACTAAGCAAGGGAAGTTTTATTGAACGTCGCACCCCGTGTGGAATATCAACAACTCTGTACTATCGCTGAATAAAAAATCAGGCGTTTATTGATGTTTACCGACACTGTGTCGTTAAGTACACAGATTGTCAAAATTTTTCGCGTAAAGCAACTGGAGAAATGAGACGTACATAATCTTAACCTTTCCCTGCAAAATTTTCCAAAAAAAACATCAGTCGTCCCATGGTACATTGACAAAAAAACGTCCCACCAGTAACCAAAGTATATCTGTGCAGCGGACCAGAACCTTTTCTCCATAGTTATTTTATAAAACGCCCTGTAGCTTCCATATGTCATTCATATGAAAGCTACAGGGTACATAATCACATCTTGATAATAAAATAAACACCTATCCAAAACTGAAAAGACCGTTAAAACCAGACTATTAGTTCTTTCACAATCAATGTTTGAAGCAGTAACACTGGATTTTTAGAAAAACTTTGGGTTCAAATCATGGGAAATGAACTCTCCTATGACACCTTAAAAGATTGTGGTCTTAAAACCAATAACTTTGTAAAAAAGTCAGTGCTTTATGTGGCTCCTAAATTACATCATGGTATTCAGCCTTTTTTCTACATAATTCTGCGATTTAAAATTGGCCAGACTAAAAATCGTCCATACTTCCGGATTCCCCCCTCAACACTGATAAAACTGTCTAAACATCCGTCAGGTTATCTATCACCGACAGTTACGTCCTATCACGGCTATCTTCGCACTATCACGGCTATCACGCCCACATCACACCTAAACACGAGGATACATACAATTCGAGAGCGCCGCGGGCTCCTCGGCCTAACAATTAGAAGGCTATCCATTAAGGCCGGTTTACACGCAGCGAACCGCCCAAGTGTCACGTCGGAGTAATGTGGATATTACTGTGATGTAACCCTAAGTACACAGTTTTGTATGACGAGTGTGTAGTTTGATATATATTTCATCAATTAATATTCAATATAAATAAAAAATCGTTTTAAAATAAGATTGGTTGTTCCTTCCATGCTGGACTGGGAGTGAAAGAAAAACTTAGAATGTGCCAGCTGCTTCTCTTCCCAGGCATACTGTAAAAGTCAGTTAAGGGACTGAGGTTTTACTAGAGGCTTTTTGTGGGCGATAGGCTGACCCTCTGTCAATGCAATAGTCTCCATCCATCATTATAATACCTCAAAATTTGTCAAACGTGACATCAGATGGTTTTATAACCTCTGTTGTTCTGCCTGCCCCATAAGGGATACAGGCGTGATGTTATGTATGTAGGTATGTATTGGTTGTTCTTGAAATCCAAACAAATAGCACTTCAGTATAAAAAAATATCTTTGAACTACAGTTTCACTTGTATAACTCCTAAAACTTCAAACGTTTTGATAATGAAGGTAAGCTACCTAATGTTATCACTACCTTTCATGGACAAGATTATATTGCCTCTGGGATACAGATGCTTAGTCCCACAGTCAGTAAGTAACTAAAGTAACTGCTCTTGTGTTCGGAACACAGGAAAGCAGATTTGCAGTGTTCATCAGCCGCAAACATACTCGAATCTGATTCCATCAGGGAAAATTAAGCTCTGGTATCATTGTTAAATTGGAACCGTGGTTTTTTTTTATGATCGTCACAGCCTTTTTATGAATCAACTACGGAGCCAAAAGAATCTTTCCTTGGTGACGAGTTTGACCACCAAGTTTACCTAGTGCTGCTTGGAGTTTGTCAGAATTCTTACGGTTACTGTATTACTTAACCGGAGACTGACGACAATTTCAATGGTATATTATTATATTTCATTATTAAAATCCTTGTATGTATACTATCGGAATTTAATTATAAATATTCCTTTGTTGGAAATTATTATTAAAAAGCCTTATCCACACTAGCACATCCACAACAGCGGTTCCTAATGAAGACATCGGAGTTTATCTGCGAGTCAATAAATCGCGGCCCGGTCCGCCCCGCCCGGCCCGCCGCCCTCCGGCGCCGCGTCCGCTCCGCTCGGGCGCGTGTGTTGCGAAATCGATACGTCTTACTTGATGCTTTTTGAATTTAGGAACTTATATAAAAAATAAGGCTCCAAAAAAGATACTTTTAGCAGTGTCGGGTTGGATTAGAAAATACCTATGACCTCTGAATAAGTGGGTCGTAAGAAGCGACTAATCCCATAATTGCCCTAGCCTTGCCATTCTTGATGGTAGGATATCTGGCTAGCAACTGCCTTCGAGTATTCTGGCAATACATTGGCTGCCATATTCTACGACATCATCTCTTAGCATCAGGTGATATTGAGGTCCAACATAAGCTTAGTGTCTAATAAAAAAAGTTAGGTGTATTAACCGGCACCGTGCAAGTGCAGTTTGGCTTTAAGTTGTTAATGTATTAAGTCCTTTAAATCATATCAATACACCGACTTTTGTTGACAATCGCGATACTTCTTTTAGACTGGTGCAGACCAGATTTAAATCTGTTCAGAAGTTGCGAAGATTACTCCGAACATGTAGATGTACAGATAATCTTAAGATGTAGGTAGAGTAATATGAAAGTCGTGACCACAAGACTCGTCGAAATTAACACAAACAGAAATGTCGTCGAGTTAAAAAGTAAATAAGAAATATCAGTGTACAGAAGCTTACTTAGATATCGTCTTTTAATTAATACTAGCAGCACAGCGAGGTTTTATCCAGGTCACTTCTGTTCCAGAAAGAACGACCACTTTGGCAATGGGGTAACACTGTCTGCCTCAGACGCCAGTGTTCGCGGGTTCGATTCCCGCACGGAACAAGAAAAAAAAATGTTCTGGGTCGGCATTATTCTTATAATGTATATATATTCTAAGTTCCCCCTAAACACAAGCTTTGCTTATTTTGGGGCCATGTAGTTGGTGTGATTGTCTGGGGATTTTGTTTATTTTATTTATAGCCTTCAACAAGAGTTAGACTCATCACGAGGCATTGTAATGAGCCCGCTGCAAGGCTATAAGTCTCTCTCCTGGGTGAAGAGCAGCCTCCAAGCTGGCCCAGTGCTGGTTGGTGGATGTCAGAATTTTCGGGGTGCCTTCGGACAAACCCTAAAGACATACATACAAGGATATAGCAATTGGGACTGATAGCCGTGAGAAATGAATGGTCACCGCTCACCTATTCTTGTACCGACTTAACGTGTTACTGAAACTGCTATTTTCTTTCATACTGGACTGGGAGCGAAAAAAAATACATATTATAATGTGCTAGGTGCTTCTCTTCCCGGGCATACTGTAAAAGTCAGTTTAGGGACTGAGGTTTTATTAGCGTTTTTGTGGGCGACAGGCTGACCCCCTGTCATTACAATAGTCTCTTTCCATCATTATAATACTTCCAAATTTGTCAAACGTCACATTAGATGGTCTTATATCCTCTGGTGTTCTGACTAGTCCGTAAGAGATACAGGCGTGAAGTAATTTATGTATGTGTGAGTTTTTTTTTCGAATATTCTTTATTCAAACTAGATATAACTACAATGTAATGTATAAGTTAAGCATATGCACTCGTTTACAAGTACTAATGAGCTAGAGAGTAACTTATTATTCACCTATCAAGTTTCACTCTCAATACGGTAATATTAAAATTCGCACAAGTTTCGTAAAACGTATGTGCATTTTTATTTGCTACAACACGCTGGAATGTGACAGCAAAACTTATGATCCTGCTCACAAAAGGTGAGCCAACATACGACGTTTAGGGATGTATCCGAAACCCGTATCGATATCGATATTAACTGTCTTAAACTATAGCGGTTATTTTCACTGTTATTTATTTAATTAATTTAGGTATGATATTCTCAACACGATTTCCGATTTTTGATTTGCGCTTTTTAAATTAAAGATATTATCGATATTATTCGCACAATTTACACTGTGGCGATATAACATGCTTTGTCATGATGTTTGTCTTATATTAAGTATTTACGATACGTATATTGACGTACCATCAACTGTTAGTTGTATATTTTTTTATGTATAGTTATTTTTATTTTATTTATTTTTAACTATATTTATGTATAGTTTATTCAATTTCTATTATTAAACCACTCGTCATTAAAAAACTTTAGAAACTTAATTTGTTCAAATTTTGCCTAAATTTGTAGTAATAAACGCAAAACAGTATGCCATCGTAACATGTTTTTAAATTCAAAATAATAAATTCTACACATATGATTAAGAGAGGTATTAAGAACTCTTTAATTTTATTACACTCGTATCGATATCAGTCATGAATATTTAACACAACAGTTATGTTAATTATCTTTTGCAGTTCCTATTTGCAACATTTGCATTCTTAGTTTTCATTAATTCTTAGTAGTATCGATATCGAAATACCATCGTCTTTAGGGCGGAGTCCAGTGTCGATGATTCGTTATGATTACACATAAGGACATTTCTCCGAATGCGGTATTTTGTCAAAATCGAATCACTATTTTTATCGATATAACTTTTTGCATTCAATTGTTTTTGGCGAAATATATTCGGTTTTTGTCGACATCACTCAAAATGATAATAAGTTTATTTATGATGTGTATTTTGTAGACTGTCTGTCTGGCAGTCTGGTAGAAAACATAAAGGTAAACGTTTTTATTGGTGACTAAATCCGTGTTTTCCTCATTCACACCTGATGGCAAGTGAAGGTGTGGTGGAAGATGACAAACCATGGGCTAAGGAGGCTCTTCATAAAACATTACCGGAACGCATCACCGCCGAAGTGGTGATATTTTTGGTAGATTTTCTTTAAAGAGTGTTTGAACACGATAGGACCCACGAACAATCAGGCTTTACTTTCCATCATAAATACTATATCAAAGTTACATGCATCTGCCTACCCCATAATACATAGGGGGTAAGCAGAACACCAGAGGTTATAAAATGACCTGATGTCACGTTTAACAGATTTGGAGGGATTATAATAATGGAGAGAGACTATTACAGTGACAGGGGGTCACCCTATCGTACACATAAAAACCTCCAATAATATCTCTGTCCCTTAATTGACTTTTACAGTATGCCGGGGAAGAGAAGCAGCTGTTACATTCTATGTGTTTTTCCTTTGCCCCAATCCAGCATAGAAGATATATCAAAGTTATCTTGCTAATTCCTCAACTCTAAGCCAGGCTTTTCGTGTTTTGCTGCACTATACTCCGTCCCTCACGGAAACAAGCAGTGCAACGACAAAAACACACACTCGGAACACTAACCACAAGCCACCAGCGCCACGTGTTTCGGTTCAACCATAAGCACCAAGAGTGGTGGTTGCCGAAATACAAAATTGTTTTTGAGTCGTGGAATTATCAAGATAACTTAGTGACAGGAGTTGGTTCAATTAGTCAATACTAGATACTTATATATTTATATTTTTTCCAGCCACAGAAGACTACTCCTCAGAACACCCGTAGGCCTATTGACCGTACAAGTGCTCAAAGAGGAGAGGAGGAGAATACTCATAGTACGATGGGGCACTTGCCAGGGGGATTAGACCCCGGCCAGATGACACCCAACAGTGTGAGACTTTTACTCACTAAACTCCCCCTGTATGATCTTTTGTCTTTCTACCGACAATAGACCGAAGAACTGAGCGACAGCCAGTTGGGAAAAGGGATAAATGAGAAAGTTTGTGCGTATGAGTGCAGGTTTGTTCCTCTTTCAGACAAAAATGGGTTGATGGTCTTGTATACAACTCGGTACAGGAATACCTAACAGAAAGTCTGGAATAAAACATAGAATAATTACTTTTTATCCCGCTATTCCCTCAGGATTCGAATTATAACGCAGATAAAAACGTGTGAAACAGTTACAATTAAAAATAATGATTAAAATCGTCTTTAGCGTATTATCCCCTTAATTGAGGCCAAACCCGGATGAAGTCGTAAATAAAACACTTCTCAAAGACAAAAAGTTTAACTACATTACTTGTACTTCATTAATTCCGCTCGAGTTATTCATTACATTTGCGCGCCCAGTGACGGCCGCCATTTTGCGTTATTGCTTTAAAACTGCGGCTAGTAGTCTTCTCTTTTATTACGAAATTAGCTGTATATCCCTGCTCCACCTGGGTTTAGTTTGGCGGATGCAGTCTTTGCAGTTGAATAGTCTTTTTGGATCGATATTTTTACAGACTTTTTTATTATTGTTTCAGACTAAGCCCGCGTTTGACCTCAATCTCACCTGATGGCAAGTGAAGATGAGTTCGAAGATGAAAGCACACGGGCCTAGGAAAGAACTGGCTCTTCATAAAATATTGCCGGAACACATCACGGTCCGGAGCGGTAATATTTGGCGGCAGATTTTATATGAAGGGTGGTCGCTAAACTGACGGGATGCTACCACGAAGCGGGGGTACTCGGATTAGTCTTTCACGCTTATCCAGGGGAGGCTATTCTAAGCCCACCCTATACGACCGAACACCGAAACCGAACCTAACTGAAATTTGTTGAAAAAACCCCAGATACTTAGCATGTAGGCCTACCTATCGTGATGCTTAATAGCCTATAGTATACCTCCAAGAGTTACTCTTAGATTAGTGCCCGCCAACCAGATCAGAATCTGTTAAGTTGCGAAGATTACTCGATCATACAGACGGACATACGGATAGACGTTCCCATTCTCATTATAAAATGTAGAGAGAGACCGTTTTATTTCTTACTAGCTGACCCGGCAAACGTTGTTTTGCCACATAAATAAAAAAAAATAGATGTTGGCCGATTCTCACAGATACCGGATAAGCAAAAAAAATTTCATTAAAATCGGTCAAGCCGTTTCGGAGGAGTATGGCAACGAAAACTGTGACACGAGAATTTTATATATTAGATTATAACACAAAGTTACCCACAGCTTTCGGCGTACGCCATAAACTCAAAAAGTGCTGAATGGATTTTCATACTCCTTTCGCCAGGTTTTGAAGGGTTATCTTATTTAAATCAATTAAATAATAATGTTTATTTTTTTTCTAAAAGTATGAAAATGAAAATTAATCAAAACGTAATTAACTTACATAAATGGGTAAAGATATACCACTGATGGCTAGGATGATCATTGAATGATAATGAATGCTATGGGGAAATGGACCCAAAGAATTGGCTGAAGAATTTGACATAGACATCAAGAATAATAGTCTTTTCTAGCTGAAGCATTGGCGTTAATGCATCATGGTACCAAATACCTTTTTTATAATTATATCCATAGCACTGACTGCCACATACCATGAGATATTGTGCTCGCAATAATGGTAAACGTCATTTCTGACATAACCAAAAGCCATAAAACAGCACCTAATCGCCCCTTTTTGCCTTCAAAGTTACAAAATGTTACAAAATTTAGTTTAGTTTAGTTACAAAATTTCACTGTTGAACTTAAAGTTTTGTTAGTGCTTAATAAAGTTGAAAACTTTCTTTAAAATTCTAAGAATGTAACATTTTCCCTCACGATGTTAATGTCACCACGTTCTTCCTAGGAAGAGGTCGTAACTGGATGAGTTGACATTCAAGCATACCAATCAGCATCATCCACTTCTAATCGTGGTTTTCTTCGAGATCGCCAAATATCCTAATCAACAAATATAATAAATCCAAAAAAAACTCATCACAAAGATAATCAGCTCTCTTTCCAAACCATAATACGATTGAAAAAAAAAAACAAATGACTTCACCTCCTGCATACTTTCCCAATCTGGCAGCCTCGTCCGTATCGCATTCCGCCAGCACCCACAAAAACATACGTGACAAATTTAATAAATAAACGCGCCGACTTAAACGGAGGTTTAGAAAACGGTCATAGGCATCCGCAGATGTGGCTTCATAATAAAAACAGGGCATAACATCCGCAAAGGTCCGCGATTATGTCATTACCAACGTCAGGGTGTAAAAACTAAAGGCCATCCGACTATGCGATGATACGGCGCAATTAACTGGGAAAAAGCCGAGCGGCAGCCGCGCGCCCGCGCGCATACCGCGCATGCCCGCCGCTGCGCCTGCGCACAGCCTTATCGATTAAATTCGGGTGCAATAAGGCTTTTTTCACACATAATTGGCTACGTTTTTGGCCATTGAACTGTAGTTATAGTGACGGATGCGATCACGTCTACATAAAAATTAATGGTCCTACGCAACTATTCGGATTCGTTAAAATGTTTTTTGGCTGCGGATTATTTATTTAATATCATTGCCTGTGATTATGGCTTAATATCTGCGGTGGGATGATGTTATTAAAGAAAAATATGTTCGCTGAAAAGTTCCGATGGATTTGTTTTGGTTTAATTATGAGCTAAAGATGACTCCGGTTTTTTGTTATCTTTTATCGAAACGGTTTTTATTTCAATCTCAGTACAAAGTAATTATTTTTATGCTGCAGAGTGTGAAGTTATTTTGATTGCAACTATCATTAATGAGTTTATACAATGACTAGACAAAGCTTTAGTATCATAAATGAGACATAAATAACCGAGTGGATTCGAAACACTTCACTGTAAGTATTTCTTTTCCTTAGCATATGAGCTATTTATCACTTACGTTCCACATAAACTATAAATGTAAAAAGTCTAAAGAAATTCCAATTCTAAAAGTAATATTCTCTATAAATTTATTACCTTCTTGCATTTCCGAATAATACTTATATTTTTTTCAATTGACGCTTATTTGAATTAATATAAAGTGATAATTTTGATACAGGCAATGAATTTTACAAAGTAAACGACAATAAAATTATTATTTATGCAAAAATATGGTAAAAATGCAAGTTAACTTGGCACCCCAAGTTTACCGGGTCTCACCATTGTCGTGAGTAAGTAAAATGAAGACATCTTGCCTAATTAACCTCCAACATTTACGTACATTGAATAAAAACCTTCGTTAAAATTCTACAACGGTAATAAAAACCTCTATTTAAGGTGTGTTTGAACGATTAAAAAAGGAAAAGGATGTGACTCCAAATTCATAACAAAATGGAGGATTCCCGCGCTTTTTTCGCACTCGAGAAAATTTCACACTTGATCATCGCGCGCGCCGAATGGCATTCTTTTTAACAATAACCGTAAATATTAAAATAGTTGACGCGTTCATTTGAAGAGTTGCAATAAAGCTAGGAGTGTTGACTATTAGTGCCGTTAAAGGTGTTGGTTTGTAGAGACTGAGTGAGCTCGTTGCAATATTAATTGTAGTTTATGTTCGAGTAGGAAAGTCGATAAATCAAAGATATTGCGGACGCCGAGCGCGGCGTCAATCACACAGACAGTGGTTTTAGGGATTCGTTCAAAATTAAGATTAGCCAACGGCATATTGATCGGGCATGTTCTTAAATTTGATATTGTTTGTCATTGCTTATGGTTGTAAAAAATCTTTACTTTTTATCTTTTAGCAAAGGTAGGTAACATAATATTGTCTCAAGTTTTCACGTTTTTTTATAAAAATGTTTTTAATCAGATTTTATTTCGTTTAATTATATTTTGTATGTAGCTCTACGTTTTGGTGTCTGTTAAATTTATTAATTTATTATTAAACCAAGGTAACATATCGACTAAATTTTGTGTAGAGTTAATTACGCTACTTTTAAACCAGAGGCACAGGGTTCAAACCCCGTGGATATTTGATAAATGAACATCCTTTCTATCCAGATACTATGAAAGATTGTTCGTTTTATTTAATGTATTTCTTGTATTTCTAGATTTATTCAATAAAACATTACGCCAGAGACTTCTTTTAAGTTCTTTATTCTTAAAAGCAACACGACCAGAAGAGTCCGACACGCATTTACGGTGCCGGAATTACTTATTGGGCGAAGTTTTAATTTCACTTACAATATACAACTAAAATTCTATAATATTTTTAATTTAGCGGTCTTTCAACTATGTACAGTAAGTACTTAATGAAACAGATAATTATACCACCTTGAATCTGGTCACCAAAACGCCCATCGAGACGTAAAACAACAATCCGATCTAGTATGACTCAAGTCAATTAACACAAATAATTTTTCAACCGACTTCCAAAAGGAGGTTCTCAGATCGTGCGTATGTTTTTGTATCTTTGTGACACGATTTTTTGGACAATTCTGAATTGATTTTAAATATTCTTGTTTTATATGATAGAGGATATTGTAGAGGTAGTCCCATATAAATTTCATCGAAATCAACTACCTAAGTTAATTTATTTTTTATTTTTTTTGTATTCATCATTACATACATTGACGACTTCAGCCAAAGTTTTGACGTTATATCGGCTTTTAATGCTCTGCATTCGTTGAGTATAATTATATCATATGTACAGAACCCTCCACGTTAACTCTTACTCGAGCTTACGGCTTTGCTCACTGATTTCAGACTACTTACTGGCTTGTTGGTGTTAGTTAGATATGTTAATAATTAGTTGATTTATATAGATAAGTCTCGCGATTATTGCACTGTAATGCTCTTTAGACTTGTCTTTGAGTTAAAACGAGTGTTTAATGTTTTCGCGGCCGTATTGTAGAGTTTTGTTTGGGTTTATGTTTTAGATCGCTTTCTTTTGTCGAGCTTTATTTTTCGGAATTTTCAATATTTTTAGTACTCCATTCATCACACTCGTATAATTTATGAATGAGTTGTAGTACAATAAAGAAGTGGTGTTATTATTAAATGTAGATAACTAAGTAGTAATTAAAATAGTCAGCAAAATTTTTAGGTTATGTTTTAATAACATAATCTAAAATAATTGCAATAAAAACCTTCAGGAGTACAAAATTCACACTATAATAATAGTCTTTTTTTATATATTGTAAGGATAGGACGTTGTCCTCCATGCCACCTGATGGAAAGTGCGCATGGAGACTATGGTGGTACAAGTCCATCCACGAGAAACCCATTCACTCGACACCGAAAAGTTCTAGGACTGTAATGGTCAGGAAAAACAGACGCAGGCAGATTGTTCCACACCTTGGCAATCCGTACCAAAAAGGAACTATCGAAGCGTTTTGTTCGACTTCTTGGTAGATCCACTATATAGGGATGGAAGTTCTGTCTGCGTCTGATAGTCCGGTGGTAAAAAAGAGTGGGTTCAATTTGGTCAAAAAGAGCACTCGCACATTCACCAAAATGTAGCCGATAAAATACTGTCAAACAAGCAACCTTACGACAATGCTCCAGCGTCTGCATTTTTTTATTTTTTTAATAAAATAATATTAATAATAATAATAATACATACATAACGTCACGCCTGTATTCCTAATGGGGTAGGCAGAACACCAGACGCTATAAAACCATCTGATGTCACTATTAACAAATTTGGAGGTATTGTGATGACGGAGAGAGACTTGCAGTGATAGGGAGTCAGCCTATCACCCACGAAAACGTCAATAAAACCTCCGCCCCTTAACTGACTTTTACAGTATACCCGGGAAGAGAAGCAGCTGGCACATTCTATGTTTTTCTTTTGCTCCCAGTCCAGCATAGAAGGCAAACCACCTTTTATTTTATTTCAAAAATACCCTGGGCTATTAAATGGTATTTTTTTAAATAAAATAAAGATGGCTTATTTGTCGTCCATGCAACCTGGTGCTAAGTGATTATGAATACTTATGTGGTACACGTCCATCCACAAGACACCTATTCACTCGACGCTTAAGTACCAGGCTAGAAAAAACAGACGTAGGCAGCTCTTTTCAAACCTTGGCGACCCATATCAAACTGTCAAAGCATTAAATTCGACTATTTGGAATATTTATTATTTATTTATTTATTTTTGATTTACAGGAAAACTTACAGCTAGGATTAATTATAAAAACATGTTTAATAAGCGAAAGCCAAAAAAAAAGTTTTCAAATTTAGATTAATTCATTAAATTAAAAAAAGAACAAGAAATAGTCGCGAAAAAGCAACATATAAATAAAATAAAGTAGTTTTAAGTTTTGATTTTCACTGACTTATTGTTCCTACAGTATTAGTTAATAAAAGAAACATCTCCTACAAGTTATAGTAGATTGTTAAACTAGGGTCGGATGACTCGGATTATATCCGCCCTCGCTGCGCTCGGGCGTCTAAACACCTCGTATGGGAATTGATGTCATCCACCCGCGGGTAACACTCTACTTTTCATTTCGAATATAAGGAAAGTAAAAAAAAAACAATTTTCTTAAATATTTATTTAAAATTAATGGAAAAGTTCGAACAATTCGTAAAGTTTAAAGTGACATTTTTATTCACTCTATCACTTACTCCACTATTACAAACTTGGCTAAGCTGAATTTCTGTAAAAGTAGGGGATAGATTAGGTATTTGATTAGATGGTGGAATCCATGGCTGAGAATCTTTTGAAGTGGATGGTTTAGGCGAACTGGGGAGTATATTAATGGATTCAGTCAATTTGTTCGATAGCTTCGTTTTTTGTTGAACAGAATCTTCAATATATCCTTCGGCGACTGTGTTCGATTTCCATCCACCGTGTCTCTTTAACATAGTCATATTTGATCCAGAATCGGCTAATAGTGTCGCTGACGTTCTTCTACATATAACAATGGCCGGTATACTCGTTACAATTAGGCAAATTCAGATATGTCGCTATCTGCTTGGGCATACCTGATATTTTATTTTTACCGATCACTTGTTTATAGCATTTTCCCTTTTGATAGTTGAGAAAAAAACGATCCGTTTTTATGTTTTCTGGTCTTATTTTTTGATATTTTTTAACTATTTTCAAAAAGTCTTCTCGCACTACAAACGTGCGCTCAATATTTGTTTTTGTTTTGGTTAATTTAACAAGTAGTAACTGGCCTTGATTTTCAACATCATGGATTGTTAGATTTGTGAGCTCACTGCTTCTGCAAGCGCCGCTTATGCCAAATATCAACACTACCTGTGAAGAACATAATTTTGTTGGTATAGATAGAGATTTAAAAATATTTTGAAAACACACACCATTCAACATCTATGTTCCCATTTTATGCATTCTGACAACGGAAACCATGTTGGTTTTGCATAAAAACATTTGCTTATTAGCTTACCTTCACTGCCAAATATATCTCGTCAGGGGCTTCATTTAAAAATGTTTCCACTTCGTTAGAGGAGAATACTTTCGATTTTTTACTTTTAAACCCCTGTGACTGTCTTTTTAAGAATGATGTTAAATTATGGAATTTTGTCAAATCTATATTGTGTTTCACACTTAGTGTACTCTTAAGCATTGAATATCTGCTCCATAGCGTAGAAGGTTTAACTTTGCCAGACTGTCCATTAAAGTATGTTAGAAACACACTTTCGGAAAATGAATTTATCTTCTTGTCAGCTCGCCAATTCATAAAATCATTATATACAATTAAGTGTCTTTCTTTAGAAATTGCTGGTAAAAGATTTTCGATTACTGAATTTGCTACATCTTTAACCGAATCTGGGGTCAGTATTTCAGTATCACTTGAACTCATTTTTAAACAAATCTCTTGTAAAAATAGTTCTGCAATGCAAACAAACAGCTCTAATCCCGCCAAATAATTTTTCAAGTCTTTTTTTTCTAGCTTTTATTTTTTTAATTTTAAATATGGAACACAAAGCTTCTCCGCCGCAGGCTATCCATTTCGATGTTAAAAAAAAATGTTTGTTTTATTTTTTTAATACTGTGTATGTAGGTATGCAGTGCCTTTTTATTGATTTTTTTTATCATAAATAAATCGGTGACATATTTCTATGTAGGTATAGATATCATTTTTTACATAAAACAACCCTATGTATTAAAATAATTATAAAAAAATAAGAAAATTATATATTTATATTTTTTTTAAATGATTGTGACAAAATATAGACAATAGAATTTTTTTATTTACTTCTTTTAACTTGACTTCTAAAATAAAAAAAAAACATTAAAAAATCTAAATTTTTGACGGCTGGCTTCATAAGAAATATATTAGTTCTATTTTTGAAATCCATTCCGGCCCTTGGTTGGGAATGAATTTGTATGAAACATTCCGACCCGCGGGTCGGATGAAGAATTTTCAGACCGATACTTGGATCAAACATAGACTACTTTCCGAGTATGAGAAATGAAAAATAATTTTTAAACCTGCTCAGAAAATAATCTAGCTATGGCCGCTCTGACACTTGAGACACTGGTGTAAAATATATCCAAAATATCCACAACATACAGATGGAAGTTCTGTCTACGTTTTATAGTCCTATGGTTAAAGGTTCTATTTGTTCAAGAAGATCACCCACGTATTGATAAATCCTAGGGCCCTATTCTGTCCACCGATGGTGCTCCTAGTGACGTTAGCAGAATAGTGACAAAATGTCACATGTTAATATAATGCACGATAATGTGTCTAAAAGGTACATTATATTAACATGTGTTACACTTATATTTCAGACAGATAAGGCAATGAATATAGTCTGTAGATAATAATGTGTGATTTGACGTATTTTTCCGAGTACAATTAGTACTAAGCCCTATATGTAAGATCTTTATAATGGAAAGTCACGCCTACAGATATTTCTATAACATTTTAAATGACGAAATTCCACGACAGAGTCACGTACCATAAATGCTTAACTCTATAAATAATGTGTAGAGATCAAAAATGGTTTGTACGAGCAATTTCTTAATTGGCACCTTGTTACGCATAAAGTGCCATCTTTATGTGTCAATATTCACCTATAAAAGTAATTAAAAGAACGTAATGAATGATACTCATACACTTACAGAGGTACAGTGTACGTACAACTCCATCTTTTAATTAAATGTTAATACACAAAAACGCAGTAGTGGTTGTTTGGTACAAAACAAAAGCGGATCCGGTTGGGGTTACTGGATGCCGATCGACTGTCGGACGGTATTGTCTAGGAAAAGTTTGTCTAGAAAACAAACTTGTAATAAATGAGGAGATTGTTAACATTTCGCGAAGGAGGTTGCTGTGTTAAAAATCGTTCAAATACAAATTATTCCATGCAAAATCTTCCATGCTGGACTGGGAGCGAAAGAAAAACATAGAACGTGTCAGCTGCTTCTCATATAAGTAATTTTTATGATACTGGTGAAGAGGATGAATATCTTGCTGTTGCTCGAAGGTTGCGGTTTTGATGGCCGCTGATTGAATTTTTTGTAATGTAGTTATTGTGAATCTCGACATATCGGCACAGTAAAGAGTCCTGTTATGATCATGCCACTAACAACAGCAGAAAATATTGTAAATATCTTGTTTCTTAAGTTAATTCCAATAAGATCAATAAGCACGTATTAGTAAAACACTCTTATCTCAGAGACGGCTCTTAAGTTCCGTTAATTTTAGACTCATTTTAGAGTTGAGAGTGGTTTATAAATACGATCCCAAGTGACAAGCTGAAGCGTCCGCTGCGTTTGAGTCGGGCGTCCGCCTGACGGAGGCGACAAAAACTAGCCGGACCTGTTGTAACGGCGGCGCGGGCGCAGCGCCTGTGAACCACACTACACAACGGATTCTAATTCTAATGACTGTAATTTTATAACACGTTCATTTATTTTGGGAATAAACAGGCACGTATTTTGTAGGTATATAAACAAAAAAACTTATTTAAGTTACAAATCATAATAGGGATTTTTGGACGACCCAGATAAGTGACGATCCATTTAGAAGTCTTCGTACTTCGTGGCGTAGTGGCTCATGTGCATATTAAAAATCAAACCCAAAATCAAATATTACTTATAATCAGAATGATACGATCAGTTTAGCAAATTAAGCAACATTCAGCGCGGTACAGGTAACCACCGCGCTGATCATTGATTTCTCACGATGCTTTTAGTGTTTCGGAAGGCACGGTAAGCAGTCAAAAGCCATTTCAGTGCCCTGAAGTTTTTGACATCGACAAACCACTTTGTGGTTAGAAACCTAAAACCTCACCAAGCGGAGACGCTCAAAGACTTTTAGTGTGCTCAAAACAAATGGCGACCAGCTGACAGCTGACATTACGATAAGTTAAATGGTGGTATGACATACAGTAAGAGATTTGTTGTTAATAAAAATAATTTATAAAATTTAAAAAGTCAATGCAATCAAAGCAGTTGTAACAACTCCATCGAAATCTGCAAAACAGTAACAGAATATCAATTTTTATGAAAATCATTTGCAATTAGTTAAATAAGCAGCTCGACTGCAGGCTACGTATTAATTGCTGTATTGATGAGTTACGATTCTTAATTAGTAATTGCTCCCCGCCACGCTTCGACGACGGTAGCTGACGGTAACTGACGGTAACGTGGCTATAGACAACAATGTGTAAAGATTAACTAAATCATAGGATTAATGTACAGATTACAATTTAGTATGAAAACTGCGGTATTTTGTACCTTTTGTTAACGATATGATGTGTTGTAGATGACTGGATGTTATTCGGATTAAGCGTGGAACTTGTTTTTGTTGTTTTTTAAATGCAGATCGGTTATCTGTGGTTTTTTGTCATTTGTGCTTCATGTATTTAAAGAGAAAAATAAGCAGAAAGAGAAGGCAATTGAGCTTTGGGATATTAGTAAACAGTGACCTTACGAAACAGTGAACGAAACAGTGACCTTAAGGAAAGAGTTTAAAATCCTTTCTGTGGCAAAATTTTATTATTTAGTAGTTTTGTTTACATAATTAATTTCATAGAGAACTCTACTTTTTGAATTCCCTTTTCTTTTTCTTATCTGGTCTCTTCTATTTACTACTGTGTAGTCGGAAACTTTACATAAGTAGTTTCTTTATTGTGGGTTGTATTTTTTTTTATATTGTAATAATTGGACGTTTGTCTTCCATGCCACCTGATGGAAAGTACGCATGAAGACTATGGTGTTACACGTCCATCCATGAGAAACTTATTCACTCGACACTTAAACGTTCCAGGGCTGTAGTGGTCAGGAAAAACAGACGCAGGCAGATTGTTCCACACCTTGGCAATCCGTACCAAAAAGGAACTATCGAAGCGTTTTGTTCGACTTCTTGGTAAATCTAACGTATTCCACGTTAGTATTCCTTAAATGCGAGTATTTTTCGTAATAAATCATCTATACTCATGGATGTAGAGTTGGTAATAAGTAGGATTAACCTAAACATTGCTATTAGCTATTGGCATAATATTTTAAAGGGTTAAAGATCTGAAATAAAAATAATATCAATAAATGTTAATATAAAATAAAAATACAAACATGCATGACTTGACGACTGTAATCTGTGTTCATCACACAAATACCCACCGCCACCGGGATTCGAACCACATAGTATGTATGTGATGATGAAGTCCTCCCAGACGTATCCGTCGACGGCGACACCCTGTCAGTTGCACGGAGTCTGTCTTCGCTCATGTGCTCGGAAGTGACTTGCGAAGCCAAATTTTGTTTTGAATACACGATCGTATAATGCGCAATGAAGTTCCCCGATTGTGTTATAGGTGTATTGATAGGTACTATATGAGAAAAAAATGGGTGCTAATTAAACAAACTTCTTTTAAATAGCATTATTCCCCTCTAAAAATCTTAGTTACCTTCTAAATTACTATGTCAGCCACAATCCGTGCCACAAACCACGTCGGGGTTATTTAAAAAAGCTCTATGGTTTATGGCGCTTCGCCGACCGCTGCCGCGGCACCGCTCGCTTCGCTCGCTCGGCTCGCGCACGTATATTACTATATGCAACCTAACTGCTCCTCCTCGCTGCGCTCGTCGTCGCACCTAACCGTACCGACTACGTCTTCCGGAACGGGAGCCCTTCTTGTCGCATAATATTTTTCATCGCAATGTTAATGAATATATTACTTAGTATAAATTATTATAGCATAATTATGGCATAAATTGCTTCAAGACACATTTTTCGCAATTAGAAGTTATTCGTGGCTAAGTTATGAAAATAGAAGCTTGATCACGTAGCCAAAAAAATTATTCTGTAGCTGGACTTATTATTTCTCGAAAAAAATTCCATGTAGGGTCAGCATAGAAGAGCCCTACCGTCCCTGGATAAGCTTGTCGACTAATCCGAGTGACCTTCGCTTGGTGTAGGACCCCATGACGGTCCTACACCAAGCTAGCAACCAACCTTCATATGAAATCTGCCGCCATCACTGATCCGGCGATGTGTTCCGGAAATATTCTACGAAGAGCCAGTTTTTTGTTGAGGTGAGATTTAGACCAAGGGATTACTATTATAAAAAAATAAGACTTATATTAATTACATAAAGAGCATAAATGAGGTATAACCACAGACATACACCTGCATAGACAACGCAAGTGTCATGATTTGTATTGAAACCAAACGTATCGACTTTTTAACAACTTTTGTGACGTTTATTGCTGGGAAATACAAAAACCGCCGATGAAATCGATTATTAAGAATGATATCGATATTGTGAAATCGATTTTCTAACAAATATACACACGCGGGGGCTGAACCTAGCGGCGACCAACCTTGACGCTTGGTCGGGGTTCGGACACGCAAAGTACAGGCATTTGCGTTGTCTATGTAGATGTATATCTGAGGGTATAACTGTGTAAAGGTGCTACCGCACCAATTGATCGACCATCGATCGAACAGTCGACTTCAATCGATAGTTTTTAATATGTCGATCATTCATTCATTCATTCGATCCATTCATCCGTCGGGACACAAGGATAAAAAACCCTTTCTTATAATTGGCTGTAAATTTTTCGTCCTTAAATTTTGTTTAATTTCTATCGTAAAATATTATCTAAACTCTTGTTTATTGTGAAAAAGAATAAAATTGTATTATTATTTCTTACTAGAAGTATCCCATAGTTTAACCCCTGCTTAGTATTATACCTACCCTCCATACTCAACAGGTTATTCAACAATGAAATATACTTCTAATTATTTAAGTTTCATTTGTGTTATTCTTAATACTAATGGATTATGTATGTTGCGTAATATTTATCTATCATTTTTATTAAGTATATAAAAAAGGTGTTCATATAAACAGAAACGTAATTACTACTTTTAATGAGAAAAAAGGAACATAAATTATTCGTTTTGTCTTAATATTTAATTGAAAAGCTACGGTTATAACATTATACATTCAAACAGTATCCTCCCAGTATTTAATAAAATAACTATACCTACTTTACGACACCGCTGTTAATTTCGTAACGTTATTTCCATGTCCCACGTATTCATTAATTAATAACTTGCGTTATCAGTTAATTAATAATGTAATGTCACAAATTAGCATCTTGGTAGGTACATGTGTGTAGAGTAGAACTAGTTTGATAAGAAATAACTATGGAAACCATTTTTCTGGTAAATTGTTCACTTCCTACAAAAGGTCGGGTACGTGTTTTGAATGCGTAGGCGCAGAATGAACTAAACTGTTGATTTTATTTCGATAATGTTTGTTTAATAGTGTAATGTGCGGTCTGGAGATGCAAATTTACGAACAGTTGCCGACCACTAAACGGTTTGTTATAATTATTGTAATAGGGTGTGTAGCGTTTTATGGTAATTATAAAAAAAACTGTAGGAAATAAATAGCTAAACTTATATGGAAACATTAAAAGCTTTTAAACGCTGGGTAATTTCAATATCAAAGTTACCGTTTATATTTTTGTTATTTAGTTAAATAATAATACAAACAAGACAAAACGCAATATTTTTAACATAAAATCAAGCCATGATTGAGTTGCACATATTGTCTTTCAATTCCTACTTTAGAACGAAGGTATTGTAAAAATGGTGGTTGTTCTATATGCAAATAATTTCGTTATTTATGGAAATATTCTTTTCACTTTCCATTAGAAGATCAAGCGTTACAATACAACACCTGTCAAATTTCCCTTCTGCTGCTGTCTTCTGTACAATGCATTTTGAATAAAGAAAATTAATCTTTCTTCCACAATTCACATACATTTATGTCAATGTCTGAAATTAGGTATCACGAAATAGAGAAAACATGTGGTATATGTACCTATAATGTGACAAGGATACAATGTTTCTACATTGTTTGTGTGGTCTCTAAAAGTCATTTTGTGAAATTGTAGATCAATCTCTCGAAACTTTGTTAGAAAGTTATAAAGATTTGACTAATATCTAGGTATTTATTATACATTCACCATCAGCAAGTCCTTGGTAAAGCTGATTGATCGGTGGTGTGTGGTGGGACATGTCCCGATTTTGTCAGATAGGATATAGGAACACATTACCGCCATTTTATAATTGAAATGATTCGTATGAATGACGAACGTTTAAACCATTTTAAGTAAAATAAATAAAATCACCAGACACCAACTACAAAGCCCCAAACTAAGCAGAGCTTGTAATATGGGATACCATGTAGCAAACCAGGGGGAACCTAGAATATAGATGCATAAACGCCCAGAGAGAACACTTTTTTTCTTGATAAGAGCGGAAATCGTACCCGCGACCACTGGCGTCTGAGCCAGACAGTGTTACCCCATCGCCAAAGTGGTCATCAAAAAGTAACTTTAAGATTGAATAAGGCTCATCTTCTACCAGCTAATACAGAAAAATGTGACGTAAGTCCTGTTGTCCTGGGTGCATTTTCATCCTTAACTGACCCAGTCGTAGATATATTGAATGGTGATTATGAAATTATTTGTTTCTTCCCGGGCATACTGTAAAAGTCAGTTAAAGGACAGAGGTTTTGCTGCAATTCTATCATTAAGGTTTAATAGCCTTTGGTGTTCTGCCTACTCCATAAGGCATGAATTTACGTATGTATGTTAATATTATTATTATTTCGTATTTAAAAAGCTACACTTCTTTTTGGCCGTAAAGGACCCAAAAATTTGACCAGTAGTCAGTCGGGGATAAAAACAAGAAATATAAAAACCGAAGAAAAATTCGGGCAGTGTCGAGCGAAATTGCTTTTTGCACGTGTGCTGTGTGTCGATTCTGTAAAATTCGAACTCTAAACTCAAGACATAATCCGCAGTGAGTTTCTTGATTGGCATTCTATAACACGGTTGATAATTTGAATCTACACTAGCGCTACATTTGTGAGCGTGGCTGCAAGTTAAACTAAATTCATTGGCAGATTTTGACAGATATAGTATGGGATACCGTGAAAAGTGGTATTCTGTAAGGTAAATCTCGAAGCTCACTCTCGAACTTGAACCCTGTTGACCCCGATTCATAGTGTTAAATTAAAAGCACCTATTTTACGAGTGAAAGTGGAAGAAATCATAGTTAAATTGTGTTCAAATCAAGTTTTTGAAGTGATTAAGTCCCTACCTACCTAAGCGATAACGATCGCAAGAATGTTTTTGTTTAAATAGTGTTTAAATAAAGTTTTTAAAGTGAATAAGTGAGTAACTACTTAAGCAATGACAATGGCAAAAATGTTTTTGTTTAAATCATTATTAGAAGAAGCTTATGCTTAGGATAAACTAGAAAAGCGTCAACAATCTACCAAAATTCGAAGTTTATCTTTATTAACCCGAAATGACGACTATGTGAGCGTGTATTGCTTGTCAGAGGAGCTAATTGACAAACTGAAATTTAAGTTACTGCCACCGATAAAACCCACAAGACGTCGAGGCAAAGGACTTTCAACTCGTGTAAAAGTGCTTCATTTTACAAGTTAATTAAGTAAGTATTTACACAGTTTATAGCTGCAAGATTTGTAACCAAGCACACTATAAAAAAAAACACTTCATAATAAGGAGTATCTGTATTCCCTTTAGGTGGTTTCCCCGCTAGCTATATATGTTTTCATGTTAGTCTAAGGACCTTGTATAGTTATAATATTGGTGATCCAATATGAGCAAAGAATGTCCAATATAAAGCATGAATTGGTCTGTATCAAAATAAATTTTGTTTAGATCTAGATTAAGTAGTATTACACTTTTTTATTGATTTATGTATTGTTTCAGTTATTATGCACCTTGTAATTCTTGGCTAATGGCAGTTATCAGAAAATGATTTAAGAAAATATAAGAACAAATATGGTAACCATCAGCATCTTGTTGCATAAATGAAGTACTTAGTTGAAGCTCTTAATAATCCGGCAATAGTAATAAACTATATAAGGTTTCCTCAAAATACACAAGAAAGACAAATATTAAAAGAATGAGTCATAGGTATATTATAATTAAAGTGACCCTTTGATTTTTACATTTTTTGTGACAGTGCTTACTGTAAATTATAGGTTCTACAAAAAATTTGGCTTTCTAGCAGCTCTTGGGTGTATTGATGGCACTCCGGTGGCAATAAATTAACCAGCAGAGATTGAAGAATATTTCTACTGCCGCAAAGGCTACCATGCAAGAAATGTTTTTTACCAATTGTTTGGTAAAATGGATTTCAATTTCGTAATCGATTATCATTAGGTATTCAATTAGTCTTTTTAATATTCTTTTTTTCAGATAACAAATGCAGATCTAAATATTTTAAATGTAGATCCAACATATAGTGGAACTACTCATGATAGCTTCATTTTTAACTAAGGTGTTATAAAAACCCACTTAGAGGCATTAACAAAAGCCAGTGAAGAAGTTGTTATGCTCGGTTAGCTAATCCCTCCCTGCCCCAACTTCAGAAAATAAATCTAATTACTGGGTATAAAATCTATAAAGTTATTTGTTTTTTTTTCAGGTGATTCAGAATTTGTTTAGCGCTCCTACCTTATGACACCCATCAGCGATGCTGAAGATAATTCCACAGAAGCTTTTTACAATGACTGTACTTCTAAATTGGAGCTTCCTATATAGAAGCAATTTATGTCAATTTTGGTGTTACTAAGGTCCTATTGTAATTAATTTTTTTTTTTTTCAATTTTACTTTTGATTTTTATAGTATATGTATCTGACTTGTAATTGTAAGGGTAATTGACATTATTGTGACATAATTAAATAGGATTTGTTTTAGTTTTTTATTTTATTATAATAATAAAGGAATTACACACAGATTACAAAATACTTCAGCCAAGTCACTGATATATTCCATAACATTAACGCTGAGTATTTTTAAGTGAGAAATAAAACAATTACTTATTAAGAGTTAATTAATATTTATTTGAATCAAATAATTAGCATAATACATGAAATAAAATTACTACCACATATGCATAGACACACTACACCCCCACATACACTCTCAAATACATACACAATTGATTGACCTTTTTATTTTCTCTTTTATCCACTGTAATTATATTGTTAAATTTAAGCATATAATAATTGTAATTGTACATGAAGTCTGTTAAAGCAATATATAAAAATTGTACATCCATAACGGGCTGTCAGTGGTAATTTAAATGTACTTAATAAATATGTTTAAGAGCTAAGGATATTGTAATAAATAAATTATTTCTTTGAACTGTATTTATTTCACTAAAGACATGGATAGATTTTTGACATAGTATTTGAATTTGAAATATAATTGTGTTACTAACATAGTGTTAAGTTTTATTTTGTAATACTAACAATCGGGCCAGGATGCCATAATAAATCAATTTTATTATTATTAGGTATTGTTATTTAACTGCTCGCAATTCAGAAAAGAGAACAATTGGCCTCCTAATTTTCTCTCTCCTCGATTTCGGTGCTTGTTACTACACAGAATGCTCAAATGTGCATTGACATTCACACAATAAAATTCACATTTCAGAAGAAGAGCGAATAGAAGAGCTCCAAGCAATTGCTGAAGTTCAAAGGAGGCAAACTAGGGATTTGCCTTCTAACACCGATTTAGGTCTAGAGCAATTATGTAGGCGAAACATAGTTATCATAGCTTCAGCATTCACATCTTAATTAATTGTTCATTGGTGTCGTTTATTGTATGTATTCTGTGGTGTGTGAGGCGGGTCTTTCAATAAAACTGCACTAGTACTCATTAAAAGTGTTTTCTTTATTCTTGGTCTCCGCCAATGTTTTCAGCCCTTTCCCAACTGCAGCCACAGCTCCAGCTTACATTTTATCTCGCTCTGCACTCTTCTCCAGTCAGGACTGCAAGATATAAAGTCTTTGTAATTCCACCTGCTGTCCTTCCATCCCTAGGAATCTCTTGGTGGTGGTGGAGAATTATGTTCGCCGTTGTGATGGTGGAGGAGCAGTGACTGAAGAAGTGTGACGTGATGCTGAAAAGAGAACACTTCCTATTACTACGATGCGTTAGTAAAAAATATTAAATAGCAATAACAAAATAGCATCTTTTCGATGTCATTTGTTTCAAGAATTAAGTTATATTTAGTTTGTACTTACACCAGGATATGCCAGGGTTTCTTTCCATAAAATCTACCAGAGCTTAGACCTGCCGACGTTGGGTGAGAGGAACGTGTCTCATTTGGACTGAAACGTTATTGTTGGATTAGAAAACAAAATAAACACTATAACATTAACATTATCTTTGAACTTTACATCCAGAAATATAAACTTACTTCATGATTATTTCAATCAATCAATTTTTTGGTTATAATGGCAATCAGCCGTCGTTACTAACAATTATTTTCGGCACTAAACGATCAAAAATCAATCAAAATGTATGTAAACAAAACAACGCAATAAATAAAAAATTTTTTTTAATAAATTTATTAACGGCATGGATACAGGTCCTTAAGCCTGCAATAAATAAAAATATTGTCAATGTTGCCATAAGGCAAAGTCTGTAGAGCACTAAAAGCGATGAGAATTCAACTAGATTTATGGTTTTATCGACTTCAAAGCACATAAATTGGGATACATTTAAAAAAAGGAACAAAAAATTAAAAACTTAGCTTTCAATATATTTTTATGTTTAACTACGACATTAAATCAAACCTAAAAAAATCAAAATATGCTTCTTCTGTGTGGTACCTACTTGACGGGCCAACCATAATGTTCTCTACACTGATATATTGTGTCTAGTGCACAAATGCAAAAATTGACCATGTGTGCGTGAATGATCAAAATCTCTATAACTTAAGACAACCCACCCTCGTAAGAATTTACTTAAGGAAATTCTCCGGGCATAGATCATACTATAATAAAGAGCAACGACACGGGTCGATCGGCACTAGTGTGGTGACTGGTGACATCGTCGTGTGAGGTGAAATGATTCCAGAAAAGTTCGCTATATCAATTTATATATAACTAGCTTTTGCCCGCAACTTCGTACGCGCATAAATATTGTTTATATTTAACACAACCAGTCATTGAAGAACCTTTATATCAAGTATTACATCCATGCACTGAAGAAATAATTGTTCATACAAACTAAAAAGTCCAATATTTCGTGTTCCCGTGGGAATGCCGGGAACTTCTTTCACAACACTAACAGTTACTCACTGGGGAACCTTTATACTAAGTATCACAACTGTGCACTAATGGAATTTATTTTTTCATACAAACTATAAATCGTATATTTCCCGTTCCCGTGGGAATTTCGGGAATTCCTTTCATAGCACAACCAGTCACTCGTTGAAGAACCTCCATGCCAAGTATCACAACCATGCACTCAAGGAATAAGATTTTTCATACAAACTTAAAAGTCCAACCCCTTCCCGTGGGAATTTCGGGAATTCCTTACATAATATAAACAGACACTTATTGAGGAACCTTTATACCAAGTATCACATCCGCGCACTCAAGGAATAAGATTTTTTCATTCAAACTAATACATCATATATTTCCCGTTCCCGAGGGAATTTCGGGAATTGGTTTCATAACACAACCAGTCATTTTTTGGAGAACCTTTATGTTATACCAAGTATCATATCCGTGCACTGAAGGAATAAGATTTTTCATACAAACTAAAAAGTCCAACCCCTTCCCGTGGGAATTTCGGGAATTCCTTCCATAATACAAACACACACTTGTTGAGGAACCTTTATATCAAGTATCACATCCGTGCACTCAAGAGATGGGATTTTTTCATACAAACTAAAACATCATATATTTCCCGTTCCCGTGGGAATTTCGGGAATTCCTTTCAGAACACAACCAGACACACATTGAAAAGCCTTTACACCTAGTTTCACATCGGTGAACTGAAGGAGTAAGATTTTTCATACAAATTAAAAAGTCCTTTATTTCCCGTTCCCGTGGGAATTTCGGGAATTCCTTCCTTAGTGCACCTCTACATCCCCTAAAGAATGTATATTCCAAATTTCAGCTCTCTACGCCCAGTAGTTACGGCTGTACGTTGTCTGTCAGTCACTCAGTCACTCAGTCACTCAGTCACTCAGTACCTCAGTCACTCAGTCAGTAACGGAACAGTTTTATATATATTGATTGATTAAAGAGCAGACATAAAAAAAGCACTAGGCACTGAAAATCTTACATGCGCACTGAACATACCAACAACGCACTAGATTTAGTGCCGAAAGCACTAAAATGGCAATGCTGAATATTGTCCACAGATACATACTGTCAGTAATTTTTTTTCGTAAGATAAGATAGGTTTTAATCATGGCACAAATTTAGAATTTTCTGTTTTTTTTACTTATCAGCTGCCTCAAATTCCTTAAAATAAGGAATTTTATTTTAAACATCATAAACGCTAGAATTCTGTGTCAAGAACTGGTAAAATAAAAAACCGATAAATTTCGGTTTACATTTTGTTGTGTGTGGTAGTCACTAGCCCTCTTCGACGTTCCCATCACTTCGAAAGTGCCTAGGTGATGCTTACAGAATGCAAAATCAAGGTCATTTTGAACCTTGTTCGATGCGACAGTGGATATCGAAGCGAGCTTTACGTTGTTGTTCGAATTTTATAGAATCGACACACTGGAAGCGATTATTACTAGCCCTAGGTGCTACACAAAATTGGACAAAGGCATTTTATGCCCTTCGGAGTAAAGATATATATACCTAACGTTACTACAGAAAGTATTTAAGAGCAACGTCCCAATCCGTCGCGTGTGGGCTTAGCAAAGGTTATATACATGTCATACCTAATACAATATAAAGTTTACATAATAATGAGATCACAACGGTTACCTACTTTAAGTAGATCGATCATATTGTGCGCAATGAAGTTCCCCGATTGTGTTAAAAAGTGTATTGATACACATAATAATGAGGCTTTGGACGGGTTTTTCGGAGGCTACGTTTTTTTTCGAGATCATCGAGACGCCTGTATTCGAACTGTTGTGCGCCTTCGTGGAAAGCAAGTCACGTTCGAGCACATGAGCGAAGACAGAATCCGTGCTACGGACAGGGTGTCGCCGTCGACGTCTGGGAGGACATCATCATCATTAGTAGATCATAAAATAATGTGTTAAATTGTCATCGAAAAGCCGCTTGGATCAAGCGCTTGTCCAATACAGCTTTGTGGTGTTTATCTAATTATAGGTTCCGGTTTCTACCTCAAACATTTAGTTAGGTGGCTAGACGTCAAGCTGTTATGTCTGTTGACTATAGGTACTGGCTATTGATGAGCACGGTAAGTTGATGATGACAGTACCGACCACCCTGTATATAACACCATAAAACCAACCACCAAATAACAAAAACGATCGATACAGTCCATAACCTAACTGTCAAACTACTTTTTTTGTCTATGTATGTCTAGGTGGTGCAGACTTGATTTAATTTCTTAGAAACGATATCGAGATTTTCATTTCAAGTGGATGATACTGATACTATTGAGTAACTTGAGAGGGTAAAATATAAAATCTTTGCTGCGGTTTTTAATACTGGGTCTCCCATAAGTCCTTCGAACTGAAAAAAAAAATATTAAAAAATAACTATGTGCGCTATGAATTTATTTTTTATTGTTTAGTAATTTATATTAAAAGGGAATTATTTTTCTAAAAATGACTTCATCTAAATGTGCTCCATTTTGTTCTTGGCACTCCTGTAGGTAAACGACGACTAAATTTTTCTATCACTGCACGATAAGTGCCCTCTGCGATGCTTGACATTTCTCGGTGGATATTTTCTTTTAGTTCATCAGTTGACCCCCGATTTGTTTCGTAGACTTTAGTCTTAAGGTAACCCTATAAGGTAACATTCATTGGACTCAAATCCGGGCTACGTGGTGGCCAGGGAATGTCACCTCTTCGAGATATCAATTTGTTAGGGAAAAGTTTACGGACGACGGGCATAGCGGTGTTAGAAGTTGTGCCGGTACCTTTTAAATCCTGTACTAACTGAATTTTCTATGGATGATGTTTATTATCATTCTTTAAAATGCGTCGTAACCTCGATCTGGTTATATTTATTGCATTTGAACGCTTATGAATGGATTGGGTAGGATTTTCACGAACTGACTCTTGCACTACGTCGATGCTTTCTTCCGTCCGTGATGTCCTTGGTCGACCTGATCTTTGTTTGTCCCACGCAAAGCCAGTCTCTTCGAACTTTCGAACCTAATTTTTAATTGTTTGAGTTAGGACAGTCATTAAACGTGCGTAAATTGCGATACTCTGTAAATCTACGCCGCGCAATGGTGGCCGAATCATTGTTGCGATAAAACTCACGCACACAAAAAGCGCGGTTTGAAAGACCGTTGGTGCTTCTCCCGCACCGCAGCCTCCATTCGTGCGCGCCGTTTGTATTTTATTCGAAATTTAAATTTCAGAGGACTTATGGAACGCCCTGTATAGCTAAATGAATTGCAATTAACTGAACATGAGCTATTATTTGCACTATATGTTGTTTTAATACATTTCACGAGTTGTTATGAAAGGCCAGCTATGAACATTTCTCTTTTCGAATGTTTATTGAAGAGCCAATCCCATGCTGTGCCCGCATGCTATCATCTTCAGCCTAATTAACACTTAAAATCAGCTCGCGTTGTCAAATATTCTAAGCTTAACTCACAGCCAATTATATTTAACTAGAAGAAATTTAGCCAAATATCGACACTATTTTTGATTTTATCATTAATGAGAGTTCTTTGTTCATGTAAGCTGCAAGATTGATACTTATTAAATCAAAAAGATACCTATGAAAAAAAACTTTAACCAGTTTGTCCAAAACATCTGTTTGAAACAATTTTGTTAACACTCATTATTTCCAAAATGGGTGCTTGGTATGATGATAATCGTTTTACTGAGTGCGAGCTGCGCTATTTTAATTACCTTGTACATGTGCATACATGCAAAATGCGCAAACGACTGGACCGTATCGCATGAAACATATAAATCTTTCAGCGGCGTTACATCAACGGAGGCACATTTGCATACCGACGTTACGCTTGGGAAATCGGGTGACCATCAGCTTTTTAGACACAATAAACTCTTATTAAGATTTAAAATTTGTAATGAAATGAAAATGAAATGAAATAAGACCATCGAATGGCCGCTTAATGACGTCACAATTTTGTACTTCGGCTTTAACAAGGTGTTGATAGTATTGAATAAGATATTACAGTAGACCAATAGACTAAAAAAGCCGGCGGAGAAAAATCTTGGCACTCTTTTTCAGTCAGGATTATACGAATTAATACAAATAGGTACATACAGTACAAATTGATCATTACATGAAAAAAAACCAACACAAGAGAGCTAATTGTTAGAGTCAATGTCATGCTACAACCAAATTGCTTACATAGTAGGTGCATTGAGCTATGAATGCACAACACGAACGTGACAAACTAGGACCAGAGTATTTAAACAAGAATGGAATAAAATAAAATAGTCGTAGTATCATCAGCAAAACGACCTGGCACCGCTAGCAGCACCCGTTCACGAGTAATGCAAGCACCAGCCATCACCCTCCTCAACCATATTTTAGGGAACAGAGTGACCCGATACCCGACGCTATCACTAGCCATGCCGCCGCATAACGTTCTTGCTGTTGTCTTGACAAGAAAATAAGTGAGTGGAACAGTCACCAGTAAGCCATATGTCATACTGCACAGCCATGCCGTAAACAAAATTAATAAGTAATTGGTAACTTTTTGAAATATCCTGTAGTGCTTAATCCCTTGCCTTTTTATTGTCTAAATAATCTTAAGTTTTATAATAAGCTTTTCGGGATAGAGTATCTTTAATGACTGATTTAAATTTATTGAATGGCAAGAATTGAATTGACTTCGGAAGTTTGTTATATATACGTATAAAGGTTTTATTTATTATAGACTAAGCAAATCTCACTTGATGGTAAGTGAAGATGAGGTCGAAGAAGCAGATGGGCTGAGGAAAGAACTGGCTCTTCATACTTGTAAAATATTGTCGCACAAATCACCGTCGGAACGGTTATGTTCGGGGTCAGATTTTATATGAAGGATGGTCGCTAGCCAGTCGGACCCTCATCCAGGGACGGTGGTGCTATTCTAAGCTACACGGACAAAAATTACATACATACATACATAACTTCACGCCTGTATCCCTTATGGGGTAGGCAGAACACCAGAGGTTATAAGACCATCTGATGTCACGTTTGACAAAGGAGGTATTATAATGATAGAGAGAGGCTATTGCAATGACAGGGGGTCAGCCTATCGCCCACAAAAACTCCAATAAAACCTGTCCCTTAAATGACTTTTACAGTATGCCCGGGATGAGAAGCAGCTGGTACATTCTACGTTTTTCTTTCGCTCCCAGTCCAGCATGGAAGATTGACAAAAATTAAATTAATGAATACCGTAAAGTCAGATAATTGTTCAATGGGTTTCATTACTTCGGAGTCCTGAACTACAGGGTTTTATAATGTTTTTAAGTTTTTGCATTTATAATGCTCAACTATTCTTTAATCACCGAAAAAATGTGATAAATAAAAATTACCCGGCCAGGACTCGAACCTGGGACCCCACGTTTGCCGGACGAGCACTCGTCCACTGAGCTACCGGGGCCTGGCGGTTAGCCTCGAAATTACTTAGCACATTTTTATGTTTACGTTATATTGCTAACGTAGCTCCATCTAATGGTATAGCTTTGCAGCTAAGACCACCCGAGACCATATTATTTTCAGAAATTGTGAATCCCAGTTAAAGTGAAGCATTGCAACGTTTAATAATGTTTTTAAGTTTTTGCATTTATAATGCTGACTTATTCTTAAATAGCCGAAAAAATGTGATAAATAAAAATTACCCCATAAATAATATTTATTTATCACATTTTTCGGTTATTTAAGACTACAGGGTTTTCCCTAGATTAGGCTCCGGTCCACCTCCCACTCAATAGGTAACCTTTTGAAATTGTTCACTTTAGGTACCTATGTAAAAATTGTAAAAATCCTATAATCGTGGTGGAAAGTAAACGTATTTTCATTTTTATTACAAAAATTGCTTCCGTGTTTAGTAATTAAGTTGACAATGTTAATAGGTAACCACTAACACCGTGGTAAGTAGTTATTTGCGAGCAGGTGATTATGTCACTGGTTCACGCGTGAGTTCTTCTTGTAATTCGATATGTTGTGGTCAATAAACGTTTATGTTCTGATCGTTTAATGAACCAGGTTAGTTTTTTTCAGAACTACTTACTTCAAAAACATACAAAGTTGGAAGAAAACTGTTTCGAAAAGTAACGTTTCACGACACAAATTTGTTACTAAGTAATTTTTGTATATAATTTCAAAGATAATTAAATTTTTAAAATATGCAACATTATAGTAGTGTACAATAAATGGCAAAGAAATAAACTGAATATGAGTACCTCTGTGGCCAAGATTTGCTAAAGAAAGTCTTAGAGCATGGTTACACTACAATGCAACGCAATATAATTCCGTGGTGTCAATTGTTAATAATTAAGCCAGGTTTGCATACCTTCTTATTGAGTGGTTAAGAAACATGTCAAAAATGTAGCCACCGTATTTATTGATTGGTGCTTCGAGCGTCTCTGAGTTCCGGTAGGCTCGGGTCTTGTAGTAGAATACAGTCTTCATGATAGAACTTACCGTACTTACACGAAAAAGTAGGGAGAAGTCGAAGTATCAAATACTGCTTTTATTCTACGTTGAACAATGCATTTTTTCCCACTTTAGGATCAATTAATTCTGTTAGCACCCATTTTTTATACTCATTGAACCCCAGGTGGAAAAATTGGGATCCAAAGTAGTATCCAACGCGATGAATTAAAAAGAATAAAAACGTTTACCTCTCCTTGAAATGTGCCGAATTTTCTCTCCTTGCTATATAGAACAACAGATATGGAATACACAACTTAGTAAAATGCAATTTGACGAAAGAAACGAAATAATTAGGGAATTTATTTATGATGCATTTCCTTTTTAAAGATAAAGTTAAAGTCAGTAATGGATATTCTAATGGAAATATTAGGTTGGAGAAAAAGTTTTTTCGCATTTTTAAGAAAATTCAAACTTTTTTTAATATAGGGTATTGAAATTTAACTAAAGTATGTATGTACCATTTTGTTCGATAACCTTTTGCCATCTTGTAGGTAGGGACATGATCCCATTCCATCAAAATATCGCGACAAGTGGATTTGGCAGTCCTCTCGTGATGTTAACCTAACACTGCCTAAAGAATTCTGAAGAGACCAAAACAAGTGGAAATCTGAAGGTGCAAGGTCAGGACTATACGGCGGATGCATTAACACCTCCCAGCCAAACTCTCTTCATTTTTGCTGGGTGGCTCTAGATGTGTGAGGTCTAGCATTATCATGATGAAACACCACACCCCTTCTATTGATGAAACACCACACCCCTGCCGCTTCCTCTCAACTTCTTGTTTTAATCTCATAAGTTGTTCGCAGTAGAGTTCAGAATCGATAGTCCTGCCTGGTGGTCACAGCTCATAATAAATAATGCCCTTCCAATCCTGGTGGGATTGGAAAGGAAACAACATCACCTTATTGCGAGTTAACCCGGGTTTCGCCACAGTCTGTGAAGCCTGACCGGCCTTTTGACCACGACTTTTTTCGCACGTTCTTGTCGTACGTGATCCACTTTTCATCACCAGTTATCAGCTTCTTCAAAAATGATTCGGTTTCGTTACGTCGTAATAAAGAATCACAAATGAGTGCACGGTTCATTAGGTTTCTTTCAGTGAGCTCGTGAGGTACCCAAATATCGAGCTTTTTTGTGTACCCAGCTTTTTTCAAATGCGCCAAGACTGTTTTGTGGTCAATTCCCAGTTCTTCAGCTACGTCGTAACTACTAATATGTCGATCTTGCTCCACTTTTTCAAAAATGGCATCCATTTTATCCGTAATAGGGCGACCAGAGCGAGGTGCATCTTTGACATCAAAATTTCCGGATTGAAAACGCTTAAACCAAATTGGTGCTACTCTCACAGACACTGCACTAGGTCCATAAACATCGCAAATTTTTTTCGCGGCTTGCGTTGCATTTTTACCTATTTGTAATTTCTTCATTAGATTCACTCATCTTGACAGTACGAAAAACAAATGAAAATCCCACATTTTCCTAATTTGAATTTGGAATTATGTTCTTTAAAATTTTAACTTTCAATGATACCAAAACCAGCCAGATACAAATATTTTATGACAAAGAGATTTTATGACAAGTTCATACATACTATAATGCGAAAAGACTTTTCCTCAACCTATTAGATATATACAATCCCGACCTAAAACAGTTTCGTAAAATTTTTTTCTCGAAGGACTTGAACCCAAAACCAATGTTTCATGGAGGCCTTCAAAACCAGCACAAATCGGTATGATCTAAAACATTATTTATCGCTGTTGCATCCAAATAATTTCCATCAACAGATATTTCAAATTACATCAGTAACTTACTCTCATTAACGAGTTATGCCGTGAAAAACAGCAATACAAAGATATCCCGATAAGTTACACCAGTTTACTTCGATCTGTTTGTATTTTTAAATCCTATAGATCGATCGATCGAATTTTTAATCAGCCCGTGCTTGCAGTTAGCAGGTCGCTAATACAGCCGTTCTCATTTTATTTATGTCTTCATACGCGCCGACGATAGCCCGTAATTACGACGCGCAAGCAAAAACACTAATCGCGCATCGTACCTCACCATAACTATTAAAACACCTTAAATATTATTTAGATTCAAACCAAAACCAAGCTTAAAACAAAAGTGGAGAACTCACTGTTATTTAAAACATTGTGGCTTGTAAAGTGTTTTGTAATTATGCGATCGTGTTCCTGAAAACCAAAAAGCCTTATCGCACGAAAAATTTAGTAAAGAAATTTCAAGGAACGTCTCTTGAAATTAAAGTATAATATTAAAGTTTTAATACTACATAGCCGCTTTGGACGTTATCCATTTGAACAGCACAACAAATACAGCGATTGAATTCTTTGTTTGCACAACTGAAAATAAAGTCGCATTTTCTTTGAGCATATTTTACCAGATAGTGCGTTTTTCGACGGAGTTGTATCATCGAGTAGAGGAGCGTTAATGAGCTCGGGTTCCGTCGAATTCCTCCACAGCAATGTAACGTTTGCAGGCGTTTGTCGGCAAACTTCGCTTTTTGCGATACACACTGATAACAATGACCGTGTTGAGAATAGTGGGATGCGAAATAACAGATAACGACCTGATGATATGGCTGCTAATTAAATTTTTGTTTATAGATTTTGGACTATTATGGTTTAGTTAAATTGGATAATAAATACGTTAGCGGCAACGTTTTGAACAAAAGGTAGGTACTGTACCTAACCTTACATACCTACTTCATTAAATATTTTGAAAGTAAATTATTCTTCATTATTAATACTTAAGGTAGGTATGATCAGCGTTCCTAACATTCTTCTCGTGGATCATACAATGGTCCAATAACCAGATTGGACCGTTGTAGGTCTACACTCTCCTCTCTACGTTATTTGAACATTCTTGCAGGTTAGAGTTCACAGATCACTTCCCAACATGGGATAACTGAAAATGCACAAAACAGAAAAGTCATCAAGGAGCCATGGTTCCTGTCTATATAATTCGATATCGCAGTATTGGTGACCGCCGATCATTCATTTCTCACTACAGTTTTCGTGCTTTTTAACCGCCCTGAAAATTTTGACATGCACCAACCAGCACTGAGCCAGCTTTGTGTTTTACGGCCTAAACCTCCTCCTCCCTCACCCAGAGGAGAGACTCATAGCCCTGCAGTGGGCTCGTTACGAAGAGTTGTGATGATGGCACGGACCACCTTCGTCTCTATGGAGGGCAAGGTAAAAACTTTATTCATCTAGTAATTACCGTTTAAATTCCCACTTTGGCGATGGGGTAAACCTGTCTGCCTCAAACGCTAGTGGTTGCGGGTTCGATTCCCGCACGGATCAAGAAAAAAAAATGTTCCGTGTCTGGGTGTTTATCTATTTATGTATTTATATTCTAGGTTCCCCACTAGTTCGCTACATGGTATCCCATAACACAAGCTATGCTTACTTTGGGGCCATGTAGTTGGTGTGATTGTCTGGGGATTTTATTTATTTATGAACTTCATTCTATTTAGTCAGAGGGTCACTTAAAGCTCTTGATATTGAATTGGAAGAAAAAAAGGAAAGAAAACTAAATGAAATATGATTTGCTCCAGTACAAACGAGCAATTTTTCGAAATCTATCGCCAACATACAATGTAGTTGCTGCATGTACGGTACGGCAATATTTCAGTTAGTTTCTCAACTCACTCGGTTCGTTAATTCCTTAATCGACACTTATTCTTCAGTGCGATTCAGTTTTATCGCGGAAGAAGTCATAAATTTTCATCAATAAAGTAAGTTTATGTTTGTTTTGATACTTAACTAATTCAATTTCACATTGCTAAGGATATTTTAACTTGTCACTTAAGAAACAAAACATTATTAACATTAGTATTTCCATAGCAGTTAACGAGACTGATTATTGATTGCAGCTATGTATATTGCTTCTTTTAAATTACTTATTGTTAATCAAACAAGAAGACGGCATCTTAACTAGATGTCAACAAGATCGTTGCAGGAAGCTGCGGGACGAGGAGTGACACATATCTTCGAATATGTTATTGACTGGATATTGGTGGTTCTGTAGCTGACTTTTAATCAATCAATCATTTTTATTTCGGATCATATCCATATGTGTTAGTGACAAAAACCTTAAAACTATAACCTATGTTAGTGTTACCATTGTACCATGTAGCGAACTAGGGGAGATCCTAGGATATAAAATACATATTAAGATAAACGCCCAAACCCGGATTTTTTTTTCTTGTTCCGTCCGTGCGGGAATTGACCCCGCGACTACTGTCATCTGAGGCAGATGGGCTTACTCCATCGCCAAAGTGGTCGTCCTGACTATGTAAAACGTAACTAGAAGACATCACTGCCAGAATGGTGATATTTGGCTGCAGATTTTATATGAGGTCTCTAGGCAGGCGAACACTGAAAGGGTCCTACAAGTGGGGGCCACTGGATAAGTCGTCTTTTCATCATATCAAATCTTTGTAATGAGCCCACTCCATGGCTACGACTCTCTCCGCTTGGTGACGAGGAGGTTTAGGTAATAATCTACCAAGCTGGCTCAGTGCTGAGTGGTGGATGTCAGAATTTTTAGGGCGTCGAAATGGCCCCTGACAAACCTTAACTACTGTATACAAATATACAGCACCCGGGACCGACTGCTTAATGTGCCCTTGTTACCATTTTTAAGTGTGGACAAAAACGCACAGCAAAGTGTTAAAACCATTTGATACCAAGTAAACACATTTTTTATGTTTTGAAATATACTTCTTTCAAATTGTTTGTAATGGAAAAATACTCGCCATAAATGATGGTACTTAATTACGGAGAAAAAGTGTACTCACCATAGTTAATTCCATTAACACATGCTTCCTACATTCCACTTGTGGTTAATTTATTAATCATTCCTTAGACGTAAACAATTAAGTAACAAAGATTATATTAAATATACGACAACGCCTTACCTTTATTTGTACTTAAAATAATCCAATCAACTACTAACAATATAAGGACGCCAAAATGCGTTATTGCTACTTACGTCCATTATTATTCAAAACGATTGCATCTTAAAATTTCGCCTACAAGCACGTACGGGCGCATTAATTGTGCTTCCAATTTACCAGTAAATAATTATCGATGTCCAAACGAACGTTTATCGAACTCGGAGCAAATGGAGTTATTTAGCTTGGAACAGGTCTGTAAGGATACTCTCAGAGGGTTTAATTATAAGACATAACTCACGAGCCGCCTTCCGAACCGTGTGTATTTGTTTATTTCTTTACGCTAATTTGTTTAATACTATCTGATGGCACTGTGTAGAGACATTCGCAGATGGCCGTAGGGACAATTATATATTTTTCACGCGTTACCAAACAATTTTCACAAAGTCGGCATAGTCGCCGCTACGGATGACAAATTGCATTCGGATTCCGCACGCAACGCGCCATATTCGTTTTCGTTTTGCAAATTGTAAAATAATTTTAGCGCGAGGAAATGCTAACACACTTCGTGAGAAGTTAGCGAGTCAAATAACCGTTTATTACAATTGCATAATTAAAATCGATATCTTCAAAGATTTGCACCGAAGAAGTTTTTTGTTTCGAGTTATAATTCTCGTTTAATTCCAACAAAAATCTACCGAAATTGTAATTCTTATCGTAATCTCAAGTTAGGCAAATTATATAGGTACCTTATTAAAAATATTCATTTGATATCGGTTATTGCTTTATTTATCCTGCAGTCATTGATTCAACTGGAGTTATCGCATTAAATAGCGCAAAAATAATGCGAACACGATATTGAGTCGGCCGTATCTTGAGATATCATAATTAAGTCGTATGGTGGCGTGTTCAAATTAAATTATGTCGAAATTAAACGTTACGGTTGTAATAAATCGGACGGGGTACATCGGTTATTGCGGGTAGCTTTTTACTGGGATTATAGTCCTTATGGGTGTTGTAATAAGAGTTACAACTTTGTGCGCGGGAGTCGCGGCGGTACTGAGGGCTGCGCAAGCGCCTCTGTTACGCGCCTGCATGATATATCGCGCGACACACCTCGCGATACGGAGCAATGCAGTGAAACGGAGCTTTTTTCGAGCATTTTTTTAACATTAAAGCAAGGTTTTTTAATGGTTGGCTGAATCTACGTAAAATCTTAATTTCATCTGATTGTATGTTAGTGATGATGAAATGACAATGATGAACAATGATGAAAGAATATCCAGCTGCTCTTATGCCTATATTTTTCGGAACATAGTCTATGAAGGAAGTCGTCGTGGCGCCGTGGTTACTGTGTGTATCTTACGATTTCACAGGTTAAGCAACGTTCGGCGCGGTCGGTACTTGGATGGGTGACCGCCGACCATTCGTTTCTCACGGCGACTTCCGTGCTTCGGAGGGCACGTTAAGCTGTCGGTCCCGGGTGCTGTATACTTGTATACAGTAGTCCTTAGGGTTTGTCAGAAGCCATATCGGCACCCTGAAAATTCTGACATCCACCACCCAGCACTGGGCCAGCTCGGTGGATTATGGCCTAAACCTCCTCGTTTCCCAGAGGAGAGACTCATGCCCTGCAGTGGGCCCATTACACGGAGTTGTGATGATGATGATGAGTCTATGAAGATTGGTCGGATAAGTCACATTTATGATTCTTATCTATTCTTGGCTATGTTGTGGCTACCTTAAACAGCAGTTACATTTTGCATGCGGTTTGTAAAATATGGGTGTTAAATATAAGAGAAAACGTAATCTTCTACTGGTAGTCCTTAAAATAAATAAATAAATTGGCTTTTAATCATTTTTCCTGTCGATTTCAATAGGAAGCATGATAACGAAGTTTTGTTTTTTTTTTTTATTTAAATTGAATTCTCGGACATAAGTCAATTTAAAATACTACATAGAAAAGAATGCCATTTATTTCCCAACACAAAAGTACAAACAATAAAAAACACAAGAATAATTACTTCTATACATACTTATAAGTTTATTTACGACAAGGAACTGCAGATCCAGAAGATCTACAACAATGAATTTCAGTCAGCACCTAACCTGAACTCATGCACCCACTTCAGTCTCAAACCCTGTTCACTTAAATACATACATAAGTTTACGCCTGTATCCCTTATGGGGTAGGCAGAACCCCAGAAGCCATCTGATGTAATGTATGATAAATTTGGAGGTATTATAATGATGGACAGAGACTATTGCAGCCTATCGCCACAAAAACGCCAATAAAAGCTCCGTCCCTTAACTGAATTTTAAAGTATATCCGGGAAGGGAAGCAGCTGGTACCTTTTGTGAATCTATATTATTGTCGTCATTTCTATTTTAATTTGTGTAACCATGTTGGTGTACAATAATGAGTTTTATTATTATTTTTCATGAAACAATTTATTATTATTATGTATGCTTACAGCAACACGACTTTCGGCGGGAAAGACCCGACAATCGGACCAGTCGGTCAGGGATCAGGGCAAGAGAGACAGAAACCAGCGAACGATTCGGGCAGTCTCGAGCAAAACCGCTCTTTGCATGCGTGCTGGAAGCGAACCGCCGCCGAATCCCAGCCTTTCAAGGTTTCTGACCAAAGTGGCTGGGGTCAAACCGTTTGCGGATATTACAACTGGGACGATTTCGGTGGACACAACTCCCCACATTTCGGTCACCTCGTGTGCAAGGTCTCGGCCTTCACGAGGTTCTCGTCATGTGGTATAGTTATGTCCACCAAAAACACCTTGGACGACGATCGGTCCATTAACACGATATCAGGTTTATTCGCTAGAATGGTACTGTCCGTGATAATGGATAAAAAATATGGCTACTGCATTCTAAGAAAAAATTAAACAAAGTTTCAAGTTCCACAATTATTAAAACGCTCAATCTTTTAAAATGCGCCACACTTGGTAAATGGATTTACAGCTTCATCTGTAGTATCCATTAAACGCCGCAGTTAATACTTATTTTGATTTTGTTTCTCAATCAATAACTGGACAGAGAATACGACGCGCTTGGTTTTGAAACTGAGCTCTGGCAAACATAATATTCGTATTTATATAGGAATTAATATTGGTTACAGTTTAACTTTGAGTGAAGGTCGATGTAGTTTGATCGTGAAGATCTTTGTTATAACGGACACTTACTAACCTCAAAAATTGATTAATACATACATAACTGTATCTCTTATGGGTACGCAGAACACCAGAGGTTATAAAACCATCTGATGTCACGTTCCAAAAATTTTGAGGCATATATGGTGGAGAGAAACTATTGCAGTGACAGAGGGTCAGCCTACCGTACACAAAAAAGAAAAAAAAACCTCGAATAAAACCTTTGTCCCTTAACTAACTTTTACAGTATTCCCGGGAAGATTAGCACCTGGCACATTCTATGTTTTTTTTTCCTTTGCCTGTCCAGCATGGAAAATTTATTAAGCCCTTCAAAAACTTAAGATGTTTACCTACATAAGGACTTTCCTGGTCCTTTCTTAGTCCCTAAACTTTTATAAATTTCAATGATAATCTCAACAATAAAAAAATCTAGATATGATATTTTTTCACCATTAAAAGCAGTCATTTGTGAACATGGCGTAAAAGAAATGGATACACGATGTAGCTGTTATCATTTCGATCGTGAACGGAAGAAATTATATTTTAAGTACAATTGTACAAGTGTTCACATATGGTCTGTATTATCCTAGGTGTTACTCCTAGCCAGGAAAATTTAGGCAATGGAAATTTCTAAACTGCATCGACTCTGGGAGAACCCCGATAATTCTGGTTTGTGGTCTCCGTAAAACCAAATAATTGACGCTTATCTTACGTCTACAGTTTCAATAAATTACGCAATTTATTTCGCCTTCCTAGGCTTATTTAATATAGATCTACTCTTTCTATCTATAAATGAGAAAATCGCTGTATTTAAATCAATCCAATATATTTTTTACGGTTATCAATATCATCTTCCGTCATAAATATTAACAACAAAGAAGTAGGTATTCCGAAACATGTTTTCCATATTTGGCTTCCTCTAATTGGAACCATAAATCAATTATTTTACAACCGCGATAACTTTCAATTGTACACTTGGTATCATGCCTACAGCTAGCTGCACCAAGAATGTACCAGAAGGCCAAGAGAACAACTCATGCGCGTTTGAGTAAAGCTAACGCCGATATAATGTTTGTAACGTGAGTCCCCAAATATCTTGATTATTCAATGTTATTGTAAATATCTAAGTAATCTGGTAATTCGAAGTCGTGGAAACGGAGTGACTCCTGTGTATATTTGCTGTTCTGCTGTGGCTATTAGTGCTATGTTTTGGGAACTGGGATCGTGTATTGGACCACTTATAACGTAGAGTGCGCTTGACTTAGAGGGATCTCGCAATCCGCCGGGGCTCAAGGGTAATGCCAATTATAGTACCGTGAGCTTCAACTATAGCGGATGACGTACACCTGGAGGTTAAAAGTGGGTCGATTCTGCCTTCATTTCTACACACCCCACCGTTCCACATGCAATCACTGCGGTCGGGGCTGTGATTGCACGTTTTCCTCTAGTAAAAAAAGAACGCCGACCATTTTTTTTTCATGGCCACTTCCATGCCTCGAAGGGCAGGTTAAGCAGTTGGTCCTGGGTGCTATATAATTGTATACAGTAGTCGTTAGGTTTTGTCAGAAGCCATTTCAGCGCCCTGAAAATTTTGACAACCACCAACCAGCACCAGCACTGGGCCATTTTGGTGGTTTATAACCTAAACCTCCTCATCACCCAAGGAAAAGACTCAAAGCCCTGCAGTGGGCGTGAAAATGAGTTGTGGTGATGTAGTAATCTGGCTAAAACCTGGATCCACTTCATTATCGCTAATATTAGATGTGTTGATGGAAAAGTATGTTTGTTGTCGTGATATCACTGGCTCATCCTGCTCTTTAGCCAGGTTGGGTCGGCTAAGAATATCTCTTCTGCAAGATAATTAATCCGATCATGGCAGACCACTACGGCATTAAAATTTTCTGAAAATATTTACTAAAGAGCCATTTCAAAGCGTAACCTATGTATTAGTAACTACTTAATAACTCTGCAACCTCAACAATTTTCCAACATATAATGGTAAATATTCATGAACGCGAAGGACTCTGAATCTTTTCCATACAATTTAAAACACATTTTGTTGGATGACCAAATTCGCTTCTTTCTCGCTGCTCAACTCCATAAAAGTGAGCAGTGGGTAATACCTCAACTCTGAAAATTGAGCAGAAGGTCATACTTACCTCTTTATGTTTGATGGCACAACTGTTTACCTAAGTTTATCAGTAGGACAGCACTGCAAACATCAGTAATTTTGTAATCTTATAATTGTATCATCGTAAAGCCACAAACCCAGCCTTCTGTAGAATCACTGTCCGGTACATCGGCGCAGGCGCAATGGCTGCACAACCACTTTTTGTTTCGCTTATTATATGCAAATGTATGAAAGCAACACCGCGACCGTTTCTAAGTTTTTGTCTGTCTCGTTGTATAATTATCTGCTCATGTATGTACCTACTTACTCATTGACAGCTAGGCTGAATGAGACGGTGATTATTGAACACCAGAAGTTAGCAATGCTAATTCTTTCTCAGCATGAGAAGAATTAGCATTTGAGTTTTAGATAAGAAAACAACGGAAAAAACCTAAATAAGAATAAAAGTCAAAGTGAAAATATTCCTTACTTTATTGGTGTACATGCATTTTAATTAATACAAATTGCTTACTATTTATTAATGATTTCAATCACATCACTTGTGTCTTATATTAGGAAAACGTATAAATAATTTTAAGAAAGTATATTTGAATGTAAACATTAGAAATAAACGTACCTGATTAGATGGCTAACGTAACCTATTAACAAACAGGCATTGTCCCACTTAATAATGAAAAAGTTTTTAGACGAAGAAATTATAAAAAAAGCAGAAGTATTGAGTACCTTTGAAAGTCAGCAAAAAACAAAGACTTGATTGATACATAGCGGAAAACAACAAGTTCTAAGCACAATTACTCAAAGGAAACAATAACAATCAATAAAAACGGATGATTTCGAATTAACATAAATCTGTACAAAAAGTTAATTTAATTTTCTTAATTATACAAAGTGCAACTAAGTAAGTTGCGGATGAACGGGATGATAAGACGAGCCAGTGTCAAAGATGGACTAATTATTACAACACATCAAATCTAGGAAGTATTACAGTATATACAGGGTTAATTTTAATTAACACATCACCTCTTGTGGGCATCCTCTCCACATCAATCATTTCTCCCAACAACATTTGTTTAACGACTTTTTACATATCTTGATAAATAACACAAAAATAAAATCAAAAAATTTCTTTCTCCTTACTCTACATTTTGTAAGAAGTAGCTAATAGTATTAGCGATATTTTACTGCTTAAGGTGCATGGCATACCTACGCTCAGAGTAAATAGAGTTGTGCCTCTACACAGAGGCTATAAATATTTTTTGTACGGAAAAACTAAAATTTTAAAAACTCGTAATTTCAAAAAGTTGTAAAACAAACGTTGTTGGGATTGATGTGGAGAGGCGACATGCAAGAGGTGATGCGCAAATTAAAATTATCCCTGTATACGTATTTCTCGGATTCAAAGAGGTAAACGCACCAAAAAGTTACATTAATAAAATTCTGTAAAATATGTAAGAAGATATCGTATTAACAAATTTTGTGTAAAAATTTTTACCTACCTGCGTGCGTAGCATACAGTTACTCCTGAAATAAAAATTAGTTATTAATAAAAATATATTCCGGCACGAAAGACCAATGTTTTGGCCTCTAAGAAATTTTATAATAAAACTAGCGGACTCTAATTTCTTATTGTTTCGATTTTTATTTCATTCTAACTCCAACTCCACTCTAATTCCCAATTTATGTGTAATTTTAGAACGACTAGTTTTAAGTCTTGTTCCAGGCTTGGCCTTATCTGTGTACCAACTTTTCACCTTAATCATCATAACGATTTGGGGGTAACTGAGCAACAACCATCCATACATGCAGCCCTACAAATCTCACATTCATTATAATTTAAACATCTGCGAAGAATCTTGAACAAAGAGAAGACCTGGAATATTTACCATGTATTCAATTGAACTGAGTTCTCAAAATTTTGGCACTGTTAGAACTGCAATCATGGCGTTGTCTAAATATCCCGTTTTGGTATTTATCTAAGTTGCCCATGACTCCAAACTCCAACTGTGATCTGCCGCATCTCTTGAGGCCTTGGTGTCACTCCAAACAAAGCCGCGAACCAGCCACTTCCGGATGATATGAAGAAATTGCTCACTTTACACTGCTATCTACGCTGCTTTTTTGTTCTAAAAAATAAAAATTGGTCAAAAAATGGCCGTCATTTAGCATTACGATAATATTATAATATCATAATTATAATGCCAGAGGCTCGCAAACCAAAATTTCAGCGACTGCCAGAAATCAAAATTGTCATAAGTAGAAAATGTAGAGGCAATAATTGTTCTTTGTTTAACCAAAGCAATTTAAAAAACGAATCAACAAAAATTAACACGAACATAATATTATTTAAGTACAGTAACATTACTTCATAACTAACACACAATACTACATTGTCAGTAAGAAAAGAATTTAATTTCTATTATTTTAAAAGAAATATCGTCATAGGCAAAACACATAAACTGTAAACAGCAAAAAACAAGTTATGATTTAATTTGAGGTTATAAAAGACACGTTTTATCAAAGAGCTTTTATTCCGCCAGTCTCCGTTGCTTTACACAATTAAAAAAAAAAGTAGCACAGAGTACAACACACCTTTACATCCTATCTGTTTTCTGCAGTCACGTGCAGTTCTAACAATTAACATTTGCATTTTGTTCACGATCTAAGATGAGCTGTACCTATATGGCGCTTGTGCCTAATTATACGGCGAAACCTGTGTGCGTGTATTCAAGCTATAAGCTAGAGAAAAGGGCGGCCAAGCTATAACAAGAGATAGAAGTTACCATGTTTGTTCAGTTTTTAGAATGTAAATTAAGTTTATAATGATTGAGTTAGCAAGGGACTGTTCCGTTTTAGGTTGTATTAAAATGCCGCTTGAGTTATGGATAAGGGTATGTTTTTTGAGATGTACCGATATGTATTGAGTGATTATGAGTGGTTTGGGTTTTATAGATCTTATGGTATGTCTACGCTTTCAATGTCTACAGAAGTAATTGTTTTGGACGAAGGGTACTGGTTTTTGATTTTGGCGACCGACTTTCTAGTGCTATTTATTTAGAATACAGTCTGCATCGAGATATCTACTTTTGTATACAGAGCTCAAAATTTAATTTAGCTAACAGTTTAGCGAAATGCAGAAAAATAAAGCAGGGTCAATAAGACCGAAGATTTGTGGGCAGGATTGGAATCAATGGAACCCAAGAACAAGGATTCAGGTTGATAGAGATGACTTGAACAGATCCAAAATGATGTCTTGCAAATAAATACATAATAGTATGTTTACTATATAAATATATGTAAAGTAAGTATTTTGTCGTAAATAAAAATAATGTAAAGTAAAGTAAAGTCGTCGTGGCGCCGCGGTTATTGTGTGTATCATACGATATCGCAGGTTAAGCGACGTTCGGCGCGGTCGGTATTTGGATGGGTGACCGCCGACCATTCATTTCTCACGGTGACTTTCGTGCTTCGGAAGACACGCTAAACAGTCGGTCCCGGGTGCTGTATATTTATGCATACAGTAGTCGTTAGGGTTTTTCAGAAGCCATTTTGGCGCCCAGAAAATTTCGGCATCCACCACCCAGCACTGGGCCAACTTGGTGGATTACGGCCTATTATACCTCCTCGTCACACAGGGGAGAGACTCATAGCCCTGCAGTGGGCTCTTTACAAAGAGGTGTGATGATGATGATGATGATGAAAGTAAGTATTTTACCATATTCTATGTCTCTACCGTACTTCACTGTACCTACTGTATTAGACCAAATCTAACGAGTCACAAATATAAAATTTTACGTTTAAGTAGAAGATATACCCTTGACTAAACCGTTACCTCTACTCTTCCTTTCCTCTAACCTTACATGCATAACATCACAATCAATATTCCAAACAACAAGAAATCTTAATTACAAAGTACTTACTTCAAACCGGTATCATACTAAATACGTTTAAACTCCATAAGCCAGTTCACTACTAATCAACACTTATATTTTACTGTTTTGTTTTTTCATGTTCCATTCAGTGGTTATGGGAGAAAAAATGCTTATTCATGCAAGACTCTAATATGTGCCCATGGTTGGATGGACCTTGGCCCTACGTGGGGACACGTCCCTTTGTACTGCGAGCCTACGAGAATTATGCTGGAGGTATTAAATAGTAGAGTGATAATTTATATATTGAACGAAGTGACGGCGGCGCGGCATTCGGTTTTAAGCGGCAAATAAAAGGTTTGCAGTTAAGAAGTACTGGATGTGGAATAAACCAGCAGCGCCTTCTGGACCACTTTAGTTCTGGTTCTTACATGAATAGGTTCCTTTTGGATAGACGTATCACGTCTTAATCGTCATCATTATCTCCTGTTCTTTAGAAAAGATGGAGAATAATAGTCTTATCCATTCACATGGTTTTTGTAGATGGCACTATGTTAATTTCTTGCATCTTTATCAGTCTCGTATGGTTTACCTGCTTATTTTCATTCCAGGGTAGCCACTATTGTGACAGCACCAACTTTACTTATTATACATCACTACATTTGCAACCATTTCATACGTAAATCACTGAAAATATTCACTGTAATTTAAGATGGGCGTAAATTTTATACGAAAATACATTAAGTACCTAATATTTATTTGATACAGGTACAAAACAATTCAGCAATTTATCTCTCCACCGCGGCGTCGACAAGCTTCATGGCAAAATGTCAAAGTTTTTACTTAGAAATGCAGTAAATTGCATATCTTATAGTCAATAGATTCAATTAGCGCTTAGAATGTGTTACTGCTTTCAATATGAACTCTAACGTATTAAACATATTAAATATTTTCAACCGTATTAGGTTTCAAGGCAAAAACCATGTTAGTATTGGGTACAAAATAACAAAATGATTAACAAATACTCTACATTTTTAACACTAGTGGTAGGTTGCAACCACCTTGTGAAGTTCCTCTATGTGTATAAGTCACGGTTCTGTTTATTTCTACCGCAAAATAGTTCTACTGATAAATAAAACACTTTTTAACCGAATTTATCCGTATTTACACATTTCAAATTTTAACTCAACGTTTCGGTGTATTTGCAGACCATACTATTAAATAAAAAGTGTTTTATTTAATAGTATGAATCGCGAAAACTTAAGACATTATTAGTTCTACTGTGTAATGGATAGAAGGATATATAGGCAGTATAATTGCTGGCACCAAGACTAACACGTACGTCACATACGGCAACGCAGCATGAGTTCTTCTGGATATTTAGTTATTTAGACAATAGAAGGATTAACCGTTCAGGTTCGGCTAAGGAAAGCATTAGCGAATAGTGTATCATACATCTTAACTTAATATATTTACTATAGGCGAGTATGTGACTCCCGTACATTTCCCGGTAAGACCGTCCGGCTATGACCATCGCTGAACGAATCCCAAAAAGGATTTACAAATAAAAGACAGTAAAGCGAGTGATTTGGATATATTTCGATTTACTACAAAAAAATTGTATACAAATACCTTCGAGTCTTCTCACCACGGGCCTTCATGGGCACGGAGGAGTCCGCTATGGAGCTTTGGCTCCCTCCCTGTGGAGGTGTCTTGCGCGACCCAATGATTTGGGCCTGTCCTTGGCTGATGTTTGTTTAACATATGTATGTAGGTCTTCGTTTTTCTTTATTTATTCTAGGTAGGTTCATAAATTTTCACTCTAGATATTTAGGATATTCATTTTAGCACTTTACATGCGCGAGCTAATTTGCATTTTGCTACCATCTATTGGTGAGCAGCTGTACTAAATATAGCATACAGAGCTTTGCATAATATTTACAACCTTAACAATCGCTTTCAGAAAATATGCCACCAAACACCATCACTCGGTAAATTTTATAAAAATAACTTTTTTCCTATCGAGAGTTTTGTCCGACGGCCTTTTTCTCCTCGCTCTTACTTTAATACGTATTTAAGCCAAGTGTATGTTTTGTATTATAGTGTGTATTTTAATTTTAGGTTATCTATAGTGATTTAAAACATAGACTGATTCACTTAATATCCAGTCACTTATTATACAGTTAGTTAAAACACGGGTTGAATCACCGATGAAAAAATAAAACGTCATAAGTTCTAGCGGATCAAGGCACAGCTGTTTATGTATAATTACGAATAGCCATGTAACAACGGTTCATGACACGTGGACAGATGTGGTATGTGAATATGAAGTCTGACATTAGAGGATACGATTCAAAATTGTGTAGGTTTTTTTTTTACTGTGCTTGTTAAGCAGCACTTGCAATTTTTACAAAAAAATAAAGAAGTGTCTACTACTCTTTGCAGATCATCACATTTTTTGCCATCAATTTTACAACTCGAATATTAATCACATTTAGCGTTCTCCATTAAATATAGACATGCAATAGACTCTAGATCATCTGACTTATAGTCCTCGGTTAATAACTGGCGTTTATGGTACAGGCTCGGCCTAATTTAAACGCCAGAGTTCAAATATGTATAGCAAAAAACAAATGTACCTATGTACCTACTCATATTATAAGAAGAATTGTAAAAAGTTCTGTGTCAATAATTTTTATATTGTTATTATTACGCATACTAAAGACTACACGCCTTTCGGCGGAAAAGACCCGACAATCGGACCAGTCGGTCGGGGATCAGGGCAAGAGAGAAAGAAACCGGCAAACGATTCGGGCAGTATCGAGCAATACCGCTTTCTGCATGCGTGCTGGAAGCGAACCACCGTCAAATCCCAGCCTTTCAAGGTTTCTGACCAGTGTGGCTGGGGTCAAACCGTTTGCGGAAATTATAACCGGGATGATTTCGGTGGAAATAACTTCCCACATTATTATTTTGCATACTTTCGGCGTAAAAGACCCGGCGAACGATTCGGGCAGGCGGGCGATTCGATTATTAATATTACTGTAAACTGCAGAACAGAAGAAAACTGAACGCAGATATTTGTATCAAGGTGATATCCTACAATGCTTTGAACGTAAGAGAGGACGCTGATTTAAGTATTAAAAATAACTCCGAGAGCGCGTCCGAAATTAAATTTTCGTCCTAAAGATGACCGTTTTAGGTAATATTGCAAAATCAAAGTCAAAAGAATCTTTATTTCGTAAGTATTTAAATACATTTGAAATAAGTCAATTGACAAATTGAACTGAATCTACCACCACTTCGGAAAGTCGATCTGTTGAGAAGAAGTGGCAAGAAACTCAACAGCAATCATCTTTTAAAAATACACAATAACAATTAACAACCAGGGAATCCCATCTTCTTGCATCCGGATATCTAATAGTAAAACTTTATATAACACTTATCCTTAAATCTATCGAAGGGTGATTGAAGGGTGCCTGAATGCAAACGTATTCGGGAAACTTAAAAAAGTAGAAGTCGAAGATAACAGCACCATGATGTTGAGAGAAAAACTAAATCTTTATAATATGCTGGAACACAACACCGATAGAGTAATATCTCCACTCTAGGGCATGCACCACTGCAGAAGCACGATGAATGTAAGTTCTAAAGTATGGAATTCCCATGGACGCATGTATCTCGTCATCTAAATAGATCAACACCAGACAATATAACCTCCCGCTTATAAAATCATTGCATAATCTTCTTTGCAGTTCCATAAATATTTTTTCAACACACTTGCTCGTAAAGTGAGCGTTATTCTATTGAGTTTAGAACTATAAACTGGGCTATAAGTCACGCGTGCATTAATATATTATACCCTAGTGCATAATATAATGAATCCTACAAAGTTGAATTGTAACTTTGTGCAAATAACATGCGAGAAAACAGAGCATATTTTATTGGTCCGGGTTATACACTAAATATTTTCAGAAACAACAAAGAGGTTTTATACCACTTCAAATCCATATACATTTTTAAATGTTTGCGCCTTATATTAGTAAAATAAATTTGTATATTAAACAAATTATTCACAATTTACAATCATTTGTCATAAAATATTAAAATATTTGCATTTACCACTCCAAATTAAACATTTTCACTTAAAATAGGCTGTATATTTGACGGAAAAAAAAACCTACGCGCATGCGCGAGGTTCGGCGCCATTTTTCAATCACAATTCACAGCTTTGTTATCAAGTGTGTTTGTTATTTTATGATCACGTATGTCTGTCTTTTACTCACAAGTGTGTTGAAAAACGTCGTATGTAACTCGTGAGCGTTGCTAATTTGTTACATAATATACTATTAAAGGCCTCACAAACGGCCTCACATACGAACAGAAAGAACAATCTTGAAAAATATATAAATTGTAAACAAAAAGTATAAAAGACTTGGCTTGTAGCTGTGTTCATCTAACACATAACCGCCTCTACCAGTACTTAAACACCAAAAAGGCAGTCACAAAAAGAACTCTTAGCTACAAAATAAATACAAAAAATAATAACTCTACCACAACTTATTAAAACAATAAAAACGTTATTACATCAGCAAACAGCGCAGCGATTAATTCGCCTAATAAACTACATATAATTCAGAGTCCATACAATTATACAGCAGTATTAAAACTCATTTTCTTTCCAATCAAATTCTTAAGAAAACGGTTATCTGCCAGTTAACTCTAAGGCGATAATAATGTCATCAATACCATGTAATAACTGTTATAATAATTAAACAGTTGTTAGTTATCTGCTCTTTCGAATTATCATTTGCGTGGGAATGAGTTTTTTCTGCGTCTGCGCAGAAATGCAATTACAATTATATCGGAGAATGTACGGAGAGGTACGTTTTGAAATCGAGTTGATATTGTTGTGACGAGCTGTTGAAACAATGCCGTCGTTATCGATATTTTTTTAGTAAGTGACAATCATTGTAATGCTGTTTGCTTTTTAATTAAGGCGAGGATTTTCGACCGCAGTAGGCATTAACGCTATATGGGACTGCGTGGCGGGCAGTCGCGTAAATGAACACGTCAGCGCACAGAAATGTCACAGTATAATTAATAGCAGTAATATAGTAGCCTATACCTATGGTGTGCCTTGTTATACGAAATTCGTTTCTACGATGACTAAAACTTATGTCAAGGATGATATAATAGAATCTATATTTTTTATTTATCTGGATTTAGTATTGCGATACCTATACTTACTATTTTATTTTTTATAAATATTGTAATTGCCATTTTATAGATGAAATCTTTTTAAATTTATATCCTTACTGAATTCTGTTGTGAAAATCGTGCTATTTTGACTTGAAAGTATATCGTGACGTTCATTTATAACTTTCATAAATTATTTGTTCCAAAATTCATTAAAATCAGATAAGTAGGTAGTTGAGATCTTTTACGTAAGCTTTTATCTCTCTCTCATTCCAATCCAATAGGGCTGGTGTTTGAAAAAAAGTAGGGTTTGGGAGCTATTTTCATTACTAGTTTTCTACAAATTGGTCGGATGGTTTGGCTGAAATAAAGGAACAGAAAGATAGACTTTCGCATTTATTATTTAGTATGGATCCGTTATTTAGTCACTACAACACGAGTTAATTTCAGCTAAATAATGTAGTGTGAATGTTACAAATAATTATTTTTTTTATGAAATGAAATTCAATCCACCCCTTCGGAATGTGCACCTGTTTACACGAAGTAGTAAATTTGTAGTAGTTAATTATATCAAAAAAATAGTAATGTATGATTATATTCTTAAATGTCTATGTATCGTCATAATGTATTAGCCGTCTAATCTATAAAGCCGAAGGGTTTGTCTGTTTGAACTTTGAACTAGATTATTCGTGAAAGAATATAATTTATATCTGATCGGTTCTTTCAAGATGTTACTAAGTTGATGTATAAAGGTCCAAACCACTATATTTTTAAAAAACATAGCATATGAAAGTTTAACCACAAAATACATAAAAGGTGACCAATTTAAACTAACTTTTAACACTGTGAAATTATAACTATCTGGAATCATAATTTCAACACACAGGAAAATTGGTGGTAGATGCCATCTACATTCCCTTTCAAGAACGAAGTAAGTACTTTTTATATATTAATAACTAGGTACATCAAAAGAATTGTAGGTGGCAGCATTACTCAAAAACTGAAATTAGTTTGGTATCTTTATAAATTGTTGAAATTATAAAGATACCAAACTAATTTGATATCTGGAACTTTTGAAATAGAGTCTATTTTACTCGTGACGAAAATAAATACAAGAAGGTATTTTAACGGACAGACATTTTCAATCCATTATTTTATTTGACGTTTAAGTACAGGCAAAGCAATATTATTTGAACGTAACCCATTCAAACAAATTAACTAACAAATTAACTGATATTCTTTTCGATATTAATAACTAATACCCATCTTAATCTCACCATCAGTGCTAATGTCTTATCAGCACTCATCAGTACCTATAAATTACCATTAGTACCTATCAGTAGTTACCCATCTGCACCGATAAACACCTATGAGAAGCCATCAGCACCTATCAGTACCCATCGGAACCCAATAGCATCTCTCAGCATCCTTCATTACCCATCAGCACCTATCAGCACATCTGAGCACCCGACCTATCAGTACTCAACAGCATCTATCAGCAACCATCATTACCCATCAGCACCTGTCAGCATCCATCAGTTACAATCGTCACCTATCAGTAACTATCAGCACCCATCAGCATCTATCAGCACACATCAAAAAGAACACCTCTATAATATAAAACTTTGCATAGGTGTTCTTTAATACTTATATAATATTATATATCCCATAACTTTGAGGTTTTGTTCCTTACTTAAAAAATAATACTTTTTGCCAAAGAATATGTGGTTCAAAAGTGCATACTTTCCAAGACATCCTCGGTCTTAATATAATGAGTTCTAAAATATCACCCGTGTAACATCTCATCCACTCAATAGACGCGTGTCACTGATGTCATACAATAAACAACAAAAACATTTTAAACATTTTACCTATGCATAGCGATAAAAAAGGAGTAGGAAAAGCCACGTTGTCATACTTCGCATAAAGTTATTTTTGACTTAATTGAATTATTTTGCATGAAAAATAAAAACCAAAAGAAAATTGAAAAATTATTCACATGTTATTTGATTCTATTACATGGCCCCATCAAGACCCTAGAGTTATGGGAAATCAAGCAGAACATATTGTACTAAATGTACATGGCATTTTTTTTAATGTCATTTGGGGGTAAAGTTTTCTTAATAATAGAGATAGCAAATTCTACTCCATAAAACATTCCTTTATTTTAGGAAAAGTTAAAACTGTATTCAAAGAGTTTTCAAAAACTCGCTTCTTCACCCAGGAGTCGAACCGACTTAAATCTAAAAATGAAGATTGCATGGTTTTCCTTTTAATGAATTAACCTAGTATGTGAGAGAGATTTTATTCTTGTGATTGGCTCTAACGAACCACACAATAAAATTACAGGGTGTCATTTTTACAGATTTTAGTCGGTTTGAATCCCAGGTGAAACGAGTGAATTCTTAAAAATCTTTGAATGCGGTTTTATTTCTGTTCAATAATAAAGGACAGTTTCTTTGGAGTAAATTTTGCTATCTCTTCTTTAGAGTGCTTTCCCTCCAGATGGCATTAAAAATTACACCCTGTATATTTATCGATGTGCACCTATCAGTATCTACGTTGGAATTGATGTGGAGGGGCAACCCACAAGAGGTGATGCGTTAATATTAACCCTGTATACGTACGTATAGAATAATAATCCTCCTTTTGTTTTCGTCGGGTGATTACGTAAGAAAAGATTTATCGCAAAAAAAATTATATGCTTTTTTGCACTTGTTGTCTAATAAACTTAAAAAAATATATCAGAAACAAGTTTTTAGCTCTATATTCAGAAGTAATAATTGTTTATAATACTCCTTTAATTTATCAATCAAAATATAAAATGTGACTTAACAAAAATTAAATTATTAAATTGTCGTACTGTTATGTGTACGCTATGGTCAAAAAGACGATCAATTACGCGGGAAAATCGGGAGCAAAAGCGACACAGGTCCTACCTCCATGACGCCTCGCGTGGTACTGAATTGTATCGCACCGTCGTCTTTATTATATTATATTATATTAGAAAAAATAGAACGGTTTAAGAAAGAAATTATCCAAATAAATTAATTTTATGCTACATTACCAATATTATGACAAGTTTTTGTAAGTATAAGTTTGATATTCTCTTAGAATATCGGAAAATCACTTAAAATTTTCATCTTTTTCGTAATTTTTTATGATCGAGTAAAGTTTTCAGTATCGTGTTTTGATCCACAGATTTATAAAATATATTAAACAAACTTCAACATATATTTTTATCCGATCCAGACAAACAATATTGGCCGGTTGTAATGAGTTTGAAAACGCATAGATTTCGCGAATGGGGCCCTTAATATTAATTTTGTTTTAATTCCCTGTAATAGGTAGAAAATCAACATTACAGTTAAACGTTACAACAATAAAGATTATTAGGCATGAAAATAAAAGATATGACATAATATGACTTAGACTTTTTAGAACTTTATGTAACTGGTTTAGAAGTTGTGAGGGAACAGATGAACATCCATACCCACATAAATACATATGTAAATAAATACATACAAGTCAAAATCAAAAGGTCCTTTTTGCTTCGCCCTAAAAAATAATAAAAAAAATATCTCGGGACGGTAAATGTACCTAATATCTTTTTAAATTCACGCATTTGCATCAATTCGACTGGTGACAGTCTAGTTTATGCTGGTACATACCTACTTTAAAAATGAACCACTTTTTTTACCAGATATAATCGCATTATAATATAGATTTCCACTTTAACTCGTCGATTTGGTTTCTGCAGACATACCTCGTGGACACAAATGAGTAATTAAATATATGCGATTATAGGCCTTCATTTAAGGGTTATACTTTCTATAATGATAACTTAAGGCAATGCTTGTAAATACCTTCTTTATCGACGAATTTGACGTCAAAAGACCTGTCAAGATTAACAGATAAATGCGTTCAATAACAATAAATCTGTTCGATTTAACTCCTTTATAATTAGCGGGTCGTAGTGTAAACTATTGAATATTTTACTAACGGCTTGAATGGTCAATGATAACGAGTCGTATGGAAAGTGTATTCTTTGGTGATACTATAACGATAGTTTAATAAATGATTTGATAAAGGATGACCGCGGAAACGGTTGGGAGAAAATATCCAAAAAAACCTTGTTAGTGCAAAGTCTGTAGTAATATATGTATAGGATATCTACCGTTTTTCCTATACAGGGTTAATTTTAATTAACGCATCACCTCTTGCAGGCAGCCTCTCCGCATCAATCCCAACAACATTTGTTCTACAACTTTTTACAAATCTTGATAAATAACACTAAAAAAATAAAACAAAAAAAAATTTGCTCCTTACTCTACATTTTGCGTGGCATACCTACGCTCAAAATAAATAGAGTTACGCCTCTAAACAAAGGCTATAAATATTTTTTGTATGGTAAAACTAAAATTTCAAAAACTATTAATTTTCAAAAGTTGTAGAACAATAGTATATTATGTAAATAATGAGCCGAGACTGTAATTAGCAACGCTCACGAGTTACATACGACGTTTTTCAACACACTTGTGAGTAAAAGACAGACATACGTGGTCATAAAATTTATTTGAAGCAGCTGTTAGCTGCTGCGCGTCTGTAACCCTGTCCCATTACACGTACACACGCTATCGTTGCTTGGAGGCGCTGTACGTGCCGCTGCTGCTGCACGCGCGCCGCCTGCACGCGCGCCGCCTGGCCGCGCGCCGCCTGTCCGCGCGCTCTCATATATTTAATGTATAACCCGGATCAATAAAATATGCAAAATAAAAGGTACAATTCAACTTTGTAGGATTCATTATATTATGCACTAGGGTATAATATATTATGCACGCGTGACTTATAGCCCAGTTTATAGTTCTAAATTCAATAGAATAAGGCTCACTTTACGAGCAAGTGTGTTGAAAATAATGTTAGGATTGATGTGGAGAGGCTAACAGCAAGAGGTGATGCGCTAATTAAAATTAACCCTGTATATCTCTATAATATTTTCACTGTATCACTGTAAGGATATACTTACGCGTGAAGCCATGAAAAGAGCTAATGAATACTAAAGAGAATACAATTACCATAAAAATCATAGAAAAACTTTAAAAAATGTCTGCCTATTTTATTCCCCATCATAACTTCATAGGCTTTCGATCTAAACTGCAATTTGTTTGACGCCCTGGTTTATTATGATTTTTATTTGGATTTCCCTCAGTGTCCCTCCCGGTCCATTACGGGGACCCTCTCGAGACGCGACCCTCGTGCCCTCTCGAAATAAATCGATTTAATTTACCGGAAACTATTTTCACTTTTTTGAGGAAGTGCTGTGACAGAGGGTTTCATGGTCATTGTCAAATTATACAGATGACTGGGAGAAGATAGCTGATTGTAATTCTGCTGTTGTAGAAAAGGCTTAAACATATCTTAGCTTACCTACACTATAAACTTGAAAGATTGTAAGAATGTTGCAATCACTATTGAGGCGATTTGAAAATAACAAATGAATACAGAGCATCAAACAAAACCGACTTCACGTGCAAAACTTTGGCTGAAGTATAAGGTCGTCAGTATAAAATATATTAAATTTTTCATGAAATTTATATGGGACCACCTCTGAAGTACCCTCTATCATATTAAACAAGAATATTAAAAATCGGTTAATAAATGTCCGTAAAATCGTCTAACAAAGACACACAAGAAACATACACACGAATTTTGAACGTCCTCCTTTTGGAAGTCAGTTGAAAAGATAGGCCATATTCCGGTGAAAATCTTAAATTACTTTTATCCCGGTTTATAAAGTTTTAAAGTAAATTCAGAGTTGAGACATGGACACACTATCCAGCAGTGCGAGCACAGAACTTTTCGACTCGTATGATTACAAATGTTCGTATAGTATGGAGACGGTTTAATAAGCAATAATTGAAATCTATCCATTGCCACACGGCAAGCTTAAATAAATGTGTGCCTTGTTAATTTTGAATGTTTGTAAATATCTTGTACCCTTAAATAACTTTAAAATAAAAAATTACAATGTTACTAAAACCTTGCAACCGACTCCATACTATACGAACATTCGTAAACATACGAGTCGACATAGTTCTGTGCTCGCACCGCTGCTTATATTATCAAAATTAAATGTATTGAGATAGATTTTGTACACTTTAAAGACAATATCCTGGATTGATGCAGTTGTAAGTCGAGATTTTCATGGATCTCTTGTAGCAATATGTAACAGGCGTTTTTACTGAGTGATCAAGCAAGCAGTCTGGCAAAATCTGCAAAATTAAATGAATGAATATTTAAATAGTGATTTAGGTGGATGCTATCCTCGACCTCATCGCCATTAGGTGACATTGAGGTCAAAAAATGCATAGTAACTTATTTAACTGACACCTCGCTTTAGCAGTGTGCTAAATTTCTTGGCATCGGCCATTGAGATATTATTACTACGCATAGTAACTGCATCGGCAATGTTTTATAGCAGTGTTTAATTGTGGCAAAGTGTTTTTTAAGTACATATACTCTAATTTACTCTATCATATTTTAATGTTTTTTAGTATTTGCTTCTATTAGATCCTTTTTAATTTGATATAATGCACCAATAAATTATTTCCTTTCTTTCTTTCTTTATTTACTGTGTTAAATGATGAAAAGTCTAAATAAAATAAATTTTCACAACAGCGTAAAATTTCTAGAGACTTAGACTGTCATAACTATAATTCAAACTAGTATAACTACATTAAAATTTATAAAAATCAACATTCTAATCCATATAAGCATTACTTCAACTTAAACAACCCCTCAACAACTTACCACAGATAATACTAAAACATGATGTGTGAAACAATAGCGCCAGCTGGTAGGCTTTTCCGACAACAATGGACTTTAGTTGATAGAGTCGGCACTTCTCGTGTTGACATCAGCTCCCAGAGGAGTGTAAATGCACATCTCCTTTATTCAAAGGGTGCTATTAAATGTTGTTTTATGAAATATGATGAAAACACAAAAAACAATGAATGTCTTATTATTTTGTAGAGAAAAGTTTTTTTAACGGTGTTTAAGCATCTCAATCTCAAATGTTAGTGATGGTAAGGCTGATGACACCTATGACTGTTTTATTCCATTCTTGTTTAAAAACTCTGGTCCCAGTTTGTCATGTTCGTGTTGTGCATCCATAGCTCAATGCACCTACTATGTAAGCAATTTCGTTGTGTCATAACATTTGCTTTCACAATTAGCTGTCTTGTATTTGTTTTTTTTATGCGATGGTCAATTTGTACTGTACCTATTTGTATTAATTCTTAAAAAAGAGTGCTAAGAGTTTTTTCCGCCGGCTTTTTTGTGTCTTGGTCTACTGCAATATCTTATAAATTAACTAGGTATCAACACCTTGTTAAAGCCGAAGGACAAAATTGTGACGTCATTAAGTGGCCATTCGATGGCCTTATGATGAATAAAACTTTTTGAATTTTGATGAGGTTGAAAGATTTTAGGAAGGAACTGGCGATTTATATAATTTCTAATTTATAGGGGCTGGGGCGGTGATATCTGGTGGTAGACTTTCTATGAAATTCAGTCAATAGCCAGGCGTATCCAGAATGGATTCTACAAACACTACCAGGGGTCACTCGGGTCTATCGCATTTATGTACCAACCGTTAAAAACTGGCTCTTCATAAAATATTGCCGGAACACATCACAGCTGGCTAATGTTTAGCGGCAGATATTATGTGAAGGGTGGTCGCTAGCCAGTCGGACCCTGACGGGATCCTACCACCAAGCGGGTGTCACTCGGATTAGTCGCTTTTTACGACACGCTTATCCAGTTGAGGTATGGCTATTCTAAGCCGACCCTAAATTTTCAATGAAATTGTAGCGACATCTAGCGACGCTCGATTGAACGATGACGACACGACATAATTCCTGCATCGCGCTATCAAAGTTCTTAAAGCGACTAGCATATATACAACATCCCAACATTAACGCGGCCTGCCATTCCTTTTCTGGGGAGTAGGAACAAACTACCGTTCCTACAAAATATATTGTTTATCGCAACATCATATCTTTTCTTTAAAATCTTTAAAATCATATCTTCTAAAAAAAAAGCTTCTATTCCATCCATGAATATTTTACAGATGAATAAAAATAAATTAATAGTGATAAAATTGTATTGTATCTTATAATATCAGTAATATTGAATATACCTATGTTACTTAATAATAATATACATCATAATAATAATTTTGTATTTCCTCTAATACATTAAGAATAGTATTTACATAATAGATAATTAAACTTGATTCCAAAATGTAAATGTAAAATTAGGCCCTCTATCCTCTTTCAAGTTGTTGTGCCCAACAAGGTCCATGATGTATGTACTACTACCTTAAATTGTTACCTGAATTTACCATTGTGGAATGCAATAAAGAATTGAATTGAATTATCTAAATACTTTTAAAATTCCTTCTTACTTTGTTTAGTTTAATACAATTCCGACAAGTACAGAAGGGAGTAAATCAAAAGCCCTTACGTCGCCCTTGACGCACTACACTTAGCCTGTTTGCTCAACATAAACTGTTTGCATTCAGAAGTTGTCTTGTATGGCGAAGAGGCAGTTTGTTTTTGTGTATTTCTTCGTAAATAGGGGATGATTTAAACGGATACTTTGTAAGGATAGGTATTTTTTTAAACGACAATGTTATGATAATATTATAAAGAGGAAACCTTTGTTTGTATTGAATAGGCTCAAAAACTACTGGACCGATTTCAAAATTTCTTTTACCATTACTTAGAGGGATTCTTCCGAATCCGTATGGGCTACTTTTTATCCCGAATATCCCGCGGGAATCGAAATTGCGCTGGTAAAACCGCGCGCAACAGCTAGTGTTATAATAAAAGTAATGACGTTCATAAATATATGAATATTTCTGATATTCATACAGCACTATCTAGCCCAAATTAAGTTTCTTAATGAACTTGTGTTTTTGATAAGAATATATAATTATAAGAAATATATAAACAGAAATGAGGTATAAAGACTGACGGCTCGTATCGAAATAATTAGTTTCCTAGTAAGTAAATAATCGATAAAAGGAATTCGTCCTCTTCCAGTTGACGACGAACTTAAAGGTTAAATAAAGCTGACTTTCTGCTGGTTGGTGGATGTCAGAATTTTGAAATGGCTTCTGAAAAACCCTACATGTATCTACATGTACCTGAACAGCGCCATTCTGTACTTGCTAAAACGAATGATATGAACAAGAGGAACTACTGGAAAAAGAAGTAAAGGAATAACTTGATGTGAATACCTACTATTCAAAATGCATTTAAAGATCATATACTTTTGACTTTCACGCCTTACCGCGGTTTTGCACAATATCCGATCCGAATCCGAGGAAATACGGTCCGGCGGCGGCGCGGCCTAAAATTAGATAGAACTATTTCTGCTTCCATGCTGGACTGGGATCGAAAGAAAAACGTAGAATGTGCCAGCTGCTTCTCTTCCCGGGCATACCTACTGTAGGTTTTAAAGGCGGTTTTGTGGGCGATAGGCTGACCCCCTGTCATTACAATAGTCTCTTTCCATCTTTATAACACCTCCAAATTTGTCAAACGTGACATCAGATGGTCTTGTAACTTCTTGTGTTCTGCCTACCCCATAAGGGATACAGGCTTGACGTTATATATGTATGTATGAAACTATTTCTATTTAGCCGTCATTTTCTCGGGATCGCATTATTGTAACGGGTGTAGTGCGTAACCGCTCTTAGGGCTCAAGAAACCTTAAAATAAACAGTTATACTTAATCACATCATATTAGGCTAATTTTTAAGTTTTCGTAGGGAATTTCAGAAATACTATCGGAATTGCTTATTTTTATTTATAATAAAATAAATTATAACTTGAATCACGTAGGTAATCCTACTTTAAAGCCTCGCAAACAGAACTAATTAAACCTCTTGAATACTTTATTATGCAACAGCTTTATGTCAAAAGTAAGTCTTAACCCTCTGTCCACTCTAGACTCCAGAAATTTCTAAGAAAATTCCTTTTGACGGATAATCATCTCCATCCCTTTCACACGATAGCTAACTGCCTTAAGAGTGAACGAGATGGATGAGTTAGTTTGTCATGAAAATTGAATGTAATAGAGGTCCAAGTTTCGCTTTGTGTATGAAATTGGGAGGCTGTGGAAATCTCAGTGATCCGGGATTACGTGCCCTTTTGAGTTTGTTTATTTTGAATGATAGACGTGTTACCTAATGTACCAGGTTATACTTTATTTTTTATAGAAATACTAGCAAACGCTGTGAAGTTTTACTCATGTAGCTTTTATTTCGTAAGAAATTTCTAAAATATAGGTCGCCTTAGTTAATTAAGTTTTGAGTTTACCAGTAACTAGAGTAATAAGTTAAACAAATTAAAATTAAGTTTAATCGTCCTTTATACTAAACAGCAATTACCTATACCTATAGGTACGGCATTATAGCTACGTCTCTTCATAGATTTATCCGTCTTTTACCGCAGAATTTACCGAGTATACCTACGTATATTTAATGACTCTTTAATGAGGTTATATCCTAATGTCATATGAGATTTCAGAATACAATTCTAAGGTAAGCAAAACTTATTTTTACAGACTTACTGCCTGAGACATTTGTATCTGAGCGTGGCGGCGCGTCAAAAGCCACGTTGCAGCGCAGAGCGGCGGCGGCTACGAGTGGCAAATCGATTGAAACAGGGATTTATTGCGTCCTGCCGGCCTCTACCACGAGACAAGGATGATATTCAAACTAAAATAATATAATTATGACATATATACATACCTTCACGCCTGTATCCCTTATGGGGTAGGCAGAAAAGCAGAGGTTATAAGACCATCTGATGTCACGTTTGATTTTGGAGGTATTATAATGATGGATAGAGACTATTGTAGAGACAGGGGGTCAGCCTATCGCGCATAAAAACGTCAATAAAACCTCTGTCCGTTTACTGAGTTTTACACTATGTCCGGAAAAACCTTCTATGTTTTTCATTCGCTCTCAGTCCAGCATGGTAGCTAAATATATATGAAATATCAAATAAAGAATTATGAATAAATTTACTGACTGATAAACTGGCTTTTCAAATAAAATAGTGACAATAATAATAGTGGACAATATCTTTACATAAAGACGAAGTCCTCATGGCGTTTTTGCTCCTATATATATCATAGAGCAATATTATGTCCGATTGATACAAGATTAGGTGACCGCCACTCATAAATATCTCACGACGACTTGCGTGGTTCGGAGGGCACGTTCAGCTGTCGGTCCCAGCAGGACTAGCATGCAACCATCGATAAATAGTCGAATCGACAAGATAAATATTATTTTGTTATTTTATACTATTATGTAGGCTAATATGCGCACCATAATAGATAGAATTACTCTATTTGATATCATGATTAAGACCACAGAACCAAATATGTCACAATCTTAATAAATTCATCGTCATCATCACAACTCTTTGTAATGAGCCCACTGCAGGGCATGAGTCTCTCCCCTGGGTGACGAGGAGGTTATAGGCCATAATCCACCAAGCTGGCCCAGTGCTGGGTGGTGGATGCCAGAATTTTCAGGGCGCCGAAATGGCTTCTGACAAACCCTAACGACTGCTGTATACAAGTATACAGCACCCGGGACTGACTGCTTAACGTGCCCTCCGAAGCACGGAAGTCGTTGAGAGAAATGAATGGTCGGCGGTCACCCATCCAAGTACCGCCGAACGTTGCTTAACATGTGATATCGTATGATACACACATTAACCATGGCGCCACGACGACTTCATAAATTACATACACTAAATATACCATATTCTAAGAAAATATCGATAAAAGGCCCGATTTATCATTGTCGACGGTAGCATGCTAGCCCCGCAGGTTCTGTTTTCAAGTACACAGTTGTCGTTAGGATAAGTCAGAATTCGTCCGTGTAGGGCCGGCTTAGAATAGCTTTATCGCCTATTGATAAGCTTGTCGTAAAAGGCGACTAATCCGAGTGACCCTCACTTGGTAGGATCCCATCAGGGTCCGACTGGCTAGCGACCACCCTTCACATAAAATCTGTCGCCAATAAGTGTCACAGCTCCGACAATGATGTGTTCCGGCAATATTTTATGATTCATTCAATATTTTATGAAGAAATGAATTACGAGTGAAAAATAACTTAAAAAACAATGGGTATGTTTACAATTTAAAAACTTTACATTTTAGAAGACAGTAAAATAATATATTTTTCAACACACTGGCTCGTAAAGTGAGAGTTATTCTATTAGTTTAGAACTTTAAACTGGGCTATAAGTCACGCGTGAATAATATATTATACCCTAGTGCATAATATAATGAATCCTACAAAGTTGAATTGTACCTTTGTGCAAATAACATGCGAGAAAACAGAGCATATTTTATTGGTCCGGGTTATACACTAAATATTTTCAGAAACAACAAAGAGGTTTTATACCACTTCAAATCCATACACATTTTTAAATGTTTGCGCCTTATATTAGTGAAATAAATTTGTATATTAAACAAATTATTCACAATTTACAATCATTTGTCATAAAATATTTGCATTTACCACTCCAAATTAAACATTTTCACTTAAAATAGGCTGTATATGCTATACAGACATTGACACATTTGACGGAAAAAAAAACTACGCGCATGCGCGAGGTTCGGCGCCATTTTTCAATCACAATTCACAGCTTTGTTATCAAGTGTGTTTGTTATTTTATGATCACGTATGTCTGTCTTTTACTCACAAATGTGTTGAAAAACGTCGTATGTAACTCGTGAGCGTTGCTAATTACAGTCGAGGCTGTGATTTGAGCCCGAGCCGCAGGCGAGGGCTTAATAATGAGCCGAGACTTCGCTCACTTGTTACATAATATACTATTAGTCTTTCTTGTCTTTAATCTATACTAATATATAAAGCTGAAGAGTTTGTTTTTTTGTTTGTTTGTTTGAACGCGCTAATCTCAGAAACTACAAGTGGGATTTGAAAAATTCTGTTTGCATTTGATAGCCCAACTCTTGAGGAAGGTTATAGGCTATATTTTATCCCGAAATTCCCACGGGATCAAAAGTTACGCGGGTAAAACCGCGCGCGGTGGCTATTATAAATATAGTTGTAATGGAAAACGCATTGTATGAAATGTTCGCAGTACAGAGGCGCTCTCTGGCGATGGTTAGCAGTAAATCTGTTACACTCGGAGTCACGCACGAGTCATAGAACGCGAGTCAGGTGCCGATTGATTGACACTCTGTCATTGATTGAATCCCACTAGTGGAAAGGTTAGAGAAACATTAATATAATGACGTTGAGGTGGCAACATTCTGGACGGGCACAATTTGATGGTTAGACTCGCAAGAAGAAGAAGTAGACTTACTGGAAAGTAATTAACTTTCGAAAATTGATATTATTGCAGATAAATTTACAATAATGATCGATATTGATATCGATCGATTATTGCTAATTTTTAAAGAGTACTTTTAGTTTCGTGCGCATTATCTTATACTTAGTGAATTATCAATACAAATACATTTATATTCTATTACAGTTCTTTCATCCCTTTTTAAAAGGTGAAAATGACATGTCGAAATCATGACAGCGTTTGTGGTACATTGGTGGAGTGTTCGTCTGCGGTGTTAGAGGTCCTGGGCTTGAATCTCTGGGCTCGTTAAGGGAATGAACTTTACTAAACTAACTTAGGTCTGGGAGTAAACGACGTTACCCTTTCCAGTTCCGCCGTGTGGTCTCAAATTTAGCCTTGTCAATAGATGTGTCAATTTTAAAGTAATTCCAGTTAGTAAATCAGCCTTTAAGCATAAATTCGAAATTCAAATTAAAGCTCATTCAAACCTGCCAGTATCCGTATCCAACCAAGACGTTACTGTACCTCACGCACACCGCCATGTTCATAATTTAATCTGCATTAGGTGAAATTCTCTGCGTCTGTTTGTCATCAATTGTCAGGGGTCCATCAGTCACCGCTTTGAGACCTGACGGCCGCGGGTTCAGGTCTCGTGTGCAAGCTTGCGGATCAAAGGTAGCGAATATCGTGTTGAGTTTCAAGTTGCTTGAGAGGTGAGCTGATAGCGATTTTGTTTATTCTAAAAAAGGGAGATATTGATTTTTAAGTTTTATAACTCCTACACTTGTATCGTGTTAGTGGAGTGGTTATCTCCTGACATAATGATAAGTCCATTACAGCCGTTAATTTAGTCCAAGGTTATCTGGTCTCCCATACAGCTAGGCACACCAACTTTATCCAGAATGTAGGTACTGACGAATTCCTATGATAATCATGTTTATATATACATAGTTCTATTTGGGTTATAAGAATGGATAAGACAGTAAAACGCCAGCTAGGAAACTTTGAATGTTTATGCGCGGCGCCGGCGCGTTCCTACCACGTATCGCAAGTATTAATATAGAGCTGATGGAAGTAACTACTTACTATCATTATACGTATAATTGTCACTTTTTCTGTCTGTTCTAATAAAGAGAAATAAAGAATTACATTCTCATCCACTTTGCATTTGATCTATATATAACCTTTTCGTAGAAATATCTCTCTCCGCTGCCTCTAGCAACTTACGAAGCAAATCGCATTATTATCTGTCAACATCGCCGCTGTATGATTAATTGTCCACCACCGGTCACTCAGTTGAGGCCTGTACCCACTAATTGTGCTGCTACATTCTGCTTTATACTTATTATTGTGCCGATTTATTTGTATCGCTGTTTGTGACTGTGAGAGGAAAGCTCAATTAATGATCTTGCGCAGTTAATGAATAGGTATGGAGATTTGTAATTAGGTGAGGACGATTGTGCGTTTGTCAATAGGAGGTTTCTAAGGTTGTGGTATGGTAAAGGAGGATTATTTTAGTGTTTTATTTTAATTCGATATCATGCATTCCTTAAGCTACTTTTTTATCCCCAGATAATCACACCAACTACATGGCCCCAAAGTAAGCATAGCTTGTGTTATGGGATACCATGTAGCGAACTAGGGGGGAACCTAGAATATAAATACACTAGCTGTTGCGCGCGGTTTTCCCCGCGCAATTTCGATTCCCGCGGGATTTTCGGGATAAAAAGTAGCCTATACGGATTCGGAAGAAGCCCTCTAAGTAATGTTAAAAGAAATTTTGAAATCGGTCCAGTAGTTTTTGAGCCTATTCAATACAAACATACAAAAATACAAAGGTTTCCTCTTTATAATATTAGTATAGATAAATAGATAAACACCCAGACACGGAAGTTTTTTTTTCCTTGTTCCGTGCGTGAATCGAACCCGCAACCACTGGCGTCTGAGGCAGATAGGTTAACCCCGTCGCCAAAGTGGTAGTCGTTTTTTTGAAATAAATTACTCTTATTTACTTGAAAAATTTAGTTAATGCTTTTTTCGACCACTTGACACTTACCATCAGATGACCTTGAGGACGTACGGCGCGCACTACGCGCGCGTCGGACGTGACTAGCTGCCGCATGTTCTACACGCCCGTCCATCTTGTTTCGATTTTAATCAAAGTTTATCCAAAAAGTAAGAGGGTAAGTTTTCTATTGACACGACTGTACAAGCACGCTAATGAAATTTTACTGGCGAAATTGCCTACATACTGTACGTTGAAGTCGTCGTGGCGCCGTGGTTACTGTGTGTATCAAACGATATCACAGATCAAGCAACGTTCGGCGCGGTCGGTACTTGGATGGGTGACCGCCGAACATTCATTTCTCACGGCGACTTCCGTGCTTCGGAGGGCACGTTAAGCAGTCGGTCTCGGGTGCTGTATACTTGTATACAGTAGTCGTTAGGGTTTGTCAGAAGCCATTTTCGGCGCCCTGAAAATTCTGACATCCACCACCCAGCACTGGGCCAGCTTGGTGGATTATGGCCTATGCCTCCTCGTCACTCAGGGGAGAGACTCATAGCCCTGCAGTGGGCTCTTTACAAAAAAGTCGTGATGATGACGGCATGCGGTTAGACACTCTTGACGCAGTGTTGGCCCTGAGCATGATGTAAAAAAATAGTGTGAATTCAAAATTAATCGAGACCTTCAACATCTAACCGCATTGATATCAGTAAGTATAATCATATAAATGAAGTTAACATATTCTATCAAGCAACAAATCATAAAAAATAATCAATCTTAGGTATTACTATTTGTAAATCATTGTGAATCTTCGAAAACGCGTCAAAACATATAAATCTGGCTATCAACCATCTATAGGTACTAAACGCCTCAACGAAAACAAAAACACCTTGGTTTGCCAGGAACTAGATGTGTACCCGCTCGATATTTGCCTGAAAAGGCCTTTTTGAAATGTCAGTCCTTTGGCAATTTGAACATAGATTGCAAAAGAGCATTTATCTCAGGAATTTCATTCTGGCGAAGAGGCTACATTGACCAAAAAGGTTGGCTTCGTTGAAAAAGAAAATATCTCCTCTGTCTCTACAATTTTAACATGCACAAAAGAGCAAAAGCTTGAACTAGAAGTTTAGCATCTACAACAAAGTAGGTTTCTATAATCTGTGGTAACTTGCAGACATTCGACAGTCGTGAGCGATATTCGATAGCCCGTGTGTCTCGTTAGCGCGGGAACTATTCAACACACAATTACTTTTGTAAGACAAGCTTGAACTAAATTATTTTTAAGATAAATTATTAAATAAAAATAGAATAATAAACTGCGTGGATGGATTTTTGTGGTTAAACCAGTTAAATTCTCTCTTGGCCATTTTACGTGTCTATGTACGTGATGCATTGCCTATGCCAATGCTCTTTCTTTTAAAGACACATGCAGAAGTGTAAAATGGAATCCGATACTAATCATAAGTAGTTCTAAACTTTATGACATACGCTTACAATCGTAAAATTCGCAAAAAAACTAAGAAGTAGTTCTCACATGCACGTGTCACTTGGCCAAAATCAGCCCAGGTATGCATCATCAATAGCACAGCTCAATTTAACTAATGAGTCTACAAGGCCCCTGAGCCAATTGCCTGGGAGACAAGGCAAAAGACGCAGGGCTAAAGCTACTAAGCTGGCCCAAAGCTAGTTGGTGGAGTTTAGAAATTCAGCCGAAAATTCTGAGAGCCAAACTGCAGAGGTCCTATTAAAAGGTAAAAAAGTATAGTCTTAAAGTTAAGACTACAGTCAAGTAGAAACTTATTTACATTTCCTTACAATGCATCTTTATATTCCGTAGTTAGTCTTTTGGAATACGATTTCCATATTAACCCTCTAGAATCTTACAATAAACACCCTTCTCATTTTTCAAGCCTTTACTTACACTACAATCAATTACAGAACACGCTAAACCGACACTCGCACTAATTATTTTATTTATATTTTATTATATTGAACCCCTCATGTCCTTTGTTTTACCACAATCATTCAAAAGGCTCTAAGGATAAATTTTCATGAGAATGTAGTAATCCTATACCGTATAGAGCTAATATAATTGTAGAAGTGTAATAAGATCTGTGATGCTTGTAATAAGCAAGCCTCCTTTCAATAAATTAATGGGGTAAACGAACAAAGATCGGAACCCTTTGTTTTTGACACGTTGATGGCGAAAAATGGCAAAAGGTAAATGGTACTTGGAACAAAAGCTATTTACATATCTTTATGCTCTACTTATTAATAGAACCTTTAAACTTTTTTATCTGGATTATTTGGTTGGTGAATCTAAAAAGTTTTGACGCTAATTATTCTAGAAAGAGGTTATTTAAATTGAAATTATTAAATATTTGGACAAATTGTTTACTTGATGTCGAATGATTACTAATATGTCGTAAGTACACTGTGGTTCTTTTGTCTGGTTTATACGGGGTGACTGGTGACATATTTTAGATACTGAAGGAGAGCACTCTGAAATCAATTCTGATCATAATTGTGTTACAAAAGTAAGAATTTAATTTTTCACCAGAAATCCCTATGAATAAATAAAGAGACCTTACTAAACTTTTCCCGACGCTCTGCATTCAGTCAACACGCACACAGCAGTGTCCCCGCCACACGCACACCACCACCCGCTAAGTAACTATTGTATTACGCTTATGTAACCAAGTTTCTGTTAAGTTTTCTTTGTAAATAATTAATATTAATTTTTTCTCCTCATGCATGATCTCAAACTATCACGTCCTGGAATTTAAAAAATGACCCACCAGTCACCCAGTATATGTTCAGGTTTAACCATAATCACATCTGATGGAGCGATTTGTTTGACAATGGAGCTTGTAGTCCTAAAAAATCGCCAGAATCGAACGTTGTCAGAGCAATGGAGTTAACGGGAGACTATATATGAACTGTGCTTGCTAATCTAGCTGACCCTAGATAGATACTTCATTTATTGACAACTACAAGCACACATATTAAAATAAATGCAATTATACAAAAAAAAAAACGATTGTTAAAAAAAAAGTGTGAAAAAAGCCGTAGCCCAGCGTCATTTTTGATATTCTGCTACAGCTTGGGAACTGACAGTGGAGCATTATTTATCTTAATAAAAAATAAACCTTGTTATCATGATACATAAGGTTATTGGGTTATTAAGTCTCATGTTTATAAGCTCATGGAAGGTCACTTTACTTAGTCTTTTTTCACACTTTTCTTATCTAGTAACGGTAGGTGTTTTCCTATTTCAATATATCATACATACATCTTCCTATTGTAGGACTACGCAGATTTAAAATAGACGACTTTTATCAATGACAAACCAGTGAAAGAATTGACATTTCAATGCGTTCACAGAGAGAAGGAAACGAGTTTATTTAAAAATAAACTTGAACGATTCTCATTACAAAAGGTTTAATTATAGATATAATTTATAGTAGGTACACATGAATAGAAATCATTTTAGTTACAATTTACTAAAAACAGAGCACAAATGGCGGCCTTACCATCAAAAGTAAATCTCTTTAAGGCAACCTTTAATAAACAAGCTTCAATGTTTTAGGCTAAGGTTCAATATTATAAGCAAAACATAACACAAGTTCTTTAAGAAACATACTTTGGGCTACATAATCCTATGTGAATTAAGTAATATTTATTTTTATTTCGTTTGAAATAATGCAAAACTTTTAACCTGAAAAAAGGGCTAATGAATTAGTCTATTTAATTTGAAAGGTTAATTTATGTTTAGTAATTAAACAGACTTGAATGTTTAAGTCAAATATAATGAAAATTATAGTCTACAAATAATATTACGATGGTAATTTTAGGCAAACGATGATTTGAAGAAAACTCTATTTCGTTATTTGCTGATTCAACCTATTTGGTAAGTATAGGTACTAATTTCTGTTAAATAAAACACTTTTTAACCGGATTTATCGCGTATATTTACATTTTAAATTTTAACTCGACGTTTCGTAGCAACCACGCTGCGACCACGGGATCTGCAAAGACACGGAAACGTCGAGTTTACTAAACTTTATTCTACTAATTTATGAGTCTAAAATAGTCTGTCTATACTCTATAACTTCGAAGCCACCATTCATCAAGTAACATTTCAACTTAGATTATTAATGTGCATTTCATAGATTTCATATTTCTCACCATACAACATCTCAAGTTTATTATGTTTACAAAACTAAACTAAACAGATTTCCGTATTTGCAGACAAATACCAAAATTATCCCCACACAATATCTAATAAGACTACTTACATCACGTTATTAAACCATCGGTCAATCCACTGGACAATACTACAGGCCAATAATAGGTGCCTCTACCCCAAACTTGTCACTTCTATAGGCTTGTCACACACACACTCTATGGTTCTCACGATGACCCTTCAGCCCGATAATAAGCCCACTATGTATGTGTAAACAGTGTCTAAAAATAAGCTTAATTGACTATCCTATTCCAATACGATTATAAGGAAAAACTAATAGCAGTTACGAGTTAAATTCGCGTGAATTTTCAGTGACCATTACGAGCGATTTCGTACAGTTTCCGTGTAAGTATTAGGGATGGTAAATCAGAATGATATGTCATTGTTTTGCGGTTTATCGAGCAGTGTTATTCTTGTTAATTGGACGAGGAATCAAACTGATTGACGGTGGTTGTTCTAAAGAGCAGCGGGGGTTGGATTATAAAGCTTCTGAATCATGCCTACGCTTAAATAGCAGTTGGCAAACCTTTCACTGACAAGAAAACATCGTTTTGGAAGATTGTACGGATTATTAGCGTCGCAATAGTTGAAAAACGCAAAATAAAACAGCTTTTTTTTCGCATACGTTGACGCTCGCATGGTAAGGCCTTAAGTAAATGAAAAATGTGATAGGTAAATAAAAATTACCCGACCAGGATTCGAACCTGGGACCTCTCGTTTGCCGGACGAGTGCTCTTCCACTGAGCTACCGGGGCCTGGCGGTACGCCTCGAAATTACTTACCACATTTTTGTTTTAACGTTATATTGCTAACGTAGCTCCATCTTGTGGTATAGCTTTGCAGCTAAGACCACCCGAGACCAATTTCTTTACAGAAATTGTGAATCCCAGTTAAAGTGAAGCATTGCAATGTTTTAATAATGTTTTTAAGTTTTTGCATTTAAAATGCTTAATTATTCTTAAGTAAATCAAAAATGTGATAAATAAAAAAATATAGGTATATATTTAATTATAGAAACGAGAGGTCACAGGTTCGAATCCTGGTCGGGTAATTTTTATTTATCACATTTTTCATTTACTTAAGAATAATTGAGCATTTTAAATGCAAAAGCTTTAAAACATTACTAAAAAGGGTCTGATTTCCCGTTGACCTAGAATCATGAAATTTGTCAAGAAGTGAGTTCCTACCTACAAATTAAGGAAAAGGTCCAAAAATGTGTATTTTGTAATCAATCAAAGAAAACGTGTCGTGTTGGCGGGGCATGTCGTGAGTATGACGCGCACATGTCTGTTTTTGTTTTTTGTAGTCAGTAATAGATAAAAGCACACGTAAGTATACTAAAAGCGTAATAAACACCTCTTGTAACAAAACTTAGAAACAAAAACCCTTAATCTATAACTATGTCCCTACGATGTAGACCGACTGTGACTTATAAAATACAAAGTGATATCTACATAAAAAAATCCTATTTCCCACGCACGAGTAAGCGATGCTAATGTAACAAAAATGTTAACCGCTCAACCTCCGCCGGTGTCTAATACACCCGCTTGGACAAACGAGGTGACAATAAATCATCTTTACTCACGCCTTCCACTCTAATGTGTCGTATAAACTCAAATGTATAGCTTAAAACATGGTTACTTTTGTTTTTGTGAAATTATCCGATTAGAAAAATTTTAATCTTGATAATTTATGGATGTAATTAAAGTTTTATAAGTGCTCTTTACACTGTATGATCTTTGGAGGTGGGAAAGTAAACTAATAATAAACACGAAGATCTATACAAAGTTATTAGCTCGTTAGCAATGCTTAACTGTTTTAATAAGGTAATATAATACTCATATAATCTATTTTATAGTAAATAACAACATGCATGCGCTCAATATCCACTTATAGTAGGTGTGATTAAATATGAAAATAGAGAACACAGGAAAAACCTAGCAAGCTATCGAACTTCATCCATACCTTATCCATAATATACGTCGTAGTATGTTACATGCTAATTTGGCAATAGTAGTAAAGGATGTAATCGGAAATATAGTTAAATTTAAGTTAAAAGATACCTGTACTGCAATTAATTGAGTACATGTACAATGTTAAAATAAAAAAATAAAATAAACATATACTCTTTATTTTGTTACTTTTTTGTACGGTCTAGAGAAACTTGACATTTAAATCAAAATGGATGAAAAACATAAATAATAGCTTGCTCATTACAACAGCGATTATAACGTAAATGACACTGTAATAAACCGCCAAACAAGATAGCATCTCGTTAATGTATTCCACACCTATCTTAAAGGGGCAGCTTACAACAAATCAAGGTGGCACATCCTTGCTGATGACCTTTTTTGCCGTTGCCCGGCGCGCTTTTGACACCTGCGTTATAGCTACTTTAATTTGCCCGCGGTGCAACATCAATAACACTTAGTGTCACCCCGGCGGTCTCTCAGACCCACACCCACTAATTAAGGGTTAAAATTGATACGTTAAGATATTGATGATGCATGGAGTCTATAAGACTGAAACGCAGATCTGTTATCGAGTGAGATTTATGAAATAGTCAGTTTTTGAGGTTACTGCTATATTAAGTTGCGCCCGCGCCGCTGCGAGTGTGTAACCTATAATTTTGAGAGTGATATCTGACTATTTATCTAATTTGAAAGCCTGGAGCAGTTCGATTTTGGTTAAAACGTTATAAATGTTGGAACTTAAAAACCTTCCGTTGCACAGATTTATTATCAAACTTCTAACTGGGTATTAAAATATTTAGAACTCCGATATTACAATTAAAAACAACTATATCTTTAAAGCAACTTTAGGTACGTACTCCGCCGTTGATTTAACATAACAATCCTTAACCTTTTCATTTTTAACGAGAGACCTTTTCAATTTCTTGACTTTTTCAACCAATCAAAAATTTTCTGAAAAAATTACTTAAGTCTGAGATTAACAGTAAAAACGCAAATGACCCGGTGGTAATTGACGCTATCATCTATACAGATTAGCTCTGGTCGACTGCGTGCGTCGAGGAATTTTATTGAATGCATCAAATTTGATACAGCATTCGCCGTGTTGAAGGTGGAACTTAAAAATGGACAAATTTTTGGAGTTTGGTCTGAGTTATAAATGAGAGCTGTTTGAAAATCATTCACATTTAAGCCGGTTCCAGACGGGTGTAATGTAATCTACCGTGTAACGTAACGCTCGTACCTGATCCATCGGTTCTCAGTTTTTTGTAGGAACATAAAGGCGAAACAGGTATTGAAACAGATTCGCGTAGACAATTCGCTTTGATTTTGTGTGCCGTCCACACTTTTGATGCTAAATTACACGTAATCTCACATTATAAATTACACCCGTCTGGATCCGACTTTATATTTAATCATTTTCGAGTGTGAAGAAATTTCTAAGCAGGTACTTGGTATGTTGGTAACTGTTGTGTGAATTTTGACATGTGGATGGGAATGGATATTTAGAACACAGCATGCAAGGTAGACGCGGGCGCATTCGCGAGACGCAATTCTACCGAGCTCTAGTTAGGAAAATCCGTTCGCGACAAGACAACCATCCAATCATAGCGCGGCACGCCTGTCGCGGCAGCCGCGTGCACTAGCCGCTTCATGTTTGGACGCACCTTAAGTACCAACGCTGCGACACGCGTTCGAACGCGCGTTTCATACAAAACTGCAACGTCCGTACCATACGCGCGTTTGATACGGACGTTAGGAATGTGCCACGCGCCGCGTATGATACGCGCGTATGGTACGAAAAATGTTATGAAAGTTTGTTTGAATTTCTATTATATAAATCTATGGGTAGGTGTGTCTATTTGAAGATACGGACGTACAGCATGCGCGTTCGAATGCGTAACGCAGCGTTGGCACTAGGGGTAATCTTGGGGATTAGGTACTGAACATATTTCGATCACATTTACCCCAGTCTTAGAATAATTCGCGAGGCTCCCTAGTTAATAAACATCAAAATATATTACCTATGACAGAATTATCTCAGTTTTCATCAATGAAGTCGTGGAAAACATCGATTTAAAAACACAAGGAGTTTTGCTGATGGATGAACCTGATTTGTATAATGCACATGAAAACAGCGAACTCCATGAGAAAGCTACCTACTTAAACAAGTTAGCTTTCTGTGTGTTCACATTGCCTTAACGATCAGGTACCTAATCTTGAAAGAATTCACAGCTATCTTTCTTTGTTATTTCTCCTCAAAAATTCACAAAATATATTTTAAAAATCCTGTATTGGTTAGTTGCTACACTCCAACATGTCTTCACTTGCGCCAACCACTGCTAATGACATGTTTGGGAAAAACGTTTACGTCAACATGACAGCCGTCATCTATCGCGGCGGAGACACCGAGCCCACAGTGATATTATTCAAGTTTAACATAATTTAACCACTATTTCAAGATCTAGGTGTGAGTTACTTTCTAAGCAAAAGCATTTAGTATGTGAACTAGTCAGATGAGTTAGTTATTTTAGTTACCGACTAGTTACTCGTCAGGTATTGCTTAGATTAGAACATCAAACGTAGTTATTTCCAACTTTTCTTAATAAGTCAGTACGTCACAAATTCAAAATATGATGTGTTTCTTGGATACTTGTAATAAGGAGCGTTACTTTAACAAAGTTACCTTGCTAATTCCGCGACTTGTACTTGCACTACGACCATCATCGAACTGTTCCAGTTCGGTGGTGGTCGTTGCACCCTGAAGATGCTTCTGGTTGAAGCGAAACACGTGTCGGTGGTAGCTTGTGGTGTGGGTTATAGTTTTCCAAGTGTGTGTTCATTGCATTACTTGCTTCTTGTTTGAGGGATTGAGGGCGGTGAACCAACGCACGAAAATCCTGCATCACTAGTGCAAGTACAAGTCGCGGAATAGCAAGGTAACTTTATTAAAGTAGTTCTCATGGATTTCCGCAGAGTAACGCCTGATTCAATCAATTATAAGGAGCGTTATTTATAAATTGCAATGGATGAAACATGTTGAAAGGTTGGTCCGATTTAATAAAGTATAGAGAAACTTAATAACAGCCATTTTTTTAATAGTCTAAACCAAGAACTGTTATCGTACTCATTTGTCGACATTTTATAAACGTCATTTTACAGAATTGGAATAAATATATTACAAATAAAAACAAAGACTTTCCAAACATACAGGCTCATACAAAATTACTAAATTAATTTATATACATTCTACTCTGCGAGGTTCTTAGGTACAGGAAGCAAAAGTTTCCGCGATGCATTCATTGAGAATGTAAAGTTTTTTGTGCATTTTTACGACATTTCTCAGTCTTATCTTAGTCACGATTGGGATGTAGACTTTCCTGTAATTTGCTTATAGCTTTCTAATGAAGCTTTCTTTAATTCCATACAGATATAACTAAATACATACATATCTTCACGCCTGTATTGCTTCGGGGTAGACCAAAACTAGGGCACTTTAGGCCTATTGCGTTCCAGACATACCCTTTCGCTTCCTCGAATTCATTAAACTTTTCATACATGATCGGCGGTTATTAACTAGGCCCTTTTTAAGTATGTCGCCAATTTGGTCGACCTAGGGCGACCCCCTTCGTGATCAGCATCCACCCATTTCATAAATCTACTTTCACTCACTCTTTCCAAATGTCCAAACCACCGCAGCATAACTTTTTCAAGTTTAGTTTCTACATCTTCTTTCAATCCGCTTTCATTCAATTAATCCATTTGATAATATTGTTTTTAAATTAAATAATTTTATAACGAAACAAAATTCTACAACCGTCTCTAGATCTTTCTAGACTTGCCAATGAAGATGGGGATGGCAATGGGGTTAACCTGTCTGCCTCAGACGCCAGTGGTTGCGGACTGGATTCGCACACGCAAAGTGTTCCGTGTCTGGGTATTTATATATTTATATTCTAAGTTCCCCCCTAGTTCGCTACATGGTATCCCACAAAACAAGCTATGCTTACTCTGGGGCCACGTAGTTGGTGTGTTTGTCTGGGGATTTCATTATTTATTTTATCTCTCTGTTGTCTCTACATAGAGTAAGATGACGCATATAATATCCTAAGAAGTACTCAGCAACGCTAATGACTTTTAAATGTTTCATTCCAATGATCTCATGAACCAAGCCGTTTCCGACACTATTAACTGCCTATACACATCACAGGCACTCGTACTTTGCAAATTACATTGTTAAACTGCAAAAAAATAACTTTTATGAATAAAGGTGGAAGGCTATTGAATCAAATCTTTTGTTGGAAGTGTCATTCTGTGGTTAGGAAATTAATGCTTCTTAATCTTGCAAACGTTTGTGTTATTGTTAGGGGAATCATGAGACGGAAAAACTGAAATTGTTGTGAGCAATAGTTTATAAAAGACGTCAAGGACTCTAGCCGCGTTTATCGTCTGAATCAGTATGAATCAACTATGGAAAACAACTAGTAGTATTTGAAACAATATTGTTTAATAGACTACTCTTTAAACTACAAACAAATTGCAAACTTCTAATATTTAAAACTTATAAGTAATAGGTTTTATTGGCGTTTTTGCGGGCGATAAGCTGACTCCCTGTCACTGCAATAGTCTCACTCCATCATAATAATACCTCCAAATTTGTCAAACGAGACCTCACATGGTTTACATCAGATAGTTTTATAGCCTCTGGTGTTCTGCCTGCCCTATTAGGGATATAGGCGTGAAGTTATGTAAGTATGTAACAGTTTTAGTATTAGTTTTATTTTTATAAGTTAATTAAAGGATCAATAGAGTTTTTCAGCCTAAGCTTTGCATCGTACGTTACTGATCCTACTATCTATACCAACCTAATTAACGACATCAATAGTGTTGGGGCTGCTCAAAGTATTTGGCTGGGCTTCCTAAGTACTTTAAAGTTTTATTGAAAGTGGATATCTATGAACTTACACACGAATTCTTGCCATATAAAAACAGTAAAGATGCAGAGCATTAAAAAAACCTTCACGTCAAAACTTCGGCCGACTTATAATGTCATCCACGTAAACATTCTCTGAAATCATACGTATTGTTTCAATAGTTTGAAATTCTATATTAATTCTAAAATTGAATTCTAAATTTATATGGAACAAACTATGAAGTATATCGTGTAACAAAGACACAAAAAAAAACCAAAAAAAACCAGAAGTATTGAGAACCTCCTCCTTTTTTAGAACTCCGTTGAAAACTAACCGTTTAAAACAAACCCTTGAGTATCTAATCAAATCGTTTCAGTCTTAAGACGGGTACATATTCCTTTAATGTACCTAATATGCAATGCAACTAATTCTCATAGTTTGGAACTGCGCGAGGGACAGTTATTTTTACTTTGTGAAATTGTCTACTTGTAATGTACCTACCTAATTTGTGATTCTGTTTATTGTATTTTATGTTTTTTTTTCTTTCTTTTTTATGTTCTAATTTGTTTTTCTTTTTATCATATTATTGTTATGTGTTTTGTCTGTAAATAAATTTATTTCTATTCTATTCTATTCTTATTGCGCCTTTTTTTGTTGAGAATTTGTTATCAACCGACATAGGAGGTACTCAATTCGTCTGTATTTTTTTTAAACCGACTTTGATGATTATTGTTTCATATGATAGAATATACTTCCCGTTTGGTCCCATATATCGAAATCGATTGAGTACTTCATGATTTTTTTTTAAATATGTATGAATTCGGAGATCGTTTACCTGGACGACCTTCTACTTCAGGCAAAGTTTTGACGTGAAGTCGGTTTTTTTAATGCCCTGCATTCGTTGATTATACTTACACCAATTTGTACGTACCTTTACATATCAAATTTCTTCTAAAATAATCACAACGGTACCTTTCAATGTTAAGGGTCAACGATCTCACAAATCCAAGACAATATAATAGCCTCCTTATAAGCAAAGTAAGAAATTAATTATTCCTACAAACAATAGCGACTACTTATCCTAACCTGATTCAAATGGCTTTATTCAAGCGAATTAGTCGGCACTCGATCATTATGTACAGCGATAGCAATAACATTGTTCACTAATTAGCCAATATTTAAATTTAATTTAATTACCCGCCACTACCTACTTACCTAGCCGTTTAATCGGTTTTTTGTTTGATAATTAATTTGTTTTCGTTTCAATGTCTTAACATCAATAAATTAAGGTGTTTATTTCACCGCAGCTATTGGTTTTGTTTATACATGAGATTTGTAAAACATTGAAAAAAAAACTAAAAGACTTTTATCGCGTAATTATTTTACGGTTGAAATTTTAACTTGAAATTTTGGTGTCTCTACAGTATTACAATCAATACTAATATATTTATAAAGCTGAAGAGTTTGTTTTTTTGTTTGTTTGTTTGAACGCGCTAATCTCAGAAACTACAAGTGGGATTTGAAAAATTCTTTTTGCATTTGATAGCCCAACTCTTGAGGAAGGTTATAGGCTATATTTTATCCCGAAATTCCCACGGGATCAAAAGTTACGCGGGTAAAACCGCGCGCGGTGGCTAGTTTTAAATATAATGAAACAAAAGACAATAATTCTACAGCGAGTACAAAAGTATTCTAACCCATACAACCCAAAATTGGGTCATTTCGCAAACCTAATAAAGAAAAGTTAAATTGAAATTAAATATCTAATAATGTAAACATTCACAGTATCATACCTAATTATAAAAACTCAACTTTTAGTAAAGTTTTTCAAGATTTTCTAACGATCATAAACAACATGAAAGAGAGTAAAACTCAAAAAAGTCGGCACTTAATTGATGCCTTATTGATACTGAAAAAAAAAGCCGAACAGTTCATTTGTTAGTCTTGCTTAATTTATGAAACTGTCAAAAGAAGCTTTTATTAATATTAAATATAAAATTGCGCGAAACTGATACTTAGTGTCATAATATTATGTCTATCGAAATCCACCAACAATATTTCATTTTCCTCGTTACGATCCACATCCAACTTTTTAAGACATTCTTTAAACTATTCTACAAGCATCTTCATCACAATAGAACCTTAAGATAGTTCGTTAAAGCAAGTAATTGACTGTACGGCAGATTGCATCAGTAGTTCGGCGGTGTAACCCGATCGGATAGAGATCGTCGGCGCGGGCGCACACAGAGGCGTCCTAATTAGTAGACGCGCCGACGAGCTACTGTGCGCAGAGGCCTACAGATAACAAATGAATTTCATTAACTAGGCTGTGAGCAAAAAGATGCTAGTTAAGAAAAAAAAAGAATTTGAGTTTTTAAATGTTAAAGGAGGTTGTATTACTTCGATACTTTTTTCTTTGAGTGGAAAAATATTAGTGGCCAGTAAGTTGTTGTGGCGCCGTGGTACTAAGTAAGTATATCATACGGTATCACAGGTTAAGAGAAGGTCGTCGCGGTCGGTAATAGGATGGGTGACCGCCGACCATTCATTTCTCACGACGACTTCCGTGCTTCGGAGGGTACGATAAGCAGTCGGTCCCGGGTGCTATATACTTGTATACAATAGTCGTTAAGGTTTGTCAGAAGCCATTTCGGCACCCTAAAAATTCTGACATCCACCTACCCACTGGGCCAGCTTCGTGGACTATGGCCTAAACCTCCTCGTCACCCAGGGGAGAGGCTCATAGCCCTGCAGTGGGCTCATTACACAGAGTTGTGGTGACATGATGATGATGAGGTTTATGAATTTAATATTTTTTCAAATACCTATTGTATTTTTTATAAGAGGATACCTAATGTAGCTGATGTTGAAATAATTGTTAAATCTTCTCAATAAAATATAACCAAATACATCGAGGTGCTTATAAGGAAGATTTTCTTACTTTTAAAACTGTATTTAGATATTATGGTGTAGCACAAAATGATTTGAGAACTTACCTGTTGCTAGCGGTTCGATACCCAGCTATACCGATTTAAAAAACATTTTTTTTGATACCGCAACTTGTGAGTGTTGAATACATCCAGTTCCAATCTTCCTTTTAAACGGGATAATTTATCATTATTTTTATAAATTTATACTATAAAGCAAACACAACAAGTCACGTATTTCCTTCCCCTGACCACCTAATACCAATCCCAACAATTAAGTTCATACCATAGAATGTCTTAATAACCCCTTTGATCCCTTCGTTAGGAAGTTTAACCTATCATGCATAAAACAACTTGATCTACGGAGTCAAGTGCGGTCAAACGTATACCATAAGACCCCATCAAAGAAAAATGAGCCCCATTAATAATTACGGCTTGTAATTAGTAACACATATGTTAGGAAACTGACCGCTTTCAATCATTAATAAAAATGTATAAATGTACCATGATTATACGCCTATGGGTCATTAGATTATTTTTATGAGTTGTGTGTTAAATGCTAGTGTACCCATCACATACTTAGTTACCTTGTATCTCTATTATGATTTGACGTTAGCCACTGTTGGAGTAAATGAGAGGTTAAAACTGCAGTAGGTACATTGATAGATAAAGTCTTGAAAATATGATTTCTAGTTCGGGTTTAATTACAAACGACTGTTAAAAAACAAAGTAGAAAGTATGTCTATTGGCATCGTCATAATAATATGATACATACACATAACTTCACACCTGTACCTATCCCTTACGGGGTAAGCAGAACACCAGAGGCTATGAAACCATCTCAGGTCTCGTTTGACAAATTTAGAAGTATTATAATGATGGAGAGAGACTATTGCAGTGACAGGGAGTCAGCCTATCGCTCGCAAAACTATCAATCAAACCTCTGTCCCTTAACTGACTTTTACGGTATGCCCGGGAAGAGAAGCAGCAGGCACATTCTATGGTTTTCTTTTACTCCCAGTCCAGCATGGAATATTATAAAGAATAATATGATTTATCTTTTAAAAAACAGAAGCAGTGATCCCGTCATCGTGGTGCATTGGTCGAATGTTTGCCCGCGATGTGGGATGTTCATAATCACCGTCAGCCGAGAGACGCACACTGCTGGATAGAGATGAAGGTTCTCAACGTCCCGCGCCGTCCTCATGCAACGTTTGACAATCAAGTGTATATATCACCGGAAAATAATAAATTTACAAATTTACGCGGAAATTTATAAACTTCCGTAGGATTCTAAAAAGGGAGACGAAATGTATTATTTTACGCCCATATTTTCGCAAATTGATGAACTTACCGAACTCACTCGTAAAATAATAAGTAAGCTCTGATTGGTTGAATAAGTCACGTATTCTAATTTCAAAAAACAAAGGTACTGGAAGGCCTTGTTGGAACGGTTAGGTACGACGAAGACGAGCAGTTAGGTTGCATATAGTAAAATAGAAGCTAGCCGAACGAGCGAAGCGAACGGTGCCGCGGCAGCAGTCGGCGAAGCGCCATCCATTAACCATTAGTGTAGATAAGCCAAATTTTGTAACTATTTTTCTTCTTGACCAATCAACGAGCAGTGTATTATTTTCCGTATTTTAAAAAAGCGTAAAATTAAAAGCTCTTCTTTGATTGGTCGAACCGTTCAGAATCTTACGAATAAATATCCGTAAACTTATAAATTTACCACGAGACGTCGTAAATTGATAAATTTGCGAGAATGTAAGCGTAAAATAATATAATTTACCTCTCGTTTAGAATCTGACGAAAGTTTATAAATTTACAAGGCGGTTTATAAACTTACGGTTCTTAATATTTTCCGGTAACATATACATGTATGCCTACAGTGAATAAACTTGTAATTTCCATTTAATTTTCCAGCCAAAATATTTTTCTTCTGGGCTCACACTTCCGCTATGTGTTCTCCAGAACAAAAGCTATTGAAAGTCGCAATTTTGGAGTTACATCATCATTAGAGCTCAGAGATGCTTTGGTGAGCGCAACCTTTCTTCCTATTTTAACTTCCTATTAATGGATCTGAAAGCAGCTTACTATCACTTTAAAACTATACAACCTTAACAAAAAAAAACTACATCCTTCATTCAGTTCTATCTTGTTGGTACTTTATTGGGTCCCAAAAATTTTTAAGTAATCAGATATTTTTCTCACCATGACAATAAAAAACGCAAACTTATACAAAGAGATTCGAACACAAGACGTTTCATCCATCCATACAATGTCCAACTAATGTCAAGCTTGTTTTAATTTTTATCGCATTTTTTGCTTAGACAGGTGAAACTGCTCGTTTATTAATCGCTTTTGTAATTAATAAATTGTTGGTTCCATCGAAGCAAAGAAAAGGCACAAGCTATCCATGTAATTGATACAATTGCTTTTCAAGTGAATTATCTGCATACTATTCTGTTACTAATAGCTGTTACTAAAATGCGTTATTAATGCTCGTATGCGTTTTATTAGATAAACGGAAAATGATTGGTAATGATAGAGTTATTTTAGCGTTTAGCTCAAATGAAAGTGGTTATACTAATGTTTGTATCGTATAGTTTAATTAGATATTCATTAGTTTACTTTTGTAGGGTTGCTTAATTATGCTGGACATTTTTTACAGAACATTCGAACATCGGAAGATTGACTCAAGAACGACTAATTAAAACTTTGTAAACGAGAGAGAGACTCTAGATCTTACAAACATTTGTTTTAAAAAGAGGATAGAGCACGCAACCTTTTGCATGTTAGTTTATTATTAAGTACATTGTGTTAGCTAAGTTGTTCAAAGGCGGTAGGACGATTTTAAGGTCCGCCTAACTATCCCGCGCAGTGTCGTCCGACTAAAAGGCGACTAATCTGAGTGGTAGGATGGTAGGACCCCTTCAGGGCACACCTGCCTAGTGACCATTCTTCATATAAACTCTGCCTATAAATATAAATAAATAAATAAATAATTCTGACACTCACATAACATTATCTAGCCCAAATTAAGTTTCTTAAAGAACTTGTGTTATGGACTAATAAACATACATGTTGAATAAATGTATATTTTTATCTCCGCTCCTGCGGTGATATGATCCGGTACCATATATTTAATGTAGTCAGGTCCTTCCAACTGTGTGTCATCATCGACATCATCTTCACCCACCATCAGTTGAGATTGGGCTCAAAACGGGGCTTAGTGTCAAATAAAAAAGTAAAATCTTTTTAAGGTATCGCCGTCAAAAATCACACAAAGAAATTTAAATACAAATAGTTACAAAACAAAAAGGTTAGCTACATTTGTTAACAAATTGCAAAGCACAGAGTACACTATCTCGAGTATGCAGAGAGTACCTTCAGTAATACGGTTACTTTTTACACAGATTATAAATATTTTTTAACAAACATATACATTTACATTTTTTGTCCATACCATCACATCTTACAGCATCCATGTTGAAAATTACAGCTTCAAAATAATAAAAAGGAAATTAAATTAAATCAGGCTATAACAACAAAAGCTACAAAATAAACTACAAGTATACTACCAAAAATACATGTGATATAAAGAAAAGAAAAATAAGAAAATAAGAATAAAAAGGAAGAAATAAGTTTTAGTTATAATATCTTAGATTAAATAAATATGTACGTATATACAGCCTTTTATACATGATGCCACTATAAAGACATAGTCCAGCAACTCAACTCTAAGTATTTACTTAATTCGAAGAATTTGTATGTATATAATTTAACCATGATGTGATATCCTGTTATTAGCTTCTATAAGTTACTCATGTTTTGTTAACGTATTTCTTTAATTTTACTGCTGCTGGATATACTAATAAAGAAAATTAAAAAGAAAAAAAAATTGACAATCTAACGTTCCTCAAAACTAATTTGCATTCACAGCACCATTTTATTAATAACTTCATACCGTCAAGCTACCGTCCACCGTGTGGGGTATCTGCAATAACTGGAAAGGTTTTATAGCGCCCAGGTGGGCCCAACTACCCTAAAGTTCCGGCGATATGGGGTATAATGTTCCATGGGCCTAATGAACCGTGCTGCAGAATATTTGGTTACAACTTACGTTTGGTTTGACACAGATTTGCCGATGGTGCTGGTTACGGAGACAGTTTTGAGAAATTTGGATTGGATATCTAAGAAAATTGCCATATTATCTATATACTTAATATATTAAAGCTGAAGAGTTTGTTTCTTTGTTTGTTTGAACGCGCTAATCTCAGAAACTACAAGTGGGATTTGAAAAATTCTTTTTGCATTTGATAGCCCAACTCTTGAGGAAGGTTATAGAATATGTTTTATCCCGAAATTCCCACGGGATCAAAAGTTACGCGGGTAAAACCGCGCGCGGTGGCTCGTTTTGTTTATAAAAGGTATTTACGATAATTCATACATTTTGGCGGTCAACAATTTTATTTTATTCTTTGTAGGTCGGAAGATTTCTGTCTTATAAGATCTTCAAAGATTTTTATTTTTTAACTCGAATTGCCCAGTCGTGTCAGGCGTAGGTATATAAGAACGTAACAATTCACACCAATTAAAAAAAATAGGATGGAATGTAGCATGTAAAACCCCAAAGAGATATGTAAGTACTTACCCAAAAATGCGTTTCACTACCTCATCGTAAAGTTCAGAAAAGTATATCCGAAAGATTGTTGTACTAGTTAAATATAAGACAGTGAAATAGACGGTCAAACTTCAACAACACAATAAAAAGTCATTTTAATGTAATATTAAAACTACAACCTTTTTATCCCCTTAAATCACTTCCAAAACAGATAAAATATCACAAATAAATAACAAAATGGCCACCCTTTCACCAGCTCTCCAACACACCAGTAACCTAGTAGAACAGTAGCGTATTGACGCTAAGCCCTGCCGACATCACCCTCGAGCCCAGTGGCTCGTGAAAACGAAGCATCGTCTTTGCAGACCACAATACAGGTATTGAGTTACCAAAATTAACAAAAAATCCGCTCAGCGAGGACCCGATGCGCACCATTCGCGGTACAACGTGTTAATAATGCGGTGAGATTGGTAGTGGATTAGGTCATAAGCGGTAGCGATTAGTGTGTTGCTGCTTTTTTAGGATACAATTGCTTTAATGCTTATTAAAAACATAGATTGGTGAGTCAACAATCATAGCGCAATGTCAATATGGAAGTAGTTAAAAGTTTAAAATACAACTCAAAATTTACTCTTGCGCAAAAAAATGTTAACCAGAGATCTATAAATTGGACTGTATTACTATTCCGAATTGTTTTTTGTTTTTTTTTTTTATTCATACACTATACAAATTAACAAGGTTAATACATTATCAATTAAAAATATGAGCAGAATATAAAGGGTGACTGGTGACATTTTAGATACTGAAGGAGAGCATTCTGTACTGATCATAATTAGGTAATACAAGTAAGTACTTAATTTTTCACTAGAATTCCCTATAAATAAATACTGTTTATGTTTTTTATTACTGTACATACAAGTGAGTCAATCGCGGCATGTGACCTGGCACGCGGATCGCTGCCAAAACTAGCGTAACCATGCGTTACGTAATCAATTCTTTAACTTTCGGTTAAGTTTACTGAGTAACTAATTAAAATATATTTTTTAATATATTTTTTCTCTTCTTGTATGATCCAAAAAAAGTGACCCACCAGTCACCCTGTATAACCGAAAATAGTCCCTGTACTTAACGATATCTATTTATTCGGCCTGCTAAACCAGTTTCAGCAACTGTAAATTTTCATCAAGTACTCAAAATTTTGAATATAAAGAAAACTGACCACTACAGTCCTGTAACTTTTAAGTGTCGCGTGAATAGGTTTCTCGTGGATGGACGTGTAACACCATAGTCTTCATGCGCACTTTCCATCAGGTGGCATGGAAGACAAACGTCCTATCCTTACAATATATAAAAAAAAATAACAAAGAACCGCATCTACAAGGTTGTTTTTTGGTCACCAGCCAAATTTAAATGTTATTTCCTTGTAAAAAAAAAATACTTTTTTCTGCGAAAATCTTTTCTATAAATGATACTGATTGTGTAAAAAGTTTGGCCGATGACCACAAATCAACCCTGTATATAAGAACTATATAGAGGATTGTAAAGCTACCGGTAATGAATAGCCTTTCTACAATATTCAGAGAAGCCTAAAACTAAACTACCACATTTGATCGTAAGTTCGACTCATGTAGTTATATAAAAATTGACAAGCCAAGAACACGAAGCCATCAGAGCCTACAATGCGGTCCGTATAACCACGTGCCCCGCTGGCGCTCACAATTTGCACCAATGTAACATGATCCTGCACCACCGACTAAGTTTAGACCAGTCGAGTAGCCTGACCCTAATTTTATGGCTCATTAACCCATTAAACCTCCTTTGTGCCATAAACCGATTGCCAATAAATCAAGGATGGTACGCTAATTTTTTTAAACTTAATTTTATTATAATCATCCTTCGAAAAGTATCAATTTCGTGGTCTGATATACGATATATTACTGTGCTTAAACGGTTTTGTTGAAATATATGATGCAAATAATAGTAATTGATACTTTTGCGTTGGAAAGTGAATTATCTAGGCAAGTAGAAAATGTTTTATAAGTTTTGCTGTTCGCTCACACTTCACTGAACTCTATGGATCAATTGCAATGTTAACATAATACAATACAAAATAGAATATTTAGAGTAAAAGCAAATATCAATTTACGAGTTTTTATACGGAATCGTATTAACAATACAATTTTTTTCGTAACAGCAAGGGCTGAATTAATAGCAAAGATTTTAGATTTAACTTTAATAATGCTTATTAATATTAGAAGCACAAATTAATGTAAACGTTTCCGAGTTTTTTCGGGCATACCGTAAAAGTCAGTTAAGGGACAAAGGTTTAACTGGCTTTTTTGTGGGCGATAGGCTGACCTTCTGTCACTGCAATAGTCTCTCTCGATCATTCTTCCTCTTAATTTGTTTAACGTGACATCACATGGTTTTATAGCCTGTGGTGTTCTGCCTACCTAATGGGATAGACATGGCGTGAACTTATGTATGTATGGGTCACATAAGACTAATAAACTGAGATAATCGTGAAATAAATGAAAATCAGGAGGTCACTGCTTGGTTGTAATCATAACGTTATATGTTTTCTTTCTTGTTTCTTATTCAAGCCGTAATTTAGTAGTCTAGAAGATAAGATAGTCAGAAGTAAATAACAACAACCTTACAAATAAAAAAATGCAGACGCTGGAGCATCGTCGTAAGGTTGCTTGTTTGACAGTATTTTATCGGCTACATTTAGGTGAGTGTGCGAGTGCTCTTTTTGACCAAATCGAACCCACTCCTTTTTACCACCGGACTACCAGACGCAGACAGAACTTCCATCCCTATATAGTGGATTTTTACCAAGAAGTCGAACAAAACGCTTCGATAGTTCCTTTTTGGTACGGATTGCCTGCGTCTGTTTTTCCTGACCACTACAGTCCTGACACTTTTAAGTGTCGAGTGAATAGGTTCTCGTGGATGGACGTGTAACACCATAGTCTTCATGCGCACTTTCTATCAGGTGGCATGGAAGACAAACGTCCTATCCTTACAATATAAAAAAAAAAGTTCAGACAGATAGCATTTTCTTTCAATAATAACAAACCACTATCTGTTCCTTCAGTTTTACCCCTTAGGAATATCACTATGAATATAATACGAGTATATTAAAGCTCAGTTACTTAGATTAGTAATATAATATATTGTTTTACCGTTTTCTGTACAGAGATAATTGATAGAGAATCTATTATTTAGAAGGATTAACGCCTAAATAACCTTTCTAGTCTTCCTAGTTTTATCAGAAACAGTAAAGCCTATTGATCCAAATTGGAATTTTGCATGGAATTGTCATTATTTTGAATTCAGTATGGCATTGAAATAATATAATGTGAGAAAGTGAAAAAAGTATGAAGGAAAAGTATGGGGATAATAAGAAAATCCCCAGACAATCACACCAACTACATGGCCCCAAAGTAAGTATCTAAATATGGAATATCATGTAGATAACTATGTAGGAACCTAGAATATACATACATACAACGTTGATACAGCAAGAGGCGTTAAATGAAACCAAATATAAGTGCCTACTGTAAATCCGAAACTATTAAAAAAAAGTTTACAAGAAGTAGGTATCTATACGAAAATACTTTTTTCAAAGAACTTAAATATATTAATTATTAAGTTATTAAGTTAAAATTTAAACATACTTTTTAAAGATTTGGACAGACATTTTACGTTTCCCGGTGACTGACTAGGTATGCCTATAGTTCTTTTCTTACGATCAGGTGATCGGGAAGATACACGGTGTTTAAATTAAACTAAAAAAAAAAACTAAAAAAACATTCCAGTGACGAAACTGTAATTGTATGTGTAATAATTTTAATAATGTTAAATAAATTTCCATATTGTTGATAACTGATTTAATGTACTTTAGTTGTTGTTATTTAATTTAGGTATTCAATCCATTTCATGATTTTGTTAATTTTTAAATTATTTTTCTGGTCTATGCAACCTGAAATAAATGAATTATTATTGGTAACATACATTGCCTTCTATGCCAGAAGTCCTGGGTTCGAATCCCGGCGGTTGCGGATATTTGTGTGATGAACACAGATATTAGCCGTCAAGTCAGATGTTTATATGTTTATTTGAGTATATTCTAATAAAAAATATGTATATATTAAATTTTTATGTTTATACATATATTTCTTAAGTATATCAGTTATCTAGTATTCATAACACAAATTCTTTAAGAAACTTAATTTGGGCTAGATAATGTTGTGTGAGTGTCAGAAATATTTATTTATTTATTGATCTGATTTTTGTTGTAAGTATATTCTGATAATGGTACACAAAATATGTGGTTTTATTTAATGCCTCTCGCTTGTATCAACGCTGTATATAGATAATACCCAGACACGGAACACGGGAATCGAACTCTGGACCTCACGATTGGCGCAGTATCGTGTACACCTAGTACTGTACCATGGAGACCGTAACTTGCGGTCTGCCAGCAACTACTTGCTGGCAACTCCCCGTCACAGTTCCCACCTTTATCATCAGTCGTTCACGGTGAAAGCAATATCTCTTTGGAACTCATTACCATCTTCTCTCCACCACGCTAAAACAATAGCTTCTTTTAAATACTCGTATCATTTAAAAAACTTCTATCTCTCAAACTTATCTCATATTATATAGAATCTATGTTAATACAAAGTATACTTTGTTCTTTCTACTTATATATCTATTTTTAAATTAATGTTTTTATTTCATATATTATGTATTTGATATTATATTATTACACTATTTATATACTTTAATTAGTACCATTTATAAAATAATAATGTGTAAATAATAATAATAACATGTTTACGTTTCTTTTTAATTTATTTTAAGATAAGGTTGCCTGGAAGAGATCACTTTGAAGTGATAAGGCTGCCCAAATTGTACATTTATTGTTAATACTGTATTTTTATAACTATCCTATTCTATGCAAATGGCAATAAAGTGCTTGAATTGCATTGAATTGAATTGAAGACCGTCAAATCATTACTTTATAAAATAATAAGGTAGGTATATTCTCACCCAAATACCCAGACATCTGCTACCCAGCCTTGATAACATACTTTTTATCTCAATTTCTCGTCACAACCCCATTAGCCGCTGCAGCCCATATATCCTGCATGCCACCACATACCACCACAATTACTGCCGTCGGTCTACGGATGGTGACACTGTCTGCAATGCTGACCGTCGCTCATTTGGCTGTCACCGTCTCTACCACCTCGTTAACATTGCGATGCAATTACTATTGCCTTTGGGTATGAGGGCAATTGGGATGTAGAAGTTTTAGGATACAAGGCGATATATTATATTTCATAAACTTAAATCTAAGATTTATTTTGAAACTGGTTTGAATTAAAAATTGTTTCTGTGTAAAATAAAGCATTTATTTTTCTTCATCTACAAGACAATGAAAACAAAATCACAAGTAGATCAAAACCCAAGCTAGGTACGGGACTCTACGTCTTTGGGTCCAGGTTTAATAAATTAACGAGTCTATATAGATTTTAACTATTTTACGTTTCATTATTTTGACATACTTAGTAGTCCAAATACGATGACAAGAAGACAGATAAAATTAATTATTTGTACGTAGACTTTTTAGAAGTGTTTATACAGGGTAAATTTAACCTCTCTCTACATCAATCCCAACAACATTTGTTCTACGATTTTTTACAAATTTTGATAAATAACACAAAAAAGAATTGCTCCTTTGAAATTAAAATAAGATTGTCGGCCCGCTGCACGTGGCGATATTTTGTATCCTATGTAAGGTGCGTGGCATAGGCTCAAAAAAAATAGTTACTCCATTCTAGCGGCAATAAATACTTTTTTTGTATGGGAAAACTTAAATTTTAAAAGAGGTTGATTTGATGCTGCCTGCAAGAGGTGATGTACTAATTTAAATTAACCATGCATATTAAAGTATTTGTTGTCTTGGTTAAATATAAGGCTATGCTCATTGTTTATTTGTATTAAAACAACTGCAAAAATCGTTTTTTTAACAGGGCGCTAAACATTTACCAACTAGTTACAGAAAATACCTAATTTTTTTTAAGAATTTTCAATATTTTTCCCTCTGACACAAAAAAAATGGATTATTTTGACCTAGTTACATGATCTTAGCCAATATTTAAGCTAAAATAGCTAGCAAAGTTTCAAGACTCACTGTGCCATGTTTTCTAGATAGAAATATAAAGATATAGTTGTCCACACGTAAATATCATACATAAACAACTTCAACCAAAACGAAAACAACCCGAAAACACACGCATCTCCCGTTACCACAAAAAGTACCGCTATTACATAACTAAACGACGGTCGCTAATATGAAAAACTACTTCTAAGATACCCGCCCGATCGGTATTCCAGCGAAATGAATGGCAAAGAAATTAATAACTCAATTCAGAACGAATTATTGATAATGGGTTCAATAGTATCAAAGGTGCCGCCGTAGGAATCCTACGCGCAAAAACTGCCTGCGTCGCATCTGCAGTTATGGCGACTAGTCTTTGGAAAATATTTGATTATTGAGAAATTATTGGGTGAGCTTTAAAGGAGTGATGAATTAGCGGCAATAACTCGTAAGATAACTGTGTGAAGTTTTCTATGTGATGTTGTCTAGGTTTGCGCCAATCTTCTCCTATTAAAATAAACGAGAAAGTGTTTAAGACGAGATGTGTGTGTGTCTTTCAAGCTAAAATGGTTGAATATTTATAGCTGAACTTTTGCACGCAAATAGTGAAACCTGGAAGAACACAGAATACTATTAAACCGATTAAAATAGTACCTACGTACGCATTTTCAGTCGTTTTAAGGTGTGCGTTGCGTAGCGCCGATGTTCTTTTGACATGATAAAATAATTAGTTAACATTAAAATTAAAACATTTCATAAAATACGTGTCTGTCGATTGTGAGTTGCAGTGCGGGTTTTAGAGATCCGAGTGTATCGATATCGAGGAAAAATTCTGCATTACCTACTTATGCTTTGGAGTCACGGAAGTAGCAAAGTATTTCAGCATTAAATAAAAACCTGGAATAAACTATCTAATTATTCTCCCAGTCCTACTATAACCCCAATCGTTTCCCCAATATAACTTAAATCCAACAATTCAATAAAAGATTAACAAGCAGAGACATCTTCACCAAAATAAATCCTATTGTATCGTCAAAACTTAAATGTCAATACAAATAGATTGATGACTTTTGATTGTCCAATCGCGTTTGGGGAATTATCTCCGGGTGCGTGCGCGTGCGACTGCGTGAATTTAAAGTAAATAAACGACACAACAACGAATTTGTTCGTTTTATGTCATAGTGTATCTATTAAACAGTTGATTAACTGTTTTTTATATTATAGTTTGGAAGGAGCGGCCCAAATTCAAATTCAAATAAAATGATGTCGTAGAATGATTTTAAGATTTAAAAATAACAATTAAATCATAATCGTTACACTTGGTGCTTGAATTATAATTATTTAAATTAATATAAAGGCATATTTATGATCGACCGTATCTTTTATTTATCCCAAAAATAATCATTATCTTACCTCGATTAAAAATATTGGCACTATTAAATGTCATACAACTTCTTTAAGTTTTTTAGTTAAATTAAAGGAAGTGAAATAAAAGGCATACAAAACAAAACAATTAGATCTAAAACATTAAACGCCTTTTTACCGGCACAAAGGAATTCGCTCACCAATAATTAACTCAGAAAATGTGACAGTATGCCCATGAATCCCCGCATACTGTGACGCCCAACAGATTGTCGCTTGCGCACGCACTAATTAAACAGACAAGCACAAACATAAACATCACTGTTTACATTGACAGATTGAGACGTGGCTCAAGAGGGACTGATTCACGCCCCACAAATTGCGTTTTAATTTTTTAAACTGGCAACGCGACGCACTCTTATTGGTGGGCTGTCAGATAGCGCACGTCATTTATTTTAATAGTTTTAATTTGTCCCTGTGTTTGCAGGCACGGGGACAGTTAAAGCGCAGTCGAGTTGGTCCCCTTTTGGACCTTAATTGAAGTAGATTATAGAAATGGATTTAATCCGGCAATTGACAGTTGGGATTTAATGAAACAAGACTTATAAGATAAATGTATGACGCTGTGCGACTTATAGGTATTAGAAAACATATTTAATACTTATTATGGTGAGAATGCAATTGAACATTATAGATTAATTATTTGGTTGCGCATTTGGGTGTCTCTGATGTGCCTACTAAATTCTTTGTTCAACTTCCAACTTATTCAACATCTGTACGCATCTGTTACAGAATAATCTACAATGTACTAGTTTGGTAATAAGTTTCAAATCCGTTTGCATCCCGGTTGAATTAATAAGACGATAGAACTCTAGGGTTCGATTTTTAAAAGAGCTAGGAGTCAATATTTTGTAGCGGTGCATTCGATATTTTACATCTACTGTGCAGTTTATTAAGTTAATCTTTGACTAAGATCTTAATTATATTTAGCATATTTTAGGACGACATTTATGCGGTATATCTATTCGTATGGTATATTAAGGTATATTAAGAAAAATCACAAAATGATTTTTCTTGGTGACTAAGTAATTACCATTTATAATCATATTACATTGTATTACAAAAGTGTTTACTTATTGTATGAACCTAATAACACTTTTATGTATAGTTAAATCTTAATTCTAGGATAAAATAATTAAAGGGCATCTAAGTACTTCATTATGTTTTGTCTCACTGAAAATAAATTTCACGTCATGTAAATATGAAGCATATTCACATAAATTAAGTTTAAATTCACAATAATTAATTATAACTGACATAAAAATGATGTTAATATCTCTATCCGTGTAGAGCTGACTAAAAATTCCGTTAATAAATATTTAGTACCAATCGTATTCTATTACAAAAAACCTTTAAATCTTAAACCGTCTTTTTTAATATGCATATTTATATTCTATAGAATTGGCAAAAAAATAAAAAGTATTTGTCCAGCTGTGGACGTCTCCTGACTGATAATGCATAGATAGAAACAGCCTTTATTTCTCAAGGGCTTCCTACAAACACCTTAATTTCAAAAAGCAACTATCCTAATCGCATTCACAGTCAATTAACAATTTAACCTCTCCAAGCCCGCTTCTTGGCCTCACAATCCCCAAGCATTACTTTCGGCTCTCGAAACCCGAGCCGAAACAGAACGGACTGGCAAAAGCCAGCATCAATGGGGTTGCATGGATTCGTGTGAGGCAGTGCGGGAGATGTTTGCTCATCTCTGCGTTAGTACGTCTCTCTGAATTATTCACGATTCGCTGGAGAGCGTTGAGGGTTCTCTGTTTAAATAGAGTGTAAAATGAAGCTTCGTTTGTGTGGGGTGCAGAGCTGATTTGCCTATTTGATTTTTATGAAGTTTAAAGTTGAGCTTTTTTCTGCTTTTGAATTGACTTTGGTAAGGTATAATAGAGTGATTGTTGTTGTTGCGTACATTACAAACTTGCTATCTTAAAATATTCAAAACTGAGAACTCAATAAAAATGTAAATATTTTAATGTATTTACTGGTATATCATCTTCACTTACCATAAGGTGAGATTGAGGTCAAACTTTAGTATAGTTACCAATAAAAAAGTTGTTAAAACGGTGACTTGACTTAATAGGTAGAAGATATATAGTTTAATATGATATTTTGCAAAATTTTCACGAAATAAAATACTACTATTTCAGTCGGATGTCAATTTTACCTAAGCACGGGGTCTGTAAAGACAACAACATTTCTCGTTAAAATGTAAGCTTTGTATAAAAATATACTCTTTTTCAATGCTCATTATCTACAAGTTACACTCCATAAGTATATTTTATTTTAATTTCAAAACCGCAGACTTTTAATATTTATATGATCTTTTCATAATTCGAAAGCACAATAAAGAAGATATTGCCAAGCGAAATATAAAGCAACCGACAGTCTTCACATTGAACCCAAACGCCTTACAAACCTTTTCATCATCATACCTGACTGACTTCGAAAAGCCACCGCATTTAGTCAACGTTCGGGGCCTGCTTGAGTCTCAAGTGCGCCCTGGGTCTTAAGTACCCCACCAGCATGAAAAGGGTTACCAACTTAATTACTACTCCAACAGCGACTCAAAGGACTTCAAGTGTTCAGATACAAATAAATGATGTTAAACTGTGTTTTTATATCAATATCTTCGGTTTTGTGTAAATATTGTAGTCTTGTTAAAACATCATTCCATTGATGTTCAATGTTGCGATGTTTTCAATTGTGCCGACTACTGAATCCGAGTTATTAAATCGGTTTTTTAAAACTTCAAGGAGTGTTTTAATATTTGCTACTATAAAAAGTTACAAAAATGTTCTCGATTTTCTTGTATGATTTGGTTTCAATGAAATATAGAGCCTTGTGCGGTTTAGGGGTTTCCAGTGATAAGGTCACTTTGTTTATTTATTCATTATGCTTTAATGTATTAAAAGCAACCAGTATCTATTTACAATCGTACAATAAATGAATAGTTATTGTACAATCGTACAATAACTATTTATCATCATCATCACGACTCTTTGTAAAGAGCCTACTGCAGGGCTATGAGTCTCTCCCCTGGGTGACGAGGAGGCCATAATCCACCAAGCTGGCCAAGTGCTGGGTGGTGAATGTCAGAATTTTCAGGGCGCCGAAAATGGCTTCTGACAAACCCTAACGACTACTGTATACAAGTATACAGCACCCGGGACCGACTGCTTAACGTGCCCTCCGAAGCAGGGAAGTCGCCGTGAGAAATGAATGTTCGGCGGTCACCCATCCAAGTAACTGCCGCGACGAACGTTGCTTGACCTGTGATATCGTTTGATACACACAGTAACCTTGGCGCCACGACGACTTCAATAACTATTAATTAATATGATTTCTTCCAGACAACCTGCTTCGTGACAGGGATTTCAATGAACCAGCATAAGGGTACAAAGTATGAATTACATATGGATTACTATTGTTCTCAAAAGGAAAAGAAGTTCCTATTAAAATCCACTATACCTACATGACCCGATATTCTTATAATTCTTAGACATTAAGAATTGCATAGACTTCAAATTATTGGTGGACATTTAGACTATAAATAAAGAATTTGTCCTAAGAAGAAAAATCTTGATCTGGTTATAGCAATATTATGTACCTACCTAATACTTCTGCACGTAAGTAGGTAGACCGAAATTTTTGTTTATATTTATCTCGTTTATCGATCTTGGATTAAAAAACTAGTAGGTTTATGATCTTAATTTATAAAACTGGTCCATTACTGACTGAGTGACTGACAGACAACGTAATGACGGAGCCGATGACTCAACGCGCACCGACTTCCCGCGCGTATGCTACCGCCGCCGCTGCCGTTACATCACAGCGGGCGATAACGGAGAAGAGGAAGGGTTGTAGCGGGTCCGCTCGCAATATTGAACCTCCGCGTCCTAAGCAGGACAAGAAGTGCGATGAGGAAGGCTTCATCAAAGTTGAGAGGAGGCAGAAGAAGCCTACCGTCCGCAACCACCGCGGCACCGCACCGCCCGTGTTAGGTCAGCTGATGTGCGGTGAAGTACCGTCGACGCAGCTGTACGTATCCAGAGTACACTGGTCTACGAAGGTCGAGGAGGTCGTAGATTACGTACGAAAGAAAACCTCCTTTACTCTGAGGGTTGAGCGTTTGGAACCTCGCCATAAAGTGAGTTTCAGCTCTTTTGTGGTGAGAGTGCCGACCCAACATCTGCCAACCTTCATGAAGGAGGATTTCTGGCCGCAGGGAGTCGTCTTCCGGAAATTTCGAGGACGACTGTCTTATGACTCACGACACACGTCGCCGACTTTACGACAGCCTCAAGTGTAGTTTTTAAGTATTTTTATATATTCTAGTTTAAGGTATGTATCTGTTTATCTTATATGTATGTTAGACTGTAAGGTATTTATTCTATGGGCCTCTGTTTTCAATTGTTAAGATCTCATTGTAAATATTGCCTGAAATAAATGAATTTATTATTATTATTATTATAGCCATAGCCACTAGGCGTAGAGAGCTGAAATTTGGAACATACATTTCTTAGGAAGTGTAAGAGAGCACTGAGGAATGAATTCCCGAAATTCCACAGAAACTGGAAGTATTGGACTTTCTATTTGTATGAGAATGTGATACTTGGTATAAAGGTTTTTTAATGGGTTTCTGGTTGTATTATGTAAGGAATCTCCAAAATTCCCACGGGAACGGGTGAAATAGAACTTTTTAGTTTGAATTAAAAATCTTATTTCTTGAATTTACGAATGGCGTACTTAGTACAAAGGTTCTGCAATAGGTGTCTGCTTGTATTATGGAAGGAATTCCCGAAATTGGTACGGGAACGGCAAATATAGAACTATTTAGCTTTTTTGAAAAATCTAATTCTTTGAGTGCACGGACTTGGTATGAAGGTTCTTTCAATGGGTGTCTGGTTGTATTAAGAAAGGAATTTTTGAAATTCCCATAGGAAGGCTAGTACATAATAAACGCAATCTTTAGTTTTCACATATACAAAGCCGTTTTACACCTAATTTTTACGCGACTACGGCGAAGAAGGCTTTTTTTTCTCTTTGTCTACTGTAATATCTTATTCAACAACTAACAAAAACTAGTTAAAGCCGAAGTATGTGATGACTGACTTCATCAAGTGTTTTGTGAAATTCCTAAGATGAATAAAACTTTTTGATTTTTTTGTTGCGAAAAGGAAGATTATACATTTAATAATCTCAAGTTTAAATTGACTTTCCAATGTCCTTCAAAGGCAAGTTTATTCCCGCATAGGGATGGCTTAGAATAGCCCTATTTCGACCCTTCAGTCTGGCTCAGTCATTTATATAAAATCTGCCTGCGGTTAAGTCTACGATACAAAAATCATAGTTACATCGTTTTTAAATCGCAATTTGTGTAACAAAATGGAGAGATAAAACTTAAGGATTAGCTTCTATACCATACGTAGAATATACAATAAAAGAATTAGCATGATTAGTGCTGGTATAGACTTTCATACAAATTTATTTAATTATTTTAAAACAAAATATTTTGACAACCCTAGTCAACCTAATAAGCTAAAACAAGACTTGTGCCGCAGTCAGTGACCTTATGACATTTCCCGCACCGGCTGAACTTTGTAGTATCTGTCTTAGTTACCCATCACTTTATTTTTAAGCCATCTGTTATCGAATAGATTTCATCAAAAGCTAATAGCTGTTTTTAGGGTTGACACTTAGATATTTTGATCTAAACTTTGAACTTGTTTTTCGGCCGAACCATAAGGATAACAAATTTATGTTACTGTTACTTATAAACTACATCACCAAACATACAATCTCCTTAAGTATTATCTCTTCATTATGTTACACGTTGTATATCTTCTATTATTTCGTTCATCATCACAAATTTAACAGAGAAGTTACATTATCAAATGATTATCATCAAAGTATCCTGCGTTGTACAAATAGGTCGATGATTAAAACAGGTTGTTTACTTTCAATTTGAGAAAGGTTAAGCCAATGGAGTGATTAACTTAATATTAAGTCATCACTCGTGACAGTTGTTTTTATATGGAACACACCCGCTAAGGGAGCTTAACGATGGGTTGGCCATCCACTCGAATCAAATTGTTTCTTTGAAGTGATACGAGAGTGAACTGATATAAAATATACAACTTAGGTTACAATTTTGGTGACGATCATCCTAATATTGTGTTCTTAGACTTAAGTTACGCTGATTTTTAACCGAATTCCAAAAAAGGAGGAGGTTCTCAATTCGTCTGTATGTTTTTTTTTGTGTCTTTGTTACATGATATTTCAGACAATTGTGAATTGATTTTGAAAATTCTTGTTTCATATGATAGAAGATACTTCATAGTTGGTCCCATTTAAATTTCATCGAAATCGGTTGGGAACTTCATTGAAAATTTCAAACTTTTGAAAAAATATGTATGATTTCGGAGAATGTTTACGTTATGATGACATTCTCAATCATCATGGATTTTATAAATTTTTAAAATGATATATAAATAAAAAAAATTAGCCTAGAACAGTTAGTCTCTACAGGGTGGGTCATTTCAAAATTACAGGACGTGACAGTTTGAGATCATACATGAAGAGAAATATAATTAAAAAATCAATAATATATTTTTACTGAGTTAACTTAACCGAAAGTTAAAGAATTCATTACGCAACGCATGGTTACAAGCGTAATGCAATAGATAAATGGCGGGAACACTGCTGTGTGCGTGTTGACTGAGGCGGCGCGGCGCGTCGGGAGAAGTGTAGTAAGGTCCCTTTACTTATTCATAGGGATTTCTGGTGAAAAACTAAATACCTACTTTTATCACATAATTATGATCAGAATCAAGTTCAGAGTGCTCTTCTTCATTTTCATCTTAAGTTTGTCACCAGTCACCCTGTATATGCTTGCCTACCTATTACGATACGTTGAAATATTCCATTTACAGTCTAATTTGATACATTTGACAAGTACCTGAGCCTACCTTATCTCAATTTTTAATTCCGCCGGTAAAATCGCAATTTAATAATGCAGAATTCCAAAGCTGAACCAAAGATGAAAACATGACATAAATTATTAAAATTCAAATAGGCTTTCATCATTTTAAATTTCGTAAATTTTCTTAATTTTTCTCATACCTAATAAGTTAGGTCGTTGTTGCGTCACTCACGTACAAAATGACTCCTGTGGATGGCAGACAGAGCAAGTTTCGCTCGAAATTCCGCCAGTCATCGCCGACATGTGCTCATGTCAAAATTGAAACCCAACTTCGCTTAAATTCATTTTTTTCACGAATCGAACAAGTCATTAGATTGTACCTCATAACGGTCAGATTTTTTGCCGCGCCAGATCGGATCGGTCAGGTGTTTCGAATATAATTTTTCAATACACATTATTTATTTTAACGCAAAAACTTAAAATACATTAGCAGTTGAAGTTCACGTGTACACACATGTATTATTGTAATGAAAATATAATTATTGCGCGTTTGTTCGACTACAATTTAGTTTTGTTTTTACCCCGAGGGTAAAGGTGCAAGATGAAGAAATAAAGCTAACTAGCATAAACTAGCTTTTTACTCAGTTGTTGAGTTCTCTTATTGCTTTTGACAATCCTAATAGAAATAATCACATAAACGCATTAATCCTTATTGAAATATTTCATTAAAAACGTAATTATAATGTTGAATATGTTTTAGAATTTATTATAATACAAGTAGAAACATTACAACCCATCAATCATGAGGTTGCAAATAACTCGTTCTTTTTATTAATATCATTATTACGACTCCATTTCATTGTGAGCGGGCTAAAGTTTCATAACAAATTATTGATACGTCTCAATACAAAGGTATTGTGATGAGGATCCCTTGATAAAAACAAAAACTAAATACAGCTATATCTGTTTTATCTGTGGCACAATCTCGGGATATTAAACACACAATGCAAACAAAGGAACGTTGATTGAAACGTCAAACTACTGACGTTCGATTGATTCAGATCACTCCATTCTACTTGTTAAGGTCGTAATTACAGCACAGCGAGATATAACTATTTATTTCGTTGTCCAAATTTGATTAAAAAAAAAACTTAGAACGTCGTGAATCGTAGGTTTCTACGTTATGTTTCTGGGTTATGAAGCTGTGCTATCGAGCCGGCGCCTATGGATCGATTTCCATATAAAATCAAATGATGACGTCAGCTAAAACTTTTTTGTTTATTGTTTAAATAGTTTTTGTTTATTAATTGAGATGGTCAATTGTGAAGAAAGAGAGACGGAGCAGGTGAATAGCTGTTTTGATAGGTCTGTAATTAATTTTCGATTTCTGTCGAACCTGCTTTCATTATACTTTGAAAGCTCGATGTATTGCTGGCTACATCTTGCTATTTAGGAATATTTAATCATTGTGAATAAGTTTCTTATAGTAATATTCAAAGAATAATTATTTGTATGTATTGAATTTTACTTCCACTGTTTATTATTACACGGTTCTATCGTAGGACAAAATATCGTACACATGTGGTGACATCTGAAAATCTGCGCGACTCGTAAGTTCTTAGCAGTAACACGTTGTAGTGTGTAATTGTGGTTGAAGTTTTTTACTTTGGTATTGGTTTCTTGTGTTATTTTATTTTTTACATTATAAGGTGAAAAATCACGATGCTGTATTAAGTAAACTGCGCCTACCCAAAAGGGTCTACTTGCATAGAGCGTGCATGTGAGGACTTATTCCTAAAAGGTGCTTTTTTGTATTAATGACATTTCCTGAATAGGCCGAAAAAACTGAAGATGTAGTACCTATATTCTAGAAACCGACAATATTTTAGATATCGAGATTAATTTATAATGGTGACAAGTTTCAGATCTACGCAAAGGAAAATAGGCGCAACCTAGACAGTGAAAGTGAGTGCTTATTAAAAATACGGGATATAAATATTTTTCAAATGTCACAGCTAGCTCAGGACCGGCGGCGTGACCTTTACCCTGGCGAACTTCAGTGAAAGTCGTGTGAACCAAACTTAAGATTACAGAGAAATAGAGAAGGCTATTATATAAACTGATACTTATTAATAAGTAATTGCCTCAATTGCTTACCTTGATTGGAGACAATTTTTTGTATCGAATATGGACTGCAACTTTTTTTTATTACTGACTTGCAGATTATTAATGTTTATATTCGCATGTTAGGAATGTCATATTATAACTACAATATAACTTTTGCTTCCTATACTGTCTCCTTGTATACAGTAGTCGTTAGGGTGTGTTGTCAGAAGCCATTTCGGTGCCCTGAAAATTATGACGTCCACCAACCAGCACCGGACCAGGTTGGTGGCTTATGGCCGAGGTGTAAGCATAGGGGGATAGGGAGGTCGTCGCATAGGGGAGAAACTCATAGCCCTGCAGTGGGCTCATTATAAAGTGTTGTGATGATGATGATAGACAACTAAAACTCCATCCTAGGACATTAGGTAGTTAGTTAATACACTGCCATACAACATTATACACACCTACATACAAACGGACCAAATACAGAACCTTTCTTTGAAATTCAATTCAGAATAAATTCAGCCGCCAAGAACCATTGATATGTCCATTATGATCTGTCTTAATTCCATGCCATTAAATTAGCAATATGTATTAATAAAAAAATGGACGAATAAAACACTGATATGAGAGCTCGAAGTGACTTTGTATCAAATTCGACGTAACCCGTTTAGTATTGCGGCTCAATCTGATAAGTATGTCATTCTGTTTAACAAGTTCACATTGATCAACACAGTCAGGTGCAAATTGCAGTTTGGTTTAAGTTTATTTGTGCTGAAAAAACAACGTTCAACTAAACAACATACCTATTTATATTTTTATAATGTAGTTACAGCGGTCGTAATGATAAATTAAGATAAGGATATAGGTAGATCTAGATATAGGCGTAGTATAGGTGTATTTGTATACAGTAGTCGTTAGCGTGTGTCAGAAGCCATTTTGGTGCCCTGAAAATTATGACGTCCAGCAACCGGAAGTCGTCGTGGCGCCGTGGATACTGTGTGTATCAAACGATATCATTAGGTCAAGCAACGTTCGGCGCGGTCGGTACTTGGATGGGTGACCGCCGAACATACATTTCTCACAGCGACTTCCGTGCTTCGGAGGGCACGTTAAGCAGTCGGTCCCGGGTGCTGTATACTAGTATATAGTAGTCGTTAGGGTTTGTCAGAAGCCATTTTCGGTGCCCTGAAAATTCTGACATCCACCATCCAGCACTGGGCCAGCTTGGTGGATAATGGCCTATACCTCCTCGTCACCCAGGGAAGAGACTCATAGCCCTGCAGTGGGCTCTTTACAAAGAGTCGTGATGATGATTATAGGTGTATAAGCATGTCGTAAAAGTCGATTAATGCGAGTAACCCCCCCCCCCCGTTCTTTGGCTCATTAAACCCCACTTCATATAAAATCCGCCGCTTAATATCTTCGCCCCAGTGGTGAAATGTTACATGAATAACTTCCATCCAAAACCGTGTGCTGACATCTTCACTTGCCATCAGGTGAGATTGAAATGAAACGCAACTAAAGTCATTTATAAATCATAGAATTAAAAACTGCTTTTCTTGAATAGCATAAGAAATAATCAAAGAACGCAGAGCATTAAAAAAACCGACTTCACGTCAAAACTTTGGTTCAATTATAATGTCGTCAATGTAAACATTCTACGAATTCATACATATTTTGTCAAAAAATTTAAATTATCCATGAAGTACTCAATCGATTTCTATGAAATTTATATGGGACCAACTCTAAAGTATATTCTATCATATGAAATAAGAATTTTCAAAATCGATTTATAATGGTCTGAAATATCGTGTAACAAAAACACAAAAAAAACATACACACGAATTGAGAGCCTCCTCCTTTTTTGGAAGTCGTTTGAAAATGCTACTGAAATTAAATATAGGACCATCGGCACTGACAGTTTTTTCTAATTAAAAATCCTTGCCTTCTCAACTTTATCCATCCTTTTGAGAGCCACGATGCTACAGACAGACAGACTCGCAGACACACGCCCGATATTGACCTCAACCACACCGGCTGTTAAGTGAAGATGTGGTCAAATATAGATGAACCGAGTCGTCACATTTGACCACAAACTTCAAATGAAAGGTTAGGAAAGCTAGTTTAAGAGAAAAAGTTTTTGGGCTCTTTTAAGTATTTTGCATTTTGTGGGTTACAGCAGGTTCGTTTTTTACCGTCGATATATACTAGGTATTATAATGTAGAGTTTGCTTTTGTATTTGAAAGCACTAATATCTGAAAATAGCGGACCATTTAAAAAAAGTGTTTACAGGATATTTGGATCAAAAAATTATTCAGCCATTATTTAGACATAGGTAATTTAAATATTAAATATGAAAACAGTGAAAAATATTTTGCAAGAAGCAATTTTTAAAGCACGAAAGTGACATAAACGATAACTATCTAATAATTGAAGCACTTGTTAAATATTGCCAAACACGCAAATAAAGCCCAATACTGGTTTCACAGCACTCAATGAGCTATCTAATAATATAATTGTTGTGTTATGTATAAACAAATAGAGTTGCTTACGACAGGATTACAGCGCCTCGGCAGCTTCACGGTCACTCTCTCACACCGGAGAAACTTTCAATCTTTTTTTGTCTTTATTACATTACTTGTTGTAAGTAGTAATGTTATCTACAATTACCCTAGTTAGAATTCATATTATAATTATGACATTGTGTTATATGAAAGGTCAGACCTGAAAATCAGCGCCGCCATTTTATATAGTTTTGACACTATTGGCCCCTTTATCACAATTTTGTTTATTTGGTAATTTTGGAACGATGACTTTTAAATGTAGTTGTAAGTTCGGTTTTACTTTTACATTTCTTTCTTTCTTTCATATTATTAAATATTCAGTTTTATTTAAACAGCTATAGCTCTTAATATATCGTCGGCGGATTCGCGGACAAACGTTACACCGTACCCGAGCTTCTGCTGCATTGTGCAAGGGTTTTATTCGGTATGTATCTTACATAACCTAGCTGCTCCTCCTCGAGTTTTTACCTGTTTACGCGTATAAAGCCGTGGGAAACCACAAGGCAGCAAGGTAGTTAGAAGTATTAAAAAGGTATAGACGGATATGTATGTGTTGAAAAAGCTTAAAAAATATAGTCCAAATTGATATACCCTTGCAATCGCGATTCTCATGCAACTAAAATGGACCTGATAGAAAGTGCACGTAAAGACTATGGTGGTACATGCCATTCTCGAGAAACCTATTCACTCGTCACTTAGAAGTACTTACTAGACTACAGTGGTCTACGTGGTTTAATCCTTGAGACTAAATCAAGTTCGGTGTGACGGTCCGTCGCGGGTCGAATAGCAAATGAAGACAGGCTCACGGGGCGCCGAAGCCTCGATCTGAACGTATCGCTCGATCTGTATTTACGAGCGATTGACGGGTCGACGCGGGCGTCATCTTGTACGCTGGACCGCGATAAGCAAGCTTTAAATTATCAGGCTTATTTTGTTTGTCAAAGTTTAATAGTCTCAAATTTTTTGGCTTATATATACCTTGTAAGTGAGGTAGAAAAATCCGATAAAAATCTCATCATAATAAAGATTTTTCTTACGAATAAATCGAAAGGAGTATCGGTGATGGCAGCGGCTGACACGCTTTAGCCGTGGCACGCAGCTAATTTGAATGCGCTCTAACTTTAACATCTATTTTACTCATGACAAACATCAGCCTATCGCCCACAAAACACGCTAATAAAACCTCTGTCCCTTAACTGAATTAAACAGTATGTCCGGGAAGAGAAGCAGCTGGTACATTCTATGTTTTTCTTTCGCTCCCAGTCCAGCACGGAAGCAACTCAATATTCATTATTTACTCATGATTTCTCACAAAAACGCTTAGTTTACTAACCATTTAATACAATTTAAGGTTTCTTAGACCCCCATAGAGCAGTTGTAGTCGGTTGTCCGTTCACTGCAAGTGGTCACGCTGACCTGTCAAGATTGACAGTATAATCGGACCCACTCGGGGTTACTTTCAATCATTTAGTACTTTTTTAGTACCTACGTACGTTTTATACGTCGTTTAAAGCAGTCATTATTAAAGTTTGGCTTTGATTTATTTGTTTTTAGAATGAAATTAGGTGCTTGTTAGGGATTTAGGTTAAAGAACGATGGCTAAAGCCGTCAACTCGACCCGTGTAGGTTCGGCTTAGGTTGTTACCACACTAAATAAATGAAAAAATGTGTTAAATAAAATTCACCCGACCAGGACTCGAACCTGGGACCTCTCGTTTGCCGGACGAGTGCTCTCCCACTGAGCTGCAAAGCTATACCATTAGATAGAGCTACGTTAGCAGTATAACGTAAAAACAAAAATGTGTTAAGTAATTTCGAGGCGTACCGCCAGGCCCCGGTAGCTCAGTGGGAGAGCACTCGTCCGGCAAACGAGAGGTCCCAGGTTCGAGTCCTGGTCGGGTGATTTTTATTTATCACATTTTTTCATTTATTTAAGAGTAATTAAGCATTTTAAATGCAAAAACTTAAAATATTATGTTGATCGATTGATGTGGTAACATAATATTAGGTAACACTCTTAGAAGAGCCTTGCTGCACCTAGATAAGCGTGTCGCAAAAGGAGACTAAATCGATTTGTAACGCCATAACGAGTCTGTAAAAGTCAAAAAATGAAACCCATGCTGGACTGGGAGCGAAAGAAAAACATAGAATGTGCCAGCTGCTTCCCTTCCCGGGAATACTGTAAAAGTCAGTTAAGGGACAGAGGTTTTAAAGGCGTTTTTGTGGCTGACCACCTGTCACTACAATAGTCTCTCTCCATCTTTATAATACCTCCAAATTTGTCAAACGTGACATCAGATGGTCTTGTAACCTCTAGTGTTCTGCTTACCCCATAAGGGATACAGGCGTGACGTTATGTATGTATTTGTATGATTAATAAAACAAAAAATAAAAACATTTTTTTACTCCTTTTTTTTCTACATTTTTTTAGAAGTACCTATTATTATTATGAAGAGATATTTTACAACGCATACCTACGCTCAGAGTGAATAAAGTTATAAATAATTTATTTTAAACCTATTAATTTTAAAAAGTTGTAGTACAAATGTTGTTGGGATTGATATGGAGAGGCTCCTTACAAGAGGTGATGCGCTAATTAAAGTTAGCCCTCTATAATTTTCCACCAAACATTGCCGTTCTAATGGTGATGTGTTTCGGCAATATTTTATGAAGAGCCAGGTACTTTCATCTTCGACCTCATGTTCACTTACCATCAGGTTAAATTGAGGTCAAAACGGGCTTTGTTTTAAATAAAAAAAGATTCCTTAGATTCGACCCTCGATCGATTCGTGTGACAACACCCTAAGCTTGCTCCATCTTCAAACTGATTAAGAGCCTGCCACCATATATTACTGCTCCGGCAGTTTTGGGCTCCGACAATTTATAATGAAGAACAAGTCCATGTCCACTCCATCTACATTCTCTCTATTCAATCTCACCTCTATCGCTACGTCTATCTCTACTTCTATCTTTACCTCTATATCTATGTTTGAAGTTGTCGTGGCGCCGTGGTTACTGTGTGTTTCAAACGATATCACAGGTCAAGCAACGTTCGTCGCGGCCGGTACTTGGATGGGTGACCGCCGAACATTCATCTCTCAGGGTGACTTACGTGCTTCGGAGGGCAAGTTAAGCAGTCGGTCCCGGGTGCTGTATACTTGTATACAGTAGTAGTTAGGGTTTGTCAGAAGCCATTTTCGGCGCCCTGAAAATTCTGACATTCACCACCCAGCACAGTCATGATGATGATGATGATATCTATGTTTACGATTCTATCTAGTATGTACCTCTTTATCTAATGTATAATCTAGCCGGCTATAATACCTAGTAGACTTCACAAAGTCACCAACTCGTTTATGGGTCAATGTGTACGCTTTTGTAATAAAATTCCAAAAATATTTAAGATTTACCCTTCTTTAGACTTAAGGATATAGCAAAACAAGTGTTGTTTGAAAAGGAGTACCTATTATAAATCCGGATGCAAGAAGATGGGATTCCCTGGCTGTAAACTGTGATTGTATATTTGGAAAAGACGATTGCTTTTGAGTTTCTTGCCACTTCTTCTCAACAGATCGACTTTCCGAAGTTGAAGTTGAATTGACAAATAGTTTGACTTGTTTCAATATTTAAATACCTACGAAATAAAGAATCTTTTGACTTTGACTTCGAAGTTTCTTCCCGAATCCGTGTACTTTCGCCCTCATTTGCGATGATTTTCTCCTCAGGTGCTGAAGTTAACGGGGGGCTAATAACTGATTAAAAATTCATTAATATCACTTGGAGTTGACTAAAGTAAACCAAGAATTAGGTAAGTTTAGTGATCCAAAAAAAAATCCAAACTAGTTACTGCGAGCAAGTGGATTGGCGATGGAGGATCTGAAACCAACAAAATATTTAACTCTTAACTCATGTTTCTCTATTTAAGTCCAGAAAACAGTATAATAACACTTTCTTGCAATCAACAAAAAAAGAAATGAAATTTGGGCGGCCTTATCGCTTTAAAGCGCTCTCTTCCTGACAACCTTAATAATAAATTGTGTAATTGGAATAAAAAATAATCCAGTAACAAGTAAGAAGAGCTCATTTTTCGAATCCAACTACTTACATTATTTCCCACTAACCACATTTAGAATAACAAATTACAGTAAGTTACTTAATTTACTATTTAGAATAACAAACTACCCAGTAAGTAAGTACCTAAGTAGAGCCTAATCGCTTCAAGTCGTCGGCGGATCGGCGCCTGCGCAGACTGCAGTGTCACTGTCGCGTCGCCAGCCTCGAACCCGGGACCAGAGAGACGCAGGAATGTTGATTGCTACGGTATATCACACTTTAGAAATGGTATGAGAATTGTTTGTAGGAAAAATTGTGTTAGATTGACAATTGTGGAGTTTATTGATAAAGAATTCTTTTCGCCATTTTCATGTTCAAAAAAATAAAGTTTAAAAACTAAAACCCGAATCCTAAAAACACGCTCTAAAAAGTACGAAACAAGAAAATACTGTCCGCTGAAATTATACGTCGTACTGATAGAGATATGTTGAAAGGATAGACGTGATCGTATGCCACTTTGATGTTACATACATACATAACTTCACGCCAGCATCCCTTATGGGGTAGGCAGAACAACAAAGGTTATAAAACCATCTGATGTCACGTTTGACAAAGGCGGTATTATAATGATGGTGAGAGACTATTGTAGTGACAGAGAGTCAGCCTATCGCCCGCAAAATGGCCAATAAAACCTCTGTCCCTTAACTGGCTTTTACAGTATGCCCGGGAAGAGAAGCAACTGGTACATTCTATGTTTTTCTTTCGCTCCCAGTTCAGCATGGAAGGTTCCAGCCACTTTGATTTTATTTTATTAATATAATAAATTTGTTTTGCTGCAACAGGTACCTAGTATACGACAACGACTATTATTTAAATATATCTCTATCAGTGCGACGTATAAAAGTACATAAATATTACAGCGGAGACTATTTTCTTGTTTTTAGAAGTTGGGTTTTAATTCATAAACTTTATTTTTATTTTACTTATTTTGGAGTAATCGTGTTTAGGTACATATTTGAAGTGTTATATATAAAGCTATAAAGCTATTAAATTAGATACCGTCAAGAAACTTTTTTTAGTTCTTTAATTTAAGTCCCCTAAAGAGCGCTATAGTCATTGAGATATTATATAAAGTTACGTCGCATTTCATGTTTAAAAAAAAACTCAATTTTATACGTAAATATAGGATTCAGCGCTTCAAAAAGTGAACCCGTCTAGTCAAACAATTTAAGTACGCTGCATGCAAGCGCTTCAATGCCCGTCGTAGTCGGGTACAAATGAAAATTCATATTGATAAAATTGACTGTACAGTTTCTTCATTTATGTAATAAATACCCGTACTATTTTTATTTAAGTCACTTAAGTAATTTCAGGTTTTGAAACAGATTCTGGTTCCTTTGCTCATTATAAAGACTGCGATAGTTTAATTATTTTACTTTTGATAAAACACACTAATCTTAAGTATAAATATGAAGTTGGGTAGGTACTCAAAAGATATGATAAATAAATATATAAAATAATATTAATTTCACAAATACGGGACAAGAAAGAACAGAACTACAAACACACAAAAAAATATGAAGAAGAACACAAGTAACTATTCAAAGTTCAAAATATATAACAACCCAAAACTTTCAAAAATGCATTCCCTACCTATATTCCACTTTGCAGACATACTAATTCTTCTACGTTGTTAATTTTTTATCAAATAACTTATCAATCACCACAAATCTACACCCCAAATCAGAACTTAACAAAGTATAAACAATTCTATGTAAACCTCCCTGACAACTATAGCCACACCATTAGGCTTAACACTGATACCGCATCAACAGAGCTTGAAACTAATCCAGGATTAAGTAAAACATGACATTGCCCCCCCAACTGTCAAATTCACACTCCCTTTTTTCGTTCAAAAACAAAAAGGCAATGGATGACAGGGGTAGAGCTTTGAAAAAAAAAAACAAATGACATTGTAATTCAAAGTTGGAGGCCACCTTGCGGTTCTCATTAGCACAAATGGATTCACGATTCTACAATAAAAATCGCATTATATACAAAAAAGTGTGATTAATGACGCATAGGTAGAGCATTGTGGCACGGACTATTGCGCTCACAGCTGTGTGAGGAAACATTTGTGATTGACGGTAGCAAATAAATTATTTGAGAAGTCTTACTTACCTAAATCTTATCAAGTCTATTCTTAGTAGATATACAAGAAGAGAATTTAAAGATACATTTTAGGAATATTTAGAGGTGACTTTCTCTTCATTTCTACATAAAACTTAGAAACTTCCGTCCTTTTTTTAACTATCAAAACAATAACTCTATCCTATAATTTCTTAACATATGAAAAGTCGAACTTTGTTTCGGATCAAGCGAAAGAAAAGGCTAAGAATTAAAGAACTTAAACAAAAGCACTTACAATAGAAACTTTGTTTAACAACAAATCACCAGAAAATAACATAATTAGATTTACCATATCTACATGCAACCTTATTACTAACATCATAATTTATTTTCGTAATCAAAATTAAGAAAGAATCGAACATCACGACTTTTAAACTATTTTGAAAAAAGAACAGTCTTCTTTTTTTTAAGACCATAAACAAGAGTGTAGCCATTTAAGCGTCTACCTCCCAACCTCTTTAACATAAAAACTGTACATTAGTACCCAGTAGCACTCAGAATAATATACATTTACGGTCAGGAGATAATTGTCCAAAATGATTTTGGGCGGGCGCCAAGCTTCCATTGTACCCAAAATTACTTAATGAGGCCTCTGGATCGCTTCCGTGTAATGGTCTAACATTTTTTACTGACAAAACTATGTATATCTCTTTCTCTTTAACCATATTTTGTATTTAACTTTTTTTTGTCTCTGTTACATTTAGAATGATAATTTGTTATTTTTTTTTATATATTGTTAGTTCTTTTACGAGTGGAATTTTACGTGAGAATGTTTAGAGTTTTGGTATGATTTGTTTACATTATTTAAATTGATCGATTTAAGTCAACGTTGTCTTAGTTTGATGCTTTGACGATCCCGACGCATTGATTTGTGTTAGGGGATACCTTAGTTCGATGTATAGCCGTTCCAGGTCGGAAACGAACCTAGCTTTACATAGCAGCTTATTGAAGACTGGCTGATCAATTTATTCATATAAAGAGCTCTATGGTTTTTATATTTAATAGAAATTTATTTCTAGTTTCCCGGTAGTTTATAAAGAAACTGACAGTTCATAGCATACTCAGTATGGTAAGATACTATACCAGTAAGACGTAAGACAAAGCTAAGTTCAATATTAGCTAAATATAGACTTTGGGTTTCATTTTTTGACTTTTACAGAATCGTTATGGCGCCGTGGTTACTATGCATATCATACGATATCGCAGGTTAAGCAAAGTTCGGCACGGTTGGTAGAAGGATGGTTGAACGCCGATCATTTATTTGTCACGACGACGACTTCCGTGCTTCGATCCCGGGTGCTGTGTACTTATATACAGTAATCGTTATGGTTTGTCAGAAGCCCTTTCGGCACCCTGAAATTCTGACATTCACCACCCAGCAATGGGCCAGCTTGGTAAATTACGGCCTATACCTCCTCATCACCCAGATGAGAGACTCATAGCCCTGCAGTGGGCTCATTATATGGAGTTGTAATGATGAAAACTAAATATAGACTTTGTATTTAATTTTTTCACTTTAACCCTTTTTTTGAGTGCTTAACCTAAATATATTTCAAAACATTCCTTTCAACAATGACCAAGTAACTTGCATACAAGTTTCTTGAATACAATTTTATACGAACGCAGAAACTAAATTACACCTTCGCGATTGTACGTGCTGCGTTCGCGCATTTGCTATATGTTTCACCATCATTCGTGTCAAATGACCCGCCAGTGTGGTGGCCACCATTTTACGATAAATTCTCCACTTATTTATGAGCTATTCATGCGCAAACGCACTGAGAGTGTGAGGTATTGACAAGTTGTAACCTCAGGGATAGTTCGGGTTATGGTATTGATTGTAAGTTAAATAGTTCGATCTATTTAAAAATGCTTAGGTAGAATAAGAAGTTAAGTAAGCATGTAACTTTTTGAAGATAAGTTTGATATTAAGTGGATAAATTAACTGCAATATTCTATACACACATAATGATTTATTAATTTAAGTACCTTTTTATGTAGACTTTAATTTACAAGAATTTATGTAGACAGAAAATTGAAAATTTTTGATACATTTTTTTCCGCCAATCAAGATAGTTAATGACTATAACTAGAATAAAAATAGGTTAAGGTATTGATTGAAACACCTCAAATGTTACCTAGCTAAAGCCGATTTAATATCTTTGGTTAAAATATTTACAAACTCTCTACAAATATACATTTTGTAGTTATTAAATGTGTATGCGTTGTGTAGTAACTTACAGTGAATATAGATACATATAGAGACACGATATATTACGGAATAACTATTAAACTAAAATCATACTACGATAACTAAAACGCTTATTAGTTACAGAATAGTCTATTACAACTCTACAAAACCATCAACTATTGTGCAATCCATCAATTTAAATCCATCTCAACAATGCTAAGAAGACAAAGGCCTAACGAAATAACGTTTCACTCGGCGAGGTAACTTAACAAAGTTTCTGAAATTGAATCAGTTGGCGGTGGGAATCTCTTCGAATCACAAGCCTTATTCACTAACTTCTGTAGCCAGTAGCTTTTCGTTTGGTAGCCATTTTTATTAATAAAAGTCGGTAAAGTAGCACTGTTGTAATAGATGGTAAGTGTCATTCCGGTGGTATTAAGTAATTTTAAGGATGATAGGATTTATAAATATTTCTAACAATCACACTACATTATTAAGCTAAATTAAGTTTCCAAAAAATTCTGTTATGGATATTAGAACATGGGTAGGCCAAGGTGATGAAAACCCTTGCAGAGGTGGTGTTTGTACGCAGACATTATGAGCATCCGAAAAGTACATAGAAAACTCTTTTTGATTGCCAACATTCGAGTGTTCATAATTTTAGGTAAATGCAGTGTTTATTATAAGTCACGATAATATGCTATTCAATATGTTGTTTGATTCTCGATTCAGCAGAGTCTATATGTATATTTCTGTATTTGATAGCCTAATCTTGAAGAAGGATAGGGGAAAACCGCACATTTCTTTTATTCTGTAAAAGACGTACCAACTAAACCGTACGCTTCACCTAAGAAACATACAGTGTTGTTTTTAGATCACCAGCCAAATTTAAATGTTATTTTCTTTGCTACGATATAAACGTACCTGCATATGTATTTTAGTATCGCTCAGTAAAAAAAAAAAATATAGCACCACAAACTTATTTACAAATAGTCCCTGTTGATGAATACAGCTACTACGACGCGGCATTTCATTGATAATACTACCACGTAGTACTACAAGGTGTTTAAAGTAGCACGTAGTCGTTTTTATTATAATGGTATTCATTCATAATTTACAGTGACCGACCATACTTTGCTAAATATGTTAGAATAGAATAGAATAGAAAATTATTTATTTGCGTCCACAACATATTTACAGGTAATAAATAAAACTTATGAACAAAAAAAAATAACATTCAAAAAAAAAAACTTAAGGAAACACAATACATATTAAAAAAGTTATAAAAATAGTATATATTAATTTCCTTGTAAAAAAATACATACCTTTCAAAATCGTTTATGTAATTTACACTTAATATGTTAAATAATTGGGCGGTGATTAAAAAACAGCCCTGTATAAAATGGTGTCGTTACGACGCAAACTGAAATGGAAAATATTATTCAATTGTTTTTTTAACGATTGAAAATCTACGTTCAACTAGCGATTGAATGCTACAAAATGGCCGTCACTTCGTAAGACACAGAATAGCGCTGCTGCGTCCTTTCCGAAGGCCTCTCGTCTGCAACCCCAGGCTCCCCCGGGATTCGACTATCAGCCCCTGTTATTGTTTCAATCTCTCCGCGGGATGGTAAAGCGGTGGCGAATTGAAAAACTTGTCGCCCCCTGTCACCTGTCAAAGTTTTGACGTGTTTATGAAGCGCTAAGAGTAAGGAGGGTGTTTGAGAAAGGTTGTATAGGAAAAAACGCGTTCGTTGTGGTAATTAAAGACTTGGTTTCTTTTAGGAAAAGGTGATTAGGTTTAATAAGAGTTTTCTTTAAAGTATTGGTTGTGTAAACTGTGTTTTAAATTTGATTTATTTGTACGTTGGGGACAAATATACTTGCTGTGGCTGTTTTTTTTGTTTTTTTTTTTGTTTTTAGTTTACAATAGCGAGTTTTTTAAAGAATAAAATCCAGTGAAAAACTTATTTTACTGACCTAAATATTTTACGTACCTAGTTTATTCTCTAACGCGGCCAGCTAATGCTTAAGCAAATATTATTTAATGCTCCTCTTAAAATAAAACTAAATATTCGATTTTTCCATCGAGTTCAGTGCAATTAGGATGTCTACAACTTACTGTGAGGCTATCTTATAAATAATATTCAAAAACCTTCTGCTCAATGTAATTTACTTACTTAACAACTTAATTTCAAACTTACCAACTTAATTTTAAATCATAAGAATATGAAAAATAGGTGCTTAAAGTTACCATAGAATCAGCAAAAGATATAACGCAGCTTGATACATGCAAAAGGTTAGCACAGACTAAATAAAATCCATTTTTAAACTTCATTCCATAAAACAGCTCACCTCCATTCGCGATCCGCTCGTCTAACCCGGAAGCACCGTTGTACCGGAAACGCGAGAGATTGGTTCAAAATTGGTGCCAACTCACTCGCTGCCAGATTACGCGGGAATCTCGTTACTGATATTTCAGTTCTCTGTTTTTACTGTGGTTGCTGAGCAAAGCAATCTAGGCGGGCTCGGGAAGGCCGAGTTGATTTTCTTTTTTATTTTGAAATTAGAATTAGTTTTGTAGCTTTTTTGAGGTTTGTTTCGGCTAAAACCTCTTTAGTTAGCCAAAAAGGCTGTCTTGCCAGAAGGTTACTTATGTTACCTTTTAGGTGATTTTTGAACTGCTTTGGTTACTTTTAGGTCACACAAATGAAAAGGTTATTTTACTATTAGGTGATTTTTTGGAATTTGTAGAATTAACTTTTAATTTCTTACATAAAACCAACTTGAAACGTATCGCTCGTTTAAGAACTTTTCATGTTGGTAAGCAATGTTAGCAAGAGAACAGACAGACCTTTGTGAACAATCATAGCCGTTACACCACTTGTATCAAGCTCACTCGCTCGAAATCGAGAAATTCGGGCAAGTGCTCAAATACTCTTTTTTTTATAGGTGACTAAACCCGCGTTTGAACTCAATCTCACCTGATGGTAAGTGACGATGAGGTCGAAGATGAAAGCACACGGGTTTAGGAAGGAACTCATCGATGTTTCTGAAAGTCAATACCTACAACTAATATTCTGTTCTATCAAAGTTAAATGAATATAATGAAAAAAAAATAATGAAACCTTCCTAGCAAAAAAAAAATATTAATATGAAAGGTTACTTTTCATACAAAAAGGTTACTTTTTTCAAATTTCAGGTAATTTCTGACAAGACCCGACTGGCAACACAAGAGGTTTTTCAAACATGACAGTCGTGATGTCGTTTGTATAACACGGAATCGACATTCGCGGTGCAATTGAGTAGTTTAAGTAATAGAGAACAAAACCTTAAAGTTATGGGATATCAAAAAGAACACCTTGTATAGTGAGATACTTAATTAACAAGAAAACTTTGAATTGCGCCTTACTTAATCTTTACCTACCTACGTATTTTGGTACTGTAATCGTTAAATATTTTTTTAAATTGAATTAAATACTGATTAAATTCTATTTTCAGGCTAGTCAGCCTTTCCATTATATCGAAACAAAAAACGTACCCTAACACCAAAAATATAGAGTAGTCGGTTAAGAGTAGGTATAATAAAAATTCATATCATTTTTAATATAAGTAAATAAGAGTTTAACACTATAAAACTCATGATTAAACTATTAAAGACAATAAAATACGCCAAATACAAAACAGCAGTGACTTTACGCTATTAAACAATGAAATATTACTACCAACGTTAAAATTACAACAGTCATAAATAACTGAAAAATGTATAACGCTTTTCTTTCCCAGCCGCATATAGCTCCACCATCTATCAATTAGAATGACTATCAATCATATTACATTTTTCTATCCATATACGCGCCTAATATTCCCAGGCAAGTTTTAAATAAAGAATAAAAGAAAAACGCCTGTGAATTCTTTCTATCTCGTAATTAATGTTTATTGCAGAATTATGCAAAGAAAGTCTGACGAACGAGCATAATTCAATGAATTGGACCGTTTTTGTTATGGGCGTTTACTTTGCACTTGCAATTTTATTATAAGACTTATCTACTTAGCCTTATGATTGAAGTCTCGAGTAAATTGAATTGCTTGATGTGTAGTGTAAGGTAGAAGTATAGAACTTGTAATTTTGGAATTAACATAATGTATAGATAATAGAGGAAGTTATCGTTGGCTGTCAGCACAGTGTTTAGATAATGAGATCAGTAATAGAATTAGAAATGTGGACGTTAAATTATTATGTGTAAAGAAAATTATTTTGAGAAAATAATTCTTATATCCTTATATACAGCCCATGTGAGGTCGTGCATGGAGTACTGTAGTCACCTTTGGGATGGTTCTGCCAAATACCTGCTCGAAGCGCTAGTCTCTGTAGACCAAAGAGCCCGTAAAATCATAAATAACAACAACCTTACAAATAAAAAATTGCAGACGCTGGAGCATCGTCGTAAGGTTGCTTGTTTGACAGTATTTTATCGGCTACATTTTGGTGAGTGTGCGAGAGCTTTTTTTGAGCAAATTGAACCCACTCCTTTTTACCACCAGACTACCAGACGCAGACAGAACTTCCATCCCAATATAGTGGATTTACCAAGAAGTCGTACAAAACGCTTCGATAGTTCCTTTTTGGTACGGATTGCCAAGGTGTGGAACAATCTGCCTGCGTCTGTTTTTCCTGACCACTACAGTCCTGGAACTTTTAAGTGTCGAGTGAATAGGTTTCTCTTGGATGGACGTGTAACACCATAGTCTTCATGCACAGGTATATATATTATGACCACTTTGGCGATGGGGTAAACCTATCTGCCTCAGACGCTAGTGGTTGCGGGTCCAATTCCTGCACAGAACATGAAAAAAAATGTTCCGGGTCTGGGCGTTTATCTATATACGCATGTATTTTAAAATCTAGGTTCCCCCCTAGTTCGCTACATGGTATCTCATAACACAAGCTTTGCTTACTTTGAGGTCATTTAGTTGGTGTAATTATCTGGGGATTTAATTTTATTTTATTAATTTATTTATTTTACAATTTATGTACGTACACAAGTTAAGAAACATAATCAAAATAAGTACAAAGGTACAGCTTATCTCTATTGAAATCTCTTACAGCAGACCTAAGACTGGAGAGTTTGTTCAAAATGCAATCATAGTGTGTAGGTACTAATACATAACGTAACTATTTAAATTCTAATAAATATATATACATACCAATACATACATATAATATTATTACAACTTTATATAGGTACTTAAAAATAATACATACATAATACTAATTATGATAAATACATAATTCATACTATTGTTCATGTAAGTAGAGTGGATACTATAACTTACAGTAGAGAAAAGTAGTGATCTTTGACTTTATATTTGAAACTAGATATTGTTACGGCGCGCGCAAGCAAATCCGGGCAGTATAGCGCCGGAGTATAGAGTTCATATTTCTATGCACGCACGCGCTTGTTTGTTCGGGAAAAAACCCAAGGTCATAACTTCAAGGCGCGCGCAGACGAATTTGTACCTTATACCGCGCGCCTAAGGTTCATGTTTCTCTGGGACCGCGACTTGTTTACGACATGTTGACATTGTTTATTTTTAGTCGCGTTATTTCTAGAACTTTGGAGAGGTCTTCTCGGGGATATATAAGGCGAGGATTAGGCCGCCGGGGGGATTCTAAGTTTTGACTTGAGAAGAAAAAGAACTGAAGAAACTAAACTAAAGTGCGTAATAAGTGATCTGTGAGAATTTAGAGTTTTGACTGTCTGTGACTGTGTGTTCTTCGCGATTAAAAATCGTCTAACGGTAAAAACGGTGTATTTAATTTATCCCCGAACCCTAGCTCGTAACATTTGGTGTCAGAAGTGGGATAAATTATGCCAGTGCTACCAAAAGGCGACGGACTTTCTCCAAGAGAAGAAAGGGTCCGCACGAGGAGTCAACAACGCCAACAGGAAACGGACCAACGTCGACTGGCTATGGAGGTCACGGACGGATCTGCGGAGGTTCTGCCGCTTCCCGTGGAACAACCTATCGCTGCCGCCCTGGATATGACAGCATTATTAGCGTTTATGAAAGACCTCAAGGATGAAGTCCGGAGTGTTAAAGAAGAACAGAAGAAACTGCTCAGTGCTATCGGTGGAAAAATCACTGAGGTCCAGGAACAGCTCCAATGCCACGAGAGTCGTGTCTCGAAGGCGGAGGCTCAGATTGAGTGCCACCATAGTCGCATTTCGGCAACGGAAAATGAGCTCGCCGATGTGAAAAAGGCTCTCGGTGTTTTGAAGATGGCGGAAGGAGTAGTGGCACCTGCAGTAAGCACAACATTGGGTCGAGGCTTTAAAGTGCCACCTTTCGACGGAAGCTCATCATGGTCGGCCTACAGGATCCAATTTGAGGCCGTAGTTAAGGCGAACGGGTGGACCAAGGAGCAAGCAATGACGGCGCTGACTTTGGGCCTTCGTGATCAGGCCCTTACAATTTTGGAGGCCCTCGGAACAGATGCCTCTTACGAGCAGCTCCTAGAGGCGTTAGAGGCCCGCTACGGAGACGCACACCTAGAACGTGTGTTTCGGGCTCAGTTGAAGGACCGGATGCAGCGAAGCACAGAGAACCTGCAACAGTGGGCCCTAGAAGTAGAGAAATTGGTACGGAAGGCATACCAATCGAGCCCTACAATTATTGGGGAAGTTCTGGTGCAGCACTTCGTCGACGGCATTCGAAACCTGGAAGTAAGAGCAGCCGTGGGACTAGGACACCATGCATCACTTAAGGACGCGTTAGCCCACGCCTTAGAGGTGGAAGCCGTTCGACAGGATCCGCGGTCCCTTCGCATTAGGGAGGTGATTGAAACTCCACAAGAACGACGTCCTAGATTCAGCCCAAGATGTTATGGCTGTGGTGAAAGGGGCCATATCAAGTCTAACTGCCCGAAGCAAAAGGATGCACGAGTGGATAATGTTACCACTCACCAGCCGCAGCAGGGAAACGAGTAAACGCCAGGACTGCGGGGCGGGTGCTGGCTGGTCTAAGGAAGGCCCCAAGAATCAACATCTCTCAAGCGCACGACGGGAACAGCCTGATCATCCGAGGCGAGATTAACGGAACACCGTGCAGGCTGACGTTAGATACGGGAGCTTCTCGTACCGTGGTCAGTTCCCAAATTGCTCAACGCTTCCTTGGGGACATCTACCGGGACAAAGAGGGAATACAACTTTTAACAGCGACCGGTCAGCACATACCCGTCCGGGGCGAGAAGCTGGTGGAGATGAAGCTTGCGGAAAGGACATTTTGCCATCGAGTCATCATCGCAGATATAGTGGATGATTGCATCCTGGGCTTAGACTTCTTGCGTAAACATCGATGTGAGATTGACGTCAAGCAAGGCATTTTGAAATGTGGTACTGAAGAAATCTTCATGGAGGGTGGTTCATCAGGAAAGGTGTACTGTTTAAAGAGAACGGTACTACCACCCAGATCAGAAACCATGGTACCTGTTCTACTATCACGGAATGCTGGCCAATATCATCGATGCGTGTTACTGGAAGGAGGCAACAAGGATCAACCGTGGGTGATGGCAAGAACCTTGGTGAGTACTACGAACGCTTCAGCCGTGCGCTTACTCAATCTTAGTAATGAGGAGTATGTCCTTAAAAAGGGGACTTTAATTGGAACCTGCGAAGAAGTGGATTGGATGCGGGAATGTCAAACATTGACCAAGTGCAACCAAGTTGGCAAATACGATGTCGGTTCACTTCTCGACGATTGCCACAAGGATCTATCTGGAGAAGAAATTGTAAAAGCCAAGAAGATGTTGCTCCGGTACGGTGATGTTTTCTCCAAGAATGACGCCGATATTGGGAAAACTGGACTAGTAAAGCATTCGGTAAACACTGGGAATGAACTACCTATTCGTCAGCGACCAAGACGGGTGCCGGTCGCAAGAGAAAAAGAGGTGGAAGCTGCAATCGAAGGGATGATGAGGGACGGGATTATAGAACCCTCATCGAGTCCATGGTGTTCTCCTGTAGTGTTAGTTAAGAAGAAGGATGGCAGTATGCGTTTCTGCGTTGATTACCGTCGGCTGAACGACGTGACAAAGAAGGACAGCTATCCACTGCCACGGATTGACGACACATTGGATACACTGACGGGGATGAAATGGTTTACCACCTTAGATCTGAAGAGTGGCTACTGGCAGGTGGAATTAGACCCTAAGGACAAGGAGAAAACAGCCTTTTCGACTGGGAAAGGATTGTGGCATTTCAATGTGATGCCATTTGGATTGTGTAATGCCCCTGCGACTTTCGAAAGGCTGATGGAACTGGTTCTCTCCGGACTGATTGGGGATGCCTGTCTTGTCTACTTGGATGACATAATAATCGTGGGACGCACGTTTGAAGACCATCTTCAGAACCTGGAACGAGTATTGATGAAGATTCGTGCGGCCAACTTGAAGCTGAGTCCAAAGAAGTGCTCGTTCTTCAGACGACAAGTGAAGTTTTTGGGACACATTGTTTCACAAGAGGGAGTACAAACTGATCCCGAGAAAATTGAAGCTGTCAAGGATTGGCCGGTTCCAAAAGACAAAACACAGGTCAGAGCATTTTTGGGATTATGCTCTTATTACCGGCGATTTGTTTTGAACTTTGCAGACATTGCCAAACCTTTGCATAAGCTCACGGAAGAAAAGCGAGTATTCTGCTGGGATGAGGACTGTGACGTCGCGTTCCAGGAACTGAAAAAGCGTCTTTGCAACACGCCTGTTCTTGGTTTTCCTGACGCCGAGAACGAGTTCATTGTGGATACAGACGCAAGTAACACGGGTATTGGCGGCGTGTTATCCCAGCGGAGGGGAGATCGAGAAGTCGCGATAGCTTACTTCAGCAAATCGTTGTCCAAACCAGAGAGGAACTATTGCGTCACGAGGCGTGAACTATTGGCAATAATCAAAACACTGCAGCATTTTAATAAATATCTGTTGGGACGCAAATTTCACCTGCGGACAGATCATGCTGCATTGAAATGGCTATTGCAGTTCAAGAATCCAGAAGGACAAGTGGCAAGATGGATTGAGCAGCTACAAGAATTCGACTTCAAGATAGAACATCGCAGCGGGAAATCTCATGGGAATGCAGATGCACTTTCCAGAAGACCGTGCTCCGAGACTTGCAAACATTGTGTGAGACAAGAGTCCAAGGAGATTGTACAAGTTCGGACGCTGAGGATGGAAGTTGACAATGAATGGAAGGAGACATTACTTCGTGCGCAGCAGGAAGACCATGATATAAGGCCAATACTTGAGTGGATTCAATTGGGTGCCCCTAAGCCCGGATGGAGTGATATAGCCGGGAGAAGCGCAGTTACGAAGAGCTATTGGGCACAGTGGGACAGCTTTATTGTCAAAGATGGAGTACTGTGCAGGAAATGGGAGAACGCACGAGGAGACCAATGTCATCTTCAAATGGTTGTTCCGAAGGTCAAGATTTCAGAAGTTCTGCAACTTTATCATAATGGAACTTCAGGGGGACATTTAGGAGTAAAGAGGACCCTTTTGAAGATCCGTGAAAGATTTTATTGGCTGCACTGTCGCGACGACGTGGAAGATTGGTGCCGTAAATGCACAAGCTGCGCAGCTGTAAAAGGGCCGCAAACGCGTAGCCGAGGTGCATTAAAGCTGTACAATGTCGGAGCGCCTTGGGAACGTATAGCGTTAGATGTGGCTGGGCCATTTCCCGAGACTGAAAGTGGAAACAAGTACTTCATGGTTGTCATGGATTACTTTACGAAGTGGCCGGAAGTCTTCGCTATTCCAAATCAAGAGGCAGTCACGGTAGCGGATAAATTAGTCCATGAAGTCTTCTGTCGTTTTGGGGTGCCCTTGGAAATTCACAGTGATCAAGGAAGGAATTTTGAGTCACAGGTATTTCAGGAGACGTGTCGGGTATTGGGTATCCATAAGACCAGAACCACCTCTTACCACCCCCAGTCTGACGGGATGGTAGAGCGATTCAACCAGACATTGGAGAGATACCTGGCAAAAGTAGTAGAAAACAGGCAAAGAGATTGGGACAAGCACATCCAGCCTTTTCTGCTGTCTTACCGAAGTGCAGTTCATGAAAGCACCTCCGTCACTCCTGCCTTCGCAAACTTTGGACGGGAGTTGAAATTGCCTGCTGATTTGATCACGGGAATTCCACCGGATGCACCGAGCAGCATAACAGATTACGCGAATGACCTACGTCAGAAGATGAACGACATACACGACCATGTCAGGCAGTCGGGACAGCAAATGTCTGAGAAGATGAAGACACGCTACGACCGGAGGATCAACGATCCTGGATTTGCTGAAGGTTCGCTAGTGTGGCTACATAATCCAAAGCGCAGCAAAGGAAAGTCACCCAAACTACAGCCAAAATGGGATGGACCATACCGCGTGGTGACCAAGATCAATGACGTCACCTATCGGATTCGGAAGGAGCCACGAGGTGCACCTAAGGTTGTACATGTGGATCGTTTGGCACGGTACTACGGGACGAACGATGCTCGGGACGAGCATCTCTTAAGGAGGGGGCAGTGTTACGGCGCGCGCAAGCAAATCCGGGCAGTATAGCGCCGGAGTATAGAGTTCATATTTCTATGCACGCACGCGCTTGTTTGTTCGGGAAAAAAACCCAAGGTCATAACTTCAAGGCGCGCGCAGACGAATTTGTACCTTATACCGCGCGCCTAAGGTTCATGTTTCTCTGGGACCGCGACTTGTTTACGACATGTTGACATTGTTTATTTTTAGTCGCGTTATTTCTAGAACTTTGGAGAGGTCTTCTCGGGGATATATAAGGCGAGGATTAGGCCGCCGGGGGGATTCTAAGTTTTGACTTGAGAAGAAAAAGAACTGAAGAAACTAAACTAAAGTGCGTAATAAGTGATCTGTGAGAATTTAGAGTTTTGACTGTCTGTGACTGTGTGTTCTTCGCGATTAAAAATCGTCTAACGGTAAAAACGGTGTATTTAATTTATCCCCGAACCCTAGCTCGTAACAATATGGTTTCACGAATGACATGAGGTAATGAGTTCCACAATCTGACTGCATGGGCGGAGAAAGAGTAGGAATAAAAATCGGTTTTATGAGAAGGCATTATGAGAAGAGTACGCACGTGTGCTCTACATGGCGTATCTTGAGAGTGTGAGTATAAAAACCTTTCACGCAAATAGAGAGGAGTGAGTGGATTATTAAGGATATTGAAAAGGAGACTAAGGATTCTAGTGTTTCGACGGTAGCGTATTGGAAGCCATCGAAGTTGCTTGCGATAAGCGGAGATGCGATCGAACTTCTTCAGGCCAAAGATAAAGCGAATGCAAAGATTTTGCAGGCGCTCCAACTTGTTGAGAAGTTCTTCTGTAGCATCCAAATAACAAACATCAGCATAATCAAGGATTATATAAGAATTTATTTATATTGAAAATGAGGATCACTACTGCAGTAATTTAAGAAATTGCTTCAACACTTTGAGGAATTCGTCAATTGTAAATTTTACAAGTCTACTTTTCAACTCCATGATTTAGCTAATGCTTTATAACAAAGTCCTTTAACTTTATTTTTACCATATGAATCTATAAAGCTCTATATAGACTTATAGCTCATTTTATGGGGCAGATACGAGCCAGCAGTGCTAGCACGGATCTTTTGTCGATCGTAAGTTTACGAATGCTCGTATAGTATGGAGACGGTTTTGCAAGCAATAATTGAAATCTATCCATTGCCGCACGGTCAGCTTAAATAAATGTGTTCCTTGTTAATTTTGAATGTTTGTTAACAGGTTCTACTCTTAAATAACTGTAAAATAAAAAATTACATTGTTACTAAAAACTTGCAACCGACTCCATACTATACGAGCAAGATCCGTGCTAGCACTGCAGGTTAGAAAAATGATCCAGCTGTGTGAAGCCAGGACTAGAATCGGTTGTTTACTTCACCTTCTCCCTCCCGATAGCCAACCGTAGCAGGTGAGGGGACCTGATGCGGCTACTAGGGCTATGGTGGGGAAATGGTCTGTGTACTGGACCATTTCCGTCGTCGGAGGGCGCTCGGCTGAGGCTGAGCGCAACCGCCAATGGCAGTACCGTGAGCTCCACTTATGGCGGATGAGTTACACCTGGAGGTTTTTAGTGGGTGGGTCCGGCCTTCTACCGGATCATCCCCACATACCCCACCGCTCCCCATTACGCGGTCAAAAAAAAAAAGGTATCGTTACACACACTGGGTATTGGTGACACAGTATGTATGTATGGATTTCTATATGAATCCATAAGCAATTATTCTTGACGATCAACTAGCATAATCTCACCGCCCAAATTAAGTTTTATTCATTTGACGGCGTATCTAGGAAATGTTATGAAAGCTCAGACTTATATTTAACTTAAGAACAGAGTCATTGAGAATTCACAGTGAATCACCATCAATCAATGCTTAGAATGCTTTCAGAAACTATCAATGTGATTTGGAAATATAAATTTTTGGTCTTTAATAGACCATTTAATAATGGAATCCCTAAAAGGTTATACAAGTATTCCATCAAAAACTGTTTACGCCATTAGAAGCGGCACTGGTGAAACCGCATTTATATAAGAATATATTGAGTATAGTTTCCATAAAAAACCCAAATAAGATATTTTAATTATCCGACTATACGACACATGACTAGCGACACAGAGTGTCAAATATCCGGGTGTAGCAAATTAATATCTGCGAGTAATGGAGTCACCCCGAGATTGTTTGAGTCACCCCCGTCCCCTGTCTACCCGCCCGGGGCTGTGGGGCAAAAGGGTACAGTGTCCTGTGGAAATAGGTTACTTACGATCGTTTGTCAAGGTTATATTAATAAAAGTATAAATATTTATCTATTTTGGTGGCATATATTGAATTCACATGAAACTACGCCATCATGGCGTTAGAAAAAAAAAAAAGAAAAAGTATCTATTTCACAAACACAGTTTACAAAGTTGAAATAGAAAAAAAAAACTTAAATTAAAACAAAATATTGAAAGTGTAAATAATAATAAAAGTAAAAAAGACTTAATAATAAAACTGTGAATGTGAAAACGGCAAACCGCCTCAGCATTATGTCGCAGCTGGCTACGACGCTGATTTTCAGGCAGCGCCTCCATCCCACTGAGGTTGAAGGGGACATATTATTGGCCGAGGGATCTGCTTTTGTGTTACTGTTCAAGATCACTAAAATTTATTAACAATAACAAGTAACATCAAAAATAAAAAAGATAACAAAAAAAATATATCCAAGCAACGAAACTTGGGTTGGGTAGGTACTATAGGTAAAAATATAATAATAATATATAAAATAGTAAATAAAAATGAAAATTAATATTAAAAACTCATCTGCATATACCTACATAATATAATGATATAAATCAACCTGTTATAGTTAGTGAACGGGTACTTTTTATGTATTTATGTAATAGAATGCAATGGCCGTGCCTCATTCGTATTGTTTCTTCTAGTTTTAAGTACCTAAATATATATTTTTTTTTTTTTATGAAAAGATGAGTTCGTAATAGAAGCCTCCATAAAAACTCTATTTCATTTATGGCTCATTGTTACCACTGGGTTCTCACATTTTGAAAAGCAGTTTACTGCGCGTTTAAAAATACTAGCCACGCCATCTAGACCAATTAAATTCTTGTAACAAATCTATCCAGACACCAGTATTTTCTCAGAATATAATGTAGCTTCTGTACTATTTCAGACTAAGTATAGATTTCTGTACAAAATTTCATAAAGATCCGTTCAACTATTCTGCCGTGATTGAGGGACAAACATCCATACATTTTGTCTTTTAATTCATATTTTATCACAGCTTTTAAATTGCATGTCAGCTTTATCGTTAAACATACATTTCATGATCTTCAAAAACCAACTAAACCATCATTGAATTCGAATAGCGTATTATAATCGAACAACGAGTGTTTGATTACACTCGGACCGGAGGGCGGAGGACTGAGGGCTGAGGGTCATCTGTCCTTAGAGCGGTTACGCAATACATCCGATTCTTATCCGATCCGAATCTGACAAAATAACAATCTAGAAAGGCAAAAAATTGTAAACGTATCAAAAGTTGAACTTATCTAGTTAATAGGCCAATATTAGGCACTTATTTTCGTAGCTCAAGTTTAGTGATAGTTGTTCGGAATACATACATACATACATAACTTCATGCCTGTATCCCGTATGGGGTAGGCAGAACACCAGAGGTAATAGAACCATCTGATGTCACGTTTGACAAATTTGGAGGCATTATAATAGTGAAGAGAGACTATTGCAGTGACAGGGGGTCAGCCTATCGCCCACAAAAATGCCTCCCATAACACCTCGGAATACCTGAAAATATAACGAAATTGAATTATTACGGTAACAACGTATTTTTTCTTATTTCCTGGCAATTAAAAAAGCGTTATTTATGAACGAGTTTTTCGTATTGTAAATCTCTTACATAAGCTTTAATTTGTTGAAGGACGAATAGAACGTATTTTCAAATGATATTCAGCCTCGTTTGGACTGAATTCGTTTATATGTCACTACATTTTTAACTTCGACCTGTCATCCTAGCATTCAAACCCACTTAGAAAGTTTTTGATACGTGCACTCTCTGCGCTAATAAAAGCGGCACTGAAAATGTGTAGCAGTTCACCATTCTTCTTTTTATGAAATGACGAATGACGGATGCCGGATGGAGTGCGTAAACCATACAAATAGTTGGACGTCATTTTTCAGCTTCGGATCGGATTAGAATCAGAAGTAGTGTGCAACCGCTCTTAATATTGAGTTCCTCCGACATACTACCCTCAAATGAGTCCGATAAGAAGACAGACTTCGCGGAGACCTCAAGTGAATCCGGAGGTATACGATTTGGGGAAGTGCTAATATGTTTTTTTAATTTATTTTACTTTACTTGTTTTCTTATTTGAAAAAAGAAATAGAAATTTCTTTCAACCGGGTAGTAGCGCGTTGAATTTTATTTTACATTGTTATGTTTTCATTTTTTAAGTAAGATAAGACGTTTGTCTCCATGCTACCTGATGGAAAGTGCACATAAAGGCTATGGTGGTCCATCAACGAGAAACCTGTTGACTCAACACTTTAAAGTACTAGGATAAACACTTTAAAATACTACTGGTCAGGTAGAAGTAGTGTCTTTGGGATATGCTTTATCCAAATTTAATCAAGAAACCTAATTTGAATTATTTATTGTCGACTTTCTAAAGCATGTCAGATAACAACATTTCACATAATTAAATGATATTTCTTGAAAAAAAATGGATAGGAAACTTTCATCAAAAGGTTTTCAAAATAAGTGCCATCAAATGAACAAACCCTTCTATAAATAATAGATTATTAATTAACTTAATTACAATAAATTTCCTGTAACTCTCCAATAACAGTTAATAACCTAACTAGACAATTTACCTGTCTCACTTACCAGCCCTTTAAACTAACTGAAACTTGAGTGTCATTAAAAATGTTGCCAACTAATTCGATAGTTAACCCTCTAACAATATACGTAAGTTGACTCCAAATTGGCAACCCAGGGGAAATCTTGGGAAAAATGCCGGGTAAATAGCGAGAAACGTTTAGCAATTCTTTTGAATGGAAAAGAGTTTGTTGAAGTAAAAAAGTTTACGTTTAGGTACATAATTTATAGATTAGGTTATTGAATAATAATTAAAGCGTTAAAAAACCGACTTCACGTCAAAACTTTAGCTGATGTATAAGATTGATCAAGTTAAACGATCTCCGAATTCATACATATTCAAGAAAAAAAAAAAAAATCTTGAAATTCTCAATTGATTTCGATGAAATTTATTTATATGGGACCCTATCATGTGAAATAAGAATCATCAAAATCGGTTCACCCAGTCAAAAGTTATTAGGTAACAAACATAAAAAAACCATACACGAATTAGGTACCTCATTGTTTTTTTGAAATCGGTTTAAAAGCCATGTAACGATACGTTTCATGCTATTTGCTTAGAAGGTAGTGAAAATTACCTTAATTACCAGTCATATTTGCTTTATTACCCTGCGGGATTATATTACGATAGTATCGTCTAAGGTAATCCAGAAAAGCCTAAGATATAACCGATGTAATATAAGCTACTGTCTATGTAGAAGAGTACCCAAAGGTTTGCCCGCGTAGATTAGAGGCGTAGAGGCTTAAAAATCCAAACCACCACTCGATAAACTGTGTCGACTTCCCGTTTGCGTTCGCTCCCGAACGGTCGTGTCTGCGGCCGCTCCCGAGTGTTCGTATTGCGCTGCCCTTGTTCCCTCCCCCGCACTCGTGCGGGTCAGGTGCCAAGTTAAGCTCTTTCGGAAAGTTTTCTCTTGTGGAGGCTGTGTGGTGTCGGGGCTAATTCATCTGCCCTTTTCAGGGCGGACCCGACTGCTGCCGGCCGAAGCATCGCTGTTCAGGTGGATACGTAACCGTGCCAACGAAGCCTGATCGTCCGCCGTTCACCGGCAATAGGTCCGTACTAGGTCGTTTTCTTTTTCAGCGCAGTTTGTCTTCGTTAGACTTCCTCTCAGCCCAGCATTATGCCTCGTCACCCTGAGTGTCCGGAGCATCAATGCGAAGCCAATCGCCGTCGTATTCATGAACTTAACCGAGAGGTTCAAACCTATTATCGTGATAGCATAAATGCTATTAAAAAATACAACTACGAGTCCGACCGGACCGAATCCCTGAAAAAGGAATTGGCCGCCCGTCCCTCGCCCACAGAATTCCAAAAGCTGTCTTCAGATTTCAGCCAGTTGTCCAGCGAAAAACAATCACTGGAAGCCCAATATGCAGCCGAGAAGGAAGCTCTTCTCGCTCAAATCGAGTCCATGCGAGAGCAATTGTCAGCTCGTTCCCAGGTCGCCTCTATTTCTCAGGGGTTCCAAACCGATTCTCCGGCGTCTCCAGACCCATCTGAGTTCGTCGATCCTTTTTCAGATCGCATGTCGGTAGATTCCACCGCATGCAAACGGAAAACTACCCCGCCAGGTAGTGATTCCGACTCCGCTCCGTTAGTTTCAGAATCTCCTGCTCCGTTCACAGAGGTTCGCAAAAAGTCAAAGTCAAAGAAGAAGAAGCAAGATGCCTCTTCAGTCTTACTTCCATCCGTTTCAGCTGTTCCAGCCGCTGTTCCTGCTCCGCAAAATGTCGCACCGGCGTCTGCTCCTGCGCCTTTTGTTTCAGCGATCCCGGCGTCACAGCCTGCGTCGCAATCAGATTCGGCTCCGCCGAAAGTCAAGTCTCCGCCCCCCGTCTTTCTACGGGACAAGAGCCGCTGGACCGAGGTCTCAGCTCTCTGCGGTAGACACAATCCCAAGATCCAGTATAGTAAGGCATCCAACGTGGGTGACTCTATTAAGGTCGTTGTCAATTCCATTCCCGATTTCAGGAATCTCACTCGGCTTCTTGCTGATCAAAAGCTCGAGTACCACACTTACGCCCTCCCTGAGGAGCGTAAGATTCGTGCCGTCCTCAGGAACGTGCCGTTCGAGCTCTCGAACGAGCAAATCCAAGAGGACTTGTCTTCTCAAGGCTTCCCCGTCGAGTCTGTGCACAAAATGCACAGCCGCCGAGGCAAGCAGTTCCCACTTGCGCTAGTAATCCTAGCGAAGAGCCCGCAAGGGCAGTCCATTTTCAGAGGCAAGCTCACCGTGTGCGGTCTCTCCAACATCCGCGTCGAGGTACCACACAAGCGTGGTTTTCCAGGTCAGTGCCACCGCTGCCAATTGTATGGTCATGCGGCGGCAAATTGTCATGCTTCCCCTAGGTGCGTCAAGTGCCTAGAACCGCATGGGACTAAGGAGTGCTCTCGCACTCCCGAATCGCCCACCGCTCCGTCCTGCGTCTTGTGCGGCCAGTCAGGCCACACAGCAAACTTTCGCGGCTGCCCCAAGGCACCGCGTGCTGCCAGGGCTACCGTGAAGCCCATCGAGAACTGGAGAGAGCGACCGCAGCCTAGCTCGGACGCCCCTCCAGTCAGTTCAAAGGCCCCTAAGGCCTTTACTTCTATCGTTCCAGGTCAGCGCAGCCGGGTCGCGACTCAATCGCAACCGGCCGCCAAATCGGCTTCCCAGTGCCAGAATGCAAATGGTTCTCAAGACCGCATGGCGTTCTGGATCCAGCTCGCTCCCATCGACGAGATCCTGGCTTTCGGCGCCGCTCTCGACGCCAGCCCAGAGGGTTTCAACGGTGCTCTTCCGGTCCTAACCAAGTTCGCTCCCCTTATCAGGAAACTCCAGCAAGCTCAACGTTTCTAAACGTAGTCCTTCTTTCCAGCATTCCTATCTCAGAGTGAGTCTGATCACTCTAGATAATATCTTAGTTTCAGCTTTGCCATTTCTGCTAATCTTAGCTTTGTTTTTTTCTCTTTTCAGTTCCCTTTGGTGGCAGCCGTCTGGATGCCGCTCACTGCGCAGCCTCTCTCTCCAATTGGCTGTCGCTCCGATGAAGACTAATGGCCTCAAACAAGGTGAGTCAGTAAAGGGGGATGTTTAGTGGGTATGCTCGGCTTCACTGAGTGAGTCTCCACACTGTCTGGGCATTCTATTTGCCGTTAGCCACAGGGGTTAACAGCCTATAGAATGCCCATTCGTCCGTAATAGGATTCATCCTCCTCCCGCTAAAGCTTGCTTTACTGGTTAAAGCTTGTTTTAGGGGGTGCCCAAAATTTTCTGTGGCGGAAAAACAAAAAAAAAAAAAATCGATAAACTGTTTGTAAATGGTGACTAATCTGGGTGGCCCCTGCTTGGTGGTAGGATCCCGTCAGGTTCCAACTAGCTAGGACCAACCTTCATATAATAGTATATTATGTAACAAGTGAGCTAAGTTGCTAATTGCAGTCGAGGCTGTGATTTGAGCCCGAACCGCAGGCTAGGGCTTAATAATGAGCCGAGGCTGTAATTAGTAACGCTCACGAGTTACATACGACGTTTTTCAACACACTTGTGAGTAAAAGACAGACATACGTGGTCATAAAATTTATTTGAAGCAGCTGTTAGCTGCTGCGCGTCCCTGTACACACGCTATTGTTGCTTGGAGGCGCCGCGCAGCCGCTGCTGCTGCACGCGCGCCGCCTGTCCGCGCGCCGCTGCTGCTGCACGTGTCCGCGCGCCGCCTGGACGCGCGCGCTCATATATTTAATGTATAACCCGGATCAATAAAATATGCTCTGTTTGCTCGCATGTAATTTGAACTAAGGTACAATTCAACTTTGTAGGATTCATTATATTATGCACTAGGGTATAATATATTATGCACGCGTGACTTATAGCCCAGTTTATAGTTCTAAATTCAATAGAATAAGGCTCACTTTACGAGCAAGTGTGTTGAAAAATATTTTATGAAGAGCCAGTTCAATCCTAAAGCCGCGTATTATTATCTTCGACCTAACCTTAACTCAACAACAGGTGAGAAAATTAACATGAAAACTTTTTATATGCAGTAAGTATGCTTGGTGTAACCTTGGTGTAATGGCAACATACATTGCCTTCTATGCCAGAGGTCCTGGGTTCGAATCCCGGCGGCGGCAGATATTTGTGTGATGAACACTGATATTAGCCGTCAAGTCATGGATGTTTATTTAATGTTGCATGATATGTTTACTTAAGTTTTTTCTAATAAAAAACATGTATTTATTCAATATCTATGTTTATATAATTCTTAAGTATATCAGTTATCTAGTGTCCATAGCACAAGTTCTTTAAGAAACTTAATTTGGGCTCGATAATGTTGCGTGAGTGTCAGAAATATTATTAATATTATATTATTCACTTTGTGAAGGTCAAACGCTGGATGAGGGCGGCGCGGGTCCGGGCGACATGAAGAATCCTGGGGAGGCCTCCGTCCAGAAGTGTGCGTTTCTCGGCTCATGAAGATAATGATCACCCATTATCCAATGTTTTGGTGTTGTCTATTACTACTTCTTTGGCTTTAAAAAAACGAAATGAAAGTAGATTAAGGTAAAGTGTATAGTCACCAATAAAAAATAATTATCCGCCCACTCTTAAAGAGTAATGTTCACGGTCCATACAATCTCTGACCTGTCAAACTACTTTTTGTTAGGTATGTGAATGTATAAAGATGATATTGTCATTGAAATGCTGCCTGTTTATATCTAAACTATTGGTGCAGACTTGATTTAATTTCTTAGAAACGGTATCGGGATTTTCATTTCAAGTGGATGATACTAGTAGTCTATTGAGTAACTTGAGAGGGTAAAATATTAAAATCCTTACTGCGGTTTCGAATATAGGTAAATGATTTGGAATTAACCGAACATGATTATTTGCACTGTATGTTGTTTTAATATATATCATGAGTTGTCAATAATCTGACAGGTCAGCTTTGAACATTACTCTTTGTAATATGTAATATGCGGGTTTTGATTATTTTGATTGTAATGTTCCTCAATAGAATAGAATTACTGTTAAATTATGTTTAATTGCAAAAAAAAACAATTAAAAACCTTAAAAAAATTGTAAAAACAAATTCATTGGGCTCAACAAACCACATCCCCGACCTCATCACAGATCGTCTCCGCACAAAAAGATGATAAATCCTCCGGCATGATGAATGAATGAATGACACAAATTCATCAACCGCAGGGCACAAAACTAATTATACTAAATGCGTCCGTTTCTGAAGGGACTGCCAGATAATTAACGGTAAAGGTGCTTCTGGATTTTACGAATGTAGGAAAAAATAAATAAAATGGAGTTTGGCACACGCCTTGTGTTGTGTTTTTTTGTTAATCGCCTTTTTTTAGCAGTTTTAGACCCGTTTCAACATTAATTTTTCTAAATTTAGGTCTTACTAATATCAGAATTGGTGAAGTTAGTAAAATCGTCATTCGTATTGAATAATAAGTGTAGGTATTTACCCACCTAATATAAAATTAATGTTGAATGACACTTTACTGTAGGTATTCACCAGGTTAAATGATTTTCTATGGAAATAATAATAAGAAAACATAAAAGAACAATTCCATTAATTTTAATTGAAAAAGGTTAATTATTCACATTTCCTCTTACTAAATGAAATAAATTAATTTTCAAAGAAATCTGCAATTGTCAAAGAAAATGTCAATAAATTACAATATAAATCCTTATCTATACATATAATAAAATGGTAGGAAAGTCAAAACTGTACATTGAATATTTTTTTAAAAGAATACTTGGGGTATGGTCTACAATCGAAACAGAAACAAAAAATATAGTTTTTAGAATTTTTGTCTGTTTGTCTGTTTGTCTGTTTGTCTTTCCGGGATAAACTCAAAAAGTACTGCATGGATTTACTTCAAATTTGACATGAAGATAGTTAAGAAGTCGGGTCAACATATAGGCTACATATTATCACTCTAGCAGTGTTATAATCGTAGGTGCGTTTGGTGCTGCATAGCGTTCACGCAGACGACGTCGCGGGCAGCAGCTAGTTTTAAATACTTAAGTTTATATAAATAATAGTCTCATTAAATAAAAGTTGATGACAAATTATGTGTCATCTACCGCCAGTATCTCCCTGTATGTATGTCTCACTTTTAACCTTTCTTTCTTCTCCTGAGCATTCTCCTGAGCATCTGGTTATATTGAACTTAGACGTGTATTATAAATAAATAAATATTTCTGACACTCACACAACATTATCTAGCCCAAATTAAGTTTCTTAAAGAACTTGTGTTATGGATACTAGATAACTGATATACTTAAGAAATATATAAACATACATATTGAATAAATACATATTTTTTATTAGAATCAACTTAAATAAACTTATAAACATCCATGACGTGACGACTAATATCTGTGTTCATCACACAAAATATATCCGCCGCCGCTGGGATTCGAACCCAGGACCTCTGGCATAGAAGGCAATGTATGTTACCGCTACACCAGCCGGTCGTCGTCTAAGTTCAATATAACTAAACTTATAACAAAACACTATAGAACTCGACTGCTAGACAATAAAGTCTTTACGATACCTTTAATATTGGGGTTACTTTTCAAAAACCCATCAGAACGGCTTTAACCAAGTAACCTTGCTGAATCCAAGACTCCAGATCACTCGTGTTGCAGGAATTTATGTGCACCGCGCTCCTTTCAACATAGCAGCGAGCAGTGCAACGACGAATATTCATACTATACCCTCCCCACAACTCACCACTAACACGTGATTCGTTTCAACCAAGTATTTTCAGTGTATAACAAACAACCACTTCAACTTAAAAGTGTCTATTAACATAGGCTAACAACTTAGAAAAACGAATATGTAGGTAATAAAATAAGAATATAAAGTAAATAAACTAGGTACCCAAACTGGCATACCGAGTACCAATGGAGCCCCAAAGTATGTTTTAGAAAGCTTTTGTTATGAAAACCGCACAGTAGTACAATACACGTACACACGAAGACCCCAGTCTGTTTAAAAAAAATGTGACATACCGAACGGGCCTATCACTTGGTACCTCTCGCACCGCCAATGAAAACTGTACCATGCACCACGGTAGCCGTGAACTATTAACTTGCGTACCTACTAAAAGAAAAGAACAATTCAACTTAATATAAGGTTATTTGCAATTTAATTTATAATTTCTAAAATGGCACAGATGAGAGTATAACATAATAACTCAGCTAGGTATCTCAGAATTGTGTGCCTACTTAAACCGTTGCACCTTTATTATAGTCACTTATTTAAATACAAGTAACTGTAAGTAAATCCACAGCTAAATATCAGGCCTACTAAAGGACATGAGTCAGCCATGGCATCCGCTAATAAGGGTTACAGGCTAGTCTGCGACCACAGATTATAAATCTTGTTTTTGACGAGGCTCCATCTGACGGTGGGCACCGTAAACTAAAATGTTTATCGTCGCCACTGACTCCGAGTGACGTTTATTGTTTGAGTTATGGCGGCAAAGTTGACAGGCGCTTTTTATTATTATATTTTGTCTCTGAAGAAAGCTTTGTTGGTGGTTTAGATAGAACCTGTGTTACAGACTCGTGTTTTGATACTAAGAATGTGGTTATTTAGTGTTGAATTATAGAACTCAGTCTAGGTCACTTTTTCCGTAACACGTACCTAACAAGATTTTGAAACCTCTATATTTTTTTTAATTTAGTAGAACAGCAATATTTTTCTTGTAAATTTAGGGCTTGGACGCCTAACCACGGTGTGTTCGTACACGGTGCGGCGGGATGAGCGGCACGGCGCCAGTGAAAAATCAAAATCAAAGTTCTTTGCTTACAATACAATAAAATAAGCGATTCGAACTGCGCAGCACGCCGTGGACGGCGCTATGGCACGGCATGGCGCTATGCCATGCATGCTGCCGTAACGGTGCCGCACCGTAGACATGGGTCATATAATACCAACCGCTCCTGGAAAAGTACCCTCAACAGGGTCCGCTATTTACCATCAGGTGAGATTAAGGCCTAAAGCGGCAACGGTCACCGTAAAAAACAAATTTCGTCAAAAACTCTAAGCTTGCTTCTTTCAAAAGTTTTGCTACTTTTTTTGAATAACGCATGTTTGTTTTGAATACAAAAATGAATAAAATGTTACCTTTAAAGTAGAATCCCATTTGTTCCACTGAGTGTCGTAATATATGGCTAAGGGACCAACTGATAGGATAAACACCTGCGTGTATATGCGACTATTAAGGCATTTTCCCCACAGACCTCTATGAATTTCTAATGAAGTCCAGCAGTAGGCGTTGGATTAAATTGAAATTAAATCCCCGGACAATCACACCAACTACATGGCCCCAAACTAAGTAGAGCTTGTGATATGGGATACAATATAGCAAACTAGGGGGAACCTATATTATAAATACATGTATAGACAAACGCCCTGACCCGGAGCATTTTTTTTTTCATGTTCTATGCGGGAACCGAACCCGCGACCACTGGCGTCTGACTCAGACAGTGCCATCCTATCGCCAAAGTGCCCCATCGCCAAAATTATTACAATCCTATTTAATTTTTAACTATAATGTATTTAGTTGACCTCCGGGATAAAATAAAATTAAAACAAAATTTGATTCAAATAAAGAGCCCTTATCATGACGATAGAGCGCGCAAGGCGGCACCCAATTGTTTTTTTAAACAGAGAAAACACAGTTAATACCTACTATGTTATCAATTGTTTTTATTTGTTAACAGAGATAACACAATTATTACTTTTATATCACAGAGACAAAACAACGAATAGGGGGATAACTAAATCTTTAATTAGTAATTTAAAAATGTGATTCCAAATGGCGTGTGTCTCTCAATGTAACCATCGTCGTCGTCGAATGCCAGGAAAAACCAATAAAAAATATAACCATAGATGACACTTGATGGTAAACTTTTCTGAGCTGGAATAATAAGTTCATCGTGTTATCAGGTCCCTTGGAAACTCTCACTATTGCGGCTATTGCACAAAAAATATCATCATCTAAGGTTAATTGGCATCTCTAATAAGATTTAATCTTGCATGGTCCTTATACCGTTAAAGTACATATCATTTTAGTTCAGCAACATCCAAGCCTAAAATTATTTAATGCATTTTTGGCTCAATTATTAAATGTTGTAAGCACTACGTCATTAAAACTAACTTATATAAAATGCTTTGCATTTTAGCCACATTACCCGAAGTAGTCTGTAACGCTGTTTTCGAAAGTACCTATTACAAAAATTTTAAATTACATTAGAAATTGAATAAATTATCACGTAACCATTCGTAACTTTATTGTAATAAATAATCTTATAAGAAAATTATGTTTAAATTAAAATGATCTTTACAAAATAATACATTAATTTAAAATTTATCATTTTTAGGTATATTAGGATAAGGCGAATCGTACGGAACATAGAAGATATATTAATGTAGTCTATTCTTACATGTATGTTATTTTCAATGGTGTGGTACATACTATATTTTCTAGAACAATGTTCTGTAATAGGTAACCCACAAGATTTCGAAAGCATTCGTCATGTGTATACTCTTCTTTAGCATTAATGTCAAAATAAGTGTAAAGACTGCCATAACTTAAACAAATTAATCAATTAGAGTATTTTAAATACAAAACAATGTACACCAATATTTGTGTCAAATAGCGCACGGCAGTATCTTAATTTCTCTGCTCGTTACAATCGTGGCATGGAAGACAAACGTCCTATCCTTACAATATAAAAAAAAAAATCTTTCGTTTTTGTGAAACTCTATACATATACGGTGTTTTGGAAAAAAAATTGAGAAAAAAGCTATACTTCTATAGCTAACTTTAAACTCTTCTATAGCTAAAAAGTAGCAATTGCTTTAAGTTTCTCCAGTTTTAAAAATAGTCTTTCAAACAGACCTACAATCATAATTATTAATTGTCAAATATTCTTCCCACTTACTTATATTGTTGAAAAAATAAACAAGCGAATCAACATGAGCACTTAAATAAACACATCACCAAGGAGTTTGTCAACTAATAAAAATAAAAAGATGCTGGCTCAATAGACTTATGTTTAGGAAAAAAAAAAGTTTCGAGCTGTCAAAATGGATGACAGCGCGGCGCCGGCGCGCAACCGAACACCCGAGCCGTGGATACGTCAATAGGCCTATGTTTTTGTTTTGTCTTGTTTTTATAAGATGCATCTGGTTCTTGATGTTTGTTTTGTACAAATGAAACGAATCATTAATAGAATTAAACGTTGATGTTGTAATGTTTACGGCGAGCATTATATTATAATCGTATAAATCGTATTAGGATGCCAGTCAACCATTGAATTTAGGTAGAGTCACTAGTAATAAGTTATGCAGTTGTCTGCGATGATGATGTATTTCATGATTTTTATTTTTGTTGCTCGTAGAATTTTTTTTAACTACTTTTCTATGCTAAAATTACATCGACTGGCACTATCTTGTGTGTAAGTAGGTATTTCTTAAAAACAGAGTAACTTAAGCGTTGTGTGGTCGACATCCGATTAATATAGGTAGGTTCTCAAAAAAAACTTAACAAATTGTTGAACATGCATGATATAAAATTAATAAAGAAAAAAAAATTTTTGACACAATTTGAACACATTACATTGAAATTAACAGAAAAAAAATACATATGCGTCTAATGGGCATTTTCAGCATGAATGTTGCCGTGAGGCAACGCTGTTTTCCAAATTACCCTTTGCTTGGTGCCTCATTATTAGATAGTCTATATATTTATACAAAAATAATTTTAATTTAATTTAATTTTCAATATTTATCTATACAAAAAAAAAAGTTTTCAAAATTATCGGTACATTAAATAATAGCTTGTTAATAATAAACTTAAAATTATATTAGATATCAAATTAAGGTAGAAAAAGAAAAAAAAATGCACTATTGACATAAGACAGAGAAAAGTAATACATAAATACATAAATTTTAAATTAATTATCATGATAATATGTCTCAGAGAGGAAAAAAAAATAATACATAATAATAAAATAACAAAAAAATTATGATGATGAACATGGATAATAGAAAATGTCTTGTTAAGGCTGAAACGCTGTGCATACTTAATTGAAAAATAACTTTTAGGCATCTTTATCGTTAATTTGGTCTTCCAACATAGATATTCTTAATTTTATCTTAAAACTAGTCTTGGACAAGTGAGCTGAAATGAACTTAAAGTTTAACTTCGGACCTTATTTCGGAAAAATATACATCTTAGTCCAGTCAAAAATCGCATAGATCTGATAATTGGTCGAGAGACGTTTAAAACGTATTGAATTGAGGAACTATACGTTTTCTTACATTTCAAACCATAATATCCCACAAATTGTGAGTCTTACGAAAAAAGTGTAAAAATTGTGTAGAATTTTTTATGATCTACTTTTATATCTAGATATTTCAAGATAAAACATATATTTTTATAGAAAATGGAAAAAAACCTTAATTTAAATCTAATATTTATTTATAAGGTTTAACACCGTTTTTAACGTCTCTACCAATTTGAAATTCTATTTTTAAATTGATAATTTTAACGCTTTTAACAAAATTAGTGAAATGAGAAAAATCTTTGGCGATCCTGAAGAATCTAATTCGTAAATTAAATAAAGCAACAAAAATATGAAAACTTAAGAATACATTATTTTATAATCTCTTATTATTTCTTTCAACTCAAAGTCTAGCCTATTAGTATAGTTGCATTCAGTCTTTTAAAAATGATAAAAACGAACGCAGCATTAGCCTCTACGCAGGCGACGGCCAGCCTCGTTAGCGCTGCCTAATTTGTTACAGCTGCAATTATCTTGTCACTTTGACGTCGATTTAGGCGGGAACCTCCATATTGTTTTTAGATTAACAGACTATCAGACAGATCTTTTATATCTAAATAAAGGAGTTTAAGCTTAAGTACTTTTGGAGATAAAGCTTGCGTTTTTTTTTTGTTAAGTTGGCTAATAATAGGCCAACCGCCCCAGAAAAAACATGTAGCTAAAGCCTAAACTTGTACTAGTGATCCTATCTAGTTTCCGACCTTTCCAGAATCTATTTAGCTATCGATCATCCTACATTAAAATCTGTCGCCCAATACCTGGGGTGGATTAGGCTAGTAAACTAATTATATTTATTGCCCGAATCACACCACATTATCTAGCCCAAATTCATTTTCTTTAAAAACTTGTTCTATGGATACTTACTACTTAGATAACGGATAAATACAGTTTAGAAACATTTATAGGTACAGAGGGTTAATTTTAATTAACGCATCACCTCTGGCAGGCATCCTCTCCACATCAATCCGAACAACATTTGTTCTATGACTTTTTACAAATATTGATAAATAACACACAAAATAAAATCAAAAAAAAATCTGCTCCTTAGGTACTCTACTTTTACTATTTCTATTATATTTTCCATCTATTTTACCTGCGCTCAGAGTAAATAGAGCTACGGCTCTAAACAGAGGCTATAAAAAAATGTTGCATGGGAAAAATAAAATTAAAAAAAATATTAATTTAAAAAAGTTGTAGACCTAACACATGTTTTTGGGATTGATGTGGAGAGGCTTCCTGAAAGAGGTGATGTGCTAATTAAAATTAATCTTGAATTAATATTAAATTATTAAGTATTGGAAATAAACATGATAAATACGTGATGGACCATGGATCCATGACGTGATGTCTAATATAAGTGTTCATCACAAAAATATTCATGCCTAACGGGATTCGAACACAGTTTCGCCTAACATATAGGATAATGAATTTGAACCTAAATCATCATAGAAGCCCCTCATCTTCAATATAAAATTTGCCGACAATTGTCATTCCTCCAATGATGATTTGTTTCAGATTTCTCTTATAAAGAGTCAGTTCTTTATTAATCATAATAACTTTATGAAGGCAACACACAAGCCCCAATTCCAATATCAATTCGAGTTGAATTACGTGTTAAAACGTGTTCCGCCTTAAATTTTTCTTCACTCAGAGCTAAGATTTGTTAATCTAGGCTCAGAAGGTAATCGGTGAAATCGGGGCTTAGTTGCATTTACTTATTTTCCCATAAATCTTGAACCACGTGTTAGGAGTCCCTGAGTTCCTAGTATACTTCAATATACATATACTTAATTTTTGTTACTTATTTAAGTTTCATATATTTTTTTATTCAGCTTGAGCCTGGATAAAGTGCACAAACAAGACTGGGCGATAATTTATCGATGAAAAATCGAAAATGGCGTTTGGTTTTTTTACAGGACTTTAAAACAATTGGGTTGCCCCTCCTTGTAAACAAAAAGGTGTAACTTGCAAAAAAATGACTTATCGTTATGAAACAAACTGAATTAAGATAAGAAAACATAGGACATCTTAAAAATTAAAAAAGCTGTAAATCTACCCCTCATACAATCAATAATCTTTTATGGACAATTTTTATAATCAATTTACAAAATAGATAAAATGACCCTTTTATGTACATTTTTATTCCTTACAGTCATTTTAGACCATACTAGCTCTCCAATGGTGTAAAAGGTGAAAAAAACAGAAACCCAATTTTTTTAAAGTGCTGTTAAAAAGTCCTACGCCATTTTGTATTTTTTTGTCGATAACTCTACTACTAATTTATTGTTACAACTAGTTCACAATCAGTACATATAGAACAAATCAAATATAACATACTTTTCTTACAGAAATAAAAAGAATTTAAACTTAAAACAAATGAACTACTCGTTCGTAATTGACATTACCAATGCATGCACTGCAGCCACAATACATAAGTACACATTGGTGTTGCAAATCGTATACTACGCTGAAATATAAATCAATAACAAAATAATAAAGACTGAGAATTAATCAGTTAATACAAACTGTAGCAATCAAAAAATATTGTCACGTGTTAATTAGACCTTATAAGAGTATCGTCTCTACATTTTAAAAAAGGGAACGTTTCTCCGTCTATATTTTCAATGTAATTTTCGAAACTACTCTACAGATTTTGATTTAGTTTTAATCTTAAAGTAGTTTTTAAAGCTCATTATGGTCTTTTTAAAAACACATTATCCTACTTACGAGACGAGTTATCATGGTTTTTCTCAACAGATTCAAAGAAATATAGATTTGAAAATTCTTCAACAGCAAAGATAGCAACAGCATTAAGTGAAATTGCACCCGAGTGGAGCTGGAAACTACAACTTGTTAAAATTAAAGTTGGAACAATTAAAAAATAGTAATACATGGGATCTGATCCCCGACCGATTGGTCAGATTACTGGGCCCCTTCCACCTAGGCGTGTAGCTTTAAGTTATACTAAATAATAATAATATACTTACTTTTTATTGCCAAATTAAATACAATTTCGTGGTAAAATAGTATCACATGTTTATGTTATGTTTTCATGCAAATTAATTTGAATAAAATCAAGTTAAGATCGTATTTTACTAAAAACATGATTTATTCAAATAAGAATGTTCATGATTGGCGTTCGTAATTAATAATATTTTGACACCGAAATTTATAAAAGTGAGTTGTTTCAAATTCGATAAGAATTAATAGTTATTAAATAAATTATTAACGCAAGACCAGTATGGGGCTGACTAAGGGTAAGACATTTAAGTTAAGTAACTATTGGACACATTACCACGTAACATAGAACTGCAATTTTTATTTACTTACATACTTAGGTACTGAACTTTACAACTTAAAATTCAATAGGTTCCCTTTTTACTATAATTGTTTACCGTCTGTAGCCGATAATGAGCTTATAGTGTATTTCTATATGATAAAGCTGAAGGGTTGGTTCGAACGTACCAATCTCAGGAACTACCAGTTTGATTTTAATAATATTCTTGCATTTGATAGGCTAGCTTTTGTGGAAGGCTACTTAAACGTCAAAGAATTCAGCAGGATCAAAAGTTATCCGGTTAAACCGCGAGTGACTGCTTATATAAATCTATCACCGAATATGACCACTTCTGCGGTGATATGTTCCAGCAATAATTTATGAAGAGCCACTTTCTTCGTAAGTCCGTTTGCTTCGACCTCATCTTCACTTACCATCAGGTGATATTGAGGTTAAATGCGGGTTTAGTCACCAATAAAAAGTACAGTTTTTCATACTAGTCGACGCAAAAATAGTATGTGCACGAAAAAGTAGGTATGTGGTATTGGCGCCGCTATTTTATTAGTTCTTTTTTTAAAACTACAATGTTTGCACTGCGGGTACGTTCCGGTAATTCAGCCGACTAAATGTTCGTGAAATAAGCGTCGTCGTGTATTTTGAGTCTTTAAAATTTCTGCGACAGACTTTTGACGCGCCATTCAGACTTTTTTTCTGCTGTAAATCGAATAAAATAATAGTGTGTTATGCTGTAATTAGAATACGTTTGTGTAGAATACTTTTTTTGCGCTAAACCTGAGTTAGATAAACCCGTACATCCTCAAAAACATTCATGTTCATAATATATATGAAATTTATATAAACTTGAAGTGACTCAGTGATAGAAAATTCGATCGTTATTGGAAATAAATTATATCTCCTTTACTGTTTTAACTTCAACTATACAATATCACAAAGGCATGTATTATAATATGTAAAAGTCACGGTATTGTTAAATCTTATTATGAAATATAAAACACTCCATTATTTTTGAAGATATGTTGGTGGAAATAAGCTGTATCTTTGTCATCATCATCACAACTCTTTGTAATGCGCCCACTGCAGGACTATGAGTCTCTCCGCTGGGTGAAGAGGAGGTATAGGCTATAATCTACCAAGGTGGCCCAGTGCTGGGTGGTAGATGCCAGAATTTTCAGGGCGTCAAAATGGCTTCTGACAAACCCTAACGACTACTGTATACAATTATACAGCACCCGGGACCGACTGCTTAATGTGCCCTCCGAAACACGGAATGTATCTTTGTAATTATTTATTTTCCTTTATTAATATTATATGTGAATAAACTGGTGTTTACCTACATAACGCGTCAAGTAAAAACATACTAAGTTTCGTCTTCATGTATATAAATAAGTAGGTATATAATATATGGAAAAATTACCAATATAAAACACAGGATAAAAATAAGACAAAAAAAAATGTTTATGAATATAATTTTATTAACAAATTTAATTTAATGACTGAAGTCGATAGTTTATGTACAATTTGCATTATAATTATTATATTATACATTTTTACAAATCTCTCAGGTCTATACTTAGATAACTGTTACCCTAATACTAACAGGAAATAATGCACGAATCCTAATATAATTACTTGCTAATTATTACAATTTATATGTTAGTTGTTGGCATCCACGAAAACGCTGCGATACAATAATACAAAGAAAAAAATAAATTGCAAACTTCAACGGTGATCTAAAAATGCACGAAATAGGAAAAAAAAATGCATGAAATTGAAAACAAGATATCAATTGTTTGTGAAAAAACATAAGCAAACTCGTTAATGTCGATTTTATTAGATGATGAAACAGTTAAAATGGGTTTTGGTCAGTTAAATCTATTTATACAATATCTACACATATTTTTTAAGTTTGGAACGTTTTTAAACTATCGCAGTAATATACTTGAGTGAAGTAATTTTGATATTTTAGGTCCAAATGAACCTAAACAGTGACGCTTGTTGAAATAACGAACCTTTATTTTATCAGTGACCAAGCAAGATGACCACTGTCCTCCACTGTTGGATGAAATATTGAAGTACATATCAGACTCTCATAAACAATATTTCAATTAATAATTATTTGTTTACCTATGAAAAATCCTTTTCAAAATATGCCCACTTATTAACATTTTAATACAGCCTTTATATTTATTTAGATTTATCTCCCCTAAATTGTTTGTTTTAGAAATGGATCTAGATGCTTTTATGGAAGTTTTAATAGTATAATTTACTTTGCAAACGGCTACTTTTTGTGACATAATTATAACTAGAAGATACAAAGGATCCATCCCGAAAATTTATCCTACATACATATTACCAAATTGTATTAAAATTGTAAGTTTTGCATGTTAATCCAGGATTGAGTCTACCTAAGCACATAATTTCGTCCTAATCCATTAAATGCTTATTGCTTGAGAAAGAAACCAAATCTTTTTCTTTTATAATTTAAGTAGAATAATTTTCTGTAAGATTTGCAAGGATTTGGAACTATCCTGTAGAAGTAACCTTAACGATTATATATCATCAGTTCTTATTCTGTCCATAAGCAAATATAAAGGTTGATATTATTTTAAAAAATAGATTTACTTTTGATTTTATTATATTATATTAGAGATTGGAGTCTAAATCTATACTAATATATAAAGCTGAAGAGTTTGTTTGTTTGAACGCGCTAATCTCAGAAACTACAAGTTGGATTTGAAAAATTCTTTTTGCATTTGATAGCCCAACTCTTGAGGAAGGTTATATTTAGGCTATATTTTATCCCAAAATTCCCACGGGATCAAAAGTTACGCGGGTAAAACCGCGCGCGGTGGCTAGTAATATATAAATGACGGATGGCGCACGTGCTTCTAACTCCAAAACTAAACATATTCACCGGATAGAATACTTATATAAACTTATTATTCTTGTATCTACTTAAACTACATAGAATAACATTCGGTCTCCTCATAGCTAAGTTAATATTTAACTGCTTAGTAAGTCCGCATTAATTCTAATGGAAATTTACAGTGACGGCGAAGATGAAAAACATGAATTTTGGCTTTATTTATGTTTATCATAGGTCTATTTTATATGAATGGTATTCTCGAACCTAGTGTAAAGATGTGCCCAGAAAGTAGTGAAATTAGTTTTCTCTTAAGATTCCATTAGGTACCCTACCCACGGGCAATAAAATGAGTGAACTCTACATTGACGATAAATATTAGTATCTTGAAATAAAATTTAGAAGACACTATATTTAAAAGAAATCTTTCATCAAACGCTTGTCATTTGTTTCAAAATCATTATCGAATTAAAATATGAGAATTAGCTATGTATTTGTTAATGTAACTGTTATTGTAGTTTTCGAATTTATATTTTTTCAGATTAAAACAGAAGGCCATCGTGCCAGATTTGGTTCTAAAAATACCGTTTTACTGTTAATGCTCAAAAATTATTTTATAGACAAAAATACTAATATCATAGTGAATATATAATGTAATATATATAATGTATCCACTGCTGAATAATAACTGTACCTATTACTTATCTGTCGAAGCTTTTATATGGCCATCAGATTCAATTGTAACTATTATATTGTAATATTTAGCTGTAAGCTTTCCAATTTGTAAAATAAAATAAAAAATAAAAGTAGCAGTCCCGAAAAGACCACTTTGATAAATAATAAGCTTTGTCTATTTTTTTTTAAGTATATTTCTAAATTAAATACCTCTTTAATTTATATTACAATACTGAATATTGGTAGGTACTTAAACCAAAAACTAACTACCTACAACTCGTTGTTTTTTATAACCAATCATGACTGTGAGTTTAGTCAAACGCGAAGTAACTAAGCCTGACAAGTATTAAAAATCACTGAACAGATGTTAAAGTAACTAAATATGATTTAAATATGAATCCAAATTAATAAAAATATATACATTGAATACATGTTTGAGGCTTAAGAGAAGATTTCAACGCGCTAGTTTTGAAAAACCGATTCAATGGACAACGTTGTTTTGTCTTTTGCCTAATTGTTATCAAAACACTAATGTTACCACGTTATCGTTTTACCACTTTCAATTAATATATAACCGCGGTGATTATTTAGTTTATAAATAAAGAGTTTAATTTCAGATAATGCTTGTAGACATAAAAGCGAATGTATCGTTTCAAAGGCAGAGATAAGCTACCCACGTGTGTGCGACGGAGACAAGCGGAGACGGAGCAAGAATTCATGTGCCTAAGCCTACATAGAGGTGTTGACATGTCAAACTTAAAAAATAATTGCGTGTCCATAACCATTGTCGCAACATATTGAAACAAAGGAATAACACAATAAAGAGACTTAAAATTAGAGTGTAGATTTTCATATTATTGCCTTTTTAATCTTTCTAAAATATAACTTGATTATTAAAGGTTTTGAGTGTCACTTGGATATAAAGGCAATGAATGAGAAAAGATAAAGCAATTGCTATAAAAACAAGAATAATGCTATAAAAAAAAGAAAAGCATAATGTGTGAACATAAATCCGTTTATACTGAATTATATGCCGTCTCATTTAGGACCTCACCTAGGACTATTATAGAATATTTATTAAGCCACTGTAATCAGTGGCTAAATCAATATTAAAGCTTGATCATGAGGCTAAGGCGGATCTATTTTTGGATTGGAATCCCTGGAATCGGTGTTAAAAGTCCGTAGAATAAGCTTCTTTAAAGCATATACCTATTATATAGTTTACTTAAGAATAATACTTATTATACGTAGGCCTTTATTATCAAATCTTCTCAAGCGAAGTTTTCTATAATCTATACTTAAGAAGAGTTTAACTCGGAGTAAACATAAGTATGCTTACTAAGTTCGCTTTTAACTTAATAAGCAAAAGTATGCTTAGGTACTAAGTTAAGTTTAGTAAATTTACTAAGTTCGCTTTTGTAAGTATTTTTTTAAGAAAAGCCTCTTTTTTATAATCTTGTACCTCTTATCATGGCTGTTTGATTTCACTGGGCTTGAAAGGGAGAGAGCCAAACGTCAACTTATATTGATGTCAAGTAGGCTTCAATAGGTAGACTTCAATAGTTGTCAAAAACAAAGGGCCTAAGAATTGTGATTGAAGCGCGGGCTCAAAAAATGTAGAGCTGATTAATGTATTATAAAAATAGAACTTTCAATAAATCTCAAGACAAATCAATAAGGTAGTTTATTTTTTAAACTTAAAACAACGAGCGTCTTGGTTTTAATTTTGGTGGCATGATAACATGTTATAGGTATATTTTACGGTTATACGTATAGAACTAAAACAGGGACACTATATAGGAAAATCAACTAACGCGTTGAAATCTTATTCTTAGTTTCAAAAAAATATTCCATTTACTGAATAAAATAAAAATCATTTATATCAGGCTTTTACGAAAAGAATTATTGTACTTAGTTGAAACTAGTATAATACTAAAGAGATTAGATTATTTAGTAATTATATTTATTAGAAACATTTTTAAACCGTATTAAAATGTCTTTACAGAGACACTTTCTTGCCTTTCCTCTTTTTATTCATTGTGCAGTATTAAAAAATAGGATTTTTTAATGCACAAAGCCTGGTTAATTTTTCATATAACTATAATTACATATGCCACAAATTATTACAGAGTTTAATGAGTATAGGTAATAGAAATCATAATATGTATTTGTGTATTTTACACTTCTATAATTACTATCAGCGCATATTTTTAATAATATACGGCCGTAAGTAATTTTTAAATTGTCATGGTAAGAATCATACTGAATTTACTTTATAACCATTGTATTTGTTTTGAGTTTTCGATATTTCGGTGGATGTCGTGTGCAAATAAAGAATTACTGATTGTGCTTTAGAGAAGATAATATTTGCACGTATCATGCACATAATTCTATTAAATTATATTAAAGCGAGTTAACGAAAATACTGACTCTTTATTAGCACTAGAGATTTTCAATATACCTAACATAAAACGGTTGCTTGTAAACAAATCTAGAAGTTACCTAAATAATTTCAATTAGATCAGTTACGTTGTACAATATTTAATGATGATAGAGACTGAAATAGTCGCTAAAAGACGACTGTCCAGGCTTACCAATCAAGCTACATTTAGATTATTTGCATTATGCGTCCCGCGTTGAAAAGGTGATAAAAAATTTTTGCAACTTTCATGCGATTAATCAAATTTGTAAGAAGTATGACGTTTTAAGTATTTTCTTTCAGTTTTTAGTCTTAATGGATATGTAGAGTTCCAGATTTATTATTTTATTTAGTTCGGCATTCGACACTTATTTAAAATTTACAATTTTCTTAAAAATCATTAATTATTAGATTAAAGTATAACTTCGAAAAGAAAGCAGTGATAACTTTATTAACATATTTTTTGCCTAAGAAACAGCCGATTGTTGTTAAAACACAAAAACGTAGTTATGTTTGAAACAACTTTTTGATTTAATCGAATGATAAGTTAATTATAACAAAACTTTCTGGTGGTATGGAAACTATAAGGTGTCAAACTGACGAAATCTTGGTGTATTATTTCAACCTCTATCTTTTAGTAACCCTATTAAGTACTAATCTTAATTCGTTAATGATAAAATTACTAAGATATAAAATCGAAAGACAATAGAAACTTTCTGTGTTTGTATGATACAATCATATAGGTAGGAATTTAATATAACCCTCTTTGTAAAATTTTGTGAAGCGAAAGGACTAAATCACTGTTTATGCATTGATAATTTATTTAGAAACTCTAAAAAAGATTATAATTGCTCTACATCCCTCATCTCATTTTTGAGTAAGTATATTTTAAAACTTTTTTTACTCATGAAGTACTTAGAATCTAATGTAGTAGGTATTTTATTCCGAACTCTTTTGGGTATAGGTACCTATCCAAAATAAATGTTAAAATGTGTATTTCTACTATAAATAAGCAACTTTCCTATGAAAAGTATTTTTAGTAATTATAAATAATATAGAAAAATTACGAGCATGATTTAATTACAATATCAAAATCCATCGAACCCTTATTAATCCCATTATATCTTTCAAATTAATAGTACTTTACACGAATATTAAAATCTTACGCTATTATAAACATGAACCTATAGTTGTGTACAAAAAGCCACAACTGATACAAATTAATTAATAGCCTCCAATAACGTGATTAGCAAGCGAAGAAAGGTGCTCAAGCATAACTTCATCGACCTATGCTGGATTAAGCAATACTTAAGTATTACTTAATTAGGGTTCCTTATTTAAAGGGTAAAACGGGACCCCTATTACAAAGGGTGTTAACGATCGACGTCGACAACTCCATTCTACCATAACGATAGATCGATTGGTGTGGAACCTAAGACTCCGCTATCCTTCTGTTATCATGCTCTATCTCAGAAGCCGTGAGAGTATGACAGTTGAAATTTACACATACCTATGATAAAAATAAATAAATAAAATAAAATCCCCAGACAATCAAATCAACTACATGGCCCCAAACTAAGCAGAGCTTGTGATATGGGATACCGTGTAGCGAACTAGGGGGAACCTAGAATATATATACGTATACAGATAAACGCTCAGGCCGTGTGGAATTATTTAGTTAGACAGTTAAAATTTTCAGAGATGATGTATTTCTGTGATCACTATAACGTTTAGTATATGTATACTAAACTTAGCAAAATTTTAATATTGAAGGGGGCTGCCATACAACAAACATTCGGCAGTTTTACTAGCAGTCACTAGATGGCGTTTTGTGCATTTTAAAGCGCGCAAGTTTCACAGATAACTTTAAACTGCAAGTTTTTATCTAGTTACTGTGTCATATTGAGAAAGTACTATCGTCCTATAAGCATCAGTGTGTTAGTGGATGTAAGGGACCGAACCCTTCGTACGCGAATACAACTCACACTTAGCCGGCTTTTTCAAATCGCCTTGTTTGTGAACCCTGGAAACTTGAGCCATAAAAAATAATGTCTTTTGAAGCTTAGCCGTTTCTTTTTATTCCTAATTTTGCACCACAATGTTGGCAGTAGATGAAGGCGTTATTAATTATCTTTATCGATTGAACAATGTAAAGTTAATTGAAATTGAGTTGGCAGGCTATTTAATATTAAAGAAATTTCTGGAATAAACGTGTTATTTTAATGGAATATTTATAAGGGTACATAATACGTTATCTATTAAATTATATGATTTGTTAGTACAAAATTAATTAATTCTTTGCTTATTGTAGTTCTATATTGTTTTTGAGGTGGGCGTAAACGGCTACGACACAATCATTGACTAATGTAGCTGTCTTCGAATATATTTATAGTTGTAACTCTGTTTTTAATGAATAAATAAAAAAAATGAAAAAAAAGTAATGGTCTAGCAGAATTATACTAACATAAGTTAAATGTGAACTAAAATTTGGGATAATTTCCGGTGGCATGCCTACACAAAAGATTAGGTACTAGAATTTCAGTTCTTTTAAATTTGATTAAAAAAATAACTGAAATGGTCATTTTCCATTTATTTTAAGGCTTGGAAAATATTTTTATTCGTACGTCTGTTCCAATAATGATTCCGCATTTTCAAAAATCTTCCTACAGCATGATGATGTAATGATAAAGTTCTTATTCTTATTTTAATTGTCGCCCTTAGTTTCAATTTCCATACTATAGCAAAGTCTTAAATAACTTTTACAAAATACTCATAACAATTAACTAGTTATGCTCATGGTTTCACTCGTGTAGCTATCCTGTGGGAATCGCAAAATGAACAGTATCTGAATTAATTATTATAAGTGACTGCCATGACTTCATGAAATCAGATGGTTTTATAGCCTCTGCTTTTCTACCTACCACATAAGGGCTACAGGCGTGAAGTTACAAGTGAATAGAGCATTTTCTCTGCGCAAGGCCCGTGTACGAAATTTTCAAGTTATAGAGTTAAATAGCATCAAATATTTATCCTCTCTTTTACCTTTTACAATATTATAATGAAACCTAACTTAATTTTTATGTCTACTTAAGTAAGTAGGTACCTATAGATTTTCCGACAAGTTTCTATGGTTTCTAAAAAAAATGTTTTACTTTGGGCTTCCGTAAGCAAACATTTAAACTGAAATATATTATTACATAGAATTTAAGATAGAAGAAATAAAGATTGGATTTAATATTTTAATTTGAATGTGATTTAAGATTTAAATGTAAGTTTTAATTATTAACGATACTTAAATCGGTAATATGATAAATTCAAAAACCGAAAGAGTTAGTAATAAAAATTATAGATATTTGATAAATAAATATTCATTATACAAATATAGGTAACATTATTGTAATATAAGTATTGATAAGTATTTATAAAAATCTAAGCTACTATTAAACAAGGTTGTTTTAACCTTTAATGAGTCTTATTTAGTTATTTTTATGTTTATATGATATGCAGTCATCATAAGTATGTACTAAATTATGTTATTAGAAAAACAAATACACCAGAAATTAAATTCATTATCTTTTCTAGGAATAATAAAATATTACGTTCCTATTAATAATTAATTAATAATTTTATCTGTGCATCTATAATTGATACATTGTAGTTTTTAAAAAAGTTGCCTAAGCAGTTTACTTTTTTTAATTTAAATAACGCGCCGTTTAATCCCTCGACATTCAAGCACCTATAAACATATTTATGCATATTTTATTTTTCACCGACAAATTTTTAAACGACAATTTAACTTTTAAATTTGAATTTTTGTTTAATGCTAACGAGTTTTGCATGTTTTATCATTCTAAATATTTGTGTAGGTATCACTTAAGTGCAATTCCCGTTATATTTTCCTGATAGTAATAATTAGGTAATCGGTTATTGTATCACAGCATTTTACGTCAATCTTAACAAGAACGCCAAAAATAAATAAAGTACAAGAGAACAGGAAACAACTGCCGCTCGACACGAGAAACAATCTCACGTTCAGGTACATACCTTATGATTAAAGTCAATATTCATAGCAAAATTACAAATTATCTACATCACTTACAGCTAGGTACTGCACTACTTATCCAATAAGAAACGTTAAATAAAATCTAATAAAATATCCTATAGCTTACTGGTTGAAAGAACTTGGATATGTAGGTTAATATCAATTAAATGCTTTAACACGAAAGCAACGTTAAATTACTTCATCACCCTCGTAAATTAATCAATAAACTACTTTTAAAATTTATCATGAGAATCAAAAACATCCCTTCTTAAAAAAATCATTTAACCCTGTTTCAAATTAAATAGTCTTAAATAAACGGTATCTGATAATTTTAAAAGGCAATAGAAGGTAATTTAATCTCTCGCTAAAACACAAAAGTACAACATACCTGAGGGCCAGAGGTGCTCACTAGTTTGAAGCACTCAACATGCACTTTCAATATTAACTATAGCCTAGCAACCAGGTTACAAGGACCTAACATCACATACAGCACTGTCCGAGTGGCGAAATAAATAATAGCGTTCTGTCAGTTGTGTCACTGGCAGGCACTGGCTTCTTCGTCGACGTTGATGTCGGAGTCAGCTATTCCTCGTCGACGTTGATGTCGGAGTCGGCGGAATCCTCGTCGTAAGTGGAGGAGGAAGCGAACCCGCGACCCAGCAGCGCCGAGCGGTTTTTAGCGGCGGCCGCGCGGTCCCGCTGCCGCCGGTTCTTGAACCAGTTGCCCACCTGCGTCGGCGTCAGCCCCGTTGCAGCCGCCAGCTCACGCTTCTTCGTCGGGTTCGGGTACGGATCCTGAAGGTACCACTCGCGCAACAACGAACGCGTCCGCTCCTTGAAACAGTGCGTCTTTTGCTCCCCATCCCAAATTGTTCGCGGGAGCGGAAACTTCTTCCGTACACGGTATTTGTCGACGGGTCCTAGTGGGCGACCTCGGAGTCTTTCCGCTTCTTGGTAATGGGCTTCGAGCCATAGAGCTTGTAATTTGGCATGGCTCGAGCGCTGAAAGCGATGTCTTTCCAGGATGGCGTAGAGTTCTCGATGACGTCCAGAGTGAAAAGCGACCACGGCGCGCGCTCGTAACACCGCCTCGCAGTTATCAAGTTCCGCAACATTCGGATGCGCGACGGGCAGCGACCACAAAAATCTCGCTAAACGCTCAACATCTCCACTTTCTTCCAAAGTTTCACATACAGTAGCCACTTGAGCCGCGCTGAAGGACAAAGTCGGCAGCGGTAGTAGCGGAGTAGGCGCGGGCATGTCGAGTTGGTCGGCGCAGGCGATGGGCTCGGCGGCTTGGCGCGCCGGCAGCGCCACCGTCGCGGCCTCGTCCCAGGAGCCGCGCATCGGAGCGAGTGTGCGCGGCGAGTGAGCGCGGCGCGGCGGCGGGCCCGGGCGGGGCGGGCCGGCGCCGCGCGATTGGCTATCACTGTCTCAGCCCGGCCAATCCCCGCGGGCTCCGCCGGCCGCGTTTAACAAGGCCGCCCCCGGCGCCATGATCCGTCACGCACACCGCACCGCGCCTGCCTCGATCGATTACCTGCAAACCTGCAATTAATAGCCTCCGTAACTCCGCACACCGCCACCGGGTATATTACACGCTCATGTTTGTCCGCTGTGCTTTGCTCATCGACTAGCTTATAATTTACAGCGAGGCTATCACTGTTATATGTTGCCGAAATAACTGATATTACCTTTAATGCTCTGAACAACCAAATCCTATAGATATCTAAATATAAAGGCATTTTATTAATATTAAGTTTAACTTACCCAAAACATTTTCGTTTTAAAATGTATGATAGCTAGGTACATACTAAAAAAATACGAGTAAGCAAACTTAAAAGTATCGAACCGTTTAAATACAGCTAAAATAAAATGTGTAAAAAACTCTTCATGGATAAAATGTCTAACGTTTTTGTTTTGTTTATGATTTATTATTTACATAATAAGTATTTATAAAAGGTATTTTTTACTGAATTATATTGTGTTTGTTTATTTTACATTTTAAACTCGGCCTTTTAGTGTATTAACAGACCCCTTAATAATGAGTAACTGACTAGGTATAGGTTAGGTTAGTACCTAGGTAGTAAAGGAATATAGTTTAAAAAAACTATCTGATTACCTATTTATTTCTAGAATTGAAACATTGAATTTTTCAAACGTTTTATTTAAATTAATAGTGAAAATAAGCCTTACAAAATCTATTACAATTTTTATATAAAACTTTAAATAGGCCTACAACCAACTTCCATCGACTACCTATTCATAAAACACAAAATTAACACAGGAGACTTCCAAACTCGCACAAAGCATACAATATCTCATAAACCCAAAACTCTTCATGTATAAAATTCGCAAGTATCAAGTTTAGTTGGCGCTCTACATCCGAGCGAGATTTCAGCGTGAAAGCCTCGCCAGAGTATTAAGTTATTGAACGGCAAACCACACCCAGCGTGTAACACTACCCAGCTACCCCCCCTCTTTCACAACCCCCTTCCCCTTAAAACCCCCTACGACCCCTTAAAACCCCCTCTCTGTGGCTCACTCACTCGTATTACAGATTACGATGTTCTTAATATGATATGTCGTGTTTTTTCGAAGCTGTGAATTTTGTTATTTGGAATATTTATTTTGGTTGTTAAAATAAATTGTAAATGTAAATACTGTTTTGTTTTTTTGCACGGCGACTGTATATGGATTAATATGGTTGCGGTAATTTTAATAATGCTTTTTTTATTTCACAAGCAGAAAATTACGTTGCTCCTAAAGATGTTTACCTATGATTAGGTAAAATATAATTAACTTACAGGTTGTAATAAACTTATAAGTTACTATTGTATACAATAGCTAAAATAATTGTTTTTTTTTAAGATTAAAAATATTTGAAAAAAGACTTTAAACAGATCTTTGCTCGTGCGTAGGTATACCTATAGTTATTTGTCTACATTTTCATTTGACGTTTCGGTAAATTCATAGCCCTCGCTCAAATATAATTAACTAGGTAGTTATACGGGATACATTATAGTTAAAAAATCAGAAATATTATTTGAAAAAAAAAACTGTATTTTATAAACGTGCTTCGGAGGGCACGTTAAGAAGTCGGTCCCGGCTGCTGTATACTTGTATACAGTAGTCGTTAGGGTTTGTCAGAAGCCACTTTGGCGCCCTGAAAATCCTGACATCCACCACCCATTAGTACTTAGTATTTTAAATTGTTATAAAAAATCACCGGAAAAAATCTATAAAAAATATACCTACTTAATAAAATCACCCGTCCTGATCAGGTGATCTTCAAGAATAATGGAGCATTATTAAATACAAAAACTGACAAAATATTGTACTAAGCAGGTACTTAGTAGGTATTAAATGAGGAATTAAGGATCAAAATTGAGTAAAATTTTTAAAACTTTCCCCGGTTTACAAAGTCCTCTGATCTTTTTCAATATTATTTTGGCACCATCAAATAAAAAAAATAAAGATGTATCTTTTAAGATTGCAAGTAGATAGGTACTGTACCTACTTACTAACTCACCTAAAGAAAATATTAGGTAGTTAGATATTCGATAACATAATATTATCAGTAAACGTACCTTCAATCAAAAATAATAAGGGTATTTAATATTCATTTAAACAACCTTTTTAATGAATAGTTACTTGCGATTTTACTTTTACGATTTTGGACACTTACCTATAGGTATTAATTGTACCTACTTGTTGCCTTTTTTTCTGATTGAATATTCATTTCGTCAGATGATGTGAAAGTTCAATCTTTTAATAGTAATCTAACTATAGCCCATAAACTCTATGTATTCGATTCGCATAAAAAAAAACATTCACAGGATCTAACTGTAAAAATCAAAGCTCAATTCAAGCCGTTTTACCAAAAAATATTAACTTCAATCCATTTCTTTCAAACAAACTTTCACTACGTAAAAATGCCTGTATTTTTCCTATCTCCCAAAGTTGTTATGACAAAACTCTAAAGTTTTTGTTCTTACAAGTTTAATCCGAAATCTGACAAAGAGGCGAAGTTTCTTAAAGCTTGATTGAAAAGTTTCCGAAGAAGAAGCTTTTTGAGAGGAAGTTGCTGTGAAATATGTATAGGTAAGTAAATAACTTTGTAAATTGACTTCAGGGGTTATATCGCGTTTTTGGAATAGATTTCAAAAATATAAGGCAGATTTTCTTACGAAGACTCCTATCGATAATTAATTTATTATAGGTAAAGTTAAGTAACTTATGTATGTCTCTCTGCCAGGCAAGGATTGTATACCGGTATGAATTTCTGTACAATTTTTTTCTGTATGACGTCATACCGTTAAATTAGGTGTACTTAAAAATAACAGTACAGGAATTCATACTGAAATAATTCTTGTACCTTTTTTATTATAGTAGCATAACTGATTTTTTTTCAGTTAACTGAAATTTTCCGGTATTAATATTAATATTGATAATAAAATTTTATTTTTAAATAACTGTTGAATGTTCGATATTTTAGTTGAAGCCTATGAAGCGTAGGTACATATGCTGACCTATACATTTCGGTACAGAAATTAAATAAGTTAAAATATTTCTGTACTTAAAACATCTACAGAAATTAATCCGGTATACATTATTTGGGTACTGATATAATTAATTTAGATTTTAATAACTTGTACAGTTATTGCTGCTGCCAGGGACTGCATATCGGTATAATTTTTTTAAACAGTAGGGTACTAGTAAAATTTCAGTACCCTTATTAGTGTACTGCTTCATCAAACACAATAACTGTACAAGTTATTAAAATCTAAATTAATTATATCAGTACCCAAATAATGTATACTGGATTAATTTCTGTAGATGTTTTTAGTACAGAACTGTTTTAACCTATTTAATTTCTGTACCGAAATGTATAGGTCAGCATATGTCCCTACGCTTCATAGGCTTCAACTAAACTACCGAACATTCTACAGTTATTTAAAATTAAAATTTTAATATCAATATTAATATTAATACCGGAAAATTTCAGTTAACTTAAAAATAAATCAGTTATGCTACAATAATAAGAAAAGGTACACGAATCATTTTAGTATGAATTTTAAATACCACTAATTTAACGGTATGACGTCATACAGAAAAAAAATGTACAGAAATTCATACACGTATGCAGTCCTTGCTCTGAACGCGATTAATAATAATCAACGAATGCAGTGCATTAAAAAAATCAACTTCACTTCCAAAACTTGAAGTAGGTATAAGGTCGTCAATATAAATATTCCTAGTACTCATACATATTTTTTCAATAATAGAAATTTTCATGAATTAGGTTCCTACTTAATCGATTTCGATGAAATTTATACAGGACTACGTATGAAAATGAAAGAAAATTTAAAAACGATTCATAACTGTCCAAAAAATCACGTTACAAAGACACAAAACAATGTACATACGAATTGAGAACGTCCTCCTTTTAGAAATCGGTTGAAAACAACAAATTGCATCTATGTTATTCATGACTTCGGAAAAACTAGCTGTATGCCTCTGCTCCTAACAGGTTTCGAACCTATGTAACAAGAAGGCTGTATTTCTTATTTAGGTACTTGTAAGTGATTGGGTATACATTTACTATTTTTCTTATTGCTAAAACATAGTGTTTCTATGTTTTATAATAGAGTTTGATTCAAAGTTGAGAAGGTGTAATTTTATTTGAAAACTGGATAATAATTTCATTGAAATTTGGTATCTTGTTTTTATACAAGTATTAAAATTCCCAAAATAGATTCTTCTTGATGAAATAAGTTTCCATTTGGATATTTCTCGCCTACGTATAACTTTATCGGCGGTTTGGCTTATTCAGAGGTGCCGTGTCAAAAGTAACATGCTCGTGTGATACAATATATTACATACATACATGAACATAACAATAACGACCGACTGGTGTAGCGGTAACATAAATTGCCTTCTATGCCAGAGGTCCTGGGTTCGAATCCCGGCGGCGGCGGATATTTGTGTGATGAACACAGATATTAGCCGTCAAGTCATGGATGTTTATATGTTTATTTAAGTTTATTCTAATAAAAAATATGTATTTATTCAATATGTATGTTTATATATTTCTTAAGTATATCAGTTATCTAGTATAACACAAGTTCTTTAAGAAACTTAATTTGGGCAAGATAATGTTGTGTGAGTGTCAGAAATATTTATTTTATTTATTTATTTATTATTTATCTGGTTTAAAAAACAACTGCAGGTTTTAGATATCTTCTGAAGAAAATTAAAAATAAATAACATAATTTAGTTTCAACCTGAAACAAATTTTAAACCTAATATTGACAAGTTTTTACGATTACTTTTAAATAAAATCAAAATATTATTGCTATGCTTTTATTGCGTACTTACTATTAAGTTTTTCGTTCTTTCAGTTACTCGTGACTAAGTTGCTTATAAACATAGGTTCTGAATCATCGGATTAAAATATAAAAAAAAAAAAAACAATTAAAAATGATATAAACGCCTTTCCTTTTATTTAAAATTTCAACCAAAATGAAATCCAGTATATTTAATATATCGCAAACAATACGTACAAGTTACAACCGGGTGTAACCCTCCCAACGCCAAGTGGCTCACTTTACCCGTATCTCCTGCAAAGCCTTATGTTTCCAGCGGATCAATAAGAGGGGGGTTGGGGGTGTTTCAGACCCTATCTTTGTTCGGTTGATGTGAAGACTTCAGGGGAGGGGTTGAGGCGTCATCTCGAGATTGCTGGCAACATCTTACTATGATTTATCTCCTGTATATTTTTGTATTGTAGTGCGGGTGGCACCGTACAATACATTTGAGGGGTTCTTTAGGAGGTTCTTTATTATTTTATGTAGCGTTGTAAATAGGTTGAGGTGTGATAAAGATGTTTTGAGTTGTGTGAAATATTACTTGTACTGTCACAAATGGTATTTATTGGAGTAGACTGTTGATGTGCTCCATTTCTTTTTTTTTCGTAACATACATACATATATAACTTTACGTGTATCCCTTATGGGGTAGGCAGAACACCAGAGGTTATAAGACCATTTGATGGAGAGAGGCTATTGCAGTGACAGTCTATCGCCCACAAAAATGCCAATATAACCTTTGTCCCTCAACTGACTTTTACAGTATGCCCGGGAAGAGAAGCATGGAAGTGTTTTTTATTAAATTCTATTATTCTATATTAAAGATTTTCATCGGGATTTAGAAAATTAAATTCAAAAAACATGTTTCATTTCGGTTAATAACGACTCATGAAAAAGTATAGGTACTTATACCTAGGCCTAAGTAGCCGTTTAAGCTTAATGCTGACTGAAGAGGCTGGTGATCTGTAACATAGGATAATATAGGAAACCGCCAATCTATGCTATAGATTACATTTATCTTTAAGTTCATCATCACAACTCTTTGTAATGAGCCCACTGCAGGGCTATGAGTCTCTCCCCTGGGTGACAAGGAGGTATAGGCCATTATCCACCAAGCTGGCCCAGTGCTGGCTGGTGGATGTCAGAATTTTTAGGGCGCTGAAATGGCTTCCGACAAACCCTAATGACTACTGCATACAAATATAGGTACAGCACCCGGAACCGGCTGCTTAACGTCCATATATCCGAAGCTTAAAACCAAAGAAATATTTCTATTGTCAATTCGAGGCTTTATCGATGGTGGCATGCTAGCCCTGCTGACCAAAATGCTAAACCTGCTAAATCGCATGATACCTATGTTAAAGAACCACTAAGCATCGACGATTTCCGTCTAAATCCTATTTAATAACGGGTAGTATTTATCGAGTAACTATAAATATAAAATTTAGGTGACAAAAATAATGAATTTAGCTTACAGTTTTAATTAAGTGAGCGACTGACTGCGAGTGACGAAAAATCAATGAAGCAGCGACTTAAAACAATATTATGGGTGCTAATTAAACAGACTTCTTTTAAACAGCATCATTCAACTCTCAAAATCTAAGTTGCCTTCTAAATGTCAGCCACAATCCGTGCCACAAACCACGTCGGGGTTATTTAAAAAAGCTCTAGGGTTTATGGCGCTTCGCCGGCCGCTGCCGCGGCACCGCTCGCTCGGCTAGCCTATATGCAACCTAACTGCTCCTCCTCGCTGCGCTCGGCGTCGCACCTAACCGTATCGACTACGTCTTCCGGAACGGGGCTTGTCATCTTGTCGGATAATATTTTTCATCGCAATGTTAATGAATGTATTACGTAGTATAAAATAAATGTATGAATATAGACATTATGTAGTAATTCAGTCGCACTATTAACATTTAAAACCGTTCATCTTCATATTTTTTTCAAGAAAGTCCAAATTTGTTTGAGTCTTTCGTTTATTATTTCCCTTTTATAACTATCAATATTATAGTGACACCTACTAAAACCCATACTAGTACTTGGTAGTTGTCCATCGGTGAATTCAAATAAAGTGATAATTTTAGTAACGTCAGTCATTTTGCAACAGTATCCACGATACAACATAAAACAGTTGCAAAACATCGACTTTCTATTTACGCGAAACTATTAAAAATCTCAGACGTCTATCCAAATTCAAAATTTAAATCTCCATTCTCCGCCGTCAACAATGGTGTTTTACGTCCACGCCGCGCCGCCTGCGCGCGCGCACAATGGCCAATAGGAAAGCTAAAATGTCGCAACACTAATTTTGAATATCCCACGCGAAGAATGAACACCATCTAGTCCAAACGATGGCGAAATAATAAAACTGCTAAAGCGACAGCTACCTCACAGAATACAATAACCTATTTGCATCTGTAAATTTGAAAGTAAAATCTTCGAAGCTACTGTATTGCAACATAGTATAGTAACGATCTTTATGGCGAATTACGAATTTCAAGCGACTTTCGACCTTAGGCTAACCTCTCGTTCGTACAGAGCGGTCTGTGAGGCCGGTATTTGGAAAATGACGCGGCGAACAATGCGTCATACGTCTCGGCGTAGTTTACGAGCGAGTATCGCTAGCGGTTTGACATGTCGCTTACAAACTGTGATTTGTTAAGGGTTATCACCCTCCAACCACGGATTATATTGGTTATGATCAGTTGTAATGAAACTGCAGCGTTCTGAGAACTGTGATATTTTTATTCTAGTACGTTTTGCGGTGCGCTGTTATTTTCAACCGACTTCCAAAAAAGGAGGAGGTTCTCAATTCGTCTGTATGTTTTTTTTTGTGTCTTTGTTACACGATATTTCGGACAATTATGAATTGATTTTGAAAATTGTTGTTTTATATGATAAAGGATACTTCATAATTGGTCCCATATAAATTTCATCGAAATTGGTGGGGTACTTCTTCCAAACTTTTGAAAAATATGTATGATTTCGGAGAATGTTTACGTTGCTGACATTCTCAACTCAGCCAAAGTTTTACGTGAAGTCGGTTTTTACTCTGCATTCGTTGATTATTCTAGTACGTTTTGCGATGAATTGTTTTTTAATGCGAAAAATGTATTGTTTTAAGATGTGATGAATTGACATTATACATTAATATGCGGTGTAGGGTTAGCTTAGAATAGCCCTATTGTTGTAAATGGCGACTAATCTGTGTCAATCCGGTCGGTTTTGTAGGACTCCTTCAGGTTTTGCCTAGGTATCCCTTTCGGCAATATTTTATGCAGAGTCACCTGTGTGCTTGTCATCCTGTCATCTTGTTATTCACCTTGGGTACTTCAGACCTCGGTCACTACTCGTTCACGTACCATCAGATGAGACTGAGGTCATCAATAAAAAAATATATCTGATAATTAAATAAATAAATATTTGTGACACTCACATTCAACATTATCTAGCTCAAATTAAGTTTCTTAAAGAACTTGTGTTATGAATACTAGATAACTGATATACTTAAGAAATATATAAACAAACATATTGAATAAATACATATTTTTTATTAGAAAATAAACTAAAATACACATATAAACATCCATGACTTGACGATTAATATCTGTGTTCATCACACAAATATCCGTCGCTGCCGGGATTCGAACCCAGGACCTCTGGCATAGAAGGCAATGTACGTTACCCCTACACCAGCCGGTCGTCCAATTCAGAATAAATGGCCTATATAGTTCTTATCTATTTCGAAGATATTGTATCTTAGTCACAATTAGTGATGGATAAATTTAAATATATCTATAAAATAACTTAAATAATCAACGAATGCAGAGAATAAAAATCCAACTTCACGTCCAAAGTTCTGGTAATAAGGTCAATAAGGAACTCATACATATTTTTCAAAAAAATATTTTTTTTCATGAAGTACTCAATCGATTTCGATAAAATTTATATAGAACCACCTCTTAAGTATCCTCTATCATATGAAACAAAAACATTTAAAATCTATTCATAGTTTTCCAAGAAATCGTGTAACAAAGACAAAAAAAAAACATACACACGAATAGAGAACCCCCTCTTTTTTAAGTCGTTTGAAAATAGAGACTATCTAACTCATTATAAGGCATCTTCCCAAAATCGACTGCATAACAACAATAACCCAAAATGAAACAAGCTTCGAGCAAATGATCACAGAGGCCGTAACCCTTCCCGCACGGTTAGTTAGCCGCGGTCTCTCGGACCAGGCTCGTGTAATCATTCATGAAATTACCTACACAGGGTTAAAAGCATTTCAATAGGCATCGTTGGGACATCAAAGTATTGATTCCGATTGTTTTGTCGGTTGGTTACAATTTGACTTGTAGTGGTATATTGCGGGGTGGTTAATGGCTCATAGATGGAAGTCATGGTTTGACTTTGAGCGAGGAATATTTAAATTTTATCAGTATGGTATATTTTAAATTTAAATGAAAAGTTCGTTAAATAATTTTCTTCTTTCTTATCAGACTCAAAGAAAGATTACAGATTTCAATTTTGTGTCCTGTAGTTCAGTTAATTGGTTAGGTCTAGATAGGTAGGTAAATCTTCTTAGGAATTACTTATAATTTCTACAGGATTATGACCAAGCCTAGGAAGCTATTGACACTCATCAACAGGAAAAATTAATGACACGGAATTGTAAAATAACAGATAAATAACCATTCTTTTATTTAGGGGTGTACGTAACGGTAGCGGATTGTAGCACTGATCTTGAACAAGTCAACGACTAAGTATTATATGTTATAAAAAATAATAAATAAATATTTCTGACACTCACACAACATTATCTAGCCCAAATTAAGTTTCTTAAAGAACTTGTGTTATGGATAACTGATATACTTAAGAAATATATAAACATACATATTGAATTAATACATATTTTTTATTAGAAAATAAACTAAAATAAACATATAAACATCCATGACTTGACAACTAATATCTGTGTTCATCACACAAATATCCGTCGCTGCCGGGATTCGAACCCAGGACCTCTGGCATAGAAGGCAATGTACGTTACCCCTACACCAGCCGGTCGTCAAAATGTGAGGTAAAATGGTAAAAGGTAAAAATGTAAGGTAAGTTCAAAATCAGTTGTTAAAGTTATTCGAGCGGTTTTTGTGTCCGGTGCAAATATTGAGCCCGGCGGCTGTGGAATTGTAGAGACTGACGACGGAGGTTGAATTGGCTACCGTAGAACATTGAAAGCTCATTTTAAACTAGCTTTTTAGGTATTTAGATAAGGTCATAAATGTTGACATTATAACTTGTATTAACTCGATAAGTTTCTTACTACATTCATATTTATTTTTCCAAAAAAAGACGTGATCCTGTATAAATATCATCAAAATCGATTTAGTTTTCCAAAAAAAATAAAAATGGCATGTAGTCTCACTTCAGCCATAATTTTGAGACGGCCTTTAAAATGTGGGCGAAGTAATTTAATGCTCTGCAATCGTTAATTATTATAATTATTAATTTTAAATTAAAAATAAAGTATTTTAATAATAAAAGGCCGACTGTCGACATTCTCACATAATTCTCCTTAGCTCTTGATAGCCAGTGACCATATGTCTTGTTTCCTAAAGGACTAAAAGCTAAATCTTAGAAAGCTTATTGTTCCTGTGATCCTTCACTTGATCCAGAACAATATCTGGTGTAAAGGACCTACCACATACGAGAACATAACAGCAGAGGGCAATAACTGCGAAAATTGCAATCACTTTTTACATACATACATAACTTCACGCCTTTATCCCTTATAGGGTAGGCAGAACACCAGAGGCTTTAAAACCATCTGATGTCACGTTTGACAAAATTGGAGGTATTATAATGATGGAGAGAGACTATTGTAGTGACAGGGAGTCAGCCCATCGCCCACAAAAACACTTTTTACCTAAATCTCAAATGACATTATGAACTTATTCTGGACATAATATTGTCTTAAGTTTTCAACAAAAGACTTCACCACTTAGTTTCAACCGACTTCCAAAAGGAGGAGGTGCTCAATTCGGGTGTTTGTTCTTTTTTTGTATCTTTTTTACACGATTTTTTTGACAATTATTAATCGATTTTGATTATTCTTGCTTCATACATAAGATAGAGGGTACATACATGGTTGTCTGGTAGAAATCGCTCCCCAGCGATAAGACCGCCAATTGTGTAATCTCAGTCACTTTGAATGTATTTAAATTTTTTATAATATAAGGTTAACAATAAAGTGAAAATAAATAAATAAATACTTCAGAGGTGGTTCCATATAAATTACATCGAAATCGATGTAGTACTTCTTGAAAAAAATACAATTTTCGAAATAATATGTTTCAACACGGAGAATAAATGTATGTTGATGACCTTATACTTCAACGAAACTTTTGTCAAGGGTTTAAAAATGTTAGTAAAGTCAGTTTTTTTAATTCTCTGCATTAGTTGATTATTTACTCGACATTTTGTTAAAACACAAACAAAACAAAAAGTTTTATTCATCTTAGGAATTTCACAAAACACTTGATGAAGTCAGTCATCACTTACTTCGGCTTTAACTAGTTGTTAATAGTTGTTAAATAAGATATTACAGTAGACCAAGAGACAAAAAAGCCGGCGGAAAAAAGCTCTTGGCACTCTTTTTCAGTCAGAATTATCAAATTAATACAAATAGGTACATTACAAATTAACAGTGACATGGAAAAAAACAAACACAAGCCAGCTAATTGTAACAATGTCATGCCACAACCAAATTGTTTACACAGTAGGTGCAATGAGCTATGGATGCACAATGCCAACATGACAAACTGGGACCAGAGTATTTGAATAAGAATGGAATAAAATAGTCATAGTATCATTAGCAAAACGACCTGGCACCGCTAGTAGCACCCGTTCACGAGTATAACGCAAGCACCAGCCATCACCCTCCTCAACCATATTTTAGGGAAGAGGGTGACCCGATACCCGACGCTACCACTAGCCATGCCGCCTGAGGGAGACGTTCTTGCTGTGGTCTTGACAAGAAAATAAGTGAGTGGGACAGTCCCCAGCATGCCATATGTATACCGCACAGCCAAGCCGTAAACAAAATTATTAAATGCAAAATACAGTTCATTTCAATATTCAGCTCCACCATTCTTTTGTTTTAAAAAATAAGACGCTTGCTCTACTATCGGCTGCAAACGCATTTTTCTTCCTTTTAAATAAGAAGTCTTTTAAACGAATCTTGGTTAGCTAAAATATATTTATGCCATGCCAAGTTTTACGATCACCAGATGGTCATGAATTACTGGTTGATGATGTGGTTTACCAGCGAACAGTATGGGATGATTCTTAGTAATAGTGGTTCGAGTTTCATGCGGTGCTGAACTAGCTTTTTAGTACTGCTTCTTAACAAGAGCTATGTGTTGCTTATGCTTATTGCTTATTGTATACGTTGTTGTTATAGACAAACTTAACACTTTGAATATTAATAAACAGTAAGTCTAAAATATGACTAGGTACTGAATAATATAAAAAACTCAAAAATTAAAAATGCAACCTTTTTTCTCTTGACCTTCGTCCGTACATTCAGACCAGTAAATGTACACTTTTTAGCTAAAGGATACTAAGGTGGCTTGTGTAATTAACAAATAACATTCCCTATATGTTTTTTGGTATTGATACTTTTTAAGGATTTTATAGAGGAATGTATTATAAAGGGTTTAATTGCTAAGTGTGCACAGACCATTTCATGAAAAAAAAATAAGTGATATGGACAGTAACTTACTAGTTATTTATAGAGTGTTTCCATCCAATGTTTTTCTATTTCAATGATAAATATCCAAAATTATTTTCACTATAATCGTTCGCATATATTTAATATGACTTTAGTACAAAGGTTTTTTCTCGAGAATTTAGTACCTATTTATATCATTTTACTAATAAGATTACGTACTTTTGAGTTACGACATAAGTTAAAAGTTTTTTTTTATACGCTTATAGTTATATAGGTTATTTTTTTACCTATATCTGATTATTCTAGGGTACAGAATCTCTCATAATCTCAGAAATAATTAACCTACAAAATCTTAAAAATTGCAGATCGTTTTTTTTACTTTTTCAAATTGCAAAATAGAAATCAGATTTCAATGTTTTTCGAGAACTTAATTTTGAAAATTCGCCATACTTACCCTTCGTTTGTGTAATGGGTTGTTGGCATAAAGATTAGCTAACTTCTGCCGCCTCATCGCATTAGGTAAGTGCATTAACATGCACAAAACAAACCCCGGAGCTTCCACTGTCGACATAATCCTGGGTGTGCGGATCCATTTACTCACGGGTTTTTACGTGTCATCACAGTTTGGATTTTTCGTGTCATTTTGATATTTTTTGTAGAGATTGTATATGTTTTTTATGGTTAAATAAACGTGTAATTAATCAATGTGTAATTAAATTTTCTAATTGGGTTATGAAAGAAATTAAAAATGCATTGCAAGTCGAATCACTTCAATTGAGCTCAAAATATTATTAAAGATCTTAAGTGGTTGTTAAATATACGAATTTATGTAAATATTTAGTGTACAGCTAGTCCAATACGGTACGTAAATATCAGTTACCGTAACCGGGGAAAAAATTAAGGGAAAATGTGTTAACGTGATTAAATTAAAAATAAGCATTTAAAAAAATCACCTTGATATGCATAGTTCGGACAAAAATACAATAAATCAACAAAAACAACAATTATGAGAAATTTCAGATTTTTACAGATTCATTGTTTTAGATGTGTTGGAATAAAATGTATTTTTGTCCAAAGTGTCTCATATTAATGTGAATATTCCAAATCTCGTAAACACTTCTTTTCTTCCTTGGTAACGTGGATTGAAATTTACGTATAACCTATCTACCGTATTATTCTTAAACAACCTCTTAAGATCATAATAAGTTCAATAAAGGTCATTCAATTTGTAATGTTTTTCAAGCTTCTTTTCATAATGTAAGTGGAAAAGGAAAAGGATTTATCAATAAAACGTTTACTTTCATATAAAAAAATAAACAATCTCTACAAAGAATACCAAACATACCAAAAAACACACGTAAATCATAAGAATTCAAACTGAGACATAAACTCAAGTCTTTACTAATCATCAAATAGAAACTAATCTTCCATGCTGGACTGGGAGCGAAAGAAAAACATAGAATGTACCAGCTGCTTCTCTTCCCGGGCATACTGTAAAAGTCAGTTAAGGGACAGAGGTTTTAAAGGCGTTTTTGTGGGCGATAGGCTGACCCCCTGTCACTACAATAGTCTCTTTCCATCTTTATAATACCTCCAAGTTTGTCAAACGTGACATCAGATGGTCTTGTAACCTCTGGTGTTCTGCCTACCCCATAAGGGATACAGGCGTGACGTTGTGTATGTGTATGTGTGTAAACTAATCCGTTACTTGTGATTGAAACTAAAGCGACCCGTCTCACCCAAACAGCGTGCAATGGAAACGTGCACTACCAACAATTTGAGTTGGTCGGGAGCCCCAGTTTGCCGCCGTATTAACATTCAATAATCCGCGACGACTTACAACGCGGTTACATGGGAAATCTCAGATTTTTACCATACACATACACTGCTCATTATGTATGGGTTTATGCCCGAAAGTGGGGTAACTCTGATTGAAGAACAACAGAAAGGGATTTTAAATGAAATTAAAGTATTAGCCCGTGATGAGCTTTATTTGGAGCAGAAGTTTTTAAAACATTTAGAATATTTTGTTAGTTTTGTTAAGTAAAATATAGGTGTTACAATAGTTTATAAATAGTTTTATATGTAAGTACATAAAATAAGCAGCATGCAATTAGTGATAATATCCGATTTATCTTTTTTTCTTAACACACTTGAGTAAGTAGTACTAATATCATATTAATTGTATAGCCATCTCAAAATTTAAATAATTTTATATTTCAATGTACAATAAATAAGTTTAATCTTTTCTTTTTTACCAATTAGACGTTTTTTTTATGTCGCAAAATTCTTAAATATTTAAATATTATCTAAATATTACAGCGTGAATAAATTTTAAACATCAATATCCAAAATTGCTTAACGAATTATGTTTAAATTTTGCTCACTGGTAGGGCATAGCCCGGAATAACACACAGAATAGGCACGAAAACAGAATAAATAGCGGAGGTGTAGTTATTCTCTGAGAGGAGTAGTTCACGTAAAAAAGCCCTAAAAAATAGCCCCTGGAGGAACGCGTCGTAAAAGGCGGCTAAACCGAGTCATCACCGCAACACCTTGAGGGTCTGAATGGCTAGTGACCACCCTTCATCATCCTTCATAAAATCTGCCAGCTTCTATCACCGCTCCGAAAGGGATGTGTTCTGGCAATGGCTCAGAGACAGTTCCGGCCGAAGCCGAGGTACTTACTGCCATTTTCGCTCTCATCATCGCTTACAGGAGAAATTTCAGTCAAACGTGGCTTTAATAATAGAATAACCAACGAATGCAGATCATTAAAAAACCGACTTTACTAACATTTTCAAATCCTAGTCTTAGCTTTGGCTGAAGTCATCAACGTAGGTACAATTAATTAAGTACAACGTATTGATACATATTTTTTTTTCGAAAATTTCAATTTTTTCAAAAAGTCCTCAATAGATTTCTATGAAAATTTATATGGGTCCACCTCTGAAGTATTCTCTATCATATGAAATAAGCATATTTAAAAACAACTTATAGTTATCCAGAAATCGTGTAGCAAAGACACAAAAAAAAACATGCACATGAATTACCTCTTCCTTTTGGAAGTCGGTTGAAAATAAATTAATTATGTGTGCTTGTGGCAAAACAATTTTGAAAATTTGTTGTTGTTTAAAAATTCTAGGTCCAGATGAATCAGAATTTGTTGACAAATAGCTGTATTTTTTATTTTCAGGTAGATTTTGGTGTGGTTTTTTATGAACTTTTGATTTGTTACCTATCGTCTTTTTAAGCGTTTTAACTTGTTCCGGCAGTTTTAGTGACTCTTTTCAGATCTTGAATCCAATTGTAGATCTTTATGGCAAATTTACTGAAATCTGCGTAAAATATGTTTCAAGGCAATGTCTTTTTAAATAGTTTTTTTTCTTGCAGCACAATTTAATGATAAAATTGCTCCTTTCTTGATGGAAAATTAAAAAACTTATTTATTTTTTGATCAATATGGTGGTTTGATCATATGAATCAGGCACAGATTAATCAGAAATATCCCTAAAATCATGCATAACTCATCATATCCACAGACATCACTGCTGTTATTTTTCTACATGAATCTATCCTACCCCAAAAACATCGCACGAAAAACAAATCGAAGTTTTAATAAAACAAAAGTATGTAGCGTTAGTAAAAAAGCGTTACTATTCTGTCAAAAAAAATTACTTGAATCTGAACTCTATGCTATCGACATAAAGTTAAAATTGGGTGGGCAAATTTGACAGTTGATGTAACGCTTGATCTGCTGGCTTCTGTACAGCACACATTGTAACGTGATACATAATATCGCAAAAACATGTCATGACAGTACCTACCCCGCTGTCAATGTCAACTGTCAGTCACGCGTTAGCCGATTGGAGTTTAATCCAACCACGGTTGATTGTTGTAAATTGCCACAATATTGCTGTCGGGGATTGGTAGAAAAGCATTAAACATTTTTTTAGTAGACTTTTTATTTGATGAGGTAGGTATCTACGAGTACCTATTTTAATAAGGTTTTCTTATTTCTAGCATCTTCTTTTTTAAGGTTTTTAAATGTTAATATTTTTGTCTCGTGGTTTACTTTATTTATCGAAAAAAAAATTGTTGGAACAAACGGCCTCGATAGTACATCGGTGGAATAATCCATCATCTGCTAAGTAAAAGGCTGCAAACTGGACGGCAGCGACAGCGAGAGCGACAGCGATGCAGGGAATCTGGGCCGTTCTCGGCGCCAGCGGGCGAGTGAGCGATTTGTCGCGGTTTCATACAAACTCAATACTTTCTATCGTGTCGCGGAAATCGCTGCCCGTGCAGCCAAAGGGTTTTTTAAATGTAGAAAAAATCACAGAAGCAGCACGACATAGACAAAGAGTGATACTATATGTATAAAGATTTTCCAAGGCTACAGAAATATCACAGTTATGCAATTGTGTAACAAATATCAATATTGTATGTATCTCAACCATTTCCGAAAAATAAGTTTAAATACAATTATCAAATAGGTTGTAAACAGTCGCTCTTGCTTACTTTGGGACTATTTAGTGTCTCAGTTTGATTAAATAGGCTTTATCCTGTAAAAAGCTTATTTATTTTTCTGTGAACTTACAGTTTCTATAGGGCCAATTAAAACCTCATAAAAAATGAATTAAAGTTCGTATTTCCCATACACCATTAATCTGTAAGCAATAGTTTTCAAAAGTGACAAATAAAAAGTGCATAACAATATACTATATTTCACACTAAATAAAACCTTAAGTTTTCCCGTCTAGAGTCGAATATTCACTTTAGGTCATTGCTAGTATCATGACTTAACAAAGTTATTCAGGAACTTATTAATAGAATAAATTACATAAATTGAAACGTACTACCATTGTAATAAGAATTTTAATTACTTACCGAATAACCTTCATTATGTTTGTAATTTGCAGCGTCACTTACGTAGTCGACTGAAGTTTTAATAGTCTCTATGGCTTTGTAATAAAATTCATATTTCAATTCTCCCTAGTTTCATACGGCTTGATAGTTATTTTAATAAAAACAGGGTTATAATCGCTTCTACTGGAACATGTTTATGTTTACTGAAAGCTCATAACTGTGAGGGTGGGCATTAAAACGAGAAGCTTAAGCACTGACCCTTTGAGCTTTTCTATTTTTTATTGAATTTAGTCTTAAATATGAATGTACTAGCTGTTGCGCGCGGTTTTACCCGCGCAATTTCGATTCCCGCGGAATTTTTTGGGATAAAAAGTAGCCTATGTGCTATTGCAGATTGTATTCTATTACTATGCCAAATTTCATTAAATTCCGTTGAGCCGTGATTGAGGAACGAACATCCAAACATTCACATCTATACTAATATATAAAGCTGAAGAGTTTGTTTGTTTGTTTGAACGCGCTAATCTCAGAAACTACAAGTGGGATTTGAAAAATTCTTTTTGCATTTGATAGCCCAACTCTTGAGAAAGGTTATAGATTACATTTTATCCCGAAATTCCCACGGGATCAAAAGTTACGCGGGTAAAACCGCGCGCGGTGGCTAGCTTATAATAAGAGTAAGATGTAGAGCGCAGCGTGTAGTCGCGGTTATACTTGTTTGCTTAAGTTATTAGTCTCAAATACGTACAGGTAACTTATTCGATGGTAATAAGGTTAAAATTCCAATGAAAATGTACAGGTACATCTCATTAAAGATGAGTGTTCTTAGAGCATATTGTCTCAAAAGCGATCAAAAATTCAAATTGCCAAAATGAAAGTACCTTATACATTCAAACAGTTTTGTTTAAGTAAAGGAAACTTGCTGAAAAAGAAAACATGATTGATTCGATTGATAACTATCTGAAATGTAACATTATTGCAAATTAGTATATGAGTTAAATTTGATAAGCAGTTATTTTATCTTCTTAATGTCACAATAACTTAACAAATAATTATTATCTAAACAATTCATGTATTTTTTCTCACCCCAATAAAAGCTTTACGCTAAATCCTAAGCGGATACAACCCCGATACGATCCCGGATTATAAGATCAGCAGTTTTTGAGCTTTTATGCACACACAGACAGACGCCACACAAAATGCTATTGAATTACACTATATGTTATAGTTTATTAAATCACGATTAAGGTACATGCTACATACATAACTTCATGCCTGTGTCCCTTATGGGGGAGGCAGAACACCAAAGGTTATAAGACCATCTGATGTGACGTTTGACTTTGGAGATATATAATTTTGGATAGACTATTGCAGTGACAGGGGGTCAGCCTATCGCCCACAAAAACCTTTGTCCTTTAAGTGACTTTTACAGTATTTTTACCCGGGAAGAGAAGCATCAGATACATTCTATGTTTTTCTTTCGCAGCATGGAAGCTCTGTGTGCACAAGGTTCTAGGTTCCAGCTGCATAGCAAATGTTTGTTATGGGTATTTGTAAATCTTATCAACAAGCACTGGGCTAACTTAGTGGTATATGGCCTAAACCTCCTCGTCCCCAGGCGGAGATACCCATAGACCTTCAGTTGGCTCATAACAAAGAGTTGAGATAAATAAATAAATAATTAAATCCCCAGACAATCACACCGACTGTAAGCCCCCAAAGTAAGCATATCTTGTGTTATGGAATACTATGTATCAAACTATGGGGGAACCTAGAATATAAATACATAAATAGATAAACACCCAGACACGGATTTTTTTTTCTTGTTCCGTGCGGGAATCGAACCCGCAACCACTGGCGTTTGAGGCAGACAGGTTTATCCCACCGCCAAAGTAGTCGCCAACGATGATGGTGATGGGGAATCAGCACATATTTATCAAGGTCTTCTTTGGTGTCTTTCTTTCTATCATACTTATGTATTTATAAAGATTTAGCATAGGAAGAAATAGAAGTTGATTAAAGATTGCCGGAACATATCACCGCCGCGCCAGAGCGGTGATATTGGGCGACAGATTTTTAAAGAATTGAGATCTTTATGATTTTTTTAATACAGGGGTCCTAACACCCTATAAGTCACTCGGAGTAGTCACCTTTTACTACCAGCATCAAACCTACTTACTTACATACTATAATACTTACATACTAACCACGATTCATATAACAATAAGCTGTAAGTAATAACAATATCAGCAATAAAGCCACAGGTGAGCCTTTACATATTCATTAGTCGATCGATTGTAAATATTCATGAGTCGATCGATTATGTTCAATGTGATGAGAGGATGATCCGGCGGGATCACTAACTACCTTCATATCACTGAGTTCTGTAACAAATACCTGAATTAGCTAATCGATCTTGTTGATTGAATGCAAGCGAATGGTGCATTAGATACGATAGCGATAGAACATAGATACGAGGACTTTGAATTTTTCTTAACTTTCCATGATTGTCATTATACTTATACTTAAAGACTACAACAAAGAGTAAGGGCACACCTATTTTTAGCCGGCTACAACTACTTATGTGTAGCCGCACTTCGGCTATTAACCATAACATATTCATATTATCATCTACTAGCCACCGCGCACGGGATAAAATATAGCCTGTAACCTTCCTCAAGAGTTGGGCTATCATATGCAAAAAGAATTTTTCAAATCCCACTTGTAGTTTCTGAGATTAGCGCGTTCATTGAGATTAGATTAGATTACACTGAGATTAGTTGCATATTGAATACCTACATAAATGTCACAAATAAACATGTCGACGGATCCAGACAATTTTTTATGTGGGAATTCAACACCCGTGAGGCAATACAAAATGCTTTTGCTCACTCCATCGCCGTACAGTAGACTTATACAGTAAAGGGATAAATAAGTCATCAAAATGGAAAATTATGGATAGTTTGGGCCTCATAATATTGTCTTAAGTTTTCGCGATTCATACTATTAAATAAAACACTTTTTAACCGGATTATCCATGACATGACGGCTATCTGTGTTCATCACAAATGATCCGCCCCCGAGTTTTGAACCTATCACATTTGGCATAGAAAGCAATGTAAAAAGACGGCTACACCAGGCGGTCATCAAAAAGCCTTGTGAAGCTTTTTCTACGATTAGCAATTACACAGGGTGACTGGTGGGTCATTTTCGAAATTCCAAGACGTGATAGTTTGAGATCATACATGCAGAGAAAAAATAAAATATAAATTAATTATTTACTGAGTAAACTTAACCGAAAGTTAAATAATTCACCACGCAACGCATGGTTACAGAAGCGTAATGCATTAGATACTGAGCGGGTGGTCGTATGCGTGAGGCGGGAACACTGCTATGTGCGTGTTAACTGAGGCAGCGCCTCGGGAAAAGTGTAGTAAGGTCTCTTTATTTATTCATAGTGATTTTTGGTGAAAAATTTAATACCTACTTTTATAACATAATTATGATCAGAATCAAGTTCAGAGTGCTCTCCCTCAGAATCAAAAATTTGTCACCAGTCACTCTGTAGTTACCTTCATGTCCGACCTCAAAGTAGTTTAAAATCAGGTAAAGGTTCATAAAATAAAACAGTCACTCAACAGAATAAAACCACGGAGTCTGCAAAGGCCCCGAAACGTCTAGTTAAAATGTAAAAAATACGCGATAAATCCTGTTAAATCCACTTCCGTCTGGACTGGGAGTGAAAGAAAAACATAGAATTTACCAGCTGCTTCTCTTCGCGGGCGTACTGTAAAAGTCAGTTAAGGCACAGAGGTTTTATTGGCGTTTTTGCGGGCACTGCAATAGTCTCTCTCCATCATTTTAATACCTCCAAATTTGTCAAACGTGACATCAGATGGTTTTAAAGTTTCTGGTGTTCTGCCTAACCCATAAGGGATACAGGCGTGAAGTTATGTATGTACATAAATTCGGTTAAAAAGTGTTATTTTAGATTATGAATCTTGAAATTTTAAGACAATATTAGGTGAGATTCATGTCACCGTGCCACTTCAAAAGGTCGAACTTTCATAACTATGCGGTAAGAATAATAAAAAGAATTGAACGTCAAAATGAACGACCGAATTAGATGCAATTATAATATCGGTTGATCAATGATTGGACTTGAATAGCCCTTGAAACATTACACCGACCCGGATGTAATGAATTTGTAAAAATGAGAGCCCTTCATACAATTAGGATGGCCCTTATCTTTTAGAAAAAAGGTTTCACTTCTACTGATCATTTAATTCGATTTTACTCGATATTTCGACAAAATTACATGCGTAATTGACGAGTTTAGGTAATTTCGGGCTACATCTTGATGTGTTTGGGTATTTTTATCATACAGGGTTAATAAAATAAAATAAAATAAAACAAAATAATTTAAATTTAATATCAACTAGTTTCACTGTGTGTTCTGCATAACACATTCTTATATTTAATAATAATAATAATAATAATAATGATTTATTTCCATATTTAACAATCAAGTTTTACAAATTTATACTTCTGCCAAACTGCAAAGCAGTTTGTAGGCAGATGCAGCTCCGTTTTTTAATTCTAAATTTTATTAAGTAATTAAAGTATTACAATATATTTCATTTTACAAAATAATTAGATAACATAAACAAAAATTGATAAGTTTACCTGTTGAAAATATTATACTTATTACACATATTTAACTGAAGTTAAACATTGTAAGATTCTTAGAATTTATATAAAACTAATAATTAACGAAATTGTAAAAAAGGGGTCCAATGAAGGTTATTTAGAAATTACTCATTTTTTATGCTTTCATCAAAAGTGACAATCAATGATGTTTTCAGTTTCAAGGCAAAAGATCTTTTAGATAAAGTGGTATTTTTAAGCTGGGACGGTAATTCATTAAAAATCTTAGGTACTAAGTATTTTCTGCTTCGTTGGCCAAAATAATTATTATATTTAGGAATTTCAAGTACATTTTTATAATTTTTATTTCTCAGTCGCCAAGGTTTATGTACTTTAAATTGGTCACTCCATAATTGTTCCATCGCTATCAACATCTCCACCCTTTCATGAACTGGCAGCATTTTACATTCCACAAAAAGTTTTTCATAATCACTAGCTTTACAACGGGCTTTTGTAGTTTTATCTACTAGTAGCTTCAGAAATCGCTTTTGGAGAGATTTTAGTTTATCTAGGTAAGTTTTGAATGTTCGTCCGTAGCTTGCCAGTCCATAAGAAAGAAGCGAGTCAGCTAGCGCATAGTATACAGCAAACATAGTGGCTCTGTCCAACATATAGCTGAGGTGGTGGAATTTTACAAGCACCAGTCTAAGTCTCTCACATAAGTTGTTTATATGTATTTTCCAAGAAAAGTTGTTATCAATTACCAATCCTAGGTATTTGTATTCTCCCACCACCTCAATAGTAGCACATTGACATTGCAAGCTGTTCCTGTGCAAACATTCATAGGTGTGCCCTACTATTTTTGGTAGCATTTCCTTGTTTTTAGAATACGGTGACCGTATGTGCATACATTTTGTTTTCTTTATATTTATTATAGCCCCAAGTTACCTATACAAGCTTAGGTAACTTGGGGCTACATAGTTGATGTGTTTGGGTATTTTTATTATACAGGGTTAATAAAATAAAATAATTTAAATTTAATATCAACTAGTTTCACTGTGTGTTCTGCATAACACATTCTTATATACAAGCTTAGGTAACTTGGGGCTACATAGTTGATGTGTTTGGGTATTTTTATTATACAGGGTTAATAAAATAAAATAAAATAAAATAATTTTAATTAGCGCATCACCTCTTGCAGGCAGCCTCTCCACATCAATCCCAACAACATTTGTTCTACAACTTATTAAAATCAATAGTTTTTATAAAATATTTATAGCCTCTGTTTAGGCGTAACTCTATGTACTTTGAGCGTAGGTATGCCACGACCTCTGCGCAGTAAAACATCGCTTCAAAATAATAGGTAATAGATAGTTTTTACAAAATGTAGAGTAAGGAGTAAAAAAAATTATGTTTTTATTTTTGGTGTTATTTATCAAGATTTGTAAAAAGTCGTAAAACAAATGTTGTTGGGATTGATGTGGAGAGGCTGCCTGCAAGAGGTGATGTTTTAATTAAAATTTACCCTGTATAAGTATTTCATTGGTATGTAATATTGATAATCGGTAATCGGGCAACATTATGTTACCCTAAACCAATTAAAAAAACATCAAAAGTAGATAAAATAATGTCAAGTACCTACCTTTTCTTATTTAATACTAGATATGTACCTAAGTATGTGTTCTAATTATGGATTTATATGTATATCGAAACTTAATTTAAATTCAAGATTTATTCATACAAAATAAATTTGGATTTTGGCTGTCATGACAACAATTATACATTTAAAAAATCGTTTTTAAAAAAACTATTTTGGATTGAGATTGAATATATAAATCCATAAGTACAACATAACGGATAGTGATTCCATAGGAAGGTACCTACCTATATTTTTCTGTCACTATTTACGTAGGGAACATATTATAAAAAAAATTCCTTTCCAAGTCCGTGTGCTGTCATTGTTGACCTCATCTTCGCTTACCATCGTTGAGGTTGAGGTTAAACACGGGCTTAGTTCAAACATGTTCATGCACAAAAAATGAATGCTTTGTATGCCAAGACGACCATCGTTTCAAGCAGTAAAATGGTCACGACCAACTTAGTATATTGTATTCTGTGATATGACCAACTCTAATTTTCGCTAACGTAGGACATCACGAGCCTACTTAACAAATCAAAAACTAAAGTTAATGACGACCGGCTGATGTAGAGGTTACATACATTGCCTTCTAGACCAAAGGTCCTGGGTTCGAATCCCGGCGACTGCGGATATTTGTGTGATGAACACAGATATTAGTCATCAAGTCATGGATGTTTATTTTAGTTTATTCTAATAAAAAATATGTATTTATTCAATATGTATGTTTATATATTTCTTAAGTATATCAGTTATCTAGTATCCATAACACAAGTTCTTTAAGAAACTTAATTTGGGCTAGATAATGTTGTGTGAGTGTCAGAAATATTTATTTATTAAAGTTACAGTGTCCACTACGGGTTACAATAAAAACGAATATACCTAAAATTTTAGGATTAATCATTCATCATACCTAGTAATCATAAATTTTGCTTATTTAGTTTAGTTACTTACTAAGAAAACCAGATTTTTTATTTTAAATTCACTTGTTAGAATTCGAACCATATGTGTATAGTGAAATAATGTTTAAGATATATAAATATCATTATCTTATTATAAGCCACACAACCCTATCAAACAACCATGATAAAGCTAAATTATTCCTACATTTACATAACATAAATTATCCAAAAATTACCTCCTCGACGTAGTTCTCGCCTAGTCGATCCCCATACCGACGCAAATTCAATAACAAAAGCATAACCCCTAATGCATCGTATTACTAAAAAATCACATTAAAGTTACTGGTAACTTTCACGCCCCATCACCTTTTATGACACTTTTACACTGTACATAAACAAAAAAGCTCGCAACAGTATTAAACTTTGCTTTGTAAATTGTTGTTGATCGTACATTTTCAATATGGCGTCGCTGCATTCGTATTTGGGCCGAAGCAATGAATACAAAGTGACATGGTGTAATTGTGTGACACAATGGATGGTGAATAAAGCTATGTGGTACTATGGTGACACCAGGGGGCGCTGATAACGAATGGCTGTAACTTCCGTATGTCGTAAGCTTGTAATAAACAAATTGTATGCATTACGTGAATAAACTTTCATGAAACTAAGCTTTTAGTGTCGTTTAGATAATTACGTTAGATAATTATAAGCATAATTACATTTAATTAGTAGGTACCTACATTTTTTTTAATATCAATAGTAAAATATAAATTAAAAAACAGTTTACGAATTGGATAAAGACATTTAAAAATAATGCTACGTGGAAATTATCAATCTCACTCAGCGCAGTTTAGCACAAAAGTAAGCAAACTTCATGTGGACTAAGGGAATTCGGCCACAAATAATGGATTGAGATACTTTCATATTTTAACATACCTATGCTGGACTGGGAGCTAAAGAAAACCTACAATGTACTAGCTGCTTCTCTTCCCGGGCATACTGTAAAAGTCAGTTTATGGACGGAGGCTTTATTGGCGTTTTTGTAGGCGTAAGGCTGACCTATCACTGCAAAGTCTTTCTCCATCATCCACCGCCAAATTTTGTCAAATGTGACATCAGTGGCTTTGTGTTCTGCCTGACCCATAAAGGATACCTACAGGCGTGAAGTTATGTATGTATGTGCTATACATAGAAATATTTTATTTAACATAGATAGAAAACTCTCAAGTCCACTGCAAGTCGATTTTACAAGCATTTCTCTGTGTGACCTAGAATCATATCCGCATGAAGAACCCACCATATCTTAAACACAACATTTTAACAATTAAGTAGGTATCATCTTAAATACTTAATACACTTTTTCAAATAGATTTATCGCGTATATTCAAAATGTCGCCAATTTGGTCGCCATACGTTCACCTAGGGCTGCCCCTTCCGACATGACCATCCAATCGTGCTCCGTACACCTCTTTCGTAAATCTACTTTCACTCATCCTCTCCAAATGTCCAAACCACTTTAGCATACCCTTTTCAATCTTACTTCCTACGTCTTCTTTCAATCCGTATCTCTTTCTTATTTCACTACTAGGATAGTATGTAGAGTTATTCTAGTTCTTTCTTAGCACCATCGCCATGAAACTTAAAAGTCCTGTTTGTCAAAAATACCTAAACAAACCTTTCCAAAATATGTAAAAGAAATCGTCAAAGCAACTTCTGATAATAAACAAAAAATACTACATTCTTATGACCTCCAGAATATATAGCAAAGATTCCAAAAATCTGCCCGTTTCTCGCATATGCGAGTTAAATTTAAATAGTAAAAATTACATAATTTATTTACGTCCCATGAGATGACTTAGGTACAAGAGATGTCAGCCATGTTGCAGCGGCAGACCTCACGCTGCGATCAGAATGAATTCATCGCAACGCACATCCCCCTTTACAATTGTAATGGCGAAATTATTTAATTTACGACGCCAATAAACTTGATAGATGAAAGGTTACTTAGAGTTCTTTATTGTTAGTAATGAGCCTGCAGATGTAACGGCTCCGGTTATAAGTATTAATAAGGAAAAGAAAGAAGAACAAAAATGTCACAGCCATGAATTACGAAGGACAAGATTATACAATGCATTCTTCCCAAGCTTCCTAGGTCTGTGTGTTTTCGGCCTCATCTTAACTTACTATCAAATTTAGGTCAAACGCTGGATTAGTCTTTTATGGAAAAAAATATAATATGCCAGCTCAATTCTATTAAATTCAATTTTTGGACGAGATAGCAGGGCTAGCATGCGACCATCGAAAAATACTCGAATCGACAAGATAAATATTATTTTGTTATTTTATTAGCTTACATGCGCACCATAATACATAAAATTACTCGATGCCATATTCTTAAAAATATACATAATGTAAGTGCCAAATTATAAGTAAATATCGACAAAAGGCCCGTTTTATCGTTGTCGATGGTTGCATGCTAGCCCCACTGCATCTAAAAACACTAAATGACAACCTAAACTCAGATTAAGACTTTTTTAATTATCACCATGGATAATTTAGATTTTGTAATCTTACCTTTAGAAATAAGCAGACACATGATACAGAATTTTAAAAAAATCAAAAAGATTATAGTGTTTTATATTTAAAAGAATACAAAACCTTCCTTCGACATGCTACATAAACTAAACAAACTACTGGTTTTCTGTCTAATCTAAGTGCAAAGCGAGTATTTGCTCCATTTATTTTACATCATCGTCACCTTGGATCAGTTTAACAAAAAACTATCAAGAGGAATTACATACTTGGGCTAAATTTGAGTTTTAGGAATAAAATGTGCCTACGAATATAGCGAAAACCTGCAACCATGCGTTCATAATATTTTTCGTATCTTGTAATTGTATTTAGGTACTTATGGTAATCTTTGCAAAATCATGGATTTACTTTTATTTTTAATTTTTTAATTTTTTAATTTTCCATGTCACTGTAACACTTTGTACATAGCTCAAGCCATAAAAGGAAATAAAGGAATAAAGAACTGTCTATTCATCCATCTCTAACTGAACAAGACTTACCAACTGCAAATATTCAGCAAAGCCAAAACGTCTAAACTCAAATCCACCTTTTTTCACAATAATCCGCTCAAGTTTAAATTCCGCACTTCTACGCCCCTTATCACAATCCCATCATAGACCCAGAAACCAGACCCTACGGTCTATTCGGCCACAAATAATTTCTTAACAAATGACGCTTAATTGATAAATATTACTCCATGGAATGAAGCATCGTCTTACGAAATATGAAACCATCATAGACTACAATATGATTCGGGCACAATGAGCTTGTCCATCGACATTAGCGAAGATTACGTTTAAGAAAAAAAAAAGTTTAGACTTTTGGCGTGTTTAGAAATGGCAATAAGTGATTATTCTTAAAAAAAAATTATAAACTTATATTATTCAGTTGACAATTCCATATAGGTACTAAATAATTTAACATACATAGTTCTGTTGCAGGGTTTCACTGCTAGTTTTTAAGACGTGATTTTTTATATTTCAATGGAATTTAGTTTTGAATTATGAAAATAATAAATCGTTTATCTCCCGATTCAACTTAATAAAGATCACACGAAGGTGTTACACGTAGGTAAGTCTACGAGAAACCTATCCGATTTTTTTAGCTCGAGCTGAATGGATAAAATGCGGGCTGAAAAAGGAGGCCTACAAAAATATAGTTAGGTACTTGAAAATTGACCAATAAATACACGTAAAATACTAAGTCTTAAAGCCGAAGTACAAAATTGTGACGTCATTAAGCGGCTATTCGATGGTCTTATGATGAATAAAACAAATTCATTTCATTTTCATTTCATTTCATTTCGATTTGTTTTAATAAACAAAATTTTGCAAAGAAGTATATTGAAGTAAAAGTGAACGGGGTTATAAATTGAGTATGGTTATCAATGTTTGTTAATTAAATTAAATTAAATTAATGTTTTCATAAATTTGAACATAGTTTAACTAATTTATTTAGCACTTAGATACCTTGATATCTGCTATTACCTATTATATGCTAATTATGATAATATTGTGCTTATAAAGTCGATAATTTTAAAATTAAAGTAAACACTATACTTAGCTATATTAAAAGAACAAAAGCAATAGAAATAATTAAAAGTCAGTTTTATCTTAACTGCTTACTTAATAAAACAGTTCTAGATGTTGTCAATAGTACGTAAAGAAGTTTAAAGGATACACAAAACTATAATTATTGATGTAAGATGATTTGGCGTTGCATGGTCATATATTTTCAACTTGCAAAAAAGGAGGAGGTTCTCAATTTGTCTGTATGTTTTATTTTGTGTCTTTGTTACACAATATTTCAGACAATTATGAATCGATTTTTAAAATTCTTATTTCATATGATAGAGGATACTTTACAGCTGGTTCCATATAAATTTCATCGAAATCGGTTAAGTAGGTAACTACTTCATTGAATATTTCAAATATTTGAAAAAATATTTATGATTTCGCCAACTCAGCCAAAGTTTTGAAGTCAGTTTTTCAATGCGCTGCATTCGTTGATTATTTGTTTTCAATTGTGTTGATGTGTAGGGCTGCGTAGGGTCTGTTTACAATAGCCCACAGCTCCTGGACATGCAAGTGTTAAAAGTTGATTATTCTGGTAGAGCCCCATCAGGTTTCGCACGGCCTTCATATAAAATATGCAGCCAAATAGGTATCACCTTTCCAACAGTAGGTAATGTGTCACGGCACTGTTTTATGAAGAGTCTGTGTCCTGTTACCTGCACTAAACAACAGGTGAGGACAAACACGGGTAAAGCGTGCAAGGTTGCTTGTTTAACCGATACATTTTGGTGAGTGCGCGAGAGCTCTGTTTGAACAAATTGAACCCTCACCCTTTACCATCGGACTACTAGACGCAGACAGAACTTCCATCCGTATGTGGTAGATATTCCGAAAAGTCGAACTAAGCGCTTTGACAGTTCCTTTTTGATACGGGTCGCCAAGGTTTGGAATGAACTGCCTGCGTCTATTTTCCCTGACCAGTATAGTCCTAGTACTTTTAAGCGTCGAGTGAATAGGTTTCTCGTGGATGGACGTGTACCACCTTAGTCTTCAAGTTCACTTAACATCAGGTGTCATGGAAGACAAACGGCCCATCCATATTTCATATAAAAAAAGCATTTTCATCGTTAAAAATGCCAAAGTTATGTAAATAATATGCCTTGTCACAGTTATATCGTGGTTATATCCTAATAACATGAAAAAAGTCTTATTTGTGAGGACGAGTCAATAAGATTTTTCTTATACTGCTAAGCTGAAATTTCGCATACAGTTAAAAATAGTCTGAAATAACACGTCATATATTTTTTACTGATGTCTTTTACTCGTTCCCACGGGTTCCGAAATCACAGGATTCTATATTTTTGTAATTAAACATATTATATACTTACGTTAACTTGTATTTTATTCACATTTCTATGTAAGTAGGTGTGTAATATCTAACAGTGGAAAGGTCACAGTAAACTTCAACTTATTTTTATTCAAATTATTAATTTGAATTCTCGATATTTCGTCGCCGTGCAAACTACACAATCAAGATTATTCCACAGATGCGAGTTCACGTATATTTTATTATTGAAATATTCAACAATGATTTTACATTATTGCTAAAACATTATTTTTTACAAAAAAATCTATTTATAACCTCTACCTTAACAAAAATTCCAACAATCGTCTTGCAAATGAATACACATTTACTTTTTTAATTTACCTAATGCCGTACGTGGCACAATTTCGAACAAACGTAAGATCCACAGTCGTAATTTGGTTTGGTTCCTACGACTGTCTGTTAAGCTTTATCTGTGGTAAGATCAGCCGTGCGTCATGGCTGGTGCCCCGTAATGTGCGCGAGGAAAACACACGGTTTCATGTGCTAAGGTACAGTCGGAGTAATTTGCAGTTTGTAATAAAAAATGTCGGTAGTATATAGTTTGATGGAAAATAGTAAGATAGCAAATATTTTAGTAAAAAAGATTTCAAGTTATGGCTCGTATTTGGATTGCTGTTAATTATTTCTAATAGAAAACTGATAAGATAGTATACTTAGGCAGTACCTAATAGGTAACTAGTATTAGTAGTATAAAATGGTATTCTTAAGTGGGTTTTCGTTTTTGCAACTGCAAGTTTTTAAGAATTATCACAGTTATGATGAATGAAGGTAATAAAGTGTAGAATAGGTATAAACCTAAGGCTTAATTAAAAATATATAATTGAGTTTCGTTTTGCTACGTTTCAATGTACACATATACTCAATCTTCATCATTCAAACAAACCATCAGTTGCATTTAAAATCAAATTACTTACTTGAACTCTTACTTAAAGTTATTTTTTAAGTACATTTACATAAGTAGATATTATTAATTCTCAGTAGTGTCGTCTAGTAGGTATATTTTTATTTCGTAAAATGTCGACGCTGACTGTACATGTAAAGCATTAGTGTAAATGTCGTAATGGGCTTTTAATATTTTTCATGTATTGCTGAGCGTAGTGTAATGGAGATTTCTCTTTGTGTTCAGATATTGTTTATTATGGTCTAGCTCGGTTACTTTATGATGGAAATATTTCGTAGATTTCGTTACTATATGACTAAAGAACGTGACTTAAAGTGTTTTAGTCTTAGGTTAGTCCTCTATGCGTTGTAATGCCTTTAATTTCATGAGATATTTAATCTGGTTTGCGCCAGTCGCCGTAACGTTCCTAGTCCACAAAAAATTTTACGCTCGCTCGACTCATGCTGACAGTCTTAAGCGACCATTCCATAGTTAATTCCCAGACTATTTTTTACCTAAAATCATGATCACTGCAACTAAAGTTGTATTAGTCGCCTTTTATAAAAGAACGGCAGACCCTTTCTTAGTTACCCAGAATACAAGGTATCCTGAAAACCACACAATCGTTTGTCTTAAAACATAAGAACAAACCATTTTCGGTTAGCTTCAAGTAAAAAAAACAATGATGCGAGCTGCAATAACAAAAAAACATACATTTCTAATTTCAAAAACAATTAAACCGTCTGATACCATCAAACATATGTACAATTTAAACTAGAGATTGTTTCGTAGAAAATCCTAATCACGACACACCATCTGCAATTTCACGGATTATAACCTCGTTTGCATAAGACACGATAATCTGTGGTTAAGATTATGAAAGCTTAGCTTAGACTGAATATTATAATAATGTGAAATATTTTATCTTTCGTTTTCGAATCATTCGTTCCCACAGAGATGTTCAAGATTGTCTGCGTTATTAGGGATAATCTAGGTTTAAAGTTAGCAGGTGATGTAGATTGGGAAACGTTGGAAGAATAGGTTCATTTATAAGAACCTACTTAAAAGCTAAAGTTTTTTTATAAGTAATCAAACGCGTATTACCTTCTGGTAGGCAGCTTGATTATTGGAAAACTCAGGTCTTGACGCTACATATTTTAGCTATATTTTATTTATATTTTAGCCCTTGTTTTAGGATGACTATCTAAGCACATCCTTGCAGCCTCTGGATAAGCGTAGGTAGGTACTAATCTAAGCGCCTATTGGTGGTAAGACTAATTCTTAATGTAAAATTATGTAGAGTGCCGGAAAACGTTTTATTAACAATAATCTTCTAAGCCCCTGTGTCCTCTGATATTAACTTAACCTCAGGTTATATTGAGATGAGGAGAGAAAAGGGTCTAATCAGCAAACAAAAGACTAAATGTGAAAGCATGATGACTAATAGACAGACCCCGGAGAGTCCACCTACAAAACTAGTACTTACCTAAGTTATATCTATTTCATAACATACTAATTCAGTTGCGGTAGAATGAACCTACTTACGATTAATAAAATTCTCAAGGAAGGTCATACCTATATACACGACAAGAACCCATCGTGCCCGTGTGAACCTGGTGTGGAAGAAACTATACCTCACATCATCATAGAGTGCCCAATATACGCAACCGAGCGGCATGCTATTGAGCAGAAAATTTAAATGGATATGAAGATGGAAAATATTGCAATAATAATGAATAATAAACATAGGAATCTAATAATCTAATACTGTATAAAAATAACAAGTATAGCTATAAAAAGGAATAAAAGTTAATAGCAAAAAGATGTATTTTAAATATACTGAGCATACTGCAAAAGACATGTGCCAAAGATGGTAGAAAAGTGAAGACAAATATTAAAAGCAATAACAGGATATACAAATAATATAAGAAATCGACAGAACGGAAGTATTGAAAGAAAAATTAAACAAAAAGTAAGATGCGGATGGTGAATACGTATTAAAAAGTTCACTGTATAATGATGAATCAAGACCCAAACAGATATATATCTTAAACAGTACGCCGTTGGTACGAGTATAAAAAAAGAAAAAAAAATACATACGACATACGATGGACATATGACTATGACCATTTCTGCTGACGCCAGAATTCTCCTAGGTTGATCCTTGATGTGAAATAGATTTATTTAATAATTGAGTATTATTTAAGTATTTACTTAAAATACCTGGTTATAAACTAGTAGCTTCATATTCTAGAAATAAGAAAAGGGGAGGCTCAGGTATTCTTATAAAAAACGGATATGACTTCAAAAAGTTAACATTCCCGGATCTTTCTTGTAATTTTGAATTTGAGTGTTGTGGTGTACAGATGCAAGACTTAATTATTATATGTGTATATAGAACTCCCAATAGTAATCCTTATGATTTTATAAAAAGAATGGAACATTTGTTATCAATTGTACTAAAACGGACAAAAAAAGTTATCTTATGTGGTGATTGGAATCTTGATACATTGAAACCAAATAAAAGCTGCTTGGAACTTCTAAATCTATTTAAAAATTTTAATATCGAAATGCACATTAAATCTGCCACTCGACAAAATACATGTCTGGACCAATTTGCGAGTAATATTAAATTTATTCAAGCTGAAATTCATTATTTAGGACTTTCAGATCATGAAACAGGACAAACTTTGACAGTGAGTTCCAATACTAAAAGACAAAATTGCACATGGTATGAAAATGTTAGAGATTTTAGCAAAGAAAACATAAATAAATTTTGCAACTGTATTTCTTCTCTGTCCTTTTCAGAAATATATGAAAAGAATAATGTTAATGAAGCTTACTTAGAGTTCCATACCCTATTAACACTTTTTTTTAACTTGTGTTTTCCTACTATAAACGTTAAAAAAAATATTTTCTCTAAAAAAAATACTTGGCTGACTAAGGGATTAAAAAAATGTTGTATAAAAAAAAGGATTTTATATTTGAGAAGCAAACAAATAGGAGAAAATAAACAGAACAACATAAAATGGTATAAAAAGTATTCTAAAATATTAAGGCAATGTATAAATAAGTCACAACAGATACAAAATCATAAATACATCTCTAATAAGAAAAATAAATGCAAAGCGGTGTGGGAAGTTATTAATGATAACATTGCAGATAGCAAGGATAGAATAGAAATTGACAAAATTTTGTTTAATCATGAATCATATACTACAGCAGATGACATTTGTAATATATTTAATAAGTATTATATTGACATGACTAATTCTAATGACTTTAAATTTAATATTGACGATATAAACAAAACTATGGACATGGATAATATTAAATCTATATTTCTAAGGCCTACAGATTCAAATGAAATTTATAAATTAATTCGTAGTCTTAATAACACAAATTCGGTGGGTATTGATGAGATTAGCACCAGTTTGATCAAAGAATGCGCTAAACCTTTGTGTGAACCCTTGAGCTTTATAATTAATCTCTCACTTCAAGAAGGAACTTTTCCCTCTATATTGAAATATTCAATTGTTAAACCTTTATTTAAAAAAGGAGATGTAACAGACATGTCAAATTATAGACCATTGACATTATTACCAATCTTCTCAAAAATTTTTGAGAAAGTAATGTTAGAAAGACTCAATGATTTTGTCTCAAAGGAAAATATTTTAAAAAATGAACAATTTGGGTTTTGTAAGAATAGCAGTACTTCGCTAGCATGTTTTAATTTGATTAGGCATATAACTGAGGCAGTAAATGACCGAATACCAGTTGCAGCTTTACTACTCGATATGAGTAAAGCTTTTGACTTTGTGGATCATGACTTACTGCTTTATAAGTTAGAGAAATACGGTATAAGAGGAGTAGCGAATAACTGGATAAAAAGTTATTTAAAAGATAGATATCAGTGCGTTGAAATTTCAAAACTTCATAATAATAAAAAAATAGTAAGCCGATCCAATTTAAAACTAAATAAATTTGGTGTTCCACAAGGCAGCGTATTGGGCCCATTTTTATTTCTTATATACATTAACGACTTGCCAAACATAACTCATCATAAAACTGTTTTGTTCGCCGATGATACGACAGTAATCATTAAGGAGGAAAATAAGGAAAAATATGAAGATGACATTAATTTGACGCTCAGTAAAATGATTAGTTGGTTAAGGAATAATAATTTAAAAGTTAATGTAAATAAAACTCAAATAATACAATTTCAAAACTATAGAAGAAGACATATCGACTTAAATATAAATTATCACAATAATAAAATAAACGAAACAAACACGGCTAAATTTCTAGGGCTTATACTTGATAAACATTGCAATTGGAAGGCCCATGTAGAATTAGTTTGTAATAAATTAGAAAAATTTGTATATGCAATCAAACGTTTGCGGCAGACCGTGTCAACGGAAGCTGCACTTAGTGCATACCACGGATACGTATCATCGGTGCTATCATATGGTCTCATAATGTGGGGAAACTCGGTTGAGATTGACTTAGCATTTAGAGTCCAAAAAAAATGCGTAAGAGCGATTTGTGGTGCTTGGTCTACAGACAGCTGTAAACCAATATTTAAGAAATTTCGTATACTGCCACTGGTTTGTATGTATATTAGGGACCTTTGTATTTTTGTTAAAACGAATCCACAATACTTTGTCACACATGCCGTTGCAGTAGGTAGGAATTCTCGTGACAGATATAAACTTTACCGCCCTAGATGCCATTTGGATATTTTTGAAAATAATTGTTTTATTAAAGCTATAGATGTTTATAACAAATTACCTAATACATTTAAAGAGTTACCACTGACATTATTTAAAAAATGTATAAATGTTTGGCTTACAGAAAAATGTTTCTACACTTTAAAAGAATATTTGACATTCAAAGAACATAATATAATAAATTAGGCAATCAATCTAGAATTTAATACAATTTTTGACATCCAATGAGCATTATGTACTTAAAAAAAAAAAAAACTTTACTGTAAACTTCTATTTGACATATTTATTAATATAATTCAATAAAATTTTTGACCTTAGGAATTTTTGATTATAAGCTTATATTTTTTTGTGCCATAATAATAATTTAATATGTAATCCTAAAATTCATTGTAATTTTTTTTGACATATTTACACACCATTGTTATGGTAGATTGTGAATGATCTGTATTATATTTTAACACCCTTATGTAACCACAAATCTGGTAAATAAATGATTTGATTTGATTTGATTTGATTGTACGATGCGTCCTTTGGTAGTTATACTATATTATGTACGTAAGTCAGTTTTACTAGGTAAAATAAGCTGCTAATAATCGTATCGGATTTCTTGTTCAGACTTCTTTGTGGTGTTTTAAAACCCTTTGTAGTTTTTGTTGGTAAAGGATTAAAGCAGTAAATCAACCTCTTTTGTTCAGGGGCGCCTAGGAGTGTATGTACTTCCTCATTTTCTATTTTAACTACCGGAATGACGACGTGGAAAGGTAGTTGAGTTCCGGATTAAGGAAATATTCGGCCAGTGTAATCAAATGAACAATGGGCTTTTGTCGCTTTATCCATAGGTCGGTAGCACATTATTATCCTAAAGTCTACTGGTGCTCGTGGGCCCGATTCGTGGGACCTACTAAATCTACCATCAGGTCGAGACATTGCTGGTTTGTCAACTTGGCCATTAAGAAGAATTAAAAAGAAAGTGTGTCGTTAGTTTTTAAAATAAGCAAATCTTTAACCTTATTAGTGAACAGCTCTTTTATCCCGTGCCTAACTAACCTCTACAAGCATCAGGTTTTTATCCGCATTGATACCTACATTAATCATAAAATAGTAACAGGATTAGGTTTTATTTTAAGTTAAAATTAAAAATCGTCTAGGGGTTTGACAATGCTTAAGATATGAAAAAAAATATATGTAATGCACCTCTACATCATCTCTACATTTTGAAACTTTCTTATACTTAATTTAAACAGTTTTAAATCATGTTTCTATGACAACTTTACAAAATTATAGTAACCTGTTACTTCATTTATCTTCTAGCTTTATGTTACCAAAACAATACATCAGACAAATAATATAAACGACATAACAATCATCTTGCCCTAAACCAACCATTCACAGAAACGTAAGTGTTAAAAACGTTACGCTCTGCCGGTTTTTTAAACTGTCACAACTATTAATGTCAACCTAAGTTTTTTTTATTTCAAGGTGTTGCCAGGATTTTGTTATTTTTTTTCACCACATTCACACCTTCGTGGTATCATCTGAAAGGGCACTGGTGGAGTAAGATAGTGAAATAATCGCCATTGTGACATTGTTGTGGCGGGACAAATGGCGCGAATGATATTTGTCGCCATAGATGCGTGAACGCATTGTGCTTCGAATAGATCTGTATCTTGATAATCCTATGAAGTGTGTATGGTGATCATGGAAACTATAATGTAGAGGCAAACTTCCATTTGTTTATTTTGATAGTGATTATGGTATATGGAAAATCAGCTGTCGATAAAAGCTATGTCGGGAATGCGGGTTTTTTTAGAAACTATTGCCAATTTTTTCTTTTACCTTGCTGTCGCTTTAGTAGGTGATTAAGTAGGTAGATGTTTAAAGTAGTTGCTTTATCTTTTGTATAGTAAGTATCCCCTAATAAGAAACTCCTCGCATAATTTATGAACGTTTCAATAACGGGTTGACCCCCATTTTGTTTAAAATGTTGTCACGGAATTTTCATGTATGTACCTATTTGTAATTATTATAAAATAAAGTGTAAATACGTAGTTATTACTCATTTTGGCAGATTTTTTAATAAAATATGTAACATGTCACTCCTAAGGTTCAGACCAATCTAAATACAACTTATATTATAAGTTACATATAAAAAAATCTTCAATCCGCTAAGGCTACGGGAACATACTCGTAGGCTAATAATAATAATAGAAACATAGGCTAATAATTACCATCTATTATTAATATTAGGCAGTGCACGAAAAGGCAACAGCACTAAAGAAGCAACTAACACTATCTTGTATGTTGGTACTTGCTTACAGTACTTACTGTTATTTGTTTTTGTAATTTTTAAAAAACTACTTTGTCACTATGGCTATGTAGAGCTTAGGTGGGATAATGATACCAGTTATATGCTTTTTAGAAATTATACCTACCTAATTTTATATAAATATAACATTTCATTTCAAGTCTAATTTTATTTTATAGTAAGTTAAATATTATGAATAAGATTTAGGAAAATTTTGAACCAAGATCACTTTTTAAATGGTAAGTCTATTATAAATTCTCAGGTACCTTCATATTCATTGCTTTTGTAAAACAGTTTTCAGTCTCAAACTTAATTATTATTTTGTATTATACTGGGACATTTAATAGAATAAAGAGCAACGAGTAATTTATGTAGAGTACGGGTAGTATAGTATCGTATCTTTAATTTCCGGTGCCCGAAAAGGAACTAAAATGTTATCACTCGCTGCGAGGTGATACAATTAAAGTAGACGAAAAAATCAGGCTGAAAATGATTTTTAAATAACTAAAAGTATTTGTCAAGGGCAATTCCGGATTCGAGCCGAGTACGTTACAAATTGACCTAATTTATAACGAGTACAACTTTGTTGTATTTAAATTAAATACCTAAAAATAACTGTCTTACTGAAACAAAAGACTATGATGACAGAAACATTCCATCCATTTATCTATCAGATTTTTTCTGAAACTTTCTTTTTACTATTGATAAATAATAATAATCTAAAAAAAATATAAAACTGTTATTGGCTAAACTAAATAAGTTTAAACATAATTTCAACTGATCGCCCCTCTGCTCATACAAGACTATTAAAACTGACAGCTCAACGGCTGCGTAGAAAACCCAAACTATTTATTATTTGTGTATTATTCCCTGTAAATAAATATGGTGTGAAGCTCAGCTCAATGCCATTGTGTGTACTCCATTGTCAGTGGTCATTATCTGCGTATTTCTATAATGTTATTTTTTCATGTTGGTAGTTATCTAAAGTTTTTATGTTGGTGTGACTGTAAACCCATAGGATTAGGCGCAAATCGGCTCGATGGTGGCTGAGAGCAAATATTTATTTGGTATGATTCTCCACTATGATAGCGTGGATGCGCTTATGAGATCCATTCTATTATAATAGTGTCAATATGTTAATATCTTCCCTTTATGTTTGGTTCAGATAAATTCATAATAACGGTGGGTTGTATTTGTAATCTTAAATTAAGTAGGTAGTTGATATGCTCTTAATTTGTATAGATTCTTAAAAATATCAATTGTATGGTGTAAGTATGTGTCTTATGAATTTAATCGTAGATAATTTGTTAATAACTCTTATTGCTGTCGGTTTATAGATATTTATAGCAAAAGGTGACCAAGGTGACTCTCAAGCAGAAAATGCATGTCCGTTGAACTTGTAGAGAATAGAGATTTGTCAAAATGCAGAAATCACTGTCATGATCAATAGAGGACTCGTCATGTTGAAAGATCAAGTTGTATAAAAAGACTATTTAACCTGACCTACCTCATACGTATTACTGAAACTTACATATTACACGAAAGTGACTTTATTCAGGACTCATTTTTCTTATTAATTTCTGGGTGTTAACGACGAGTCGTGAAAGTGGATACATTTCACATAATGATAACAGCCAAGTAAAAAAACGCTGTTTTTTTTATATCTAACCATAGCCATAGTAATTAGGAGCAAAGGGTTTTGTCCACTTCGATTTAGATACAATTAATAAAAGTCCTGATTAATCATTAGGATAAATTAACCTACGTGATTATATCCGGTAAAAAACATATTTTATTTTATGTAAATATCGTGCAATGTGAAAACTAAATCCCACCAAAAAAAGAAATTTAAAAAAGGAGAGCCAAGTTCAATAGGTACAAAAATTATGCTTAGGTACCTGCGGACTTCGTCGCAAAAAGAATGGAGATCTAAATGAGGGCCAAGTTCTATGCCGCCTGTCTATATAAATATCCTTTTTGTAGCATTATCTTAAGGTTGAAATTCAGACTTATGAAGCCCTAAATACCAAAAAGATCTGTTAGATGGGAAGCCCTTGACATTATTATTGTAATTTATTTCATGAACTCGTAAATGTACGACTTACAATTACTTATTTTTTTTTTAATACTAAAATGGGGTTGATTTCATACAATGTTATGTGTAGGTAAATGAAATGTCTTCCTGCCCTGATTCATTCTTGTCAAACACAATCTTATCATCATTAGTCCTTAATCCTCCACATAAGAATAGCAAATAAGTTTTAATCCGTCAAAATCTTTTATGTTTTTATTCATTGTTGTTCAGAGCCACTAGTTTTTTTTTCACCTATTCCAAACCTTTGCCCATTCAAAATTGGAACTTAAATATGACAGGCGACACAACAAATTTCAAATTTGGTTTTAGAATAAGGAGTAGCATTGAAAGATTGCTATCGCCAAACATAAATTGTCGTTCATTTTCTTCGAAAAGCTTTATGCTAAACTAGGTTAAAAGCAGTCTCAAAATGGAGCTTTTTGGAAATCGTAGCCATGTCCGGCATCGATTACTTGCGTAGTTTGGACAATGGCCGGCTTCGGGGATTACAATTTTTGTGTCAAAACAAACCTTTGTTCGAATCCGGAAGGAGTTACTTCGTTTGAATGCAGGGATTTAGCTCGTTATCGAGGTTTTAGGGCAGCATGCGTCATGAGAAGTTAGAATGTCTAAGCTGCCAGTCTCAATAATATTAGTAGGCTATCTGAATAAAGATAACATCTTATTCTGTTATAATATTTAAGAATAGATCGTAGGTATGCAATTATTGTACCTATGTCTGAAAGATAACAGAATATTGAGATTAATTGTGGGTAAGCAGGTACGTTTCAAATCCATAAATTATATGAAACAAGGATGTTTTATCTATACTTAGTTAATAAGGTAACCCCATATTTTCATTCATACTTTTCCGACCTTATCTACAAAGTGAGATTTTGAGGGCAAAGAAAGGAAGCTTTTCTTTCTAGGACCAACTACAGTAGAATCCGATTATTATGACTCCGCTTATATTTACTAACCGCTCATTAGTGCTTACACAGTGAAGTTTGGTTTTTTGGTTTTATATAACTAAGTCGGATATAATGACTTCGCCTATAGTGACATATCGCTTATTGTATATCGGAAGTGCTCGGGAGAGTCACGTTATACCCAAAGACTTTCGGCGCGTGAAAGGCTTTTTTGATTTGAGCCTCAGAGCGTAGATTTACTTATTGAGTCTACTTATTAATATCTACTTTGATTTATCTCTATTTTATTCCTCTCCATTAAAATCAATGATACCTATACTAACTTAAGCAGTTTATTTATTCTTGCAGTACCTATGCTTTGTATGATGTCCGTTTAGTAAGACTTGTTTCTTATTTCCCTTCGATGTCATTATAAACGGATTCAACTGATTCATAACCATCGAGTAGATATGACAATCAATATAAACATCAAGCCTGAGGAAAAAAAGGTCTAACTATTTGTGAAAGCGCTTAGATAATGACCAACTTCTGATTCACCCCGTAAAGAAAACAATACCTAGGTACCCTATATGATATGACAAAATTAAAAGCAAATAAAATACAAAATGAACTTCCATTACAGCTCCCTTTTCCCCGATCGAAATTAATTACAACGTAACAAAACTCCGGTATTTATCCCCCGATCCGCCATGGTTAAGCCGACATTTTGGCTAATTTGGCGCGTAATGTTTCACAGGTGGCGAAAGCGCGGTAATTACAACTTTGAGACGTGATCCCGACCCCGGTAATGTTCTTTTCTAAGTATTTGATTTTCAAAGTGTAAATTTACAGTTGGTTGTTAGCTTGCTTAAGCTAATAATAGTGATATTCGATGATAGTCCCATTCTTGTAACTAACTTCAGGATAAATTTACGGCCGTCTGTTTTGTGCTTCACTGTAACTGCCGTGATATGCAATGGATGCTTATCTTATTAGTAAATAAATACTTAGACCTAGAAATATTGTGGCGTAAAGCCTCCATCTAATTTGTGATTTAAAATGTATTTAAGTTAAGATTAGAATTAGTAAACGTTCAAAAACGTGTGAGTTTTAGTTTGATATTAAACAAGTAGGTAGGTACCTTAATATACCTACCTAAAATATGTAACTATATTTTTTAAAGATTACATATTAACGTGCACAGCTTAATTAATGTGTGGTAAGTATTATAATATTATTATTATTTATATTATATTAGGTAAAGTTAACAATACCTACAGGTATACCGGGGCGCGGGGAGACCATTTTAGAATTTTACTACACCAATCCATCGACGGTCAATCGACGTTCAATCGATTGGTGTTGTAACACCATAAGATGGGTCAGTTTGGGTAAGTCTGAAATTAACCCTGTATATTGTAAAGGAGAACCCTGTATATTGTTTTTTTTTTTGTGGACGATAGGCTGACCCTCTGTCACTACAATTGTCTCTCTCCACCGTTATAATACCTCCAAATCAAATCTGATGTTCTGATGTTCTGCCTACCCCATACGGGATACAGGCGTGAAGTTATGTATATAAATGTAAGTATGTATTGTAAAGGATGACGCATAATTTCGGAACCCACCTTCGATAGCCATGTAAGATACGCCGTTGGATAGGTCTTAGTAACCTGAATCAAAGTTACTATGCGCCAAGTTCCAATAGTTGGTCCAACCAGAGCTATAAGAGCTAAATGTTGGACTATAATTTTGGTATCCACCTCCAATAGCCATGTAAGATAAGCCGTTGGATAGGTCTTAGTAACCTGAATCAAAGTTACTATAGCGCCAAGTTCCAATCGTTAGTCCGTTCAGAGCTATAAGGTCCTAAATGTTGGCCTACAATTTTGGTACGAGGGCCAAACTGAAAGTTTTTAGAACTGGCAACTTAAAAGCATTATATTAAAAAAATAAGTTTAAATTTTGAAAATAGAACTCTTTACCAATAATATTGAGTATTCATTTCATTCATTTGTCATTTGTTTTACGATTTGGCGGCAAATTGAAAATTGTCTGTGCACGTCAGAATGAATTTAAGCCGAGAAAATTTTCGTGCAATGATTTTTTATGACTTTCGATGTCATATAAGTCAACAAGAAAGTTATGATAGACTTCGATTGGCTTTTCACGATGAAGCCCCATCTCGTGCCACAGTTTACAACTGGTTTAATGAATTCAAACGTGGTCGAACTAATCTCACCGATGATTTGCGTGAGGGACGGCCTTCTACAGCGACGACTGAAGATAATATCAGTGTTGTGCGGCGTATGATAGAGACTGACAAAAGAGTGACCTATCAGCAGATTCGGACAAGTCTAGGCATAGGTATGAGTCAAGTGCACAAAATCCTCCATGAACATTTAGCGGTCAGGAAGCTTTGTGCCCGCTGGATACCGCATAATTTGACCGAGGCTCAAAAACTCCGCCGTGTTGATTGGTGCCGAGAAATGATCCAAAAATTTAACGGAGGTGACTCAAATGCTGTGTTCGACATACTAACGGGTGACGAAAGCTGGATTTACTGTTATGATCCGGAAACCAAAAGACAGTCTGCTCAGTGGGTGTTTCCTTCCGAAGAGTTGCCAACTAAAGTGAAGAGAGGTCGAAGTGTTGGAAAAAAGATGGTGGCCTCGTTCTTCGGAAAGACAGGTCATTACGCGACAGTTGTCTTAGAGGATCAGAAAATGGTTAATGCAGAGTGGTACACTAACAACTGTTTGCCACTTGTCTTGGAAAAAGTTCGAGAGAAACGACCTCGCAGCAGGATCCTCCTTCATCACGACAATGCCTCGTCGCACACCGCCAGGCAAACGATCGACTATTTGGCGACCTCAGACGTGGAATTACTGGGTCACCCGCCGTATAGCCCCGACCTCGCACCCTGCGATTTTTATTTATTCCCGAAAATAAAAGAAAAACTTCGAGGAAAACATTTTATGGACGCCGAAGAAGCAGTGGCTGCGTTTCAAAACGCCGTCGAAGAGACCCCTAAGGCCGAGTGGGCAAGGTGCTTTTCTCAATGGTTCCATCGAATGCAGCGATGTATTGATGTGAATGGACGCTATTTTGAAAAGTTATAATAAAACTAATAACTTGCTAGAATGCTTAGTTTTTGATTTTCTAAGAACTTTCAGTTTGACCCTCGTATCCACCTCCAATAGCCATGTAAGATACGCCGTTGGATAGGTCTTAGTAACCTGAATCAAAGTTACTATTGCCCCAAGTTCCGATCGTTAGTCCGTTCAGTAATTGCACACCTGAATTAAGGTTGTTTTTTTTAATTTTGTCTTCGGAGATTTTAATTAATTTTATTAGGTTGGTTATCAGCTTGGACTCAGAATCAAGACAGGCGCCATACCAATTCTTGTTCTAGAAGATGAACCCTTTTCAACGATATATCACACATGTCTATTGAGGCGGGTACTCTCATACAAAGTTATGCGTCGTCCTTTGCAATGGTTCTAGTAGTTCCATCTAGTGTATCTCAAAACCAACTAGGATAAAAATACATGCAGCGCCCTCTTTCCAATTTAAACAATTACTTTTCAACGAAAAAGATGTCAACCAACTGATTGATGGCTGATCGATTGAGATTGATGGTTGAATTGTTTTGAGTCCGAAGTTTTGTGCTGTTGTTATTGTCGTTGCACTAATTTTTGGAAGCTATCTGTATTTAATTCAGTAAAAATGATTGGTGTTAAGATGAACTCTTTCAGTGATAATTCAGGCGAACCTGAACAAGACGCCAACTCCGCTCTAACCGAACTAGATAAAGGTAAGACAATACCGGTATAACTTATTTTTGGATTTTAATGTTTAATAAACAATTAATATCACTTTAAATTTTCAGGTCTTCGATCCGGAAAAGTTGGTGAACAATGCGAAGCTATAGTTCGCTTCCCTAGACTGTTCGAAAAGTACCCTTTTCCCATTCTAATAAACTCATCCTTTTTAAAACTAGCGGATGTTTTCCGAATGGGCAATAACTTTCTACGCCTTTGGGTTCTTCGAGTTTGTCAACAAAGTGAGAAGCATTTAGACAAAATTTTGAATGTTGACGAATTTCTGAGAAGAGTTTTTAGTGTGCTTCATTCTAATGACCCCGTAGCAAGAGCATTGACACTCCGTACACTTGGAGCAGTAGCTGGCATAATCCCTGAAAGACAAAATGTTCATCATGCTATAAGAAGAGGACTCGACAGCCATGACAATGTTGAAGTCGAGGCTGCTATTTATGCTACAACAAGATTTGCTGCACATTCTAAGTAAGACATTTCTCAGTTTAAATAATTTTCATATTACATTAATACAGTTTAATCTAAGCTGAAAAGTTTGAGGTGTAAATGTGCAACCTCTAAGCAGAACTTCAGATAAGATTAACATAAAGAAAATACATAATATATTGTAATATACTGGTCATAATTTTCAATAAATAATGTAATATTATGAGTTATGTTGTTTTCTCTATTTTCAGTGCATTTGCAGTAGCAATGTGTAATAAATTGACAGATATGATAGAATGTGAGAGCACTGGAGCTGAGCGTCGGGAGAAACTTGTGCTTGCTTTGAGGACTGTCCATGGAGGAGGTATGCATGCTAAACCAAATATTTTTAATCCCCATATAACATTGTGTTAAATGTATATCAAGTCACAAATAGTTTTTCAAAGTTCTTAGTTAATAACTAGAATTGAATTGTAGTCTGCATGGGAACTAAAACTAATTTAGTTGCTGTTATCAAGATTACAGATATCTTGCCTATATCATATAGTTAGTTTATTGAGGGCACTACAAATCAAACATGTAGCGACAAATTTAAATAAAAAAGCATTTCTAATATGATTGTAGGAATATTAAGACCATTCTTAACAATTCTTAGTTGTTGCACATGAACTCTCCAACAAAATATCCATGCATATATCGACTACATTAAATTAAATTCCACACCAAATTCCAGCTTCAAATGTTAAACATAAATTATTTCAAAGTAAAATTTTCATTTCAGCTGTACGAGCTCAAGGAGTACTCAAACTCTTGAGGTCTTTATTGGAGAGGTTTCCATCATCAGGGTCAGTCAGAGCTTCCATTGTAGCTCTCACTGCCATTGCCTCAGATACTGTAGTGCATGTGCCAGATCAGGTAACTCAATTTTATCTGATAAAGTGTCTAAATGGTGTAATTGTCCTGTAATCAGAGATTTTATTGTGTCTTACTAGTATTTTAAGTATTACTTTATGACACTATAGTTAAAGGCTAATTATTTTCATTACTATCACAAAGCATTAAAATAATTTAAACATTGCCCAACAGAAAACCATAGCCTTGTCAATCACAATAACTTCATTTGTTACTTAAGTATTACCACAGAATAAGTAATAGTACCGTTAGTACAGAAGAATTACTCGGCAAGAAGATCTAAATAAATTCGAGTCTTGCTACGACGCTATACGGTGGAATCCAGCTCGCACAGCATTACCTGCAAATTTATATACCTAGAAGTTTTGTCTCTTTCTATCGCATGTCTCTTATCTTTTCTTACGCTGTTAGGGTTGCTGCCTAGTGAAGAATAATTAATCTCCTTATTTGTAATTAAGTATCTACCGATGTAGGTATTACTGTTATTCTACCTTTGTAAAAAATATTATTTCAACTTACCTAAATTACAAAATGAAAAAAAAGTTACGACGAATAATTAGTAATACTACCTATGTTTTGTTTACTAAATTGAACATAATCAAATCTAAACATAATCTAATTGAATATTTGTGTCTTTTTATGTCCATTTTTAAATACTATTTGCGACCTCGATCATATAATTACTGTGAGTGCTATTAGGTAGGTAGGTATCTACAACGCGCGCGCGTGACACTCGACTGATTCGAAATCCGCCGGCGGAGAGCTTCGCTGTTCAAAAAAATTCAAAATTAAAAAAGTTTTATTCATCTTAGGAATTTCACAAAACACTTGATGAAGTCAGCCATCACATACTTCGGCTTTAACTAGTTGTTGATAGTTGTTAAATAAGATATTACAGTAGACCAAGAGACAAAAAAAGCCGGCGGAAAAAAACTCTTGGCACTCTTTTTCAGTCAGAATTATCAAATTAATACAAATAGCTACAGTACAAATTGACCGTGACATGAAAAAAAACAAACACAAGACAGCTGATTGTGAGAGCCAATGTCATGCCACAACCAAATTGCTTACATAGCAGATGCAATGAGCTATGGATGCACAATACGAACATGACAAACTGGGACCAGAGTATTTGAACAAGAATGGAATAAAATAGTCATAGTATCATTAGCAAAACGACCTGGCACCGCTAGTAGCACCCGTTCACGAGTTAACGCAAGCACCAGCCATCACCCTCCTCAACCATATTTTAGGGAAGAGGGTGACCCGATACCCGACGCTACCACTAGCCATGCCGCCTGAGGGAGCATGACGTTCTTGCTGTTGTCTTGACAAGAAAATAAGTGAGTGGGACAGTCACCAGTATGTCATATATATACTGCACAGCCAAGCCGTAAACAAAATAATTAAGTAATTAGAAACTTTTAGAAATATCCTTATGTGCTTAATCCCATGCCCTTTTATCATCTAAGTAATCTTTAGTTTTATAATAAGCTTTTCGAGATAGAGTGTTTTTAACGATTGATTTAAATTTATTGAATGGCAGGGATTGAATTGACTTCGGAATTTTGTTACATATACGTATTGACATTCCAATAAATGATTTGCTGCTTATAGCCAGCCTTAATTTAGGAAACGCTAACTTATGGTCGTTCCTAGTCCTTACAGAGTAATTTGTATCATGATTATCTTTCCTAGTTTTAAATTTATTACTATTCTTATAAATATACATAATGTTTTCATAAATATATTGTGATGCAAGGGTCAAGATACCAATCTCTTTAAACTTTTCTCGAAGAGATTCTCTGTTTCCAAGTTTATACATTCCACGAATAGCCCTTTTCTGCAGTGTAAATATCGTGTCAATATCTGCGGCATTGCCCCAAAGTATGATGCCATAGGACATTATACTATGAAAATAACTAAAATATACCAGCTTCGCTGTATTAACATCAGTCAATGAGCGAATTTTCTTTACCGCGAACGCTGCAGAGCTAAGTCTACTCGCTAGTTGTGAGATATGGGCGCCCCATTGCAATTTAGAATCTAAGGTAATTCCAAGAAAAACAGAGTTATTTACTAGATCCAATCTGTTCCCATTAAGCCGCAGATCAGACTCAACTTGTTTTACATTTGATGCAGAGAATTTTATACATTTAGTTTTTTTATCATTGAACGCTAGATTATTTATATTGAACCACTGAACAACATTTGCGAGAGCATTGTTTACATCGTCGTAGTTTATTTTCTGTCTTATCATTTTAAATTTAATGATGTGTCGTCAGCAAACAATACAATCTCATGATTATTGCCTACCATATAGGGTAGATCATTTATATAGGTAGACTAGAAACAAAAATGGGCCCAGAATTGATCCTTGAGGCACTCCCATTCTCACAACCGACCCAGCCGACCGAATCCGGTTAACCTCAACCTTCTGAATTCTATCACTTAGATATGAATTCAAAAGTTTGAGGTCAGTGCCTTTGATGCTGTAGTGGTGGAGTTTCCTGATGAGAGTGTCATGCTGAACACAGTCAAATGCCTTAGATAGGTCACAAAATACACCTAGGGCATCCTCCGACCTCTCCCAGGCACCAGTGATTATTTCAAATAGTTCAACACCAGCATCAGTTGTTGAACGGCCCTTTGTAAATCCAAATTGTTTATTATGAAGTAAATTGTTACAGGTGAAATGGGCCAAGAGTTGATTAAGAATAATTTTTTCAAAAATTTTACTACAAGTAGGTAGAATTGAAATTGATCTAAAATTAGTAGGGTCTGTAGTGCTACCCAACTTAAATAAAGGTATAACCTTACTATGCTTCATTAAATCAGGAAACTCCCCACTAATAATACAGTTGTTAAATATTTCAACTAGGCAAGGAGCTATAGGTATAGGCTGTAGTTAAATAACGGATGTACCGCGTGGAGTGAGCCAGGCCTGGTATTACCTCATAGAAATCTGATATATAAACTTAATAAATAAAATCATAAACTGACATACACTTTTTGAATGTCTAAGAATTAAATTTTGCCTGGATACCATTTTTCCTTCTGGACAATCCTCATGTATATCCGATATAACCTAGTGCTTACGCTTCCACTTACACTGTACCTTTGCCGCCTTTGTTGGAGCCCTTTTCAAACTGTCTTCCTCTAATGGCGGTTACAATAGAATTCACTACCAAAATGCCTTTCTATATTCAAAATCTTAACATCTAAACCACTGCTTACGAACTGTTTGACTGTAATGGGTTGCTAGGTTACATTTGACCATTTACAAAATAAGTCATTATATCTAGCCAACGACGACGTAACAAGTTATTAATTTAAACCAATGAGGTAAAGGTAGCATGGCAGTCTGCTGCAGCCAATAAGGAGTTATGTTTTCATTACGTTTGAAAAAAAGGACGAATATTATTGAATTACATAATTTTTCTTTTAAATATTTACTTTGACGTCATAAAAATGTGATTCAACCAATGGCAAAATTAGTCGAAGGATTGGCGTTTCGTTTTACGTAAGCAGTTAAACGCAATTATTAATAAAAAGCTCTAAAAACATACTATAATATATTTATCGAATACTCAAACATAGCAAACATAAATTGAATAAGTTTATATATTTATTTAGTTCAAATATCATACAAATAATTTGCGAATGCGTGATATTCTATAAATCACATATCACCTATTTTCTTGGAAGAACGTCACGCGTTGGAAGGACCCATGCCAAATTTGAGAACTTACAGCCCGTAGCTAGTAGATATTGTGAAACGCTACTTTTTTCCTACCAGTTTTGTACCTGTACCGGTTACGCATAGCAGTCAGTTGAATATTGAAACCCGCCATTAATCTATCCTAACTCTAAGCAAACCGAGCTCAGAAGTGAGATGACTAATGTCTTATTTAGGCCTAACTGACACAACCCTGCAAAGGCATGGAGGAAACTCTGAAAATATCCCTCTGCATTGCCCGTCAAGTGACTTTGAGATTTCAAGCTTATCTAGCATAGTTAGTAACATATGTCATCACTGGCAACACGCATCGGTCATACTGTAATACACCTTTATTTTTAGACTTTGCAGTACCCACAAATTCAAATTATTACAATAATTGTAAGGATGGCATGAAGATTCCAGATTTAAATCCTGGTAAAACTCTCCTTGTAAGGATGGCACCTAATGAAATGATGGAGAGTAAATGAAACGTGAAAAGATGAATAAATACTTTTTTATAATAACTTTATTGTTCTCTGTCTTCTTTCTTAAAAGAACAAACATCTTTATACAGGGTTAATTTTCTCCACATCAATCCCAACAACATTGTTCTACGACTTTTTGCAAATCTTGATAAATAACAAAAAAAAAGAAAAACAAACAAACACAAAAGCTTTTGCTCCCTCTGTTATTTATTACTCTATATTTCGTAAATCACCCCGCAACCCCGCGCCCACTGTTGCATCGCATCAGTGTAAATAGAGTAACGCCAGTTTGGAGAAATAAACATCAATCTCAACCTGTAAGAGGTAATGCGGTAATTAAAATTAACCCATACTTTCCCTCACATAACAGTTAATTTCTACAACCCTTTTTCAGGTAGAACTTCTTCTACAAATAGCCACCGACGACCCCCGGCGCTCGGTCCGGCGCGCGGCACTCACCGGGTTAAAGCAATTGGCGGAACATGCCGCGTTGTGGCCGAGCAAGTGTATACAGGATCTACTGACCGTGGCCGAGGGCGATACAGGGCATGGCATGATGTGTCTGCAAGTTATGAAGGTAGGTTTTCTTGTAAATATAGTTTTTTGAATTAAAACTTGTTTTACTATGTCGGCATTAATTATTTATATTTACCACTTCAGACTAAGTCGAATGGACTGCCCAGCACAGTGCCATCAAACTTAACAATACAAAACATAAAATGAGCCATGTCTAAGTTACGTTTTTTGAACGAATTAAACCCACACCCTTTTACGGACTACTATAGAATTCCCATTTTATGTGGTGTATATTTCAAAAAGTCGAACTACAGGCTTTAACAGTTCCTTTTTGATACGGGTCGCCAAGGCTTGGAATGAACTGCCTGTTTCTGATTTTTCTGACCACTACAGTCCCGGTACTTTTAAGAATCGAGTGAATTTCCAATAGCTTATGTGGAAGAGAAACGTTTACATAGTAAAAAGTATTTAATACATTATCATTATCCACAGATACTAGTAGAATGCCCGGCAATTTGCGCCAACGCAGGCGCAAGTCCTGGCGGGTCCCGGAGCCCATTAGTGGACTACTGCATCAATGCTGCCTTGAGCACTGATTTGTGTGTGGCGGCAACGGCGGCTACTGTGTTGACCAAGATTATTGTTCATTGGTGAGTTAGAGAGAGATAGAATAACATATATTTCACAGTTATGGATTTCTTCAAGTATCAATTCATCAACACAACTTCTTTTTTTAATGACACCCGGACGGCGAGATTTGAGTCGTAAACCAATTGATTATTGAACTTGTTTATAGTCGCCAAGTTCAATAGTTGTTCTATACCAATCGAGAGTACTTTTTTATATATAAAATACAAGACTGGTTTGTGCCAGGAACATAAATCACTAAAAACCTTTAAACGTCGTATTCTCATCTAATGTCACCGCTTTATCAGTGATGTATTCGGGCATGTTGCTTCCATGTTGGACTGGGAGCGAAAGAAAAACATAGAATGTGCCAGCTGCTTCTCTTCCCGGGCATACTGTAAAAGTCAGTTAAGGGTCAGAGGTTTTAAATGCGTTTTTGTGGGCGATAGGCTGACCCCCTGTCACTACAATAGTCTCTCCCCATCTTTATAATAACCAAATTTGTCAAACGTGACATCAGATGGTCTTGTAACCTCTGGTGTTCTAGCTACCCCATAAGGGATACAGGCGTGACGTTATGTATGTATGTATGTATTCGGGCAATGATTTATGAAGAGATCTCTCATATAGAGAGAGAATTCTGACATCTACCAACCAGCACTGTCAGAATTTTCAGGATGGCGAAATGGCTTCTGATAAACTTCAAGGACTACTGTATACAAGTATAAAGCTCTCGGGACTGACTGCTTAACGTGCCCTCCAAAGCACGGAAGTCGTCGTGAGAAATAAGTGGTCGGCGTTCACCCATCCAAGTACCGACCGCGTCCAACGTTGCTTAACCTGTGATGTCGTATGACACACACTAACCACGGTGCCACGACGACTTCTTACCCTGACTTACCATCAGGTGAGATTGAATTCAACCGCTGAAGTTACCGCTAACCATAAAGTTTACACATATTTTTTAGGCAGCAAAAAGGTGTTTATGATTTGGAGAAGATGTATGTGACGTCACGTTAAATTAACTACAGCGGCCTCTAGGGGACTTAAAGAAAAGAACAAAAAAATACTGTGGTCGGTTTCATGTGGGCCATCAAATGAAAGAATTTTGATAGCACAGTTCGAATATGTGAACAATATTTGTCCAAAATTAGTGAAATAACAAGAAAATAGTCTCCGCTAAAATATTTATGTATTTACGTCATATTGATAGAGATATGTTGAAAGGTAGCCGTGATCGTATGCCACTTTGAGTTTATTTTATTATTAAAATGAATCTGTTTTGCTATAAAAGGTGGCATACAACCAGGGCTATCCTTTAAAAATATCTCTATCAATATTACGTAAATACATAAATATTTCAACGGAGACTATTTTCATGTTTCGTACTTTTAGTAGTCGGGTTTTAGGTTTTAAACTTTATTTTTTTACTTATTTTGGAGTAATAGTGTCAACATATTTGAAATGTGCTAATGAAGTTCTTTTATTTCATATCCCGCACGAAACAGTCAAGAAAGATGTTTAGCTCTTTAGGTACTATAATTATTATTTCACTTATTTTGGAATAATATTTTTTAACATATTTGAGCTGCGCTAACAAAGCATTTTCATTTGATACACGAAACAGAAAAGAAAAAAAATCTTTAGTTCTTCACTTTAAGTCCCCTAGAGGGCGCTGTAGTCAATTTAATGTAACTTTATATAACCTATAGCCAGCGGACAGTAAAGAAGCTTCCAACAACACCTCAATTGTCCAATTACGATTACTAGTTTCCTAGTATCCATACCCACATACATACATACACGTCAAAATCATAACCCTCCCTTTTGCTTCGCCGTAGTCGGCTAAAAATAAAATCGAAGTGGCATATGATAACGGCTATCCTATCAATGTGACGTATAAAAAAATACATAATTATTTCAGCGGAGACTTTTTTCTTGTTTCTTACATTTTAGAGCCTGTCGGATTTTAGTTTTTAAACTTTTTATTTGTACTTTCCAGCTATGAAGAATGCCTACCAGTAGAAAGTGGGTCTGATCTGATCATGGTCCTTGAGTCATTGGTCATCGCCACCGGTGCAGAGGACACCAAGAGTAATATTACCTCCCTGCGGAAGGCACTCAGCTGTTTGGTAAGAACATTTCATTGCTAGAGAAGAACCAGTCTTGCTAAACTCAATTTCAATTTGCGAACTGCAATCTCAACGTACTCTATTTTTATTTTGTAATAAATATTTATTTATTTTTATACAGGGTGACTGGTGACAAATTTTCGATACTGAAGGAGAGCACTCTGAACTCGGTTCTAATCAGAATTATGTAACAAAACGTAGGTGTTTAATTTTTCATCAGAAATTCCTATGAATAAATAAAGAGACCTTACTATACTTTTCCCGATGCACTGACTCTCAACATGCACACAGCAGTGTTCCCGCCACACGCACACCACCACCCGCTAAGTATCTATTGTATTACGTTTATGTAAGCATGCTTTGCGTAATGAGTTCTCTAAGTTTCGTTTAAGTTTACTCAGTAAATAATCAATATTTATTTATTTATTATATTTTTTCTCTTCATGTATGATCTCAAACTATCACGTCCTGGAATTTCGAAAATGACCCACCAGTCACCCTGTATATAAGTATTTTATTATTATAGGACAACAAACAGTGTTATTATTACCAATCTTTACAAATTATTGTATACAATTTGAATGTTATCGGAAATTACAGTTAGGACTCGGATAAACAACAATGATTTTATGATTAAATTTTAATATGTTGGGTGTGTGTTGATCCGGCACAAAGGACAAATGTTTGAGTAGGTATCAAGTTCTATTTATGTTAGTATCTCGATGCTCTTGAATAAATAAAACATAGAATGAGTCGTTTAAAAGAAAAAGTGTGAAAGTGAATGTTGGAAAGACGAAAGTAATGGTTATGGAGAGGAATGAAGATACGACGGAATGCAATATTATGATAGGGGACGAAAAAGTGGAACAAGTGAAAGAGTTTGTATACTTGGGGTCCTTGTTTACAAGAGATGGGAAGTGTGAAGGTGATATTGAAAGGAGAGTAAAAGCAGGAAATAGTGTTAATGGCGCCATATACTCGATAATGGCAAGCAAAACTATACCAAATAAGGCTCGTCTTGCCGTACTTGAGGGAGTTTTGGCGCCAACGCTTATGTATGGTAGTGAATCTTGGGTGTGGCAGAAGAGACATGAAAGCAAGACTAATGCTGTGGAGATGAGAGCGTTGAGAAGCATGTGTGGAGTGAAATTGAGTGGTAGGGTGCGCAATAGTAAAATAAGAAAGAGATGCGGATTGAAAGAAGATGTAGTGACTAAGATTGAAAAGGCTATGCTACGGTGGTTTGGACATTTGGAAAGGATGAGTGAAAGTAGATTTACGAAAGAGGTGTACAGAGCAAGAATGGATGGTGCTGTCGGAATTGGCGACGTTCTTAAAAAGGGCCTAGTTAAAAGTACCCGTAACCGGCGATCATGTATGAAAGGATTAATGAACGTGGAGGAAGCGAAACAGGTATGTCTGGATCGAAGCAATTGGTGTTCCCTTGTCTCTGCCTAACCCAATGGGAGACAGGCGTGAGGTTATGTATGTATGTAGAATGGACTACTAGAATATTTTTAGGTTAGTAAAGTAAGATCAATTTATGTCTTGAGAGGTTCGTTGTTGGCAGCAGAAACTGGTTCCGACGTAAGTACAAAGACATTAATTCGTCGCATTATTATTCATTAACCGTCTTTTTTGTGATTTATCTGTGTAGGTGCAATCGCATCACCCTGATGAAAGACTCCCAAAACTGGTCGGAACATATGAACCCAAAATCAGTCGGTTGAACGATAGTAATTTATGATTTTCTTATTTATCAAACCCTTTTTAATGAGCCCCCTGCAAAACTACAAGTTATTCCTCTAGATGAAGAGCATTTTACGGTCACAAATGCCCAAACTGGTCCAGTGTTGGTTAGACGTCAGAATTACCGGGTCAGTACTATGGGAAAGGATGGTTAATATTATTTCCCAATAAAACTTTAATAATTATCACTACAAATAAAATTCAAGTGTAAGCAACAGCCATGTAATTTCAGAATAAAATATAATAAATGACATTGTCAAATAGACACTAAGTTTTCTACCTTTTTGCTTTCAGCTTCCTATAATAAGGTGCGCCACATATTCCCCCTCGCCAGACCGTGACTACGGTCGGTAAAATTGTGTGAAGCGAACTCTTCTGCCGCTGCGGGTCCTCTTCTCCTCCGAAGGTGATGGCGCAGCGAAAGTGGTTTGGAGTGCGTCCTCTTCAGTAGCGGTTATAGGCGTAGGGTTTTGAGTAATCTTAGCCATATATGCCGGTTTTAGTCTATCAAGGCTTATAGAAGTTGGCTTGCCCTTGACTTCTATGGTGAAGTATTTCGGCTTTCGCTCGATGACTCGATAAGGACCAGCATAGGGAGGTTCTAAGGATCCACGCACGTGGTCTTGGCGAAGAAATACATGCGAAGAAGTTTTCAAGTCCTGTGGCACGTAGAATGGTGCAGAAGTGTGCCAAGCAGTAGGTCGAGGTGACAGTTGTTGAATGTGGCGTCGAAGGCGAGTAGCATACTGCGTGATGTCATCAGTGCTGGAGTTGTCAGTAGGAGAGAGAAACTGCCCAGGTAAGCGAAGAGGCTCACCGTATACAAGTTCAGCTGCTGACGTCTGTAAATCTTCCTTCCAGGCGCTGCGAATGCCAAGGAGCACCAGCGGGAGGGCTTCAGTCCACTGTGTAGTATTATGACACATAATAGCTGCTTTGAGTTGTCTGTGCAGTCGTTCAATAATACCGTTTGCGGCCGGATGGTATACAGTGGTGCGGAAGTGGCGCGCACCAACTAGTGCAGTCAGTGACTTGAAAAGATGGCTCTCGAATTGGCGTCCGCGGTCAGTGGTGATTCGAGCAGGGCATCCGAATCTGGAGATCCAGGTTGAAACAAAGGCAGCTGCGCAGGTTTCTGCAGTGATATCTTGAACCGCCTCAGGCCATCGTGTGAATCTGTCGATGACGGTAAGGCAGTACCTGTAACCACGAGACAAAGGTAAAGGGCCCACGAGGTCTAAGTGGATGTGGATGAACCTCGCGGAAGGAGTAATGAAGGATGAAAGTGGAGTTTTGGTATGTCGGGTAACTTTTGATTGTTGGCAATGCAAGCATTGCCTAGACCACTCTCTACAATCGCTGCGTATCCCTGGCCAAACAAATCTTTGCGTGACCAGTCGCACTGTAGCTGAACTTCCAGGGTGATGAAGGTTGTGTACCATGTCGAAAACTTGCTTGCGGAGCTGTGGCGTTATGTAAGGACGAGGTTGTCCATTGACACATCACTGACACATCACCCTCGAATGGTTTTCTTCTTTCCAGCTTAAGACTGGAGCCATTAGTCATCAAATCTTGCAGTTCAGAATCTGATTCCTGAAAATGTGCAAGATCTTGATAGTCTATGCATTGAATTTCTGTAACGCGTGAAAGGGCATCTGCAACAACGTTTTTCTTTCCCTGTATGAATCGGATATCAGTTGTAAATTGACCGATAAAATCCAAATGGCGGAATTGACGTGGTGAACAATTCTCTTTATGGCGTACAAAAGCAAAGGTTAAGGGCTTATGATCGGTGAATATAGTAAAAGTTCGAGCTTCGACCATATGCCTAAAGTATTTGATGGCTTCGTAGACGGCAAGTAGTTCTCTATCATAAGGGCTGTATTTAGATTGAGCAGTAGACAGTTTATGTGAGAAGAAGCCAAGAGGTTTCCAGTCCGTACCTTTTCTTTGCTGTAAGACTGCGCCTATAGATTTGTCTGACGCATCAGTTACGATTGCTAGCTCCGCAGAAATGTCTGGATGAGCAAGAAGAGCAGCTGTCGATAGTGAAGTCTTGCAATCTTCGAAAGAACTCATCAAATCGGCTGTCATATCTACAGGGTGAGAAGCTTTTACCGTTGGACCAGCTAGTGCAGCGTTCAACGGCGCTTGAAGTTTTGCTGCATTCGGTATGAAGCGACGGTAAAAATTTATCATACCCAGAAAGCGTCGTAACTCCTTAACTGTTTTGGGAACAGTGTAATTCTGGATTGCTTCGATTTTGGACTGGGTAGGGCGAATTCCTTTAGAAGAAACGTTAAATCCTAAGAAAGTTACTTCAGATTTACCCAAAACACACTTCGACGTGTTAATCAGTACACCATATTGCTTGAGACGATCAAATAACTGCTGCAAGTGACGTTTATGGTCAGGAATGGTCGGAGAATAAATCAGCAGATCGTCGATGAACCCGTAGCAAAAATCCAGCTCTCGAGTGACTTCGTCGATAAACCGCTGAAAAGTTTGGGCAGCGTTGCGAAGGCCAAAGGTCATGTGCTCAAATTCAAAGAGACCGAACGGTGTAGTTATCGCAGTCTTCGGAACATCGCTCGGATTAACTTTCAGTTGATTAAATGCCTTCACAAGACCGATCGTCGAAAAGATGTTGCATCCTGACAGCTGGTGGGAAAAGTCCTGTATATACCGCACAGGGTATCTATCGGGAATTGTTCTAGCATTGAGTGCCCGGTAGTCGCCACAGGGTCTCCATCCGTCATCTTTTTTTCTAACAAGGTGAAGCGCTGAAGACCATGGACTCTCTGAACGTCTAGCAACACCGTTAGCTACCATGTCTTGAAACTCCTTCTTTGCAGCTTGGAGTCGGACAGGATCTAGACGTCGAGGTTTGCATGACACAGGTGGGCCAGGAGTTGTTCTAATAAAGTGCATTGTGTTATGCTTATACGGAAGAGGCATACCTGCAGGTCTTGTAATCTCAGGATATTCTCGCAGAAGCTCGTGAAACTCCGAGTCACCTGTCACTGCTTTGATTGAGACAGTGTCTTCAGGTAATCCGGACGAAATAGCGCTTACCGATAAACATGTTTTGTCATCAACTAGGCGTTGGTTCTTGCAATCTACTAAAAGACCATAATAACTTAAAAAGTCAATACCTATGATAGGCCTAAAAACATCAGCAATGGTAAAAGTCCAAGTAAAGTTTCTCCTCAAGCCTAAGTCGAGTTTCAGCTGTATTGGACCATAGGTATTTATGATAGAATTATTGGCTGCTGTCAGGGAAAACTTCGATTTGAAACAGGGCGTTTTGACGGCCGAACGCGGGAAAACGCACAGGTCAGATCCAGTGTCCACAAGGAACTGCATTTTCGATGCGCGGTCGGTAACAAAAAGACTTGCGACTGCCCTGGGAGTTTACCGCCTCGAATTTGCAGGGCTCTTTGCACTTGGCTGCTTTGACTCCGAAGTTATAGTGGTAAAAACAGAGCGGTGAGTTTGGTGGTGGTTGCTTAAGCGGTCGTGAGCGTGAGCGTTGGCGTTGGCGTTGGTGGTTATTTCGATTCCACTGAGATCGTGAAGAGCTTCCGCTGGAAACTTGTTCCGTCAGCTTCGCTACCTGTTTGGTTAGTTCACATACCTGTATAGCCAGGTCTTCATACGCTGATGAAGAAGACGGAGTCGCCGCTGCAGATGCACTAGACACCTGCGGGGTATTAGGGACAATCTCGTGAACTTTATCTGCAATGTCACATAACTTTTCAATAGGTAAATCAGTTTGGGAAGCGATAACTGCCTGAATATTTAGAGGGAGGTCTAGTCCAAATAGTGATTAAAAAGTCCCAGGGAACACCTGGACCAGCTAGACTCTGCAGGTGGCGCGTCTATGATGCGTGACCGCCGACAGTCCATTTCTCACGATGACTTCAGTGCTTCGGAGGGCACGTTAAGCAGTCGGTCCCCGTATACTTGTATACATTAGTCGTTATGGTTTAATAGAAGCCATTTCGACAGTCTTAAAAACCTGATATCCACTAACCAGCACTGGGCCAGTTTGATAGTTTACGAGCTAAACCTCCTCGTCACCCATAGCTACACATATTTATTTAACCAACAGGTCCAACTCTGCAACGCAGAACCAACAGCATACGCGCAACGAACAGCTTACCTCCTCGGAACGCAACTGCACGCGTGCGCTCGCGACCGCGTCTCGCGGCAGACTGGCTTGTTAGAAGCCATCGCGGCTTTGGGCGGCAGTGTGCATAGTCCCATGGCGGTTAATGAAGCTATGGATAGCGTGGAGACCGTGCTTGAAGATGTTATTGAGAAGTAAGTGGGTTTTAAGGCTGCTTTTGATTATCAAGGCTCGTTTTATACAAACTTTTTTATAGGTTGGCCATGCTGAACTGTGCCAGCTGCTTCTCTTCCCGAGCATTCTGTAAAAGTCAGTTAAGGGACAGAAGTTTAATTGGCGTTATTGTGGGCGATAGGCTGATCACCCCTGTCACTGCAATAGTCTCTCTCCACCATTATAATTCCTTCAAAATTTTCAGACGTGACATCAGACGGTTAGACAGATTGATAAAATGTATATCGATACTAAAATCACACGATAAACGGTTTCATAATATCTGGTGTTCTGCCTTTTCCATAAGGGATACAGTTTTGAAGTCATGTATGTACCTTAAATAATTATCATCAAAATTGTAATCCCTATTCCCAGCCCGACCCCCCAAATGGACGGCACAGCGCTGGTGTTACTCTGCACGATAATATTCCAAGAGCGAGCGGGCGTGTCGCTGTCAATGAAGATAACTAGCGACTGGGAGCCGCGGGTGCTGCAGTGCATAGCGGGTTATGATGGCTGGACGAGGTATCGAGTCGCTAGAGCTGCTTTGAGGTGAGAATTTGATTAATTTAGGCACTTTTTTGTTGGTGATTGGGGTTTTGTACGGTTTCATATTAAAGTCAGATGGTCTTGTAACCTCTGGTATTCTGCCTACCCCATAAGGGATACAGGCGTGATGTATGTATGTATGGTGTTGGTGTAGGAGGTTTTTGAAAAAAAATATTTGATACAATCTAACTTATGGAATACTCTCTATTTTAAATTATGCCTTTAATAAAGCTTAAATACCGTAACATTACTTACATCAATGTAAGTTATTAAACCAAAAGTAGGGGAGTTAACATCTTCTACATTAATGATAAAGGCGTATTTTTGATCTTGTGAATCCTATAACAAAAGTGATTAATTAGTATTTACGCATAACTTTGTTTGATAAAATATAAAGTTATAAATTAGGTATAAGATAATTTATCTAAATAAGTACCTAAATTACCAATAACCCCGATCGATATCAAACACGGATTCTGCACTTTCAGATTCATTTTGAGGCGCTGGTGTGTTAGGTAGGCGTAAAATCTTTCGTTCTCTTGAAAACATTTTCGTGCCTTTGCAGTGCTTAAATAATCAAAAATAGCAATAAGTCTCAAAAAGTCAACTTAATATTCTTGGCTATTAATAATAAACTGAAATAAATACTAAAGATTTTTCGATCGGTTGTCACTTCTTGATAATAAAAAGTAGTAACATTGAATGTTTAAAAAATATCGATAGCTTCTTAATCATAAACCGCAATAACTCGAGATATTGCATTCAACAAATATAAGATTTAAGAAATAAACCGAAATAATTCCATATGTTCCCAAAACATTGATACATTTTGAATATTAAAGAGACCGAAAACAAAAAATTTCACTTTATTAATAAATTAAATGGCATAAAAATACTTAAGTTTTTATGATAAAAAAGCAATATTTCACTTTAAGCGGCAAAATCGAACGTGTTTTCATCACAAAGGATGAAACATTACTGAATGCTTTACTTTTTGACAGACAACACGGATGACCTGTTTGGAAAGAAAGAGGCGACTGACCTTCTGTCTTGCTCAAAATCCTCTAAATCGAGCGGCTGTCGAATTCTACCTATTCTTCTTGAGTTGTTATTGCGTTTTATTAGAAAATCTGGATTTATCTAATTTTTGACTTATTTCTTAAGCGTGCGATATGTTTTGTTACTCCTAAATAACCACTCAAACGTCCAGCTGACCCGGCGATAATAGCATTGAACGTCCCGACCCCGCGAGCGGCAATTTTTTTATGTTTCGGCCGCGACTAGTTCGACTAAAACGCTTACTACGGAAAGAGTACTTTGCCTATATCAGAACCAAAACTGGCTGCAGAAAGCCAATGAAATGCAGCATCTTATTAAATTAATTTAAACTTTTTAAATTAATGTGTAATTGGTTAAAAAGTTGATTAATTCAGCAACCGAGTCAATTACGCGACACCTGAAATTCGGACAATTGGCATTATATTTTTTTCTAAGGCAAGGCCTAGAGTTTTTAACTACCGTAAATGCATTTTTTCATACAGAGTCATCTACATAAATAAAAAGGAACCTTTTCGAAACGTATCATAGCTAAAAGTTCGTTCAAAGCCGACAATGCCCGGCAATGACGCTGGGCTGCTCCAGTCGCCCTAAACGTAGAACCGGAATTTTTTTTGGGTTGGTCTAGTCGCCTGGACGTTTGAGTGGATAATTTTCATTTCTAATGGGTACAAAATTATAAATATAAGTAAAAAATAGCTTGTTTTTGATTTAGAAAAGTTAAACAAAAAAATCATCGCAGGAGAAATTATGATCTGTATAAAAATATATAATTTATAAAAAACCTTATACAGCATACCTATATTTATGTTTTTTAATAAGTATTATGTGATAAAAAACTGCACCCTAGCAAATCTGGCTACTTCAGCTAAATGTCTTTTAATAATATCTCGCGTCGACCTTAAAAAACTTGTCAAATTTCTTTGTTTGAACAACATGATCAAGTTGAGTTAAAATTTAATATACAGGGTGACTGTTGACAAATTTTAGATACAGATGGAGAGCACTCTTTACTCGATTTCGCATAATTTTTCACTAGAATTCCCTATAAATAAATAAAGTATTGTAACTATTTACTATACTTACACCTGAGTCAATTGCGGCACGTAACCTGGCTCGCGGGTCGGTGCCAACGCTAGTGTAACCATGCGTTAAGTAAACAATTCTTTAACTTTCGCTTAAGTTTACTAAGTAAATAATTCATATTTATTCTTTCTTTTACTTGTTCTCTTCATGTATGATCTCAAACTACCACGTCCTCGAATTTCAAAAGTGATCCATCAGTCATCCTGTATAATGAGTTGGGAATTATTTTTTAAATTCATCCTTGGGTAGATTTAAGGATACGGTAAAACAAGTGTTGTGTGAAAAAGACTACGGCGGGATTCCCTGGCTATAAACTGTTCACTCTCTTCTCAACAGATCGACTTTCCGAAGTGGTGGTAGATTCAGTTCAATTTTAAATATAACGTATTTCAAAAGTATATAAATACCAAGGAAATAAAGATTTTTTTTATTGGTGGTCTTAGCTGCAAAGCTGTACCATTAGATGGAGCTACGTTAGCAATATAACGTAAAAACAAAAATGTGTTAAGTAATTTCGAGGCATACCTCCAGGCCCCGGTAGCTCAGTGGGAGAGCACTCGTCCGGCAAACGAGAGATCCCAGGTTCCAGTCCTGGTCGGGTGATTTTTATTTAACACATTTTTTCATTTATTGAAGAGTAATTAAGCATTTTAAATACTATTAAGATTTTTTTGACTTTGATTTTGATGAAATTCCACAGATACGGCCACTACAACATAGCCGCGGCAATAATCCGTGTGCTCCACGCTCAGGCGGAGTGCGAGAGCTCGCAGCGCTGGCTGCATACTCTGTGGCAAGCGGCGGAGGCTGAAACTATGTTGGATGATATTGGTAAGAATATGTTATTTGCTGCCATGCTGGACTGGGAGCGAAAGAAAAACATAGAATGTGCCAGCTGCTTCTCTTCCCGGGCATACTGTAAAAGTCAGTTAAGGGACAGAGGTTTTAAAGGCGTTTTTGTGGGCGATAGGCTGACCCCCTGTCACTACAATAGTCTCTCTCCATATATTTAATACCTCCAAATTTGTCAAACGTGACATCAGATGGTCTTGTTACCTCTGGTGTTCTGCCTACCCCATAAGGGATACAGACGTGACGTTATGTATGTATGTATATTATCACTCATGGCCTCTCTCAGCTTGTTGACGAGCCTACGCGCATCCCAGACGTTGCTGGCCACACTGCTTACTGCCTGGACCTTCTGCTGACAACCGATCCCGACAGATATTCGGTGTCCGTCACTGCACCCTTAGGGACATCCGATCACTGTCTGGTGAAATCTGTATCGCAGTACTCGCCACCTGACACCCGACCAAGTGGTTCTAGGCGAGTATGGCGTTACAAGTCGGCAGATTGGGATGAAATGCGACATTTCTTCGCATCTTATCCGTGGCGGAAGGCAAAAGCTTGTTTTACATCAACCGATCCATCGTGCTGCGCTGATGCAGGTCAAGCAATGGAGTTCTTCATTCCCTACGCCGATCTATCCCTTGAAACCAAAGCTCGCCCATGGTTTAGTGCTGAATGCTTTTCCGCTGAAAAGCGTAAGCGAGAAGCGTACAAAGCCTGGGCAACCGCTCGCAGAAGCAAAGCCGATGACTCGCATGAACACAAGAAGAGGTACAATGCTGCCGCCAAGTCCTGCAAGAAGGTGATCAAAAGAGCTCGTTTCGCCCACATAGGCTGTATTGGAGACAGAATATCGTCATACCCCTCGGGAAGCAAAGCTTTCTGGTCCCTCGCCAAGTGGGTCGAAACGAACTTTTGTCGCCCATCGCTGCCGCCACTGCGGAAACCTGACGGTTCTCTGGCCCACACCGCTAAGGAAAAGGCAGATTTATTTGCCAGTATCTTTGCGGAAAATTCTCGTCTAGATAGCCAAGGAAAAATCCCACCCCAAATACCTCAGTTCGGTCCTACAATGGGTACCGTTCATATTCGCCAAAAGGAGGTTCTTAAATGCTTGCTGCACCTAGACGAGAATAAGGCTAGCGGTCCAGATGGTATTCCTGCAGTGGTGTTGAAACGCTGCGCAGCTGAGTTGTCTCCCGTTTTGACGCGTCTCTATAGACTTTCTTTGGAATCTGGTAAAGTCCCAAAATCCTGGAAGCTGGCTAACGTACAACCAGTACCGAAGAGGGGAAGCCGTGCTGATCCTGTCAACTATCGACCAATCTCAATCACTTCCATACTTTGCAAAGTCATGGAACGTGTATTGAACAATCGACTCCTGGCATACCTCGAGACCAACGAGCTCCTAAGCGATAGCCAATATGTTTCCGCAGTGGACGCTCGACCGGCGATCTTCTCGTGTATGCCACACACTTATGGAGTGAGGCCTTGGAGGGTCATGGTGAAGCAATAGCTGTTTCCTTAGACATATCCAAGGCCTTTGACAGGGTCTGGCATGATGATCTCTTAAGCAAGCTTCCAGCATATGGCATACCGACCGGGCTCTGAGCGCGTTGATTCGACCTTGCGGAATGTGTCCGATTGGGGCGAATCTAACCTGGTCAAATTCAACGCCTCCAAAACACAAGCGTGTCTATTCTCCGCAAAAAAGAGCACCTTTACTTTTACGCCCACTTTCCAGAATGTATCTGTTCCCATCACCGACCAACTAGGGCTTTTGGGCGTCACTATAACGTCCAAATTAAACTTCGGTCAACAAATTGAGTCTATGGCAAAAACGGCTTCAAAAAAATTGGGTATCATCTCGAAGGTCCGGCGGTACTTCAGCCCTGCTCAACTTATACACAGCCCAAGTGAGGTCGTGCATGGAGTACTGTAGTCACCTTTGGGATGGTTCTGCCAAATACCAGCTCGAAGCGCTAGACTCTATTGACCGAAGAGCCCGTAAAATCATAAATAACAACAACCTTACAAATAAAAAATTGCAGACGCTGGAGCATCGTCGTAAGGTTGCTTGTTTGACAGTATTTTATCGGCTACATTTTGGTGAGTGTGCGAGTGCTCTTTTTGACCAAATTGAACCCACCCCTTTTTACCAACGGACTACCAGACGCAGACAGAACTTCCATCCCTATATAGTGGATTTACCAAGAAGTCGAACAAAACGCTTCGATAGTTCCTTTTTGGTGCGGATTGCCAAGGAGTGGAACAATCTGCCTGCGTCTGTTTTTCCTGACCACTACAGTCCTGGAACTTTTAAGTGTCGAGTGAATAGGTTTCTCTTGGATGGACGTGTAACACCATAGTCTTCATGCGCACTTTCCATCAGGTGGCATGGAAGACAAACGTCATATCCTTACAATATAAAAAAAAAATGTATTTTTAATATTTGCTATTTTGAACTATCGAAGTAATTTAGCAATACAATGTGTTAATTTTATACTTGATCAAACGAAATGTGCGGATATAACATTAAAAATTATCGACAAAACGCGAAAAAAAAATTTTTTTTTGTACACCATTTAGAAATTAAAGCCAATGAAAATTTTTTTTTTATTCAATTCTCATTTTTCGTTGTTAATTTTTTTCCTAACGAAGTAGACCATGGTTTTTTTTTTAATTAGTCTTATTTTGAAGGTAAAGCCATGAACTAGTAATAAAAATTAAAAAAGATCACAATATCACCCCGGAAAGTTGTAAAAACATTAATTTATTTTTATTTTTTCATAAAAAAAATGTTTTTTTTTTTAATGTTTTACCTTTTACTCCGAAACTAGCACGTCAAGGTAACTTTTTTAGCATGCTTTATTAAATTTCATAACATACCCTACAAGTTCACCAAAATAACATAAGTGCTATCTCTCTTCGTTGTTAAGATAGGTACCTACTATCCGAATTAAGTAGGTAATTTTAACAAAATTAAATAAGTACTTCGATTACATCAATAGTGCAATAAAAAACACAATTAAACTAAATCAAGTTTTCAAAGTGTCCACCATTCTCATCCATGCAAACAATGGCACGCATTGCCACACTACGTACAGTTTTTTTTATAACATTGCGTTTTTCTCTTTTTTCATAAGCTGCAGGCATTATTTTTTGCAAAAGCTCTTCTCGCGTTGCAACTGGAGTACTGTACACCATCTGCTTCATATGACCCCACAGATAAAAATCAAGTGGTGTCAAATCTGGGCTGCGCGGCGGCCATGCCACTGGTCCGCCTCGTCCAATCCATCTAGTCCCATAACGTTCATTTACGTACTCACGTACGATTGTGCTGAAGTGAGCTAGAGCGCCGTCATGTTGGAACCACATCCTTCTCCGTGTTGAAGATCCACATCTCCTGGAACGATGCTGGTCGAACTGCTAAAGGGTTTTCTAAGAGAAAACCTTAATAAGAGAAAAACGCAATGTTTTAAAAAAAAACTGTGCGTAGTGTGGAAATGCGTGCCATTGTTTGCATGGATGAGAATGGTGGACACTTTGAAAACTTGATTTAAATAAATGATTTAGTTTAATTGTGTTTTTATTGCACTATTGATGTAATCCAAGTACTTATTTCATTTTGTTAAAATTACCTACTTAATTCGGATAGTACCTATCGTAACAACGAAGAGAGATAGCACCTATGTTATCTTGGTGAACTTGTAGGGTATGTTATGAAATTTAATAAAACATGCTCAAAAAGTTACCTTGACGTGCTAGTTTCGGAGTAAAAGGTAAAAAATTAAAAAAAAAACATTTTTTTTATGAAAAAATAAAAATGAATTAATGTTTTTACAACTTTCCGGCTTGACATTGTGATCTTTTTTAATTTTTATTACTAGTTCATGGCTTTACCTTCAAAATAACACTAATTTAAAAAAAATCCATGGTCTACTTCGTTAGGAAAAAAATTAACAACGAAAAATGAGAATTGAATAAAAAAAAAATTTTCATTGGCTTTAATTTCTAAATGGTGTACAAAAAAAAATTTTTTTTTCGCGTTTTGTCGATAATTTTTAATGTTATATCCGCACATTTCGTTTGATCAAGTATAAAATTAACACATTGTATACAGGGTTTATTTTAATTCACGCATCACCTCTTGTGGGCAGCCTCTCCACTTCAATCCCAACAACATTTGTTCTACGACTTTTTACAAATCTTGATAAATAACACAAAAAATAAAATCAAAAAAAATTTTGCTCCTTACTCTACACTTTGTAAGAAGTACCTATTGTTATTTTAAAGCGATATTTTACTGCTCAAGGCAGGGACTGCATATCGGTATAAAATTTTTAAATAGTACTAGTAAAATTTCAGTACCCTTATTATACTGCTTCATCAAACACAATAACTGTACAAGTTTTTAAAATCTAAATTAATTATATCAGTACCCAAATAATGTATACCGGATTAATTTCTGTAGATTTTTTAAGTACAGAAATATTTTAACTTATTTAATTTCTGTACCGAAATGTATAGGTCAGCATATGTACCTACGCTTCATAGGCTTCAACCAAACTATCGAACATTCTACAGTTATTTAAAAATAAAATTTTAGTATCAATATTAATATTAATACCGGAAAATTTCAGTTAACTGAAAAAAAAGTCAATTATGCTACAATAATAAAAAACGTACAAGAATTATTTCAGTATGAATTCCTGTACTGTTATTTTTAAATACACCTAATTTAACGGTATGACGTCAAACAGAAAAAAAATGTACAGAAATTCATACCGGTATACAGTCCTTGGCTCAAGGTGCGTGGCATACCTACGGTCGAAGTAAATAGAGTTACGCCTATAAACAGAGGCTTTAAATATTTTTTGTATAAGAAAACTAAAACTTTAAGAACTATTAATTTTAAAAAGTTGTAGAACAAATGTTTTTGGTATTGATGTGGAGAGGCTGCCTGCAAGAGGTGATGTGCTTATTAAAATTAACCCTGTATACCTCACCCTTCTCTCAGTGCGATCCAGAAATTCATCGATTCACGTGTTTGCAAATGTTTGCATGCATATTATGAAGTCTGTTGCAAGATTATGAGCAACAACTTAATTTATTAATTATACAGTTATTTATCAAAACAACATGTTCACAAACATTCCAAACTAACTAGGCACACATTTTGTTACACTTGTTGTGCGACAGTGGGTAGATTTCAATTGTTACTTACAAACCGAATCGATAAAATTCTGTGATCGCACTGCTGGTCAAAAACTGTGTTCAATAAAAACTTTGCTAGTAGGTTTAGCATTAGCAATGGTTGGTTTAACACACCTTAGTTTGCCATATTCCCCAACTTAACTGTAAACTGTAAAAGCTTAACTAAATCTTGTTTTTTTTTATATATAAAACGTGTAACAAAATGGAGAGATAAAGGGTTAGCTTCTATACCATACGTAGAATATACAGTAAAAGAATTAGCATGATTAGTGCTGGTATAGACTTTCATACAATTTTTTTACAACAAAATATTTTGACAATCAAAATCAAAAATATTTTGAAACTTGTTTTTCGGCCGAACCGTAAGGAAAACAAATTTATGTTACTGTTACTTATAAACTACATCACCAAACATGCAATCTCCTTAAGTTTTATCTCTTCATTATGTTACACGTTGTATATGTGTCGTTATTTTGTAGCCTTTGAGGTGTCGTTGAAATTAAACTATTTGTGCACATAATGCATACATAACTTCACCCCTGTATCCATTATACGGTAGGCAGAACACCAGAGGCTATAAAACTATATGATGTCACGTTTGACAAATTTGGATGTATTTCAATTTTATTTAAGTATTTATTTATAGTATGCCCGGAAGCAAGCAACTGTAGTATTCTTATGTTTTTCTTTTGCTCTCAGTCCAGCATAGAAGCAAAGTACAATAGTGGAACTAAATATCATTTCTACCTTTTAACCGCAAATTTCTTCGGAATAAATATTAATCTTTTTATCTTAGTTTTAATTTGCCGTGGGAGCTTGTTGATTGTCAATACGTATGGCTGTTGAAAGTTAATAACGCAAGAATCTGTTTTGCAAACGTTCAATGCGGTTTATGTGAAAGCTAGATTACCCGTCGTACAACGTTATTTTTTTAATGCGAAAATCAATACATGGGTCAAATATTTTCGTTCAAAGAATCGGAACTCAAAAAGTTAAAGTATTATCTTAAAACCTCAGCAAGTTTCAAGCCTCTTATGGTGTCTAGCTTTTGGGGGAAGGGCTCAATGAATTTTAATTAAATTTGATTAAATGATAGTACAGTGTGGACATTGGCTACTTTTGTCCCAATATTTTCGCGGGATTAGAAATTGCGCGGATACAATAAAATAATAATAAAATTCCCAGACAATCACACCAACTACATGTCCTCAAAGTAAGCAAAGCTTGTGTTATGAGATACCATGTAGCGAACTAGGGGGAACCTAGAATATAAAGTATATATGTAGATAAACGCCCAGACCCGGATTTTTTTTTCTCGTTCCGTGCGGGAATCAAACCCGCAAACAGTGGCAGAGGCAGAAGGGTTTACCCCATCCCCAAAGTGGTCATCAAACGTCAACAAAAATAATCAACAGTTAATAGTGTTATATACTGAGCTTAATACTTTAGAAATATATCGTCGATTCGTTGTATAAACAGACACAGTAAGGCATCACAAGAAGCATCAAACTTGCTGAATTTTTGAATAAATATTATACTATCTTGTATACCGATTCTTTAAACGAAAATATTTGAACGGTGTGCTAGGTTTCGCATAAACAAAAAATCGTAAGAGTTAAGAAATATATCGCTTGTTTCCTTCACCAAACAGACGCGGCCGCGGCCCGCTGGCAAGTGTGCGCGGGCGGCGGCGACGCGAGCGCTGCCGCCGCGTGTCCCTCGCAGCTGCCCCGCGCCGCCCTGCGCGCGCGCGCCGCCGCCCTCGCCGCGCTCAGCGACTGCGGCGGCGCCGCCCGAGCGCTGTGCACGCAGCCGCCGCCCGCCATCGCGCAGGTGAGCAGCGACACCCCCCGCGCGTCCCTCGCAGCTGCCCCGCGCCGCCCTGCGCGCGCGCGCCGCCGCCCTCGCCGCGCTCAGCGACTGCGGCGGCGCCGCCCGAGCGCTGTGCACGCAGCCGCCGCCCGCCATCGCGCAGGTGAGCAGCGACACCCCCCGCGTGTCCCTCGCAGCTGCCCCGCGCCGCCCTGCGCGCGCGCGCCGCCGCCCTCGCCGCGCTCAGCGACTGCGGCGGCGCCGCCCGAGCGCTGTGCACGCAGCCGCCGCCCGCCATCGCGCAGGTGAGCAGCGACACCCCCCGCGCGTCCCTCGCAGCTGCCCCGCGCCGCCCTGCGCGCGCGCGCCGCCGCCCTCGCCGCGCTCAGCGACTGCGGCGGCGCCGCCCGAGCGCTGTGCACGCAGCCGCCGCCCGCCATCGCGCAGGTGAGCAGCGACACCCCCCGCGCGTCCCTCGCAGCTGCCCCGCGCCGCCCTGCGCGCGCGCGCCGCCGCCCTCGCCGCGCTCAGCGACTGCGGCGGCGCCGCCCGAGCGCTGTGCACGCAGCCGCCGCCCGCCATCGCGCAGGTGAGCAGCGACACCCCCCGCGCGTCCCTCGCAGCTGCCCCGCGCCGCCCTGCGCGCGCGCGCCGCCGCCCTCGCCGCGCTCAGCGACTGCGGCGGCGCCGCCCGAGCGCTGTGCACGCAGCCGCCGCCCGCCATCGCGCAGGTGAGCAGCGACACCCCCCGCGCGTCCCTCGCAGCTGCCCCGCGCCGCCCTGCGCGCGCGCGCCGCCGCCCTCGCCGCGCTCAGCGACTGCGGCGGCGCCGCCCGAGCGCTGTGCACGCAGCCGCCGCCCGCCATCGCGCAGGTGAGCAGCGACACCCCCCGCGTGTCCCTCGCAGCTGCCCCGCGCCGCCCTGCGCGCGCGCGCCGCCGCCCTCGCCGCGCTCAGCGACTGCGGCGGCGCCGCCCGAGCGCTGTGCACGCAGCCGCCGCCCGCCATCGCGCAGGTGAGCAGCGACACCCCCCGCGCGTCCCTCGCAGCTGCCCCGCGCCGCCCTGCGCGCGCGCGCCGCCGCCCTCGCCGCGCTCAGCGACTGCGGCGGCGCCGCCCGAGCGCTGTGCACGCAGCCGCCGCCCGCCATCGCGCAGGTGAGCAACGACACCCCCCGCGTGTCCCTCGCAGCTGCCCCGCGCCGCCCTGCGCGCGCGCGCCGCCGCCCTCGCCGCGCTCAGCGACTGCGGCGGCGCCGCCCGAGCGCTGTGCACGCAGCCGCCGCCCGCCATCGCGCAGGTGAGCAGCGACACCCCCCGCGCGTCCCTCGCAGCTGCCCCGCGCCGCCCTGCGCGCGCGCGCCGCCGCCCTCGCCGCGCTCAGCGACTGCGGCGGCGCCGCCCGAGCGCTGTGCACGCAGCCGCCGCCCGCCATCGCGCAGGTGAGCAGCGACACCCCCCGCGCGTCCCTCGCAGCTGCCCCGCGCCGCCCTGCGCGCGCGCGCCGCCGCCCTCGCCGCGCTCAGCGACTGCGGCGGCGCCGCCCGAGCGCTGTGCACGCAGCCGCCGCCCGCCATCGCGCAGGTGAGCAGCGACACCCCCCGCGCGTCCCTCGCAGCTGCCCCGCGCCGCCCTGCGCGCGCGCGCCGCCGCCCTCGCCGCGCTCAGCGACTGCGGCGGCGCCGCCCGAGCGCTGTGCACGCAGCCGCCGCCCGCCATCGCGCAGGTGAGCAGCGACACCCCCCGCGCGTCCCTCGCAGCTGCCCCGCGCCGCCCTGCGCGCGCGCGCCGCCGCCCTCGCCGCGCTCAGCGACTGCGGCGGCGCCGCCCGAGCGCTGTGCACGCAGCCGCCGCCCGCCATCGCGCAGGTGAGCAGCGACACCCCCCGCGCGTCCCTCGCAGCTGCCCCGCGCCGCCCTGCGCGCGCGCGCCGCCGCCCTCGCCGCGCTCAGCGACTGCGGCGGCGCCGCCCGAGCGCTGTGCACGCAGCCGCCGCCCGCCATCGCGCAGGTGAGCAGCGACACCCCCCGCGCGTCCCTCGCAGCTGCCCCGCGCCGCCCTGCGCGCGCGCGCCGCCGCCCTCGCCGCGCTCAGCGACTGCGGCGGCGCCGCCCGAGCGCTGTGCACGCAGCCGCCGCCCGCCATCGCGCAGGTGAGCAGCGACACCCCCCGCGCGTCCCTCGCAGCTGCCCCGCGCCGCCCTGCGCGCGCGCGCCGCCGCCCTCGCCGCGCTCAGCGACTGCGGCGGCGCCGCCCGAGCGCTGTGCACGCAGCCGCCGCCCGCCATCGCGCAGGTGAGCAGCGACACCCCCCGCGCGTCCCTCGCAGCTGCCCCGCGCCGCCCTGCGCGCGCGCGCCGCCGCCCTCGCCGCGCTCAGCGACTGCGGCGGCGCCGCCCGAGCGCTGTGCACGCAGCCGCCGCCCGCCATCGCGCAGGTGAGCAGCGACACCCCCCGCGCGTCCCTCGCAGCTGCCCCGCGCCGCCCTGCGCGCGCGCGCCGCCGCCCTCGCCGCGCTCAGCGACTGCGGCGGCGCCGCCCGAGCGCTGTGCACGCAGCCGCCGCCCGCCATCGCGCAGGTGAGCAGCGACACCCCCCGCGCGTCCCTCGCAGCTGCCCCGCGCCGCCCTGCGCGCGCGCGCCGCCGCCCTCGCCGCGCTCAGCGACTGCGGCGGCGCCGCCCGAGCGCTGTGCACGCAGCCGCCGCCCGCCATCGCGCAGGTGAGCAACGACACATCCAAAACTGTACAGCCACTTAGGAAATAGTACATAACTGCAACGGCCAGCAAGAGAGGCATTGATGGACGAACGTGTCAATGTGTGCCGAGGTGAAGCCGAGCCACACATACCTAAGTCCATTAATGTCTAGTTGCGGCCGAGGCCTGTATAGTACCTTTCTCAAATAATGCGCGGAAATTAAACCAAGTAGTACAATTCAGAACTTTTATTTGAAAAAGTACGTATTTAAAACCAATGACGAAGTCGACGAACAACTAATAACAATAGTTTTTTTACAAAGTATTTATTTTTAATTTTTTTTTTCTATGTTCAGTTCGAAATTTAAATTAAACCTTTGGTAAGATACCTCTTTGGTCGCCACGTTGTGGAGTAGAGGATCGTTCCAATATGATTTTGCATAGTAATTTATTTGACCGCTAAACACGACAGATATGGATTTTCATACAACTATTGTTGGCCGCTGCTCGACCAGTAAAGCAAGTTCGATTTATCTAGAAGAAAATTTCAAAATAATGCTCAAATTTCCAAGCATGTTTGAGAAAACGAACTTTATTACATTTTTGAACCAGAGGTTCCTAAACATTTTTGTGTCGTAAACCTCTTGATTATCGAATATAGACTTTTTAAATTTCTAACTGCAGTGAAGTTTAGTATTAAAAACTTATAGTATAATCACATGTTTAGTTTTATACATTAATTGAGTTTAGTATTTTTTTCTAAATTTTCTAAATATTCTTTAGGTAAAGAAATGATGTACAATGCTTTTATATTATAAGATAATATTATTTAAGTAAAAAGGAGGTAAACTATCATGGACCCCAATTTTCATTTCTTAAACTCCCAAATTTTTTTGCTGAACTAAATAAACTCTTTACTACGTAAAAATGTGTTGCAAATTTGATGACGTCATTGTCATAGACGAATCTATACGAGTAGGTAAGGTACTTTTAATCGCTCAGAACTTTGTATTTAATATTTTGACGTAGAATTTTGGTTCCTAAAATCATCGAAAACGAAAAAAAACCGGTTTGGTTTGGTTTAGGGTGTTTTGTAGTGAAATCAGTTATAAAAGATGGGTATTACACGCTCTGAAAGGATCTAGGTCGACTTCACCAGTAAGCCTGTATAATTTAGACTTACAAGATAAAGTTGAAGCGATTCAATATTATCAATTTGAAAGCTTTAACTGCTGTCTTTAGTGTAAATTCAGGCTTATCTGTTCTTAATTTTTTTAAAACCCGCCTTTTTGGACACTTTTCGCTGATCAGATTCTATTAACTATAATTGGGTGTGCAATTTACCATGCTGTTTAATTTTAAGTAACTTTCATTCATGCATAGTGTATTATCTAGTGGAAAATATCTAAACTGTACCTATTTGTATTAGTTCGTATAATTTTGACTGAAAAGGAGTGCCAAGAGTTTTTTTCCGCCAGCTTTTTTTACCTCTTGGTCTACTGTAATATCTTTTTAAAAACACTTGCTCGTAAAGTGAGCCTTATTCTATTGAATTTAGAACTATAAACTGGGCTATAAGTCACGCGTGCATAATATATTATACCCTAGTGCATAATATAATGAATCCTACAAAGTTGAATTGTACCTTAGTGCAAATTACATGCGAGTAAACAGAGCATATTTTATTGATCCGGGTTATACATTAAATATATGAGCGCGCGCGTCCAGGCGGCGCGCGGACAGGCGGCGCGCGTGCAGCAGCAGCGGCCCGCACAGCGCCTCCAAGCAACAATAGCGTGTGTACGTGTAATGGGACAGGGCTACTGACGCGCAGCAGCTAACAGCTGCTTCAAATTAATTTTATGACCACGTATGTCTGTCTTTTACTCACAAGTGTGTTGAAAAACGTCGTATGTAACTCGTGAGCGTTGCTAATTACAACCTCGACTGTAATTAGCAACTTAGCTCACACATAATATACTATTTCAATAACTATCAACAAGTTTTTACAAATCTGTAACGTCTTTAAGTGTCCATCCAATGGTCTTATGATGAATAAAACTTTTTGAATTTTAATTTTACTCACCAGGCGTCCCGCGACGCGGCATCTAAGTCTGGCGCATGCGCGGGTGCAATACGCCGAGCGGCGCGTGCGCTTTCTGCCACAGCTGCCATGTACGGGGACATGGCCAGATCCGCCTTCCATGCTGATGATGAGACCCTCAACCTGCTGTATATGTATCCTTTTTAAACCGAGGTGGCTTGCAATAACAAACAACATTAATTCACAGACATGCAGCGGCTCATTCCACATTCCATTCGATACATACAAACGACTTGTATGTATCGACTGGAATATTTACTTATCCCCCCCCCAGTTCCTTTAGACGAAGCCTTAAGCTTTTTTTTTCAAACATTGTATAAACTCAGAGATAAATACATTAAATTTAAATGGGTTAGCTCAAGTAAATATCCGCCTTGGTATAACGGTCGCTTAAAAAAGATGATTAAAGAAAAATATAAATAACATAGAAAATTTAAAACCTATGGTAATAAATATGACCAAAAATCATTCGAATCACTGAGAAATCGTGTTACTTCATAAACTTTATGAAGTTGAATGTTTCCATACTTACATAAAGAAGATTGAAGATTCAATTCTCGATGATCTGAAGGCATTTTTTTCGTATATAAAGAGTAAATCCAATCACTCCAACTTCCCATCGACTATGACCTATAATAATATATCTGCAAGCAACAGTGATGACATTTCCTCCAACCTACATCATATTGTTTGATTAGTATTGATACTAACTGTCAAATTCGTAACCGGTTTCATCCTTTAGCTATTAATCATATAGACATTTCTTTTGAAAAATTAGAAGTTCTTCTAACTAAATCGGACGTGAAAAAATCAGCAGGCCCTGATCTCATACCACCCTTATATGTTGTGAATACGGCACCTAGTTTAACTCTTACCTTGGGTATTTTATTTAAACGGTCTCTAAATGAAGGATACGTTCCACCTATATGGAAATCTGCCTTTGTATCAACTATCCACAAAAAAGATCTAAATCAGAAATTTAAAATTTTAGACCAATATCCAAATTATGTATTTTCGCAAAGATTTTAGAAAGAATAGTATATACTCAGACGTACTCTGCTTTTCAATCGACGTTCTTACCTGAACAACACGGGTTTCTAGAAGAAATATCGACGATCTCCAACTTATTATTGACACAAGATTTTATCATGGAAGCTATGAGCGAACGTAAACAAGTTGGTTGTATATTCACTGATTACGACAAAGCGTTCGATTGAATAGACCACAATCAAAAATATATTATTATCGTCTGGCATTCATGGTAACTTGTACCGATGGTTCTGCTCGTATGTAGATAGTAGAACGCAAGCGGTTGTCATGAGTGGGTATACGTCACGTTGGTCTAAGATCCCGTCCGGAGTTCCTCAAGGTAAATTGGTAGGCCCACTTTTATATATAATTTTTACTAATGACGTTTCATCCTGTTTTCATTACTAAAATTTTTATCTTTTTGCCGATGATTTGAAAATTATTAAAACTATAGATTCAATAGAGGATACACAAAAACTTCAAGATGATATTGACAGATGCTCCAATTATTGTAAACTCAACAAACTAAAAAAATGTATACACATGCTTTGTTATGTCAGTTAACCGTAAACATCAACCAATTCTCAGAACTTATAAACTTAATAATCATATTCTGTCTACAGTAAAAACCATGAGAGATCTAGGTGTTATGCAGAATGAAAAGCTTTCCTACATTGCGCACATTGAATCCATGGTAGCTAAAGCATATAGTGCTTTGGGATTTATTATAAGACAGTCATCGTTTTCCAAATGTTAAAACTTTTAAGATACAATACAGTACTTATGTCCGAAGTATACTTGAATATGGGTCTCAAGTTTGGAATCCTGGATACAATTGCCATAAACAGAGCATTGAGAGAATTCAGTCAAAATTCTTAAAATATTTAAATTTTAAAGCCCGCAATTTCTCTAAATCGTCATACGTCAGCAACTACAAATGTTATAATTTTTTACCCTTCACATACGTCGCAATGTCAGCGATGTCATTTATCTCTTAAAAATATTTAAAAGTGAGTTAGACTGTCCGAAACTACTAGAAAAAATATACTTAAAAGTTCCCAGTTATTCTTTTAGGCTTATATTTTTTTTCTGCCGCAAGCAACACCTAATTACAAACAAAATTCTTTCTTTTGGCGAGTTCCGCACTATGTTAATACATTTTTGAGTCTATACCCAACGTTTGATATATTCTCAGATTCAATAACTAAGATTAAGAAAAAGATTACATGTCAGTTTTTCTCTGAGTCATTAACTGAAAACTGCACCACAGTACTTTAATTAAGCAAAAGCATTTTGTCTTAATTGTTAATTTAACATTCTTAATTCAATATCTAATTTATACCATTTTTACACGACAGCATATTGTTAGTTTTAACTGCACTTATAGGTGAAAACTTGTAATTGGCCATGTACACAATATTATTGTTGTTTAGTTGTAATGTAATTAGGCTGTAAGTTTTCCTGTATCCCAAAAATAAAATAAAATAAATAAAGGCAATAAACGAGTTTATATCGTCTGAAATTTTCTTAAATGAGTAAGTATTACTTATTATGTAACTTCCTCTTAATTTATCATTTTCAATGAAATTGCTTTGTTCTGAACAAAGTTTTTAAAATAAAAAAGAAAATTTTGGAATAGTGAAGAAAGACAGTGAGTTTGTGAATTTCCTAGAACGAAATAATAAATAAAACTATTTAACTCTTGTTAAACAAAATACTTTTATAAATTAGGTCTTCTGCTTTTACATTTTCAAGTTATTCTCACATGTATAGCTGATAGCATCACATGTGAGGCTTACTAAATTTTAATTTTGACAGATTTTTTTGTTGAAAAAGGTAAAGCAAATACCTATATTGTCCAGTAAACCTTGACATCCTTCTTTAAACCATCGAAAACTTCCTCAACTTGAGCTCAGCTCACAGCACATCTACAACCAGCTCTCACAATTCCTGGACCGCATCACGTGCTCGGAGCAGTCAGCTGAGCTAGTCATCAAAGAGTGGAAGCCACGAACCCTGGAGGAGAAGATAGCCCTGGCTCCTAGTGTGGAGCTGGCTAATATTGCCAGCAAGCTGTTTGATAATCCTACTACAGGACCGGGAATTACGCATAGGGTGAGCTTCTTATTAATATTATATATTCAACAAATGCAGAGCACTAAAAAAGACCGACCTCACGTCAAAACTTTGGCCGACTTATGGTGGGTTTCAATATTATGAAAACTGTTCGTTTTGCCTACGAACAATAGAATTCACTACCAAAATTCCTTTCTATATTCAAAATTTTGACATCTCAACCACTGCTTACGAACTGTTTGACTGTAATGGGTTGCTAGGTTACATTTGACCATTTACAAAATAAGTCATTTTATCTAGCCAACGACGACGTAACAAGTAACTAATTTAAACCAATGAGGTGAAGGTGGCAGGGCGGTCTGCTGCGGCCAATAGCGAGTTATGTTTTCGTTACATGTGACCAATTACAGGAAAAGTAATTTTATCTAGCCAACGACGTAACAATTTTGTAATTTAACCTAATATCCTGTCAAATATACGTCAACATATCAATAATCCAGTTTTCTCTTTCTAACTTATCTATAACAGTTTTTGAAAGAAAGGACAAGTATTATTGATAGACATAATTTATCTTTTAAATATTTACTTTGACGTCATAAAAATGTGATTTAACCAATGGCAACATAAGTCAAAGGATTGGCGTTTCATTTTACGTTAGGAATTAAACGCAATTATTAACAAAATCTCCAAAAATATACTATAATGTATTTATCGAATACCAAAACATATCAAGAATAAATTGAATTAGTTTATACGTTTATTTAGTTCAAATATCATACAAATAATTTGCGAATGCGTGATATTCTAAAAATCACGTACCGCCTAGTTTCTTGGAAGAACGTCATGTAAAGAGAGTCTGTGCCAAAAAAAGAGAACTTACAGCTCGTAGCTAATAGATATTGTGAAACGCTATTTTTTTCTACCGGTTTTGTACCTATATCGGTTACTCATACCAGTCAGTTGAATATTGGAACCCGCCATTAGAGTGTCATCCACGTAAACATTCTCCGAAATCATACATATTGTTTTAAAAATTTGAAATTTTCAATGAAGTACACAACCGATTTCAATGAAATTTATATAGGATTCATAATTGTCTGAAATATCGTGTAAAAAAGACACAAAAAAAAACATACAGACGAATTGAGAACCTCCTCCTTTTTTGGAAGTCGGTTGAAAATGTGAAGTATTACTAATATTATAAATGTGAAAGTTTAGATGGATGTATGGATGTTCCTCAATCACGGCAGAACGACTCAACGGATTTGGATGAAATTTGACATAGTGATACTGTACAGCCTGGCACATAGTCTTTTAATCCCGATATTCCCGCAGGCTTAGAAATTGCGCGGAACAGCTAGTTCGATATAAAATCTGCTAGCGACCAACCTTTATACAGGGTTGATTTGTAGTCACCGGCCAAATTTTTTTTAATAATATAATAATAATAAAATCTTTATTTGCCAGTAAGTGCGTTATAAATGTTGTTACAAATAATAAATGTCCGGTCACATACTGCTGACATGTCAGCGTGCAAATGTATAGTCAGAAATTTAGAACATTTGTCAATTATATAATTCAGTCAAAGGTAAACGATTATGAAGAAACATATTGGGCAACCTCATTAACATATAAACTTATTAAAATTATCATAAAACATTTGTAAAATATTATAACAGAGAATGACCAAAAAAAAAAGTCAATACAAATACAAATGGAGAGCTAAAAATATATGTCAATTGAGCAATCGAATTCAAATAATATAGTACATACAATTACAGGTCTTCAAATTTTAAAAATAACAATTAATAACACAAATAACATAAAAGATAGCAAAAAATAACAAAAGTCAATGGAGTTTGTCAATTAAATAAGCATTTATGGAATAATACATATTTTTCAATAATAAATTAAATAATGCCGCTAAATAATTTACGTAATAAGTATCATTTATAGAAACCATTTTTGCAAAAAAAGGTATATATTTTGTATTCATATATTCACTTACATATTAAGCAAAGCATGGTAACTTTAATTTACGAATGAATACCATTAGAATAAAGACGACTACGCGCTACTACAAAAATCTTGTAGTACTACGACGTAGTATTATCAGTGAAATCCCGCGTCGTAGTAGCTATGTTCATCAACAGAGACTATTTATAAAAAGTTTTTGATGTCGATACAAAAATTAAATATGTAGGTATGTGTATATCGTACGTCTGGGCGATACAAAAATTAAATATGTAGGTATGTGTATATCGTACGTACCAAAGAATATAACATTTAAATTTGGCCGGTAACCAAAAAACAACTCTCAACCGCTGGCGGTGATGTGTTCCGGCAATGCTTTGTGAAGAGCCAGTGCTTTCCTAGGCCCATGTGATTTCATTTTCGACCTTATCTTCACTTACCATCAGGTGAGATTGACACTTTAGTAAAAAATAGCAGAACAGACCTGCTATTGACATATTTGATTCCAAGGAAAAATAATTTAAACATGGATTTGAAAATACAGAACGTTGAGATTTTAAGACAGCATTCAAGTTTAGTAAGAAGCGTAGAAATACTATTACATAGTATGGGATGCATTCAAAAAACAACCGTTATCCTCGCAATAATCTTGCTAAAAATGTTTCCAAAATTTCTTGATGATCTGCTTTTTTTTTACCTTAAACGCTTGGGTGACAGCCAACAAACCTAAGAATATCTTCTAGAATTATTTTCTGTAATATCTACGTAGCATGGTATTGGTGATACGACGCTACGACATATGTTTATTATATACCTAATACCTAGTCATTACTGTGTATAGTGTCCTATTTTGTCGCGTTCTTAGAAGGCACCTGAAGTTTCTTCATGCACTCGCTTATAGTCGCTTTCCTAGGCCCGTAAAAACCCTTTAACCGCCACGGTCGGATAAATCCGACAAATATTGTCGAGTCCATTCCGCCAAGGTCGTATATTTACGACTTAAAATCACCATTCGCTTCATTTTTTATTCAATAACGCTGTATTATAATAAAAAAATGTTAATATTTGGTAAATGGTTAATCAAGTAATCATTTACAATTGATTACATTTAAGTCTCTTAATTAGAAAACCATAAAAATATGTCAGAAGTTAGATAAATTGCTGATAATATTATTAGAAAATTGCATTGATGTCCAGCGCCGTCGAATAATCGCACCATAGGGACGGGACATAAGCAAACATTTACTGATACGAAAATCCACATAAGTTAAAATATTTCTGCCTAAACTCAATATTTTTTAACAAATAAATTAAAACAATTAAAGCAATTTTTACTATAGAAATAAATATGTTTAATTTCTTTGAAAATAAGTATAAAATTGTCAGTGACTGATTTGATGATTCCCATCCCTAACGTGCATGTTTAGAAACGAATTTTGCTAGTACGGTTACTTTGTACTGGGGTACAAGATCTTTTAAAATATGTAACAAATTAAAATTAAATGGAAGGGACATAGAGCATTAATAGTATGTAGGTTGTCTTGTTTACTCAAGCTCAGAACTTTTCGGCCGTTCCTCGTATGTAGACAAGGTTTAGCCAACTACAACAGACATAAAGTCCTTCCATATTCCACCTCGTTATAAAGTAGCATTTAAATAATTAGTCATTTAAATAAAACACTTTTTAACGGAAAATTTCGCTGTCTTTGCAGGCACTTTCTCGCTCGTGACCTATAAATCTGTTTAAAAAGTGTTTTAACTCAAGACAAACTGTCTCAGCATGCGGAAGCTATCCGTTTCGCCGCGCGGGTGTGCGCGCACTCCGGCAGCTGGGCGCGGCTGTCGCTGTCGGCGCGCGCGCACGGCCCGCTGTGCCGCCTGGCGGTGTGCCCCGCGCCGCGCGCGCCGCCCGCCGACCACGCCGCCGCGCTGCCCACCTCGCACCGCCTCGCGCTCAAGATGGAGGCCGTGCTGCTGCTGCCGCCGCTAAGGTATAACAGCCCGTTCACACATGGCACGAACTGTGCCATATGTGAAGTCGCCCATACATACAACTCCATGCGCTATCAATGAAAAAAAAAACGTATCCGGTAAAACGTATCCAGTAAAACGTACCATGAGTGAACGGGGGGTAATAATAATAATAACCGACTGCTCCGATTGACGGGTCTTTCCCGCCGAAAGGCGTGTAGTTGTAAATATGCAGAATAATAATAATAATTTATTTCAAAAATATCAATAATACATTTACATTTACAAGCCCTTAAGCCCAAAGTAGCGTTAGCCGTGTATTGGTCTTCAGTTTTATATTCTAAGTAACCACCTAGTTCGATACATTGTATCTCATAACACAAGCTTTGCTTACTTTAAGGCCATGTAGTTTTATAAACAGTGAACTTCCAGTTGTATTGCTTTCTTAGTTTTGTTTTTAGCTATGTCCAAAGTTCCAAATAGCCGTCATGTGTGCACCGCGAATCCATGAGACTTAACTAAGATGTACCACAAAGTTCTCACCTTGTACCAGTATTGCCATTCGTTTAATTTATCCAAAGAAACTGTAGATAAAGTGCATCTCTTGCGTCAAAAACACATAAATGTTGAAATATTTTTTTTTTACCTTCCATGCTGGACTGGGAGCGAAAGAAAAACATAGAATGTGCCAGCTGCTTCTCTTCCCGGGCATACTGTAAAAGCCAGTTAAGATACAGATAGGCTGACTCTCTGTCACTGCAATAGTCTCTCACCATCATTATAATACCTCAAAATTTGTCAAATGTGACATCAGATGGTTTTACAGCCTTTGGTGTTCTGCCTACCCCATAAGGGATGCAGGCGTGAAGTTATGTATGTATGTATGTAGTAAATTTTTGAACACAAGATTTCTTAGGCGACTTCATAGAAATTGATAGTGTGGCTGTTAAAGACGTCTCGACAACCAGTGATCTGGGGTTTACTTTAGATTCAAAACTTAGTAATTCATATGGAACAAAACATTTGAATGGTTAATACGAAGAAACTGCAGACTAGATGCTACTTAGTAATAGCATTTCCGTGAATAGAACGTATACAAAATTATAGTCGTTTCTTTCTATGAAAGGTTCAACAGCAAAATCGTAACGAATCGCGATGAGCTCATTCAAATAAGTTTAATAATTCGTTAAGTAAGAGAAAAGTTGAAATTGGTTTGCCATTTAGATTCATCAGTTGCCACAAATTGTTCAATTGTAAGGAACTAAAGTCGATTTGTAAGGAACCCATGTACCTATCTAACATTGTTTCAGTAAGAGGCAGCCTAGGCGACAAGTGAAGAGTGTACAGATTACTGTGACCGCGACACCGCACTCACGGAACAGCGACAAGGTAAACATTCCTAGTGCAAATGACAATTTACTAGCGAAAATGCGTCACGCGTGACGCAGCTTTGGCCTTTATGGTGCGTACAGATTGCTGTAATGGAACTTGTAATGTAACATTCTGCACACTACACATCAAAAGACGCAACGTGTCATGTGCTTGGAGTCGATCAAGATACAAATTAAATCCAACAGAAGATGATCATATCAAATAAATGAAATAATTTTTTTTTTTATTTAACACATTTTTTCATTTATTTAGGAGTAATTAAGCTGCAAAGTCTATACCTATAGATGGAGATACGTTAGCAATATAACGTAAAAACAAAAATGAGTTAAGTAATTTCGAGGCGTACCGCCGCCAGGCCCCGGTAGCTCAGTGGGAGAGCACTCGTCCGGCAAACGAGAGGTCCCAGGTTCGACTACTGATAGGGTGATTTTTATTTAACACATTTTTTCATTTATTTAAGAGTAATTAAACATTGTAAATGCAAAAACTTTAAAATATTATTGATGATCGTATCACTCGAGGTCTCGAAATCGCTGCAAAATCTACGTATAAACTAGACTAGAGTGGATCTATACCTCGTGGTGCCCTCATCGATGGACAGAAATTTATGCAACGTATACTTATTTTTAGGTTTGTTACATCAATATACACATGAAGCATTTTTTTTTTTCTAGTATTAGAATTTTGAAGTCAACTTTCACCTAGCGGAGTATTTTTAATGTGAAATCTGGCAACTTTGCCATTTTTGGTAGTGTATTAAAATTCAAGAGACGTTATTTAAAAAAAAAACACTATACACGACTGTTGAGTAAATTTTTTCAATTCTGTATTTTATAAAGGCGTCCTACGTGTTCATGAATTTTAAATATATTTACCAAAAACATAGTAAACAGCCAAAAACAAAATATGGCAAAGATGGCCCTACTGTATGGCAAGTTTGCCAACAGGGTTTTGTATCTCATTATGACAGGCTTTATTATGACCGATTGAAGAAAAACAATCTATAAGGCCTTTACAGTTTTAGTGTAGGTGATTCATTACTTTTTTTTTGCAATTACATAATAGAAAGACCAATGTGGTAAAGTTGCTTACCTGAAAATATTTTTTTCATACAAAACTAAGATACGAGGTTAGGGTTGTCCAAAACTGAAAAAACAAAGTATGCACGCACATAATATTTTATCTATCATGGCGCACACACATCTTCTAAAATGTTAATTAGACAACAAAATAATCAATTATAAAACATGTTTATTAAAAAAAAATGAGAACATATTATATAGGTAGTAACAATTATCAGGTATTCCTTCATTAGGTTTCTACTCTTAATAATGGCATTTAGTAATTGGCAAAAATTAGTAGGTAAATAATTCTTATAAATTAAGTGAACAATATTCTTTCAAACAAAAACAGTCTTCGAAAAATAAAAAAAATAATCAGTTCTGGACTGGAAAATAATCAGTACCTGAATACCTTATTTTTAAACTCCATAGAAGTTAGTTTTTTTTATAATAATATGGTAAATGGTTATAAATGTTGATTGCCATACAATTTATGATTCTACTAAAACATTGCGGGCGACGTTACACACATAGGCACATAGTTATACCTACTTCTTCAAAAAATTTAAAGTACTTAGTCTTGAAAACAAAGTGACAACCCTAACCTTGTTTTAACACCGGTATGGTGACATTGCCAACGTAGTTATAGACGAAAATATCTGAAGTTAAATAATTATGATGATTTGATTAGCCACTTTACGCATAAATATAGCTTTACATGAAAATATACATACCTCGTAGCAGTATTTATCAATTTAATTGTAAAAGTTCGGGAGCACTGATTTTGAGGTTAAAACGTGCACGAAATTTGCGTGTTCAAATATATGACAACTGTGGGTCCAGGGCTGCCAAAATAAAATTAGTGCTGCCAGTCGTATATCAACCTTTCTACTAATTAAGGTAGAATTTCTAAAAAAATATCTGCATCCATGGTATAAGGGATTTTGTAGAAAAAGTCGGCATGTGGCAAAGTCAACGTCCGTTGGCAAAGTTGCCAGATTTCACGGTACCTACTTAAAACATTACCTAACATGCATACTTATATCGTTGGAACAAATCCAGAGCTAATTATTCATAGCATGCATTTCAGGACTTGAGTAAATTAGACTTTATTGCATAAAATTGACATAATATAATAGGTTAAAAACGACCTCTTATACTTTTTTTTTCTCTCTGTGATAATATTTGATGTCTCATATGTATCGAAGCATTATCTGAGGAATCTGAGGAATGTAGGAAACCGGCTGGTGTAGCGGTAACATACATTGCTTTCTATGCCAGAGGTCCTGGGTTCGAATTCCGGCGGCGGCGGATATTTGTGTGATGAACACAGATATTAGTCATCAAACATGTTTATTTAAGTATATTCTAATAAAAAAATATGTATTTATTCAATATGTATGTTTATATATTTCTTAAGTATATCAGTTATCTAGTATCCATAACACAAGTTCTTTGAGAAACTTAATTTGGGCTAGATAATGTTGTGTAAGTGTCAGAAATATTTATTTTTTATTACATATGGGTACCAGCCGGAAACCTCTGATACACCACGAGGCCGGGAAAAATACTTTCGTATTCTCTTTTTAAATTTTGCAATAAAATCTTTTTGTTTCTATAGCAGTATTTAAAGGAAAATTTAGTGCATTAGGTAACTCTTAGAAGCAAAAATTATTAACTTTATGGATATCCATTTTAAATGGCAAATACACTAAATTGTGTTAGCTTTAAGTTTGAATCAAATACGAGAAAACTTTTCCCCGACCTATTCAAATGGTAAGTGTCGTTGCCATTAATCTCAAAAATTATATTAAATATGTTTATTTTTACTTATTCTCTCAAAACAGACCGTAGAGCTATCATCGTCCGGTAGCATCCTCACAGCGGTGCAGACTGTGACCCCAGTTCGGGATTTTTTCTCCGCCCAGCAACTGATCAGTGTGTCCACTGCTGGGCTATACACGGTGGCCGTGGAAGCAGCGTTCATCGATGAGAAGGGACAGCTGTGGAACACGGGACCGAAGACTTCTATTGTTGTTAAGGTTTGTCCATCAACTATTGATCATATTATTTAATGTATGATTTAAACTTTCTTGTTTTAAAAAGATGTTTGCATTTTTTTGATTATAGCAATATAATTTGTACACCCTAAAAGTACAAACAAAAGAACACAGATATAGTATTTATAAATGGTGGTCTTTGTGATACGCAAATCTTAAGAATGAGCATATAATCACATAGAAGTGGCTTAAGTTTTGTTTTGAATAAATACCTAAAGACTTTTTAACTTACGTTGGTGAGCTTTACTAAATTATATCAAATGAAAATACCATGAAGTGTATAAAGTGCCATATACTTAGGTACTACACAAGGTTCCTGTTGATTTCCCATAACTCTAGGGTGTAAATGGGGCCATGTAATACTGGGTGGGGAAAAGTAAAGACCCTATTAGGTTCAGCTATTAATTTTTTTTCTAAATTAGAAAACTAGATTAAGGTTTTTTAAATGTATATTTGTGCCATTAAATTTCGTACCATTAGGATAAAATTAGGTCTTTAAATGGTGACCTCCAGAGTTGATGCACGTTTGAGCCCTATTTATGACATTTTGCATAACTTGCCGTAACACTTCCTGCGATAAGTTCCTTATTTCTTGATGAATGTTTTGTTTTAGAGCTGCGAGAGTCAGATGAGAGATTGATGATATCTTGGAAAGTATGCACTTTTGAACCACATATTAATTGGCAAAAAATATTATTTTTTAGTAAGGAACAAAACTTAAAAATAAATATTTAAAAAAAATATATATATAAATAAATATTATAAATATATATAAATAAATATTAAAAATAAATATTAACTATTTACTGAGTAAACTTAACCAAAAGTTAAAGAATTGATTACGCAACGCATAGTTACACTAGCTTTGGCAGCAATTGGCGTGCCAGGTCACGTGCCACGATTGACTCCGGCTTAAGTAAAGTAAATAGTAACAAAACTTTATTTATTTATAGGGAATTCTAGGGAAACATTAAGTACCTACTTTTATTACATCAATTTATTATCTGAAATTAAATCTAAATAAATATTTATTAAGCCTGCAAAATATGACGCCATGAAAACAAAATAAAATCTATGTAATAGTATATTATGTAACAAGTGAGCAAGGTTGCTAATTACAGTCGAGGCTGTGATTTAAGCCCGAGCCACAGGCGATGGCTTAATAATGAGCCGAGACTGTAATTAGCAACGCTCACGAGTTACATACTACGTTTTTCAACACACTTGTGAGTAAAAGACAGACATACGTGGTCATAAAATAACAAACACACTTGATAACAAAGCTGTGAATTGTGATTGAAAAATGGCGCCGAACCTCGCGCATGCGTGTAGGTTTTTTTCCGTCAAATGTGTCAATGTCTGTATAGCATATACTGCCTATTTTAAGTGAAAATGTTTAATTTGGAGTGGTAAATGCAAATATTTTAATATTTTATGACAAATGATTGTAAATTGTGAATAATTTGTTTAATATACAAATTTATTTTACTAATATAAGGCGCAAACATTTAAAAATGTATATGGATTTGAAGTGGTATAAAACCTCTTTGTTGTTTCTGAAAATATTTAGTTTATAACCCGGACCAATAAAATATGCTCTGTTTTCTCGCATGTTATTTGCACAAAGGTACAATTCAACTTTGTAGGATTCATTATATTATGCACTAGGGTATAATATATTATGCACGCGTGACTTATAGCCCAGTTTATAGTTCTAAATTCAATAGAATAAGGCTCACTTTACGAGCAAGTGTGTTGAAAATATTATTATTATTTTTTTCTGTATAGTGTTATTGAATTATTTATTTATTATTGCTATATTTATATGATTGTACCAAATGTGTAATATGATTCCCAACCCACCTCTAGGCACCTGCTGTAAACCAGCGCTGCGCTCGGGCACTTGTGGCCTAAACGCAGCATTAAGCTGAGCTGGAGCCTTTTTGACACTGCAGCACTACCAACCTTATAAATCCTAAACTTTTATTATAATTAATACAAAATTTGTTATTCGTATTAATTATAATATTTTAAATATTTGTACCAACTTTTTTTTTAAATTTAATTTTTTGTATTTTCCTTTTATTTTTATTATTTGTGTCAAAAAAAAAACAAACAAACAAACAAAACAAAACAATTACATAATTATGACCAGAATCGAGTACAGAGTGCTCTCCTTCAGTATCTAAAATTTGTCACTAGTCACCCTAAATAACCTTTAACATTTTTAATATGCACTATTAATTCTGTTTGATTATATTTTCCTAAGTTACTTATTAGCTCATAGTAAATATTAATAATTATTATTTTGTGACAACAGGCTCACGACGACCCTGGTGCCAAAGGAAACTCTCAGAACGCTCGCGGAAGATTCTAAACCGGTTTTATATTTAGGTTAAGGAACTATAAAAGACTTGTAATTATACTTAAGTATTAAAATAAAATGCAAGATATAATATAGTATGTTTTATTTCCTTCTATTGTCCTCAATGCAGCTTATGGTTTATACAAAGTTTGTCAAGGTGTCAAAGTTTAAGTCTGGACAAACAATTTATCTATTTTTTTTTTCTAATATTCTATTCTCATTCAAAATTCGAAAACTTAGTATGTTTGGGCATTAAGTGTCAAAAATATATATTTTGTTTAATTATCTATTACTAAAGTCAAATTAAAAAAAGCAAGTTATTTTATGCGAGAAGTACAACCGTAAAAAATCAGTAAACATTGCAATAATTTTAATTATGCACAAAACTCATTAAAAATGCGGTTATACAGTGTGAGTCTCAATGCAGTCCTCAAACAGTAAATAGGTGCTGTACCTACATTTTTCGCCTGACTTTATACTTTTATCTCAGCAGTACGCATAATCGTTTAAATAAATCTATACTTATAATAAATCTGTAGACAGGTCAATTCTGTACATGAAATATTTTTTCAAAATAACTATCAGGGGGTGATTAGTGATCGATACTGATGCCAAAAATGCAATCAGTAAAATTTTTGTCTGTCTGTCTGTATGTTCCTTATAGAAACAAAAACTACTCGACGGATTTTAACGAAACTTAGTAAAATTATTCTTCATACTCCTGGGCAGGTTATAGTATACTTATTATCACGCTACAGTCAATAAGAGCAGAGCAGTGAAGGGAAATGTTGGAAAAACGGGAAAAGTTACTTCATTTTTTAAGCTTCCGTCGCATGTGCAGCCTTAATGGTTAAAGCTACATAGAAAACATGTATGACAGAAATATTCTTCATAAAATTATATAAAAAATATCCCACGGCAGTATATGTCTATATTTTATGGTTGACTCACAATAACACGTGTAAATCCCGATAGCTTAGCAGTTCGGAGCTTTCTAATTATATTTGTTTACTCTTACGTTTATAATACTCTCACTAATCCCTAATTTAAAATTTAAAATAATATTATTACCTATTCAATAAAAAAAGAATCATAGAAATCGGTATAGAAACACCAAACTTATACATGAAATACGCTAATAACCCATCGCGCGTGAATACTAAATGATATAGGGATTATTTTTGCGTAACGGTTGCCGCGCTCGACGCGGCTCGCGGCGGTAGGTATAAAAAGGCGGGAGGCGAGCGCAAGCTTTTGCGCGATTTAATATAGTTAGGTACAGAAGGAACAAGCGTTACATTACCTGTAAAATTTCCCCAACCAATTATTACTTATTATCGAGGGCATAGAGTTTAAATTCAAGTAAAAAAATTGACAGATTTGTAACGCTTGATGTACTGCCTTCTGTACATACAGAGATAAAATGGAAATCAAGGTTTTGTTTATTTCATGATCGTTTCTGCCTCTTGGAAGTCAGAAACCGTAGATTTCTTCGGAATAAAAAGTGACGTATGTGTTAATTACTATACCAAATTACATTAATATTGGCTTAGCCGTTTGGCAGTGAAAAGCAGCCATACATAACTATAGGTAGTATTGTATGTACACTGATAATGGCTGGATGGATGGATTTTTGCTATTCTTTCACGCAAAAACTACTCAGCTTTACCTAGAATAACAATAAGCTAAGTATAATTAATGAAGATATTGCATGAATGAAGTAAAATTGAAGGCATTAAATAAAACACTTTTTAACCGGATTAATGGCGTATAATTTATATTTTACATTTTAACTCGACGTTTCGGTGTCTTTGCAGACCCCGAGGTCACGAGCGACTGTTAAAATTAAAAATGTAAATTTACGCGATAAATCCGGTTAAAAAGTGTTTTATTTAATAGTCATACATTATAGTTATCGCGAAAACTTAAGACAATATTAAAATTTAAGGCACTTTGGCACCCGATTTGTTTATAACGCTATGTGCCTTTGTAATGTACCTAATAGATAGTTACCTACCTATGTTTGTGGTTAGTAGTGTGGTTATCGAGTTGTTATCGAGGTGTTATACACATTATATGGGCGAAGATTCTTCATTTTTATTTTTGTTATTAAAGATAGTTAGGACCTTGGAGAAGAAAATAACCTACTCGAAATACTAATTCAATACAGACGAAGTCGCGGGCATCATCTATGTAATATACCTACCTATACTTTTTCACAAAACCTAGGTGAAACTGCGGATCACTGCTTTGTTGTAACAGTTTTTGAAGTAATTCTGTCTGTTTATCTATCAGTAAGGCTTTCACAGCTAAACTACTGAGTCGATTTTGACGAAATTTAGAATAAGGTAAGTTTTAACTTCAAGGAGGATATAATAATAGTATTTATCCAACTCTAATAAACGGTATCCACGTGGACGAAGTCGCGGGTCACAGCTAGTTATTAAATAAACAAATAAAAAGACAGGCGGTGTCTAATTAGAGCAATAAATGTATGACCTAGTAATGAAATGTAAATATTTGGGGTGTCTGATAGTGATCGCGGGTTCGATCACCGAACTGTTCAAATATTGGTGTGTATGTTCATATTATATGATTCATAGGTAAAAAAATACTATTTCTATATACGCTGTCTAGCTAGTATTGCAGTCTATGTACTTGCATTGAGGCTATATCTTTTAATTTTGCAGCGCCCAACAAGGTCCTTGATTGTCATTTCTTGGACTGTACGGTTTATTTTGTATCTACCAAAATGATGACTTTTGAGTTGAAATAAACTACTTTGATTTGAAACTAGATGGCGCAAAAAATATTAAGTATGTATTTCTAAACAATCTAAAGCTATAAAATACTCAGTACCTAAATCCGTACTGTCGACAAAATCAGAATAAGTAAATGACATTAACATATTGCACAGCCACGGAACACGGAAGTTATTATTTCAACTCACTGTACATCCTTTGATTCCCATTCATCGATGATAAAAGGTTTTCTAACTAACATCCGATATCACGTTGTATAGCGTAGTACGTAAACATTCATAAACCACAATGCTTACAACGTAGCTCGGTAATGCAGTCATCCTTTGTCATACATTGTGTCATGTGGAAATATCTGAAACGGCCGATATCAGGCGCATGTATCGCTGATTACTGATAAGAAGTCTAACAATCACCAGTGATAACAGTCTATTTCATTACACGATGTGCCCGCGAGAAAGTAAACGCCAAAATGATTTTCTTACTAATTTTTCTAACGTTTTTAACAGTAACTGCCAAAGTGAATAGTGATGAAGTGTGTGATATATGTGCTTGTAACTATGATAGTAAAACAAAACAAGACTTTCAAGGAAATATTATCGATTGTTCCTATACAAAGGGAGTTTTAGAACAGAACTTCACGCTTCCAAACGTCGTGTTTTCGTTAGACTTATCAGCTAACAATTTCACTAGATTACCTCATTCGAGTTTATTCCACTCGCAGACAATGGTAGAACTGTTTTTGCATAACAACGCCTTGACGCGTTTAGAGGACACTGTTATTGACATACCGCATCTAAAACGCCTTGATCTCAGTTATAATCGTTTAGAATTTATAGCCAAAGATGTATTTGTTAATATGAAGGCTTTAGAGTATTTAAACTTAGCGAATAATAACTTTGTGTCCTTTTCTAAATTAACTTTTCATCCATTGAGCGGTCTAAAAGAAGTTATTTTGGACAATAATAAAATAGGACCGAGTTTGAAAACAATCAATCTTTTTGATAGGAATGGTTTTGGGTTATCAAATAAAATAGAAGCGCTTAGCATAAGAGGGATCGACTTGAACAAAGTACCCGAAAACTTTTTCGTGGATGCGTATTCTTTAAAAAAGTTGTCAATTTCGTTCAACAACTTAAGTGAAATATTCGAAATACCATACACCTTAGAATATTTAGATCTGTCCGATAACCCGATAAAAGAGATTTCAACTGAAGATTTCTCCGATTTGCCGGCGTTGAAAGAGTTGAAATTGAATAATTTGAATATAAGAGAAGTTCCAGACTATGCATTTTCGGCATTGCACGGTTTGGTAAAACTCGAGTTAGAGCGAAATAGAAACTTGACTCGGTTTAGTAGATTAGCCTTTGGGCAGGAAATACTTGAGGACGCTGATGACTTCACGCTTGAGGAGTTGTCTCTGAAAAACTGCAGGTTGACAACCCTGAATGAGGACTTGTTGGAGCCCTTCGGTCAGTTGATCAAACTGGACTTACAGGGGAACCCGTGGAAGTGTAATTGTTCTATTGTTTGGATTAAAAAGTTACAGATCAATAGCATTCTGAATGAACAAGTGAGGTACGTATCTAATTTTGATTGTATTTTATGTTCAGTGTAAAGATGTGGCTAAAAAGTTTCACCTCAATCTTACATGATAATGTAGGTATACCTTCGTAAAATATTTTCATAATGATTTCATATTTTCATTTGACTATAAAGTAATAAAAGGTAATCGCGAACCAGACGAATCCTATTTCTTACCTTTTCTTAACCAACACGGACCATGAGCATTATAAAGCAGGTATTTCATTTCTATTGCCCGTATTCAATAGTTTTGCACTTTAAGTCCACGATTACATTATAAATATTTAAATGACGCTAAAGATCAAGGACATAGGTACAAAAACACATCTCATGTGTAGATGTTTGTTATTCTTTTCGCCATACCTACAGAATGGATTTGGAGTGTCCGTTACTGCAGCTGGAAAGTTGCTACTAGAGAGCTGTAATTGGGCGCACAAATGGGTCGCTATGTGCTGTAATTGTGCGCCAAATTAAAAATTATTGGGTATTGTCGTTTTAGAAAAAAATGGACACAATGATTCCTGCTAGGGTTATGCTGTTCCAGCTGGAAAATTCTAAACGAATGATCGTAGAGTGATTGACACATTGTGCATGCGCAAGTACCTTATGGGTGTGAGAGTGCGCTGAAAAAATAATTAGTGGCTCTTCAGGTTCCCGAGATATTCAGTTTCCAGCAGGCGTAGCACGGCTTTCATAAGAGATAAGTCACACGACAAGACGTAATCTTGTCACAGTCCGGTAATTTGTCTTATATGACAGCACGGGCACACGACGTGACAAAAATGCTTGCCGCGACATATCTCTGTCTTGACGTTTATACAAAGAACGAGTTTAACAACTTTAAACCTCCAAATGTAATTTTTTTGTTGTTGAATTTTTAGTTTTAATATTATTTTTAAGTTTTGTGACCATGTCAAGTGCCAAAAAGCAGTAAGTACCTTTACCGTTGAAGTCTTAAAAAAATCTGATTAAAATAATTGATAGACATAATTATTATTCATCATCATCATCATCACAACTCTTTGTAATGAGCCCACTGCAGGGCATGAGTCTCTCCCCTGAGTGACGAGGAGGTTATAGGCCATAATCCACCAAGCTGGCCCAGTGCTGGGTGGTGGATGCCAGAATTTTCAGGGCGCCGAAATGGCTTCTGACAAACCCTAACGACTACTGTATACAAGTATACAGCACCCGGGCGGGACCGACTGTTTAACGTGCCCTCCGAAGCACGGAAGTTGTCGAGAGAAATGAATGGTCGGCGGCGGTCACCCATCCAAGTACCGACCGCGCCGAACGTTGCTTAACATGTGATATCGTATGATACACACATTAACCATGGCGCCACGACGACTTCATAATTATTATTATGAAAAAATAATCTCGCAACCTCCGAACCGCAGTGATAAAAAATGTTTGGCGATGTGTCAAATTGTGACAAAAATAAACAAAACGATGCCGCCATGCTATTAAATAAGAGATAGAACTTGAAAGAAGTCTTAAACATTTGTCAATATGTGTTTGTCACGCATTCTCGATAAATTAAACTTGCCCCGTGCTGCTGTATAAGACTAAGCAATTATGTCGCTCAAATTGTGATATAATCTGTGACACAAGTCTTGTCTTGACAAGCCGTGCTACGCCTGCTGCTGCGGTAATGTTTAGCAAAATCGTGTATCTCAACAACCATTGAATGTGCAGCTGTAAAAAAAAATATGCACGAGTTACTCTTGACTTGTGCTAGGTGCAATTTAGAACTTAAACCTAGACCGTGTTAGAACACTCTTTATGTTGTTGATGAAATTAATAAATAAAATCCCCAGAATAAATAAATAAATCACCTTACTTAGCTGCGACCAAGTAAAGCTTGCGATATGGGATACCATGTAATACAACCTAGAATATAAATAAACACCTAGACGCGAAAGATAAAAAGATATCTGGTTCCGTACTGGTATTTGAACGCGCGAACTCGCGATTAACTTAGTACGATCTTAGAATGGCCTCTACGTAACAGAGGTCGTTAACATAACGGGAGATTTTAAGGGATAAAGCCGCGGATCACATAGCCGGAGTATATAATAAAAAAACACTGAAAAGATATAGGTAAAACACGTAAAATATAATCTTATTTTGTTTTTCAGGTGCGCAACACCATCACCTTTCTACAACTGCAAGATATTTGAGCTCGACAGTAAATACTTTGCTTGTCCAATGAGTAAGCACCATATCGGGTTGACAATTGCCATCGTCTCATTCTTGGTTACCATGGCAATAATTGCAGTTGGGTTGTTTGTGTACATCCCGCATTGTCAAACCAGAGGCAGCTTGTTGAGGAGTATGGCCAATCCTGCAACTGCGTACACTGTACTGCCTATGCATGCGAATTTGAATAATTATTAATCTAACTCGATTTCAAAGAGGAATACATGTTTCGTACGAGATTAAATGAAAGATTTTATTGCTTGTGTTAAGTTAAGCGTAGCGTTGTACGCGTTTTAAGGAAGCAATATTCAACCTTAACGTACGAAAGATCCCAGAAATGACTCGGAAAGATATGAACATCATAATGTCTGTCATTTTATTGATAAATCAAATACAATAACCCATATTTGTGATCAGACAGTGGATTAACGTAGAGATATTTGGATCATCACCGAAAATAGATCACACTTAGTGTTAATTTAAATTCAATTTTGTACTTGTAGTTTTACTGACTTTTTCATTCCTTTATCGACAACGAAACAAACCTATAATATTAATTCTTTTGGTCCTCAAATAAAGGCTGTACTTCTAATAAAAACTGTATAGTATATCATAATGAAATAATGAATAGATAATAAATGGACATTAATATAAGAATAAAAGACCCAGTATATTCACTTCAATATATTTGCAAAAATACAAAAGTGTACAAAATCAGTTTTACAAGTACTTACAAAGGTAAAAATTGTGCTTTCAGTTAATCATATTGGCATAGTTTTGTGCGAGAGATAGAATGAGTATTATAGGGATAATATTTTGTCATGGCTGCCTATTACAACAGGAGGTCTACTCTGTAAAAGGAATTTAAATTTGAACTGCAGGGCTATTCCCGTAACTAAAACAACAGCGCTGTGCTCGACGACGAGCTCGTCGACGAGATGTCAGTTTGACGAATGTCAGTTCTTACAAACGCCATCATCAGCGGCGAGCGCTGGGGTCGAGTTACGTGTTATGTGAATACCAAGTATGTCACTCGTCGCTGATCCATCGGTGAGCTCGACGCTGTTGTTTAGGAGATAGCCCTGCTGATCAAGATAAACATTGACTATCATCATGATGACGAATCGTTCTTGCAGGACAGACCTCGTGATTCTACTGACATTAGAGCGACTCTATAGAAAAACCAAACATAGATTTTAATTAATGCAGTTGCCGCCATTTTAAATCTATAAAAGTTAATGATTGATTGATTTATGACAGATCTAATGCTGAAGTGTCAACGCCGTTAGCCTTAAAATAAGTTGCCATTTGCAGTCTTTTACATTTCCTAAAAAATCTTTGTGCGAAAAAACACACTAGTGATGTACCTTATCAACAAAATTATTCTAGTCAATTCTAAATTACATATTTGTTATAAAAGTTCATATAAATATGTATATTGATATAATACAAAGCTAGGCACATGTCATTTACAAAAGGCAGTATTTTGAGCTTTACAGGGATTATCTATAAAAGTCTTAGTGATAAGTATAAATATCTATAGAAAATTACAAATTGATTATATGTATAATTATAAATTGAATGTCATATTTTTTTTCTTCTGATATGTTTTCTAAAAGCAGTTTAAGCATTTCTTTGGTCTCTGCGCCAAACATAACATATGACCTTCTATATTTAATAAAGTTTTGTATAAATGATTATTTTTTATTTAAAACACTTTCAAATATCTTAAATACCTATTATGTTACCTATTTCACTATCACTTTACACATTTTCAAGACACTGAGACACAATCATAAATATATGAATAGTATGGTCAACCCACCCATATTATTCTACTGGGAAACATTTTTTTGTGCTTTCAAATTAGTATTACCTACAGATACGACCTGAAATAACTTTAATTTGAACCTTCTCAGGAAAAGGCTTATGGCCCAGAATAGGGCTTATTAAAAATGTTTGCAATTAGCAGTATTGAACCAGTCAGGAAACTCAAACATTTCAACTATATAGGGCTAATTTTTATTAGCGCATCACCTCTTGTTGCCTCTCCACATCAATCTCAACCGGAAAACCCCTTTATTTGATTAAGCCTATTGATAGGGTAACCCTATCAAAATCTTACCATATGGAAGTGTAACCCTATTGATATGGTAAGCCTATCGACGTGGTAACACTGAATAAAGTTAACTACTTTCGGGTGCGCTTACCCTGTGATAGGGTTGCCTATTTCTATCTCTTTTCCGCGCATGCTGTTGAATTCAGAAGTATAATTCGAAGTGCGAGATTGAATAGATGGTGATTTTTTTGATAATTTGATATTCTTAGAGATTAAATTTGCCTGCAGGTTTTAAAACCCTATTGAATCGGTAACCTTCAATAGGGTTTTCGATAGGCTTACTGCTTACATGAAGCTAACTCTATTGATATGGTAAGCCTTAAATTAGGGTAAGTCTTCGATACGGTTACCAAATTGATAGGGTTTTTTAAAACAAGTCTATGAAAAACCCAATCAAAAACCTCTTTAAGGGTAAGCGGTTTCGGTCCCTGATCTCAACAACATTTGTTCTAAGACTTTTTAAATTTAATAGTTTTCTAAATTTTAGTTTTGCCCATAATAGTAGATTAGTAGCCAAGGGCTGTAAGGCATCAATTGCAGCCCGAGATATAGTTCGAGGGTGCAATTGATGCTTACACCCGAGCTAACTATTCTGCTTTACATCTCGATTGTGAGGTAAGTAGAAAAAACATTACAAGAATAAAACATTTTATTTGTTGAAATTTATAGTGAAATGAGAACAATTTTCAAATTTTAGGGACAGGTGTTTTCTATACCCGCCTTTTTTCGTTAAAAAGAATAAAGTAAAGAACTTTTTAATTTTTTTTTTTCAAGATCGAAATTGAGTTTCGCCGTTCGATATTTAAAATTGATAACTAAATATTATACTCACACGAAGACACGGCTGAATAGCAAAGGGACCTCTTTGGTCATTGTGCTGAATGCATGATGTCTATTGCCAGTATGATGGTTAGATGTACGCGAACTTTTTGAAAGAAAGAAGTGTTTTTTAAATACTTACCGCCCTAGGGCTTTTCTAGCTAGATTATAACCCTAGAGCGCTAATTAGTCACCTACAAGCCTCATTTGGAGGTAATAAGAACCTACTTACCGAACATGAGAGATGTAAAAAATATTAATAGCCTCGGTTTAGAGGAGTAACTCCATTTACTCTGAGCGTAGGTATGCCATGCACCTTGCGTAGTAGAATATCGCTTCATAATAATAATAAATACTTCTTACAAAATGTAGAGTAAGGAGCAAACTTTTTTTTTGTTTAAAATTTTTGTGTTATTTAGTCGTAAAACAAATGTTGTTGGATTGATATAGAGAATTTAACTGCAAGAGGTGATGCGCTAATTAAAATTAACCCTGTATAATATTTTTAGAGCTTCTGAACTTTATTACTATACCCTACTTAAATAATTTTCCAGAGTTAAATTCCGAAAACAGACAAATCTAATGACACTAGACTATATTTTAAAACTCATCAAGCAATTTATTTTCCACAACGTGCCTCTCAAACAACACACATGATACGAAAAACGTATCCTTCCAATTGTACAGTTAGGTAAAACTTGGAACAAAACTGTCAAGTTATTTCTTTTATAATGTGGTAATTTGTTCCGAACCAGCGGAAATTATTTTAAAAGGGGATATAGGTATTTGAGTTTGAAAGTTGTTACGTTCATTTTTATTTTATTCGATCGCAAAGTACATAAAATATTGATACAGTGAGACGACATGCATAGACGAAGTGCACATCGATATAATAAAAACCGAGTTAACAAGTTTTGAACTCAAATCCTTTTTTAAAGAGGATACTATACAAAATAGATTCTTTTAGAAAAAAATATCTTTCACTTGCATTTTTTTACTAATACTGACTTAAGAATATCTAGACAAATATACATTACTTATAGTTTGAGTTAATTTTTATTTAGACCCCGAGAATGCGTCGTTATGTTTCGTTTTTGACAATTTTTAACACTGCTTAGCATACCCATTCTGAATTAATGCTTACTGCATAAAACAATGAAAAATGAAAGTGGTTTGTACTTAAATATTGGAGCGGTAAAGTTGTATTTACATAATGGTTTTATCTTAACAAATATTGGTGTGTAATTAAGATATGTCGTCTACGCAACATTTAATGTTTTTGTTCGATATGAAAACGTAACCCATCCTTTTTACATTCTTGTTTCAATATTTTTCATCTTACTCTTATTATTAACTAAACCTTATAGCTAAATTCAATTTCCATTAAACCTAAGTAAAACTATGAAACTAGCAAATATGCTAAAATAAAGGTATGACACAAAAATGTACAAACTGTTTCCTACAAAAAATCAGCTTAAAATACAAAGCTAGCTAAACCTATAATATTTTTGTATATAAATTAAATGCTTTTAGAAAGTCTTTTGAAAAATTCGCTACAGCTTAAGTCTTGTATAAAAAGTCTAGTTCTATTTAAAAATGAGATTGCACAGTTGAGATTTATAAAAATTACGTACAAACGGCTACAAGAAACGATTTGATAAAAGAAAAATAATTTCTTTATACTTTCCGATCCTTTCTTGAAAATTATTAAATAACCTCACATAACCTGCAAAACTATTCGATTAATTAATTTCCTCGAAGTTCAATCTAAAGAAACTACAGAGTAAACTATATAAAATCCAAATGTCATACCAGCCGATGCCCATCTCTGGTGACATACTCCTCCTGTCAAACTGACGTTTCAGAATTCAAACGCAGAACGAAACGGTTGCTCTTGGGGTCAACAACCTCTTCTGTCAATGTGAACTTGGGGAGTTTCTTTATAGAGCAGATAAGTGAGATGTCACCCTGTCTCAGTTGAAACTCTATGTTGTCAGCAAGCGGTCTTGCGAGGAGCTCATCGGATATGAGTGACCATCGTTGAACTGGTCTGGTTTCTTGTTCTGCGGAGAGCACTGGGGTTTCTACGAAGAATGGCTCGAGGAAGGCTCGTGGTGATGCGTCTTGGGATAAGCAGCGAGCTAGGTGGGCTAGTACCTGGAAGAATAAAAATATTCTATGAGAATGGAGTCGTTATGGCGCCGTGGTTACTGTGTGTATCATACGATATCACAGGTTAAGCAACGTTCGGCGCGTTCGGCACTTGGATCACCCCGCCGACCATTCATTTCTGACGGCTACTGCCGTGCTTCCGAGGGCACGTTAAGCAGTGGGTCTCGGGTGCTGTATACTTGTATATAATAGTCGTTAGAGTTTGTCAGAAGCCATTACGACGCCCTTGAAATTCTGACATCCACCACCCAGCACTGGGTCAGCCTGGTGGATTATGGCCTATACCATCGTCACCAAGGGGAGAGACTCATATCCCTGCAATGGGCTCATTGCAAATGAAAATGAAAACTTTTTATTCATAGTGGGTATTTTTATAAAATTTACGAACGTCAAACGCTAGATGAGGGCGGCGCGGGTACGGACGACATGACGAATCCTGGGGGAGGCCTACGTCCAGAAATGTCATGAAATCCGATTGCCGGTACTTGGGTCGGCATTCCGTTCGCTACCGATACAGTGAACGAACTGTGAAAAGTTAGTCAGTTTGCTTGCGATGCGTCTGATCCTTACGATGCGGCCATGTGGACGCTTACCTTTAACCCGCGTGTGACCTCAATCCCACCTTATAGTAAGGACCTTATGGAAATAAGTTAGAAAGCGATGGCACATGGGTTTAGGATAGAACCGGCTCTTAATAAAATATCGCCGAAGCTGTGATATTTGGGGACAGATTTTAAATGGAGAGTGGTTGATAGCCAAGTGGATCTTGAAAGGGTCCGAGCACCAAAAGGATCGGATTAGCCGCTATTATTAGCCGCCGGATTAGGGCTATTCTAGGCTAACCCTACCTACTCTTTAAAAGAAATACCGAAATGTCTTGAGTATGAGAGTCGTAAAATTCTCTCCAACTTTCCCATTTTTAAATATGTTAGTCATAAAGTTAAATAATTGAAATACAATATTAGTTTTCAACTTTGAACTTTTAGTTTTGATGTCGAATATTTTTATCCTTTCTTTCGATTCGATATGCAGGTATGCAAATCTAGTAGTTTATTGAAATTTGAATGTATTCTCCAAAGCTATAGTAGCGACATGAACTTACCGACTCAGCAGAATGTCTGGGTTGCTGCCTGGTAGCTCGCAGGTACTTCTGCAGCGCGCGAGCTAGCGAGGGGAACACCGCCTGCGCTGCCTCGCGGGGTCCTAGCGCGCCGCCTGAGGGGGAGACAAGCTAACGTTGTAGAGTAGGATAGAATTGTATTCTTTGAGATAACATATCATTTATTTATTTTTAAATTTACCCAAACACCCAGAGAGTGGCCGAGTGGAAGATGTAGCAAATAACATGTTTATAAACCTAAGCTCGTATGGAAACAGCGACCCATGGGGTGGGCCAGTTTAGACCTTTCTTAAGCTAGCCCGGCTGTGACTCAAACCTAAGATCTTTCATACCGGTAAAATTTGGATACCGCCGGTGGTGGACCGTAAATAAGCAGGTATAGGTAAATTTAGTGAATAATATGCAGGACATTCACTGCGACAAATATCAAGGGCTCAAATATCTCTCATATCAATATAATCTCCTCAATTCGTATTATAATAAAATAACTCAGACGATTTTTTTTCAGTTACTTTTTTATTGATTTCTTGTCTCTTGCAGTGAATGGCTCACTTAATAGAATAGTAACCCAAAATCCGTATTTTTGTCACTTAAAATTTTTACTTAGAGTCACTTCTTTAAATATTAATCTTCTCTAGTTTAAACTAGTATTAAAACAAAAACGAAATCACATCACTCCCCAACTCACCATTGCTCTGCGCCAATCGCACCCTCCTCACATGCGCGAACGCATCATCCGCGGCAGTAACAAGTCTCGCACGTCGCTTGCGCACTCGACGCTCGCGCTCCGCTTCTTCGTAGTAACGCTCATTGTGCGCGGAGGAGTCGCGGCGGCGAGACGCGCTGCCCGTGCATGAGCCGGTTGTCGATCTATGAAACCATGGAAGGAGGCTGATAAATTACATTCATACATAACTTCACGCCTGTATCCCTTATGGGGTAGGCAGAACAACATAGGCTATAAAACCATTTGCTGTCACATTTGACAAATTGGAGGTAATATAATGATGGTAAGAGACTTGCAGTGACAGGGGGTTAGCCTATCGACAACAAAAACGCCAATAAAACCTCTGTCCCTTATTATACATTACTATTGTTTGAGTTACTTTTATAATACCTACACTAAGCTATCGTTTTACCAGAATTTTATCGAATTGGAATTTTTGGTGGCAGATTTTATATGAAGCTTAGTCGCTAGTTAGTCAAATCCTGATGGGATCCTGCTAGTAGTAACAGGAGTCACTCGGATTAGTCTTCTTACGCTTATCCAGAAGTGGTAGAGCTTTTTTAAGCCAACCCTACACGGAAATAATCTATACTACTAATTAATATTAGGTAACAGTGCATTAGCCTGTGTCGATCTATCACACAATGAGAAAGGAGACTGTCACATTATTAGCCTACTAGTCATATTACAATTAACGCTGCTAGTATGCAAGCCTGCCTATGATCTACAACACATTTGATCTAAGTTTTAGCAGCATAGGCTCGGCTAAGCCCCAATTCCACGCGATCAATTCAAGTTAAACTCTCCTAACGCTTTAAAACAAGTTCCACCTTCAATTTTTCTTCTTTAGTTTTTTTTAAATTAGTTTTTAGCAAACAATACTTTAAAATTATTTTTCAAGCATGTCTAAAAGACAAACTTAAATAAATTATTCAAGCTTAGACTTCGAAATTTCTATAGCTAAGAAAATAGCTTTAGAAATTCATCAATTGAAGTTTCATATCTACTATTAAAACACTCCAACTAGAAGCCCTTTAGTATGTTTGTTCATTCTGAAGCCAAACCTCAATCAATGTGTAGGATAAACAATAAAACTTCTTTAACAAATGCATTTAACATTTCAGAAGACCTCTACATATTATACTAATATATCTAAAATCTAAGTATTGTAACATCATGCTACACTGATGGTACACAATGAACAGCTGCCTGATGAATATGAATTACCTAATTATATGTCACTAAAAGTTCATAAATCTTCAAACTTAATTTTTTTCTTTTAATGTTTGTTCCGATACTCAGATTACAATCTTACTAGACAAATCATGAACTTAAGAATATTTTATCTTCTATGAAAAACAAGTAATGAAAAACTAGGAATATAGAAACTTACAACATAGAAACATAAAGTTCAAAATTATGAAACTGTAAATTAATTTATGTTTGCTCATATGTATGTAATGCTCACCTTGTTTGTCCGGGTTGCCCATTTGTATTCGAGCCATCAACTTCATAAAACTTTATACTTGACTGTCCTTTTCTCTGGGATTTAGATATAGCAATCTTTTCTAAATAAGGATTGTAGATTGGGAATTCTGTGTAATACTTCTGTAACACCCAAACAGCAGCTCTCTGTATACTCAGCTGACCAATAGAGTAAGATCTGCTCTCTCCATCAGGACTTCGTACTACTTTAATATAATACACTGGTTCCAAATGTCTTATTTCCATTAGAATCACGGCTATGTAATGTATGAATAGAAGTGTGTCAGCATACCCAGAAACATATGAAACTAAGGAGTTATAATCAATAGCTTCCTCTCCAACGGCTAATGCCTTACTTGCTTCAGATATCTGCACAATATAGAACAACCAATAGGAAAATGTACATACAGCTAATATAACCATTGTCATTGCTCTGAAGACAAATATTCTTGGTAAAATGGCATTCTGAGGTCTCAAGAACACAGCCCAGACACCAATGCCTAGAAGCACTAATTTAAAAGCTAGTGACAGTAAAATTCCTTTGCACTCTGCTGCACAAGACAATAGTAAAATCCGTTGACTGGGCTGTATTGCAATATTGTCTGAAAATCCTGGGAAAAATCCAATCTTTGGTAACACCACCATAGCTAATGGACTGACAAAAGAAACAAATGAAAGCCCAAGAGCTATGGTTGTTCGGAAATATCTAGAACACATAAATCCTAAGCCACTGTCATTCTCCATGGGCCAATTGCTGACATCTTCCATGGATTGTGATCCCTCTGAAGTGTTGCCAGTCACAGCAGTAGTGGTTTCACCCCAATTCTCATCCTGCGGCAATATTTGTACTTCTATAACTTCTTGACCATCTCTACCCATCTCAGGGTTTATATTAACACTAGTTTGGAATGGTGCCATACTGCTGTCTAAGCAGTCCTTTCTTTGGGATTTTGTGCTCCTAAAAAAAATATAACATAGATTATTATGAAGACAAAAATGTTTAACATCATCTATCAATGTAATTTACTCTTGCTCTGATGGTAGTAATCATAAGATTAGTCTTATTGATTTAAAATAATAAAGCTTATCTTAATATTTGCATTAAGTTCAACAAATTCAATAATGATAAGTGTCTTACCAAATGATTCCCAGTAAAGTAGCTCTATATAAACCAATAGCCTAAATCTATGTTTTGAAAATATCTATGTTGCTTGTGCTGATAAAACCATTTTGATGATATTTTAAAATTTATGTGATCCTAAATCTATGTTAATAAACTGGATAGCAGGTTTGACATTAAAATATTGGTAACTTCAAAACTAGAGTAATTGTTTACAAAAAGTAGATATTTTCATTCAGGCTAGGATTTTATGCAAGGCGTTTTGTAAATTCTAACATAAATAACAATAGTTAAAACACATACCTTGTGCTACGATGCGTGTGCCTGTTATGTCGTGAACTTCTTCTAGATCTACCACTTTGTTCAGATCTTACGGATTCAGTCTCCATTATTGCAAAGTTTCAAGAAAACTTCTAGCTTCATCCCTCGGGCCTATTTGAACAATTCAAGCTAAAACAACCGCAGTTAAAACCGCAACACCAAAGCAATTAAAATGCTTGGCTTTCACGGAAGTATGATCACAAAACTAACGCCACATTCTAAAATTTATTGAATAAAATTGATTTATAGTTATGGGATCTTTGTTTGTATTTGTAAGTCAACAAATAAACAGTAATCTTTTATTGAAAATATTTTGTAGAACAATTTAATCCTATAGGAGCGTCAAGTTTCTGCTCGGCTGTCGTTTTGAGTATTAGTAGAGTTAAAATTATATTGATATCCAGACAGTTCAAAACATGTTTCTGTCTTGTTCTGGTTCCCAGCTATATTATAAGACTTGCTCTTTTTAGCAGATCCTGATTGAAGCTTTTGAACTTGGTAGCATATTATCAGTTAATGTATAAAGGCTGTCAATCAGTGCTGCCAGAGTTTTTTGTAATAAAATAAGGATAGTGTAAATTCAAAATCATTAAATAAATACAAAATAAAAAGTTTATTCTTATTTTCGGTTAGTGCGGTTCCATTTGAAACACAACTGTTCCTTAAAGTATTTAATAAACAGATTATAAATTGACTACGAAAGCTAGCAACACTTAGGTGTGGCGGCTAATTCAAAATAAATGGAACATGAGATTACGAGAAATGATAATTGATAAGATAACACGAACCGACAGATAACTCGTTGACAAGACATCTTGTATTAAACATGTTTTTATTGTTTACTGCGTGAAAATATGGAAAATAGGCGTGTAGACGGTCATGAGAGGGTTGACGTGCGTGTGGAGGACCTCCACCTGGATAGGGTGGTGGCTTCACATCCAGAAATCGGTCCGACACCGCCCGATGGGGGATACGGGTGGCTGATTGTAGTTTCAGCCATGATATACTACATGACTGTGCCTGCAGTGCTCTCTTTGTACGGTTTTGTGATATTGAAAGCTTTAAGAGAGGAGGATCATGAGGAGAATGAAGTGTTGAAGATTTGGGACGTTGATGTGACGTTGGTGCCTGTGATGATGATAGTGATTCGGTTGCTGCTGGAGTCGTGGTGCCGGGCGATGGTAAAGACCTTCAACATGCCGCGGTTCATAGCCCTGTCTGGATTGTGCTTGACGGTAGCAGGAGTGCTATTGTCCAGCTACTCCACAGACACTAATTCAAACGATCACATAATCAACATTTTTGCTGGGATTTTTGTAGGTAAATATAAAGCCTCATTTTAATTATTAATAGCGCACGAGTGGAATAATAAAACTAAAGTGAAGGTCGTCGTATTTGTTCAGTTGTTAAGTAAATCATTCATTTGTTTCGCGTGTATTGTTACTGTCACTGAACTTGATTTATAGACTAAGTACCTACACTAGCAGTTTCGCGCGGTTTTATTCGCGCTATTCCCAATCTCGCGGGAATATCGGAATAAAAAGTAGGCTATGTGCTATATCAGGCTGTACACTATCGCTTTGCCAGATTTCATCCGAATCTGTTGAGCCGTTCTGCCGTGATTGAGGAAGAAACATTCATACACCCGGACATCCAAACTTTCACATTTATAATTTAGATACGGTGTTTAACAACAGTTTCCTACTTAAATACACAATTTCATTTCATTTCATTTTTTTTAAACATATTACCAAGAGAACTAGATCTATGAGTTTTACTTGTATTTTTTGTGCCTACAAATATACGAGTAAATAAAAAGCATAAAATTATTGCATTCTAATCAGTAGGTACTTATGAATATTACTTTACTATAGCTTAGTATACAGATGCGTGTAATTTTCATGTAAGTATGTGAATCATTATTCGAGTCATTTTACTAAAAATACGAAGGTAGATAATATGCTATCGTATTTGAGTATCTTTCAGTGGCATAAAAAATGGTTCGATTAGCTACATATTAATTACTTAACTTTAAAAATTTAGGCGTTTGGACTATACCATCGGTAGTTTTGTACCTACTTACATTTCACATACCTACCTATGTAGCTATAGTGGTTTTTTAGGTCTTACGAATTGTACATTGTAGACAAATCCAAAATTAAAGGAGATCGAAAAAATCTTCTATAAAACATTACGAAAATATGAGTAGTTATTAGTTAGGTAAGTACTTAAGACCTTTTTAAGTTTTAAAAAATGATTTTTATTCCTAGATACTTTAATCGAAGTGAATCCTAAGTAGTATTAAATAAGTAGTAAATCTGTCAAAAATTAAAATGAAAAGGTACCTAGGTAGGTAATCAGCAGACAAAGCCTCCGGCTAAGCATTTGTGAGTTCCAACGGGCTACTTATAAAATATAGGTACTTAATAATAATAATATAGGTACTTAATAATAATAATATAGGTACCTACTAAAAGTTACCCGCGGTATTATTTGTTCCGGTAATTTTTTTTTGATAAATTGTATTGTGATAACTTCTCTAGAGCCGAGTACTAAAATACGTTTTTTAAACCCTACTAGCAGTTTCTGAGATGATGCATTCATGTAATTAAAACTAAACAAACGAACTCCTTAGCTGCACCTATTATATTAGTATAGATTAGTTCCTATCAGCAACTCTTATCCGTTACTAGCAACTACTTCTAAAAGTTATAAACGGCAGACGATATGAGTGAACCCAGTTCTGTTATGGTGCGTACAGATTGCTGTAATGGAACTTGTAATGTACATTTTGCACACCACACGTCCAAATACGCAACGTGCGCAGAATGTTACATTACTAGCTGCATTACTAGTAGACATAAAAGAAAGCCCAAATTATATGGACATACTTGCTACCTACTATACATATACCTAAGTATAAATTATTGAGGCCAGTAAAACATTATTTCCCGGGAAACCAGGAATTGTCGCTTATGATTTCTCATTAGAATCTTAAAAAGTAATTATATGGTTCTAAATAAAAATCAATGTCAAGGTATTTAATCAATTGTACTTTGTAGACAGGGAAATTTTATTTTACCTTAACCTTAACGCTTCAGTAATGTTAGATTCAATAATACTATACCTACTGACCTTGGAGCAAGGAATTGGTTAAGTATAGATTTAGAGCGGTTTTTTTTATGTTTTAAATCTTATACAGGTAGTATGGCATTTAAATAAAACCGGTGAAGTGAGAATCTAAGCACACGTTTGACCTTAATCTCACCTGCCTGTGGGCCTAGTGCGAGTTTATTCGAATGACTTCACTATCGTGTTAATCGAGCAAACCACTTGAAACAACCAATCACGTTCTTACAAATTCGGTTTTCCAATTTTGTCACTAGTTGGCGCTGCTTCGATTCCATACAAAATGAAGTTAACGTTATCGTCATGGCAAAGTTGAAAAACTCGCACTAGGCACTCTGATGGAAAGTGAGTGAAGTGAAAGCTCACGGGTTCCGTAAAGAATTTGAAACAGTGATTATGTCAGTGATTTCGTCACTGTAGTCTGCTTAGAATAGTCCTTCTGCCCCTGGATAAACGTGCCCTAAAAGGCGACTAATCAAGTTGCTTAGAGGTAGAATTCCGCCAAGATCCGACTGTATAGCGACCGCCCTACATACTATACAATCTGAACTTCCATGCTGGACTGGGAGCGAAAGAAAAACATAGAATGTACCAGCTGCTTCTCTTCCCGAGCATACCTACTGTAAAAGTCAGTTAAGGGACAGAGGTTTTATTGGCATTTTTTTGGGCGATAGGCTGAATCCCTGTCACCGCAATAGTCTCTATCCAACATTATAATACCTCCAAAGTCAAACGTGACATCAGATGATGTTATAACCTCTGGTGTTCTGCCTATCCCATAAGGGATACAGGTATGAAGTTATGTATGTATGTATGACAAATATAAGCGCTCCGGCAGTGATGTGTTCCGACAGTACTTTTTGAAGAGCCAGTTCTCAAACAGGAGGCTATGCTTTCATCTTCGACCTCATTTTCACTTACCATCACGTGCAATTGAGGTCAAACACGGGCTTAGTTTTAATTAAAAAAAATCTTTTCTAAAGGATGAATCCAGGCGAACCCTGAAGGGTTCCAAAGAAGGTCACTCGAAGTCGTCTTCTACGACAACATTATCCAGGAGCTGTAGTACCTACTTAGTACCTTAGTCGAACCTGCGCGGCAACATTTTTCTTTATTTAGTGAGAACGTATCACCACTTACCAACCTTATAAACTACGAAACGGATTTTATTATGGTTTTCATCAGTCTGGTAGATTTAACATAATTATTCTGATCTAGAGAGTTTGAGTAAATGCGAAAAATAAGGTTTATATGTAGGTACTTTTTTGCTCACTGATTATCGTATTATTCTTGCTTATTTATTGTTCGTTTGTTTGACTTTCAGGCTCTGGGTGTGCTCTCACCGGACAACAAACTGAAGTAATTATCACTCACTACTTCCGGGATAAACTAACATTAGCTCAACGACTTCTTCGCATGGCACCGTCCCTAGGAAATTGCTTAGTTCCAATCCTCATTGGATACCTCAGCACTATTTACACCGCAGATATCGTTGTCATGATATACGGGGCGATCTTGATGCAAAACTGCGTCTTTTTAGCATCTTACACACGACCTGTCTACATAGAGAAGGTTATAAGAAGTACATATAACATGCTCAGAGATGCTGTAGAAGATGAAGATGAAGTTATATTCTCAAATCAAACTACCGAAAACGCCAGCAATCCTGCTGCTCATAATTCTGCTGAACCTGCTAATGCTGAGGATGACGCCAATGATGTAGTCGTTTTCAATTCTAAGAAGAACGCCAAAGAAATAATAGATCCAGAAGTACAATACAGGGATAGAAATAGATCAGAAGTGCAACCTCGTTTCTCTTCAGACTTTGGCGCAATGCCGATCGAAAACAACCGCTTTTCGTCTAACTTTACTGACACGGTTAACGAGAACAGATTCTCATCTGATTTCGGGACTTTCCACGTGAATACCTTTGGAAGGAATGCGTATCGAGAGTTAGAGAACATTGACAGTTCAATGCAGAACCCCCAACCTCTTTACAGAGACACGACAGTTGATGCTCCACAGACTAACATAGTCTTCCATGGTGATATGACTCAAGGAACTGAGCGGAGAACAGCGTCGATGAAGAAACACTTCATCGCGGTGACAAGTATGCTGGCAGATATGAACTTCTATTTGTACGTGCTCCTGCATCTTTGTACGACATTCTCAATTCTGACTTTGGGTGTGTTTTTCCCTCCAATGGTGTGGGAGCAGAATCCGTCAATGAATATCTGGTCGGTAAGTTAGAACCTACTTTTCCTACGTTCATGCTAAGTTTTGCAGTAAATCAACATACATATTAGCCGTTAAAGCAAATTAAGCCGAAAATGGCAAACAGGGGAAATAATTCGTGTAGTTTTGAAAATTGCTACACGTATTCTACCCTTTTTGTCTAAAATTCTAGAGGCTGTGGTTCACAAACAGGTTCTGAAGTTCTTCAGCACTAACAGGTTACTAAATCCATTTCAATCAGGATTCGACATCGACTGCTTTACTAAAGGTTACTGATGATGGCATGCGCAAAGCAATAGAAGAAATTCAAGTATCCATTCTTGTCCCTATAGACTTCTCTAATGCTTTTAACTGTGTCGACTTAGAAATACTTCTAACATGTTTGTCCTCTCTAAATTTTTCTTCTCATTCCTTAGGATGGTTTTCATCGTATCTCCATGGACGTCAGCAGGCGGTTCGTATCGGTCAGACTACGTCTGATTGGTGTGACCTCTTTGCTGGTGTACCACAGGGTGGTATACTTTCTCCTATACTTTTCTCGGTTTTTATAAATCACATTACTACAACATTATCCTGTGCATTTCATCTTTATGCCGATGATCTCCAAATTTATGCGTCAACTAATACTATAAATTTGGATTCGACAATAGCGCTTATTATTATAGACCTTGACGCAATAAATGAGTGGTCGAACAACTTTGGTGTGAAGGTAATCCGCTGAAATGCCAGGTCATCCTGATTGGTAGCTCACGGGTTTTATCCCGCACTAACATTTCAGCTCTACCTTCTGTAATTCTCGACAAAACAATTATTAATCCATCCTCTGAAGTCAATGACCTGGGCCTATTGATTGACTCACATCTTTGCTGGACTCCCCATGTTACTGAAGTATGTCGAAAGGTTAACTTTTCACTACATTCACTTAACCGTCTAAAAAACTTTCTCCCTGTTTCAGTAAAAACTAGTTAGTGCAATCATTAGTTATACCAATTATTGATTACGCTGATTCATGTTATCTAGATATTAATGAAGAACATCTAAATAGACTTGATCGTATGCTGAACAACTGCATTAGGTTCAACCGTCGTAAATTCGACCACATCACTGCTGACCGACAGTCCCTGAAGTGGCTTCCTATTCGCGGACGAAGAGACACTCGCTTACTTTGTCTTCTATACTCCGTGCTATTTGATCCCAATTATCCTGATTACTTAAAAAGTAAATTTTCATTCCTCTACGAAAATCATGACAGACCATTGCGATCATTCCAATCCCTGTTGCTCAGCACTCCTGTACACAAAACGACAGCTTACTCTCATTCCTTTGCTGTTAGAGCGGTGCATCTTTGGAATTCCCTCCCTCTAGAGATCAAAAAATCACCTAGTAAGTTTTCTTTTAAAAAACGAGTTAAGAGGTATTTCCTAGAAAAATTGTGATTATATTTATACCTATTCCCATATTCTAAAACATAACTTATTTTTAAAAACTTATTAGACCCTTGCTTTCTATTTATGTACCTATATTAAAACTTACCTATTTATATATTTAACCTAATTTTATTTAATATACAAATTTACTTTGCCCACCAACTCAATCTTCAACCCTAAGGTTGGCTGGTAGATAGATAATGCCATGTGGCATTAAGCCCACCTGTACAATGGAATGTTTACGAATAAATAAATAAATAAAAATATACCTTTTGTAATGTTAATAGTCCTCAAGGGTGGTTTAAAGACCTTCATCCCCTCTACAACCTCAGCACACCCCCTACACTTGAGGACTATTAATATGGCAATCAGGACTACACATGGTATACAAGTGCCAAATTTTAAAACTACGCGATTTATTTCCGTTTACACATTTTATACATAGGTACACCGTTTTAATTAGGTAATTTCTCTGACTATGAGCAAAATCTGAAAAAAGGAACCCTCAACCCCTCACCTTCAATATAGCAACCACCATCGAAGGCTTTTAATTTGGTGATTTGGTACTATTTCATGAGGTAGGTGCTATTGCGCAAGGGTTATAGATCTAAGTTTGCAAGTCTTAGCAGCGGTCTATTGCAATGGGCCCTAGGACTTTATTTATAAACACATGCCCTGATCAGTCGGATATTGGCAAATTGTAGACTTAATTAAGATAATACGTTTTGTTATAGGTATCTATCGAAATTTAACCATCCTGTCCCTATCTTTCCCATGCAATAGATACGGTAACTTGCTTATATTTCGTTGTCTGATTCTCATAAAACAAGATCTATTAATTTCGGGGTGTGTGCAAACAATTTATGAATTAATTTATGTTTTACAGATAGCTCTGCTAACTGCCATGGCGCACGGGTCAGCGCTTTGCTTCATCCTGCTGTGCATCGCGTTGCCAAACTCCATCAATGAGAAGTTACGTCTGTGTGCAGCCTTCTGCGTGGTCGGAGCGGTGGGATTCTTTGGTAAGGCTTAGGGCAGACTCAGCTTAGAATAGCCCATATAGCCAAAGATCAACAGTTTTTATTCACTGTAGATAGGTATAGAGACATGGTCGCTAACTATGGGCCTTATAAACAAGCTTAGAGTCGCTCAGCGGGCAATGGAAAGCGCTATGCTCGGAGTTTCCCTGCGAGATCGAATCAGGAATGAAGAGATTCGCAGGCGAACCAAAGTCACCGACATAGCCAAAAGGATTGCAGAGCTGAAGTGGCAATGGGCGGGGCACATAGCTCGCAGAACAGATAGTCGGTGGGGCAGAAAAGTTCTCGAGTGGCGGCCACGTACTGGGAGACGCAGCGTAGGCAGGCCCCCCGCACGATGGACCGATGACGTGGATGACTTTGGGGGGGCTTAGGTCCAGCAGTGGACGTCTACAGGCTGTGGATGATGATGATGGATGATGAGATAGGTATATTACATGCTATGCAAACGCTGGGTGATGGCGGCGCGAGACCGGCATCGACGTGGAGAACCTGGGGGGCAACCTCTGTCCAGCAGTGCGTCTCGCTGCTGACTATGATTTCAAAATTAGAATTAGGAAAATAATAACGAATTACATCAAAAGGCGAGTGATCCACGTGGTTGTAGGAATCCTTCAAGTTCCTGCTTAGCGACCAAATTAGCCGCAGAATATCGCGACTCCGAAGGATACATCACACCCGTGTGTAAAATAAAAAAGGTTTGCTAATTCACATGGTTCACACAATAAACGAGTCGTGTAGTATAGGTTCGGCGTAGAATATCCTTACCCAGATAAGCCTGTCGTAGAAACCAAAACGCGACTAATCCGAGTGAGGTTCCGCTTGGCTTGCGACCACTCTTCAAATTAAATCTGCTGATGTCATCATCATCATCACAACTCTTTGTAATGAGTCCACTGCAGGGTATGAGTCTCTCCCCTGGTGCCGATACGGCTTCTGACAAACCCTAACGACTACTGTATACAAGTATATACAGCTCCCGGGACCGACTGCTTAACATGCCCTCCGAAGCACGGAAGTCGGCGTGAGAAATGAATGGTCGGCGGTCACCCATCCAATTACCGACCGCGCCGAACGTTGCTTAACCTGTGATATCGTATGATACACACAGTAACCACGGCGCCACGACAACTTCTGCTGATGTGTTGCGGCCATATTTTATAAGGAGCTTAGATCCTAAGTCCGTGTGCTATTAGCAACCCCGTGTTCCCCGTAGTTAAAAACGAACATTGTATTAAGTTCTTTTTTCTCTCCAGGTATAACAGTATCCGGTAACAAGAGTTTCTTAGTGGCCTGGTGCATGGTATCCAGTATTTCCACAGCGTCATCCAGCATTCTTCTCCAACTACCGCAAAGCTCCAATGACTTTGACACAACTGCCACGATGACAACTTCAAATGCTCTAGTCGCTATCGTGTTGATGCTATGGGCGATAGTTTTTAATTACAGTTATAAAACTTGCTTCTGGATAGCGACTTTAATGCAGATTGTAACGGCCAGCGCGTTTTTTGTTTCGTCGTTTCGACGACGTAGATAGAATGATTGATAATTCATTCATATATCGAATGAAAAAAATACCTTCCGTGATTCGCTGTTATGCTTTTGTAAAGGAGTATTCGAATCGATGAATACGTAGGTACAGCGCTTGGTCGGTCAGTGGTATCTAATACTATTTTTTTGTACAAATCTAAGTTAAGTATAGATTCTAACCAAAATTTAATTTCTGTTACCAAATGAGGTCTAGTATTATATTGTTTTTTTTTTTAAACTAGTTTAATGAAAAGGCATATGTTCTAAAGATAAGTTTTAATTGAAGTTGTTATTTTCAATAATGATTTAAGAAAGAGCTCGATGAAAACTAAACAATTTGTACTGTGCGAAACACTTGCCTATAACGAGTTTTTTTCATAAATTAACCCTTGATTCCTAGAACGAATATTTTTTCAAATTATTATATAATTTCATTTTATAAAATATAATTAGCAATGTGAAAATTATATTTTAATCTACTAATAAGCATTTCCCAGAGAAAGGGGTCATATTTTATAAGCGATATTCTGTCAGCACCTAGTGTATTTTAGAAGGAACATACTTACCTGATGAACTATTCTACGAAATGAATTCCAAATTAAAAGTTGTGTGCATAAGTGATGTAAATATTAAAGTAACTTTTTCTAAATATTATGTCACAGATAATATAGCTAGATTCTAGTTCTTATATTATAACCGGCACTAGAATCAAGGAATCTTATTATAAAGTTTTTTATGTCAATTACTACATTGTTTTTATAATTACCTACCTACATTTGTATGACAAAAATAAGTGTAAGTATAATTATAATATCCATGTTGGTTGCGAGATTGTTAGATTCTATTGACGTAAACTTAACTTATAAAATTTAATACTTATTTAAAAATAAATACATTTCTAACAACCTGCCTTTTATTATCTAAGTTTTCATAAATCATTCTCTACTTATAAGTATCAAATATTATAATTAATAAAAAAAACACCAAATGTTAGGTCAATATATAAATTTATTTTACAAGAGATCAAATTCTTTACAAACAATATTATAATTATAAATATTTTATAAACAGATGTTATGATAGTTATTCTATAAAAACCAATTATAATAAATTATAACAAAGAAAACATAAACTAAACAGAAATTCTTAAAAAAAACCATAGACAATGGACAACTCCTATGCCAAGTTATACAGCTACAAAACTCGAGTTAACAATTAAAAATCACCATTTAAATTAATTATTAACTACGTAAATATTAATTAATACAATATCAACACTAATCTGTGGACGAATTTTACAGCAATTCTTTAATACATAACTAAATTGTAACATACTTTTTTTAATAAGTAGAATTGATATTTATTTATCTCTTTGATTAAAAATAACCAAACGAGTTAAAATAAGGAACTTATTCTTAATAATTTGGTCCATATGACTTCAATTATTTTTTTATACAAACTTTTGAATAAGCAGACCTTTTAAATAAACATACGCTCCCCCTCCCTATTATTTCAAAATGTGCTAACTTTATCAAAATATAACGATTCCAAATCTTCCATATCATCTTGGGGAGTTATAAAAATAAAGACATTTGGTTATTTTTAATCAAAGCAATAAAATAAGTACGCAAAATCTTTTTATCACCTAATCTACAAATTAATTTAATTCCATACACTTAAATGCTCTTACCCTGATATCAGCATTAAAAATATTTTACTTGTACGTTTCCGGAATGTTATATTCTTCGAGATAACAATGAGGTTAATAGAAGCAGATTTTTTAAATAAGTAATATATACATAACATAAGTTACTCTAAGTGCTTTGAATTTATAAATAAGATATTTATCAAAAATGCAGTGTATCTAACAATAATGAGTTCTGGCTTATATTCGATAATATTGGGATACATAACGTCACGCCTGTATCCCTAATGGGGTAGGCAGAACACCAGAGGCTATAAAACCATCTCATGTCACGTTTGCCAAACTTGGAGGTATTAAAAAGATGGAGAGAGACTTGCAGTGATAGGGGTCAGCCTATCGCCCACAAAAACGTCAATAAAACCTCCGTCCCTTAACTGACTTTTACAGTATGCCCGGGAAGAGAAGCAGCTGGCAAATTCTGTTTTCTTTCACTCCCAGTCCAGCATTATGAATAAATTAAAATATTATAATAATAGAGGCAATCACTACAGATTACGTAGAACTTCTTAATGCTAAGTAAAGCGAGCGAATTCATTGTGCTAATAATCCAAAATAATGATACTTTGCTATAAACTGAAATTTAACTAATTTAAAAATTATCACAAGTGAATTTTCCATCGCTTATGTCGGCTTATAAATCGACCACCTTTGGATGAGCGTGTAATCAATAAGCGACAAATCTTTAACCGCATTAGTTGCTAAGCTATAAGTGAGATGAATTGCCGTTTATAACCATTTACAGCTGTGAAGCTTCCTTTATGCAATGTTAAATTTTGTTAATGCGAAAAATATTTTCGTTCAAATATTTTTCGTACAGAAAATTATAATGTGGTGTCTTGGTATTGCCTTGCAAGTAGGTACCTAATTGCATGCTGGGATCGCGATACACGCGCGAGTGACTGTTTACATTATTTAAGGATCCGTAGAGATTATTGAGTTAAAATAGAAGATGGTATAAAAAGTATTGAAATCGATTCTGTTACCGATTCTGAACTAACTGTTTTCAGGTTTCGTATAAACCAAAAATAACGTTGTATACAAGGTGTTCCGCTTGATTTCCCATAACTCTAGGGTATTAATGGGACCATGCAATAGAATCAAAAACATGTGAATAATTTTAATTTTTCTTTTTTCTGTTTCTATTTTTCATACAAAATAATTTAATTAAGTCAAAACATCTTATGTAAAACACCTTTATGCGAAGTATCACAACGTTTTGCGTTGTAAATTGTATGCAAGGTTTAAAATGTTTTTGTTGTTTATTGTATGGCTTCAATGACACGCGTCTATTGAATGAATCAATTTATGAACTCATTATATTTAGATTGATGATATCTTGGAAAATATGCACTTTTGAACCACATTTTTTTTTGTTTTTTTAGTAAGGAACAAAACCTTAAAGTTATGGGATATCACAAAGTACACCTTGTATAAAGTAATCGGCGGATCGATGATAATTAACGATTTTTTTTTATATAAAGAACCAGTGGGCTCGATTCGACATTAGATTCGCTAATTTTAAATCTCTCTTATGTCAAAATAGGAGACTCCAAATTCAAAAGTTGCATACAAAAAAATATTTTGAAGCTTCTAAGTTGTGTCGAATACAGCCCAATGTCTTCCTAAGCAAGTGCAGAAAGGTCTTCGACACAAACGCTTAGCCCATGGAGCAACTATTGAACATATTTCAATATACTATGCGTTTCAAATGAGAATAGCACTGGCTTAGCGCCATATTTTGACGTCATAGCTGTCAATTCGAACCGGTTCGGTAGAGTCAGCAAAATAATATTATTTAATTTAGAATTTATTTTCATTTAGATATAAAAATATTCTGCGTTTTCGATTACTTTCATTCCATTTAATGATTAAAATTCATTTTCTGAAGAGTCATCGTCGTCGTATAATGTTGGCATGGTTTCCGCGGTTTTTCACCATGCATCCTCTTTACTGTCGCGTGTAAATAAAGTTTAAAAATAAAATAATAAAAGTTATTATTTCTTTTCGTTATAATACTCTGATAAACAAAATAAGTAAAATAAATAGTTATTTTTACAGATTTTTTTTGCAGACATTAATTTTCAAGTGACTTTTGACAGATAGAGGTCATTGACGTTCCTATTCTCATTTGAATCGCATAGTATGTAAAAAGCGCACACACAGCAACTCAAGCCTCAAGTTCCGGCGATCGTCAACAGTTTTCAGTGGCTAAGTTTGTGACTGCCGCAACTAGCAACATATTGAACCGGTTCATCAAATATTTAATAGCTTTATTTTTCATTTTATAATGCGTAAATACAGTGTTGTTTAGTCACCGGCTATTTTTTTTTTTACTAAATAAGTGTATCATTTATGGCATTCATCATGGCAAAAAAGGGAATGTATTTTTTTACAAGGCAATTAATATATTCGCTAACATATTAAGCGAAGCATGGTCACTCTAAATTAACAATGAATACCATTCAAATAAAGAAGACTACGCGCTACTCTAAAACACGGTACTACGTCGTAGTATTATCAATGAAATGCCGAGTCGTGGTAGCTGTGTTCATCAACAGCGACTATTTATAAAAAAGGTTGTGGTGCCATATCTTTATTTTTTTGTACTGAGCGATACTGAAATAAATATGCAGGTACCTTTATATCGTATTAAAGAAAATAAAATTTAAATTTGGCTGATGACTAAAATGTAAATCTGTATAATTTTATACCAAAAAAATAGACACCGGCAGGGACTCGAGCCCAGATCTCCCGCATTCTGGGCGGGCACTTTACCAACTAAGCTACCGAATTCTGTTACTGAAAACTTTTATAAAGTTAATAGTAAGTTACACCTTAAGTTGCTCAATGGGCAAAGCGCTTTAACATCAGCTATAGCTTTAATATCCCTCCACAATTCAGCAGCATAATAAATTCAGCTTAACAAATCCATCATTTCATTATCACCCGTCTTCTTAACATCCTTGCTACCGTTTTCCGCGGTCGGACTAGGCAGCAACGATTCGAACGCCGACCAATCCTGTTTCACCGGGTTACCTTGATTATTGGTCCATTTATTGTTGAAATTGCCCGATTTATTCCAATTATCAGCTGTTACTGTCACTTGGTTATTACTGAAACCAGGTGACATTTGGTTTTGTCCGAAGTTCGTGTTGCTAAGGTTGTAGTTCGGTGATGTTAAGTTTTGATTGAAACTGTTTGAGTTCGGTGATGTAGCGGTTTGATTGAAAGCGGTTGAGTTGATTGAAGGTTTTGTTTGTGTCATTGGACTTAGGGGTTTTAGAGTGAGTTGATTGAGGTTGGATTGGAGTAGTGTGGATGTTAAATCGACTGGCCTGGTTGGTTGCTTGATGGGAGCGGGGAACGATTTAGGCGCCGGTTGGTTTGAGTGCTTTCTGGCTGTGTCTTGCTGCTGTGCAATTCTGTAAATAAAAGTAACATAAATAATAAATAAAATCCCCAGACAATCACACCAACTACATGGCCCCAAAGTAAGCATAGCTTGTGTTATGGGATACCATATAGCGAACTAGGGGGGAACCTAGAATATAAATACATATAAATAGATAAACACCCAGACACGGAACATTTTTTTTTCCTTGTTCCGTGCGGGGATCGAACCCGCAACCACTGGCGTCTGAGGCAGATAGGTTTACCCCAACGCCAAAGTGTTCGTAAACATAAATATAAAGAATTAAATTAATAAAATAAAATTATTGTTTTAAATGTTTACTTAACCAAAAATGGGCAAGATTTGATTTTCGAAATAGCTGTAGTAAGTATTCTACTCCACTTTGGTGCAGATTGGCTGTTGTTAAAGACCTTATTCACTGGCTTTGGCGACCAAAACCGTAATACCTCAGCTCGTAGGCAATATGTCGAGTTGTTCAATCATTTTTTTTTATATATTTCAGACTGGTGCAAAACAGATCAAAATCTGATCAGTGGAATAAACACGCATGGGCTACTATAAAAAAGACTGGTTCTTAGAACATAGATTATAAATAATTAAATAATGCTTTAAAACTGGCGAGATCCCACATACACTAATTAAAACTAACTTCAACGAAGTCACGGGCAATAGTTATTTATATATACGGTTGCCATATAATAGTGAATAATATTTTAATGGCAGATTAAGACTAATGAGTGGGTCATAAGTACGAAAAATAAAATATATTTTTAAAATTTTTTGTCATAAATTAAAGTTTCAAAATTCTTCTAAGCCAAAATTTCACCGTGTAATAAAACGCGATCAATTTGAGTTGAACTCGGTTTACGCGTTAAAACGAGTTCCGCCTTCAATTTGTCTTTAACCAAATCCGATTTTGTTAATCTAGGATCAGAAGGAAATCGGTGAAATCGGGGCTAAGTGATCAAAATTTAAGTTTGATCTGTAGTTTATGACTTTGCAACAAGTAATAAAAACGTGTCCATCTAATTGTGTATAGATATAAAATCTAGATTAATCTTAAATTTTACTCACAGAGAACAATTTTGAAATTTTAATTTATGAACTACATTGAAAAAAAAAATTTTCTTTTCGAAATTCATACCCACTCATCATGCCTAATCTGCTATTAAAATGACAATTATATGCGGACCTTGTATAAGTAGAATGCAAAGATTAAACCCACCGTTGTTTATCCTCTATGCTCAACGACCCCGAGTTATTCCTAACATCAGGCATGGTCGCTGGTGTCTGAGGTTTCTCTGGTGTCTTATTGATGGAATACGGATCCAAGCCTAAGCCTGAGAACATGTTGTCTATGTCGCTAGAGGGCGCTGGGGCGGCCACCAACGCGTCAGGCTTGGTGGTCAATGTGTGTTCCATTACTCTGTAAAGGAAATATAATAGTTTGTTAATTTAATAATAGCTTGATGTGCCTCGGATCTAGGATATTGGATCTCGTAATAAAATCTTGTTTTTTTTTTGTATAAAATATGGATGGGACGTTTGAAATGAAACGAAAATGAAAAAATGAAATGAATTTTTTTTATTCATCATAAGACCATCGAATAGCCGCTTAATGACGTCACAATTTTGTACTTCGGCTTTAACAGGGTGTTGATAGTTATTGAATAAGATATTACAGTAGACCAAGCGACAAAAAGAGCCGGCGGAAAAAAACGCTTGGCACTCTTTTTCAGTCAAGATTATACGAATTAATACAAATAGGTACACATACAATCGATAGGTACAAATTGATCATGACATGAAAAAAAAACAAACACAAGTTTGTCTTCCATGACACCTGATTTTAAGTGAACATGAAGACTAAGGTGGTACACGTCCATCCACGAGAAACCTATTCACTCGACGCTTAAAAGTACTAAGACTATACTGGTCAGGGAAGATAGACGCAGATAATATAGAAGCATATAGTTAAGCATAGATATGTAATTGCTTGAATGTTACTTTGCGGAAATCCATGACAACTACTATAACAAAGTTACCTTGCTAATTCCGCAACTCGTACTTGCACTATACCCGGCGCGGCGAACCTTGATCCCTATGACACTGACAGTAATTTCCACAACACAACCTTTTATTGCCGTCACCGCTACATTAGAATCGTATTGGAGGCGTCTAAAAATGGCATTTATTTATTTTACGTAGCTATATTCCAATACAATGATAGTCCGTTGGAATTATAACAATTCATAACGTTTAGAAGAAATTATCTCAATCACACTTTACGTTTACGTTCTGCAAAAGTTACTTCGTAGGGTATTTAATAAATCATAAAATAATAAATAAAATAAATAAATGCTATTTTCAGACGTCGCCAAATAAAATAAAAAATAAATAAATGCCATTTTTAGAATGTAACGGTGACGGCACTACAAGGTTGTGTTGTGGAAATTACTGTCAGTGTCATAGGGATCAAGGTTCGCCGCGCCGGGTATAGTGATGCAGGATTTTCGTGCGTTGGTTCACCGCCTTCTCTACCTCAAGAAGAAAGGAAAGCAACGAACACACACTCCGAACACTTTAACCCACACCACAGGGTGCAACGACCATGTTCGGTGATGGTCGTTGCACCCTGAGGATGCTTCTGGTTGAAGTGAAACACGTGTCGGTGGTAGCTTGATGAAGCTCAATCAAAAATTGTGTCGGCGCATGCCGAGATTGAGCGTCGCATATCTCGCGGTTTGTCTGCTTGTATGAAGTTGAAATACTGTATAGATAATATTACCGTGTCTTAAAATATTTTTCGCAACTTACTTGGATTCATTCTGTATTGAGTTAAGCTGCTCCAGCTTAGCTCGGTGCTCAGTCTCCACTTTAGCGATCATCTGTTTCACCAAGGTCACGAGGGCATTGAACTGGTTTAAAGTAAGCCCATTCTCCACACAGAGCGGGATCAAGAATGGTAACACTTTCGTGGCTATTACTTCCTTGGTAATACCCAACTTGTTGTGACTTAGAGCGAGCTTGTATATACCTGAAAATGGTTAAAAAGTATTTTTTTACTGATTTCAAAAAAAATTCAAAAGGAACAAGTTATTATACTGTCTGTGTTTTTTTTGGTTGCTTATAATAAATCGATATTGATAGTTTTTGTTAAATTTCGAAGATGGGCTTATGCAGGGTGTCCCAAAAGTCGACGATATACCAGAAGCAGGAGATAACAACAAGTCCTAACAGCTATCGAAAAAAGTACATAGTACATCTAATATATAAAATTCTCGTGTCACAGTTTTCGTTGCCATACTCCTCCGAAACGGCTTGACCGATTTTGATGAAATTTTTTGTGCTTATCCGGTATCCATGAGAATCGGCCAACATCTATTTTTTTTTTTATTTATATGGCAAAACAACGTTTGCCGGGTCAGCTTGTAGATACCTAATTAAAACAGTGCGAGACTAAACTTATGCTGTTGCAGCCGTTTAATTAAATTTTCAACCGACTTCCAAAAGGAAGAAGGTTTTCAATTCGTGTGTATATTTTTTTTGTGTCTTGGTTACACGATTTCTTGGACAATTATGAATCGATTTTAAATATCCTTGTTTCATATAATATGATAGTTTTGAGGTGGCCCCTTATTAATTTCAAAAAATAGGTATAGTACGGAGAATATCAGCCAAAGTTTTGACGTGAAGTCGGTTTTTTAATGCTCTGCATTTGTTGATAGTTTATCATTTCAATGTAATTTTCGGAAACAAAATGATTTCATTTCTTTCATTTAAGTTATTTGTCGTGTTTAAGTAGCTATAAAATGTTGGTTTATATGTTTTATAGAGTTAGTGGACGATTCGTCTGAATTTTACTCGTCCGAATCGAACGGATTGTCCCCTTTAAAAAATATATTATTTTCTGTAGGCGATTCGTCCGAATGCCATTTGTTCGCTGACGAATTATCCCTTCAAAAATTATAAAGTAGTCAACTCGTCCGAATATTATTAAGTGACACGCATTGTGTTTCATTCAATCATATGGTTAAGTACGCTCAAGCAGAGAAGTCTTAAGGGTTAATAATTTTTTTAAAAGTATGAAATACAGATGGATCCACGACCTAAGAAAGTGTGCTGTAATCTTCGCCCTCATCTTCCTTAGCATCAGGTCACCTGATTCAGGTAAGACTGATGTCAAACGCGGGCTTAATTGCTAATAAAAAAATAAAAAGAAAAAAAAACCATAACGCGTATTTTTGTTTTAATCACAATAGGTCCTAGATAAATTATAGTGTGAAGCTACAATGTTTGAGATGCCGCATCAACGGATGTTGTCAGAATTCCGTAAAACTAACTCTCCCATCCTATAATTTGATTTGTCGAAAATAAACTAGATCAAAACGTACATAACATAATATAAGGCCGGCACCAGACTTAGCTTCAAATGTTTGAACAAATGTTTGAATGCTATGTGTAGCGCTGGACTTTGGATGTGTATTCAATGTTTGCACAAAGATTTGCACTTTGCCATCCGGAATCGGTCTTTTTCGACACATCAAAGCATTCAAAGTTGAATGTGTTCAAATGTTTGTGTGGCTTGCCACACTTGTTCAGTGTCCAGTTGCTCGAGCGTTGTTGAGCGGGATGGTTGTGTGCATGTTACACTGCGGCCATATAATGGACTGGGGCAGCGAGTGCGTTCTGGAATTTGTAGAGTTGTTACAGGGGCAACTATGTACATAGAACCCGAAAAATAACAAACAAAAAAATAATAATTACATGCACACAAATTATACAGGCTAACTGAGTCTACAAAATCGTTGTCCATCTTGTTTGTTGTCTACTAGCATACTATGGAGAAAAGTGTTTGCGAAGCAAGTGTGGCAGGTTACGTCAATATGTGTTCAAATGACTTTGCAAAGTCGTCAAAGATTTGTGCAAATCTTTGAAGCTAAGTCTGGCGCCCGGGTAAAGCACGGCAGTGAGCCTTTACGTAAAAAAATTCGAGAGTCGGCTTAGTAGATAAAGATGTCGTAACAGATAAAGATGTCGTAACAGGCGAAGATGTCGTAAGATCTGCCGCCAAATATCAACGCTCCTACGGAGCAGTGTTCCAGCAATATTTAAGGACGAGAAAGTTCTTTTCTATACCTGGGTGCTGTCTTCTTCGACCTCATCTTCTCTTACTATCAAGTAAGGTCGGAGACAGCTGATGATGAAATTGAGGAGATCACCGATTCAAAAATAACAAATGATTAGAAAGAAAGGATGCCTAAGAGAGGCGTGTCAACTTGTAACATCTTTCATCACACATCCAATCTTTTCAATTTGCAATTAAATAATTTTTGGTATTTAGTAAATTTTCTTACCTAGAATTCCCATTAATACGGCAGGTTCTCGTGATGGAATTTGAGGCAGAAATGGAATAATTTCATCAAGTACCAGCCACTTATCGAGATGCTCTAGCAACTTGCCCAAGCACAGCAAACAATTCACTCGCACTGATATATAGTTAGTGTTCAAACACAGCTTCTTAATTCTTGGCAGTAATGCATTCTTCATAGCAGGATAGTCAATCATAGAAGCAAACGTAGGTAGCACAGACAAACACAATTCTTGTATCTGTTGAGCATCAGATTCTAGTGCTCTATACAACATCGGCAAAATATCAGTTTTAACCTCATCAGGCGGAGTTAGCTTTAATAGTAGCTCCATTTTTTGCATAAATATAAGTAATATCTGAATAGGCTCCTGTATCAACATAACCGGTTTCAATGCTGGTAAAATAAATTTTATGAATTCATCCTTTGAAGAATTCTCTGCTATTAATAAGACATTTGGCAAAACAAACGGAACCATAGGAGGATTCACAAATTCCTTGGTTAAACATGGTAAAATACGGTATATGCATATCCGGTGAGGCATCTTGTGAATAATTTGTGGGAGGCCTTTATAGAATTGTGATTTCTGTAGATTATCCCATTGAAACATGGAATCTAAATAATTAAGTGTCTTTACCCCAACCTCTTCAAAGAATGGAATCTAGAAACAAAAGAGTATTATCATATTATTAAGGATTGATTGATTATAATTCATTATTTAGTACCTACACTAAAATGTTTCTTATTAAATGATGTTACCTTGATAAATTGATGTGGATCAGGTCTCAGCTCTGGAGTAACATTCAACATTAGTTTAACATAGTCCCGCAGACCTTCAGCCACACACATCAACTTTGATGGAGATAATGTACGAAGTTCATTTGCAAATCTTTTAAATTTTGAGTAATCTGATCCAATCATGCCAAGAGGTTTGTTCCCAGTACTGTGTAAGGCATACACCATCATGCCTAGTGAATAAATATCACTAGCTGGGGAGTGAGAAGCTGAAAGTGCATATTCTGGAGCTAAATAGTCCAGTGATGGCTGTGTCAGAGCATGCATGGCCGGACAGTATTCATTGAATGGCCAGAATGGAGCTGGTCCGGAAGGGTTCTGATTAACTATACAGAAATCAAAACCAAATATCTTCCAAGCCCCCTGCTGATTGACTACAATTGTCTCCGGACAAATGTTGTGGTGCAGCAGCTTCACATCATTGTGCAAGAAAGTAAGCCCTTCTGCTACTTGCATAAGACCATATTTTATCTCTAACTCATACAACTTATAGTTCGTCAAATGACTGGGCAATGGCTGTGGCATATTCTCAGTATACCCAAGAACATTTGCTAAACTAGCAAACACAGGCTCAGTCGCAAATGCTAAGCTTTCTCTGCTCTCTTCAAGACTGTGTTGCACTGTAAGAATTTGTGGGTGTCTTAATTTTGTCAGCTGCACAATACCTCGTTTTAAAGTCTCTAACATTATATCCTTATCCGCCTTAGACCATCTTTCTAAATGTTTTTTTTCAAAGACAAATATTGAGGCTTCTTGTTTTGTTGACTTCTTGTACCCTTTGTAAATTTTCCATAGTAATCCTTAAACAATATAAAAATAGAATTATACACGAACGATCTACACTAATTTATTTACATTATAAAAACTTAGGCAATTACCTGGACCAGCACTTGCTATGTGTTGAGTAGCTTCGAATTCTCTGGTTACAGGGTTTCCAGGAAGAACACCTGATAGCTGAGAGACCGTATTACTAACTGAAGAATAAAACTTGTTGAAAACATCCATTTTAATGTTATGAGGCAGCCTTATAAAAATTATTTACTAAAAATCATTACAAAATACACCCACGAACAAAAACACAAAAAAGTCATCTGCCTGTCTTTTTAATACAAGATTGACAAATGACACATAATTTGATTGAAAATCTAAAAACAACTTTACTCACTGACCTCTATATTTACCACTGGACTGGCGGCTGTCAAACTGCTTTTGTGCCCGTTTGATAATCGCCATTTTGGCGCTGTCGGACGTAGCGAGCAGTAGCGAGTGTCCGTGGTACTAAAACTAGTCGCTTACACATATGTCACATGTCCTCATTCTTGATAACTTTTATATAATGCTTATAACAATAACAACATAAAATTCGAATTAATATTTAAAAAATATAAAATCACTTAACAATAAGCAAGCACTTCTCTGGCGGCCACTTGCAATATACGTCAAAATTTGTTCTGCGGACACTCGCTACTCGCTAGTGGCGCTTCAAATAGGCACAAAAAAATAGCTGTCAAACTTACGGAACAGCCAGTCTAGTGGTAAATATAGAGGTCAGTGACTTTACTTCAAACCATAGATCTCTAACACTATGGATCTGAAATAACAGCAAAAAATGGGTGCATACCTAAAGTTAAATCGTAGCATAAAATGGCCGCCAATAGTGAGCATACTAAAGTTGTATCGATATCGATACTTCTAAGGCCGTATACAGAATTAAAGCTGGAAACTTATAAGCGCTTATCAGCGAAAATGTCCGATTCATCGGACGATTATTTTGTTTTCTTGAGCAAATGTGTATTCAAAAATGCGAAATGAAGCTTTATCCTATTGATAGAGAAAGGAAACTATTCGGGTGTAGCATCATTTATTAGTAAATAACTGAAAACTTGATGATCAAAGATATTTTTAAAAAAAATTTTTAGGTCTGTGCTTTATCCTGGTATTGGAAAAAAATATATAAATTACTAAAGTTATCCCACATGCTTACCATGAAAATGCTTGAAATGATTCATCTGGGGATTTATTAACTTATTATTTGTCAGGAAAAATATACGCTTTTTCTAAATAGCTTTGTTTATAACTTTATCACGCCACCAGAAATAAATTGTCTTACCAAAATTTAGGGGTTCAAAACTTACGTTCTCCTATTGACAGTATTTGACAGGGAAGGAACACACATCCGATTTATTGCGACGGTTATTTTTACAAACTTCTGCCTGGTGCGGTCATACCATTTTTTATAACGGTCCTAGGGCGTCTTATGCAACTATTAAAAGAGACGCCCCTTAGCCGTCATCTGCCATTTAGTAAAACTTTCTGCCTTTTTTTCCATTTACTACTTATATATACCAGTTTTTTCTTTTTCTTTGACTTTGATTATTAGTCTACGAGTGTTTTCGAAGCATATTTGAAGCGTTTTATTCGAAATTGAGAGCAAGTATCGAATTAATGACAGGTGTTGTTTACCTTTTTGGAAAATCGAAAGAAGTATTGAAAGAATATTCCTTCGATTCTTTCGATACTGGGGAGGGAGAGGGAGAGGTTCATGAATTACGAAGGAACACAAAATAGTAACAATAAAAATGAAAATAAATAAATAAATGAAAGTGGACATTGCAATTATAAAAAGTGAAATCTGATCAAAATAATAGTAATTATAAAATATAACTATCCACATGGCCACTATGTAATAATTAACCATACCTTCCTTTTATATTATGAAATATAGAAAGATTTTACACTCGTATTATGCAGGTAGCAGTAAAACAACATAGTAATTGTTACAAATATTTATTCATTTCTAAAAAAAAGGTACAAAGTCTATTTTTATTGAATAATACAAAATAAGATTTCTTACCTTTTGGAAAATTGAAGGTACTGTGTCATCTCGCAATCTAATTACATCAAGGGTCTTATAAAAGCTATTTTCCTCAAAATGTAAAGAGCAAATATACCAAACTTTAACTTTTGGGTTTAAGTTCTCGCTTCCAATGGCTTCTAACCACCGTCCCTTTAAGTTTACATTTCTTGGAAACCTAAAATTATAAATATCGATATAGAGTTTTAAGAAAAATACATCACTATTTGTGAGCGATGACGCTTATTAAACACGATAGAAATAATCACAAGGCAGTTACTCAGTCCTGAGAATGTCGGCTTGGTCATAATACCGGCTTATTCACAATACAATCTTTATTCGCTGTTACGTTCCGCTATTACTTTATCATTACAACGCAAAAAATCAATTAATACCGAGCTACTATCGACCGTCTCAGTCCGAGATACGTCCGCGCACCTAGCCGTCCTAACAGTATCTCTGTCACTTGCCATCATCCTACTTCAAGATACAACCTATGGCGCTGCAATCGAATGTCAGTCATTCATTGCATTTAGCGCCCTCTTTAACAGTACTACCAACATACTTCCGCTACCATGAAGTCATACAAACATCTTAATATCGCAAACTCATCGTTATCGCCAACATATTAAATTCTAATGTAAACAAACAAGACAGTTTCAACAATAGTTTTCGGCAAAGTAAAACATGTTTAATATAAAAAAATGTAGTGTATAGTTAAGATTGCATGTCCAAATCACAAAAAAAGTTATGTGGAGCACTTTATAACAACAATTTACTTGTTTTAATCAATGAAAATCTTACTAACCTTTGTAAAGTTAAATTAGGGTATTTATCATCTTTCTTCGCACCACACCACAAAATTGAACATTTCATATTGAAAACTGCTTGCACTTTTTGCAGATATTAACATATAAAACACAAATTTGCAGCCACTTAATTAGTAAATTGAAAAAACCTTTCAGCCAAAACACAATTTGACATCTTAAGTACTCTGAATTCTGAAATACAACATGGCGGCAAGGCACTCTAATGACATTCGTATGACGTCATGCCTTTAATTTTTTCATTCGGTAGGAAATGAAAATAGTACTATCTCTTTTTTTCTTCAATGGTTTTTGTATTGGGAGAGTGAGATAAAAGAGTTTTAGTTAAACGTACTTAATATCTATATAACTATAAAGTATGTATAGAAAAATAGAACATCTCCATGGATATCATCTCGCTGCTTCAAACAAACACAAAATATGATAAATAAAAGTCGAGGATGGAAAGGTGACGTTAACGGTCAAAACACGTTTTTTTCTCAAAATTTCAATTTTTAATTATTAATCTATTTGTGTTGAATTTAGTGTAGTTTTAGTTTTAGTTAACACTAGGTAAGTGTATTTGGTTTCCTTTTTGTGGAAGATGGATTGTAATATCCCTCCTAAGCCCCCGGATCCTATCTCGCCTTGGGAGCAGGAGCTCTCACCTCAGGTATTCTCGCAATTCACACCTGCACAAACAAGAAAACGACCAAACGAAGAGGCACTTCCTTCTTCAGTCAAAAAAAATATCCTGGACCCAGAAAATGCTGCACCGTCAGTGCAAAACATTTATTTTCACCCAACTTTAAATGAAAATAAAGTTTACTCTGAGGTAGACAATGGACCCTACATCGTCCATGTGTCCCGATCAGAGCCTCATCCTTCTGTAGGTACCTCTCTAAATCCGCTGGTCTTTGGGCGTTTTCTTTTTGTAAGCAATATTAAACATATTAAAACTGACGGAGTCAAAAGCGTGGGACGCAATAGAGTAAGCGTCGAATTCATAAGTGCATCTGCAGCGAATAACTTTATTAAAAATCCATGTCTAGAAACCTTCAAATACTCCGCAATAATTCCCACGTATAATGTGACACGTATGGGCTTAGTTCGTGGCGTTCCAACTAGCTGGTCCATGGAGGAGGTAGCTGAAGGTATTTCCAGCTCCGATAACTGTGGCAAAGTAATTAAGGCCAGACGTCTGAAGAGAAAAACTGTATCTGAGGCTGGCACCTCGTGGACTCCTACTGGCTCAGTAGTCTTAACCTTTGCCGGGCAGAAATTGCCAGGAAAAGCACTGCTCTTTAATTCATCTCTCCCTGTGGAAACATATGTCCTGCCGACTATTCAGTGCTTTAACTGCTGTAGATTTGGGCATGTTAAAACGCAATGCAGATCCCAACCGAGATGCTTTCGCTGCTCCCAATCCCACTCAGGTGACACGTGTAATGTCCCTCTCGATAAATCGTCGATAAATCGTGCATTCATTGCTCAGGCCCTCACCTAGCCAATGACAAGAGCTGCCCGGAGCAGTCGCGTCAGAAGGCCATCAAAATTTCTATGTCCCAAGACAATATCTCCTTTAAAGAAGCGTCTGCCCGATTCCCTCCTGTGCGCAAATCCTTTGCGGATTCCACGAAATCTCTGCACCCCCTAAAAAGTGACGTCGTTCATGGTACAACGTCTTATAAAAAAACTGTTGTAACGAATCCCAAAGCTAGAAAAACTTTGCAACCTGGCTATGACGTGATCGCCCACCGAGCTCTCATTGCTGACCGTGACCTACCGTCTCCTACTCCCGGCTCTGCACTGTTCAACCCTCACTCTTCCTCTTCTAATGAAAATCTTCTAGATTTTATCATTTCGTTTCTCATGAACATTTTAAATAACTTTGGTGATTCGCCACTACCGTCCAACGTTGCTACCAAATTAAACTCTCTTCTTTCTAACCTCCTTTCTCATGGCCAACATTCTCCAATGGAACAGTAGGAGCTTACGTCCTAAAGGTCATGAGCTCTCCCATCTCGTGCGTTGCCATAGTCCTCTTGCCATCGCCATCTCTGAGACGTGGTTTACTCCTGGCAGCCGATATCGGCTTCCTGGCTATGCCCGTCTTAGGGATGACAGGTCAGATGGCTATGGTGGCGTCGCATTATTTGTGAAAAATTCAATACCTTACTCTATCATTCCAACCCCCGCCCACTCTTTTGAAATCAATATTATTATTATTAAAATCTTTAACTTTACTCTTCTTTCAGTCTACATTTCAGACCCCTCTGTATCTCTCATTTACGAATTTGAGTCCCTCCTTAATTCACTCCCCCACAACACAATTACAGTGCGTAGCTGTGTTGCCTATTAGTTTAAATTTTACATTGTAATTTTATCAAATTATATGTAGAATGTTGTTTGGTAGTTATTTTCTTATTCGCACTTTAAGCTAATTCAGTAATAAATCAATGCTTCCAATCAAACCGTGTTTTCTCCAATACGTGACACTGGCAGTAATAGTCTGTTGAGTAGTAACAACGGCTGGTTGCCATAAACGAAAAAAAAAAAAAAAAAAAAACACAAAATATCATAAAATAAATTGTGTACATACATATAGAACGTTTTAAAAATGTAGTTTTACTTTTACATACAATGGTTATATTAATAGCTACCTTAGAAGCTGCAATTCAACAATACCTACATATTTAATGGAATTTAAATAATCCCAACAATCATAAATATGATGGTGACTTTTGACGATTTACAATATAGGGTACCTATTATGCAGTCTTGGTTATACTATACCATAGTTAATCTCAAATTAAACTCTTATATTAGAAATATATCATCTAGGCCTTGAATAATTGTCTTTCAATGTTATTAGATTTCAAAGATGAATGACTTTTTTATGCAGTTGAAAACTTGAAAATCATATTATTGTCTTTAAACAAATCTTGTATATATTTAACGTATGTATAGTCGGCGCGACGAACCTTGATCCCTATGACACTGACAGTAATTTCCACAACATAACCTTGTAGTGCCGTCACCGTTACATTAGAATCGTATTGGAGGCTTCGAAAAATGGCTTTTATTTATTTTGCGTAGCTATATTACAATAAAATGATATTCCATTGGAATTATAACAATTCATAACATTTGCAAGAAATTATCTCAATCTCACTTTACGTTTACGTTGTGCAAAAGTTACTTCGTAAGGTATGATTCAATAAATACCCTTTATAGTTATGTTGTGAAAATTACTGTGAGTGTCATAGGGAATTAGGGATCAAGGTTCGCCGCGCCGCCGGGTTATAGGTATTATTATTACATCAAACAGCACAGTCGTTTACTTCAGCTGTACCTATTGCATAGAATAATACCATAGAAATAAATAGGTATTACTGAACATTTTTTATCTTTAAAAGAAACGGAAACTTGTTCAAAAACATATACATTGTCAACCAAATTGTTGACAGTTCTGTTTCTGACAAACATTTATTTTTTATCAATCATTTGACTGAAAAGTGTTTTGTTGTTGGCTAGCTAAAGAAAAGTTCTATCTGGGACAGAAAAGTAAAATGTAAACCTCTTCCATTCTTGCATTGAGCATCATGAGTTACGTTATTGTTTGGACAATATTCATATCTGCATTTCCAGTTATCATAATATCTGAGAGCGACCCTTACTCAAAAGAACCTTACAGACCTTTAGGACCTCTTGTAAAATGTAGTTTTTTACCTCTTGAATTCTTAGAGTGTGATGAACCTATTGACCACAATGGAAATCATACTGCTAGGGATGCCATAGGTCATGGGTGTGTGAAATTCGGCGGTGTGCGTTATGAAGATGTTGAGAAGACAAAAGTGCAGTGCAAAGCTTTGGATGGCATAGAGTGCCATGGAAGCAGGACGTTTTTACGAGACGGCTTTCCGTGTGTGCGCTATTCTGGACATTATTTTACAACAACGTTGATATATAGTATTCTATTAGGGTTTCTTGGAATGGACAGATTTTGTCTAGGTCAGACAGGTACTGCAGTTGGGAAACTTCTAACTTTAGGAGGCTTAGGTATATGGTGGATAGTTGATGTTGTATTGTTAATTACAAATAGTTTACATCCAGAAGATGGCAGTAATTGGAACCCATATGTTTAAGTGAAAGTGTTAATAGAAATCAATCCTGTTTATATTAGGTACCTATCTATTTAATTATGAAAATTATAATTTAATAATAATGTTTTCTAGTTCTTTTATTTCAAGTCATATGTTATTTCATAAGGCATTTAACAATAAGAAATCTGTTGTGACTGGTGTAGGACATTCAAAGCATTAAAATTAGAATTCTATTACCTGTGTTGCCCAGTTTCACCAGCGCAATTTCGAACCTCATAGGAATATGGGGATAAAAAGCCTAAGTGCTGTTCCAGTCTGTACTCTGTACTATGCCATGTTTCACCCAAATTCTATTCATGTTTCATTCAAAAAATAACTGTGTTAGTTATGTAACTGGGCACTGTCCGTATAACTAACAATAAATAAAATAAAATAAATTCATCGAGTTGAGGAACAAACACGCACCCATTCAAATTTCACATTATAATAGTAAGGTTTCCGTTCTGTTGTTTTACAATATGGAGATGTGAACAAATATAAAATTACAAATATTTTGAATTGTGATTAAAATATAAATTTTACATAAGGCCAAATTAAAAACACATTCCTTTACAATTTAATCTCATAATATAATTAATGTCATTAAGGAAATAATCTTATCATGTCTTTTTACAAGATTAATAATTTCAAAACTGTATGAATATTGAAATGAAATAAGAAAGTTTTATTCATTAGTAGGTATAATTTTTTTTTTTAAAGTAATAAAACCAAAATGAAAGCAAACTCATTATTTATTTTTCAAAAAAAAAACCGACCCACTAAAACTGTTTAAATAATTTTTATAAAGGCCATCCTATTCCGGTTTCTATTCACTCCATATTACTACCCCGTATAGTAAATTTCTGTCAAAAATGGATTAATACTTACTTACTTACATAAGAACATTAATAATTTATCTGGGTAGGTATATACATAGTCTTTGAAGTCGGCGCCAAACCAAATTTTTAAGATTAAAAATTAAAAACCAAAATTTTAATTTTAAGACACTGCATAAGAAGTACTTTTTTCACTTTTTCTGAAAAATAAATAATTAGTTTGCTTTCACGTTTTTTTTTGATACTTTTTAATGTTAGGCATTTGTTTTGTGCTAGTTATTTGTTTTCTTGATTGATAAGGTTCTACATTTATAGATATTAGTGATAGTTTTTTTGTGATAAGTTTTGGGCTAGGTATCAGTAACTACCTACTACTTCTGGAAATGTAATGACTTTTACCTACTTACTATTATACGTTTTGCCTGTAGGCCTAGGTAGAAAACTAGGAAGAAGGAATGCTATAAGAAAGAAAAGAAGAGGAATAAAACTCCCAAAGAAAAAAAAAGACGACTTGATGCAGCAAGAGATGGTCTCGCCTAGGTATCGTCAGCATGCTGCTCGTACTGCAGAAACTGACAAACGAAGGGAGATTCACTTAAAAAAGCTTCGTGCGAACAGTCAGCTAAGAATTTATCACTAAAAAAACTATCACGAATATCTACAAATATGGAAACTAACTTGCTATGAAAAAACTAATAGCTAAGCCAAAATTAAAAGTAGGTAAATGAAAAACAGAAAAAACTGTATCAAAATCAATTCACCCTAACATGAGATAATTGCGAAAAAACACACAGACATACGGATCAAAGTGATACCTTCCTGTTAGAAGTCACTTAAAATACCAAAAGGTTCTCCTAAATGGAACAAATATCCTTTTAAAAACCGCATCAACATTGGTTCAGCCAAACATAAGATAATCGTTGACATAATAAAATTAACATACAGGTTAAACTGAGAACCTCCTTTTTGTAAGTTGGCTTATCTAAAAAAACAGCCGTCTATCCGTGATTGGCGCAGTAATAAACTTAAAATAAATGTGAAAATTTGGCACAGTGAATAATGTACAGTCTGGAATAGCAAATTGGCTACTTTTAAACAGAAGTTGCGCAGGTAAGCGTGAAACTGCTAGTATTCGGTAATTATTCAACAAATCAATCAGCTGAATACGAATGCCGAATGTTCGGTCGAACATTCAAACTGAGAACCTCCTATTTTTAAATTCGGTTAAAAATATAATAACCTCTCACACCTGTCTCCCCTTGGGGTAGGCAGAGACATGGGAAGACCAATTGCTATGATCCAGTCATACCTCTTTCGCTTCTTCCACATTCATTAATCTTTTCATACCTGCTCGCCGGTTGCAGATACTTGTTATTGTATAAAATATACTCTTAGTGCAATAAATACAATACAAACACTGGATGAGGGTGGTGCGGGACCGGGCGGTGATGTGGAGAACCAACAAACTACAATGTTGATAATACTATTTTTCAAAACTCTTTATAAAGATTCTCAATTTTATGATTTATGTCAAATACCTAAACACAGTGAGAGGACTTGATCCAAAAATATTGTTTCTGTAATACCAGATGGGACAGGGACAATAAATCTGACAATTGTATTTGATAAAATAATATTGCATGAGTTCAGCATTTACAAATGATTTTCTATTTGGGCATATAACTATTGCTTTTTATCAAATCCCTCAATAATGTAGAAGTAATAATGTTTATAATACCTATGCAAATAGTTTATGAGAAATATAATTTATATTTTTCAGTCTTCATGGTCTCATTATATTTCAGATGATAAAGTTATTAAGTAAGCTTAAGATCTCAAATACTAAGTTTACAAGTCAGAAATAACAGGATAACCAAGTAGTAAAAATAAGTGTTTATTTATTTATTATATCTGCAACCTTTAAATAAAAAAATGTTACAGCAGAAGTTTGACTCAATGAACATTATATTATTTAGATGAGCACCTCAAATGACAAATTAATTAATCAATATGATTTGCAGTTCTGGTATACCTAGTTGTCATACTGGGATTACAACTGCAAGTAAGCTAGGTGCCAACTGAATACATCTTATTAATATACAGGCATCCACTCTGAACTTTCACAAGTATTGACATTTCTTATCCAATAAGAAATAAAAAAAAGAATGTATTTAAATGTTTATTTAACTTAAGCCACTAAAGCAGAAGCGGTGCTCGACTCATATTTCCAGTTGGGAGGAAGCACACTCTTTGTTTTGTAGTAACGGGCTAATCTGTGAATTCTAGACTCTACAAGAATAAGTCTGAATTTGCTGTCCTTGTCTTTCCTGTTACGCTCCAAATGTTTCCTCATGGCTACAGCCTTTTTGATCAAATAGTAAAGATCCTCAGGTAGGTCAGGGGCAAGACCCATAGCTTTCATGATACGGAGGATCTTCTTACCAGTAACAAATCTGACTTGGGCAACTCCATGTTGATCTCTGAGCATGACACCTGCAAAACAACACCACTTTAAAAGATGACCGAACTGATTTTGCTAATTGGATAGATTCTTCATAGCCACATCACTTTCAAATCAGTTTTCTCATACTTAAATTATGTAATAGGGCTTTATATTTTTTTATAAATCAACGATTATATTAGATTTAGCTAAACTTACCAATCTGTGAAGGAGTAAGTCCTTTTTTGCCGAGTTTGAAAATTTGTTCTTTGACATCTTCAGCTGACAATTTTAACCACGTAGGGACACTACGGCGGTATGGCAGAGCCGACTGGGATATACCCTTGCTGTAACACAAAATTGACGATGTTAACCATGTGGTCTAAGAGCACTATATAGGTTATAATTTTACACTAGTAAATTAAACTTGTCAATTAACGTGTGTCCCAATTGTTGAAGAACATTCGAATATATAGTAATTAAATTACCCAGGTGCGTGCATACGACCCATGATTGCGGCTTTTCAAAAAATCGCCGATGCTACAACGACAACAAGAGAACCCAAAAAGATGGTGGCGAATGGTTTTTGATTGAACGATATTGCACGTTGACAGTTGTCGATGGTTAGATCTTTACACTAAAAGTTCATTCAGCAGTGCTTTAAGTTTACTTTACACTAAAAAGCAGCCCTAACTAAAAATGTAAAAAATATTTAAATTCGAAGCAAAAAGTTGATTCGCTTGGACGGTTTCATGCAACGATATGAAATTACTATGAGGAGTTTTCAAAGTTATTTGCAAAAGAAAAAGTATTTATTTTTCTCTCAAAAGATGGAGTTCTATTAATTCTAGAATATAAATTATAGGTATATGAAAATTTGTCGTTCAAGACATTGACACGACTTGAAGAAAATCATGTTACACCATCTAAAATAAATTTTAGAATCTTTTCTTTATGTTTTTAAATGTCACTTTGAAAACCTCTCATTGACCCATTGCACCAGTGTGAGTGAGACTTGCTCCTGTGTGCGTGACGCTCTTAGCCTGCTCGACGCAATCCGTGAATTGTCGATTTTTCAGACAACATCAAAGGGACTCTGATTGCAAATTGGATAATTACGAGAGCAACTTGAAAATGTGATTCCTTGTTTGTTAAGTTATCGTAACGATTTTGATGTCAAATGAAAGCTCCGGGTTTAAAACATATTTATCCAATGGAATAGAGTTTACTCGTTTAGGAGATAATTTAACAATTAATATGTATCGTGAAATTTTAAACAACCAGAACTTTTAAAGTTTTTATTTTACATCTGTAGTCGTTTTATACAATTTTATGCTCCACCAACGTCGCTGCATCGAGGCCTTTGGAGTTTTTTCATGAGTACAACGATTAGCTTTTGCTCATGACTCCGTTGGCGAATAAACATTGTCTATCTAGTATCCATAGCATAAGTTCTTAAGAAAACTTTATTTGGCCTATGTAATGTGGTGTGAACATTGGAAATATTTATTTAAGTATTTTTAATTTACCTAACCAGATACCCATTGACCGAATTTCCGTTCCCGTAAGAATTTCAGGTTACTTTCCTTGATGCACTCCTACCTATGACTCCTACCCCTACATCTCCCTAGGAATGTATGTTTAAGCTTCAGCTCTCTACGCCTAGTAGTTATGGTGGCTGTACGTTGTCTATCAGTCACTCAGTAGAGTTTTAATATAGGTATGTATGATAAAAATTAGAGCACGAATGAGGTCTTCGAATATTCGTCTGACCTATTAATTTTGTGAAGTGTCGCGGAGAGAGGTATTATCAAATGCAGAGCATTAAAAAACCGACTTCACTAACATTTTTGAATCGTTGTCAAAACTTTGGCTGAAGTGAAATGTCATCTACGTAGGTATATATCCTCCGCTTTCATACATCATATTTACATACATTTTTTTTAAGTAGGTACTGAATCGATTTCCATTAAATTTCTATGGGCCACCTCTGACTTATTTTGATCTATCAAATGAAAGAAGAATCATCAAAATCGATTCGTAGCTAACTGACCAATTAATCAAGTAACAAACATACACACGATTTGATAACCTCTTCTTTTTGGAAGTCGGTTGAAAAGAACGTGTGCGGCGATGGACCGTGCTCGCGTCGAAATACGGAAAAATCTTTCTTAGGATGCCCATATTGAATGCTCAGTTCGTGCAATACACGAGCGCAGGCATCGAGCTTGAACGTCAAGCTGTAATCCTAATAAAGAAATAATCGTATGAAACGATAATTTTTTTGGACTGATTTAATTTGAAAATAAAAACTTTTTATTTTCCGTACATTTCTATGGCGGACACCTTTATATATCTGGAGTCGTTAGCCGACTATTTATGAGATATAGCATGTCGTTATCACTATTTCACGACTATTTATTGGAACTCTAACCAAGTCGATAGACCTTACCGTTGACGTGTACGAGAGGTGAGGTTTACAGCTTGACGTTCAGCTGTAATCTTTACCAACCTATAGCTATACCACCGAAACTATAATACGACAATTTTTTATATCATCACTATAAAATTTATGACTATTTCATCACTATTTTTTGGCATAGTCAATACTCCTTTCCATTATTGAGATTTCAAAAGTGAGGATTACAGCTTGAAGGACACGAGTCTTTTCTGCCAAAAGGCGTGTAGCTTGAAGGATACATAATAAAAAAAAGATGTGGTATACCAACACATGGTAGGTAGTGTCTATTACTACCTACCATGTACCAACAGCATTAATAACAATATAATTAATATTATATTAGTCCAAGTAGAAGTTCATGTAATTGTAAATAGGCTTCTAAGGCAGTAAGAACACTAGCGAAACAAAAAAAAAAACAACAAAAGTCATTCATTCTTGACAAATTGTCTGTCATGAATGAAATGAATTGAATTTCGTTCTTCGATGTTTTTGAGTTTTCCGTACGAATTATAAATAAGCCAGCAATAATGGCAGAAAAATATGGGATATCCGAGTCCGAGTTCAACCTCGTAAAAAAGCAAGCTGCGAGGCGTCTTGAATTGCGAAAGGAGTTTATGAAACTTAAAACTCATCCTTGGAAACATGCCTCACAATCAGGCTATGTGGTTAGTACTTAAAATGTTTACAATTACGTAATTAAAGAGGGTTCAAAACAAGGAATTTACACTATCTTTAGACCTACGAATATACCAAAACTACTTACTCATTATTTAACTCATGATTCAGCTTTAAAGATGGTATTTTAATCATATTTTTTTGTATTTTTTTTCAGTTTGACCCTGCCATACAAAAGTTCATTTCAATGAAAGTAACTCAATATGAGCACTTTAAGCCCAATGCTAGGAACAGTATATTTGGTATATGTGCTATTGTACTTCCTATGCTTGGCTATGGATATCTAGCATGGCTTCATAGGAGTGGCCGAGAAGCCAAGATCAGGAGTGGAGAATTGAGATACAAAGATAGGGATTTTAAATTTATTTAAATAGTGATGAGCCTGTAGCAAAATAGTGTATGTAATAAATTAAATTGTTTAAATGTTACCTGGGTTGTATTTTTTCTGTGAACTAATAATATAATTGTAACAATAGTGAATAATATGCCAATAAAACTTATTCAGGGCGTTTACATCCTTCTGATAATTTTAAGTAGTATTGATAGAGTTGTAGACATATTCTAATGTTTAAGATATTCAATATCAGAGCATAATAGATTTAGAATAAAGGTGATTGTCAATCTGGGTACCGCATTATATAAAAAAATTGAAAATGTATCAAATCTGGGTAGTCAATATCTATTACTAGGTCAATATGAGGCATATATTTTTTTTGTAGCTCAAGTTTAGTGAAAGTTGTCGGAAATACCTCAAAATATAACTAAATCTAATTAGTTCAATAACAACGTGATTTATTAAGTTTTTTATATGTGCAAGCTGGGAGCTAATAAAAATGGTACTGACAATGTATGGAAATTCGCCATTCTTCTTTATTTTTATAAAAAGAATTGTTTATGTGCAAGCTGTGAGTTAATAAAAGCGTTACTGACAATGTATGGCAATTCGCCATTCTTCTTTGTTTATTTTTATAAAAGGAATTGTCTAATTGTAATGCTTTATAGTCATACCCGGTTGACTAATAAGACCATAGAACACATATACTCAAGAGAAGAAGTACAACTTCATACATTAAAAGTTAAGACTAGACGCCATCTGAAAACGGTCCACATAGCTAATATGGCGGGAATTTCAAACAGTTCAAACGACTTCGAGATTTCAATTTGCTCTGGTCTGAATAAAAATAATCAAATACTTGCAAACTTGTTAGGTGAAATACCATATGTATCAGTTCTGTTAGGTTTGCTTATTTTTATTCAGACTGGCTAAATATAAGGTTAACTTGATGAACAATAAGTAAAACAATAAATAAGTTTTTGATATTTTTATTTTCTTTAAGGTAATACAACAAAAAATGTGGATAAATTGACACTCTTTCTTAAAAATACAAATTCACACTGACGCGAGTTTCTTCAAGCAATCAGGCGGAGAAAAGTCGATTAAATCACAAAAAAACTTAAAACACAAACACAATTTAAAAATATCGCAAAACCGCAATCGCGAAAAAATATTTTAATATTGTGAAGTAGACGTTAATTTTTGACATTTCTTTTTATGTCTGTGTTGCTATATTCAAATAACATCGATTCGCTAATTCATTCGATTATGTAATACGGTCCCTTTAAATATTTGTTAAATTATTTAAAAATGATGAAGAAGTCATGAAAAAGTTTTCGTTTAATGTAAACTCAAAAAAATACTGCGATGTATTCGAACAATCGATTGAATATTTTTTTTCATGGGCTACACTGGTATCATTCTTGCTCTTTTCCTCTTATTGTGTTCTGTCTTCTTCACTCTGACTCCAGTATGTAGTCTGCACCATCTCCATACATTGTCGACGCCCCCTGAATAAGACTTGTTAAAACAAAGTTCAAATGTAGACTCACAGAAAAAATCATTTTTTTTCAACCATAGATATTGAAATGAAGATAAATGAGAAAAGGTATTATAAAAAAAAAGACATAAGATATTTAAAGCATAATCATAATCTTTATAGTGTGAAGTGCCCTTCAGAAAAAGATGAAAAAGTCAACTTATATTTGTCAATTTTGACTTAAGCATATTTTTGACATACTTAAAAATATCAAATATCTAACAGAAAAACAATAATTCTGCTTTTAACTGCAATAAATAGTTATATACTGATATACACTTTGTATACATAAAAATGAATAAGTATGGATTATCCGAAACGGAATATAAGATAGTTCTTGAACAGATCAAAAGACGAAAGAAGAATAGAGAAGATTTTTTAAGAGCGCGCACTGATCCGTGTCGCCACAGCAAAGAAGGAGGCTATGTGGTATGGTTATAGTTGTAAAAAACCCGTTAGCTACCGTTAATTAACCAAATTGATGGTTAGCTACCGTTAAAATGCGGTTATTAACGGTTAAATATCCTAAGTTAACCGACTTCAAAAGAGGAGGTTATCAATTCCACCCGTATGTATGTAATATTTCCAAAATTGCCCAATTTTCGTATAATGTTAATCTTTATCAAATGAACAAACTAGAACAAATGTGCCAAATTTTAATAGTGTATGTATGATTTTATGCTTGTATTCACATATCTCCAGAACAACACGTCCGATTTAAGTATTTATTTTTTTGTTGTATTGTTCAACTAAGGGTATACTATAATCTCATCAAAATCGATTCAGAAGTTTGAGAGAGGGAATTTCAACCGACTTTTTTTGCCATTCGAAGCTGGCATCATCGCGCAGCTTACGATACACATTTCAATCCGTTAGCGACATCTCGCGGTGGTATTTAACCGTTACAAGCATATAATGTGGTTAATTAAGTACCTAATTAACCGTTAAAAACGAATAATGCATATTTAACCGCGTGAATAAAATCGTTAATAACCAGCTTTGCATCTATAGGTATGGTTGAGGTTTCTTGTTACATGTAACTTGAATAGAACAAAAAGGATCTTTATCATAATGATCCCTTTTCACTAAGCCACTGTCTGTGTCAAGAAACAGTTGCCTGCGGTTCAAGCACAGAACTTTATCAACTCTTATATTTACATAAAAAACAAAATAAAAATTTTGAAAAACCCACGACGCGACGGTTAAAAAGTAATTGAAAAAGTATAAAATAATTTAAAATCTCCCGACTGAAATGATTTATGTGACGAGAGATAATTAACGTGAAAAGCTTTTTTAATAGTTCACTTGATCTCACACAGAGTCTTATTTATTTATTTATTTACACTTCAGTTTTTACAGGTAAAGTAAAAGTAAAGTAAACACTTACACTAAACATAAAAACTGAGGAGCGATTTCTACCAGACAACCAGTCGGTCATATTATGAACAACATACCTACTATTAGTTTTCATAGCACTTCCTTACGCTTACCTATTCGGTTCTCGAAGATGTAGATGTCGCAATAACATAGGTATTCAACTCCCTATGAACTTTATAAGAAGAGCAAGAAAATCCGTCTGGGGCTGCCATTGAATGAATTCGTTTTGTAGTTTTATATTGAAATTTAAAATATTGATGGCAGCCCTTACAGTATTTACAACTCAACTTTAGCTGGCTCAACTTTGCTGGGGCTTTGTTGTAACGTAACTCGATATCATATTACGTAGAATGTTTGTGCAAACCAATGTTACCATTTATCAAACAAACACCCTCTCACCCCAAACGCATATACCGTCTCCGTTCCGTCGTCGGTAAAAATATGTTTGTATAGTAAGGAGTTGGTTGCAAGTTTTTAGTGACATTTTAATTTTTGATTTTACATTGTGTACCTGCAACATGTTTACAAACATTCAAAATTAACAAGGCACACATTTATTTAAGCTGAACGTGCGGCAATGGATATATTTCAATTATTGCTTACAGTAGTGCTCGCACTGCTGTGAAGGCATTGGCTTAGTCGTAAAATGCGATTAATCCGAGTGACTCTCGGTTGGTGGTAGGATCTTGTCAGGGTCCGACTGGCTAGGCAGCGACCACCCTTCATGTAAAATCTGCCACCAATTCAAACACTTTATTGCTATTTTCATAGAATGGTGAAATATTTAAAAACAGACCGTAATAACATGAAATGGTGCAATATGGGCGGCCTTATCACTTCAAAGTGATCTCTTCCAGGCAACCAAATATTACCGCTCCGGCGGTGATGTGTTCCGGCAGTACTTTATGAGGAGCCAGTTCTTTCCTAAGACCGTGTGCTTTCATCTTTCCTCGAAATCATCTTCCCTTACCTCACTATCAGGTGAGATTGTGATCAAACTTATTTCAAGTGTTTTTATGTATTTGTGGCCCCCTACCACAGAATAAGTAATACTACCGTTGGTACAGAAGAATTACTCCGCAAGAAGATCTAAATAAATTCGAGTCTTGCTACGACGCGATACGGTGCAATTCAGGTCGCACAGCATTACGTACCTGCAAATTTATATACCTAGAAGTTTTGTCTCTTTCTATCGCATGCCTCTTATCTTTTCTTACACTGTTAGGGTTGCTGCCTAGTGAAGAATAATTAATCTCCTTATTATTGTAATTAAGTATCTACCGATGTAGGTATTACTGTTATTCTACCTTTGTAAAAAATATTGTTTCAACTTACCTAAAGTACAAAATGAAAAAAAAGTTACGACGAGAAATTAGTAATACTACCTATGTTTTGTTTGCTAAATTGAACATAATCAAATCTAAACGTAATCTAATTGAATATTTGTTTCTTTTTATGTCCATTTTTAAATACTATTTGCGACCTCGATCATAGAATTACTGTGAGTGCTATTAGGTAGGTAGGTATCTACAACGTCCCGACGGGCGCGCGCGTGATACACGATCCATTCGAAATGCGCCGGCGCCGCGGCGGCGGAGCGCTTCGCTGTAGGTAAATAACGGATGTACCGCGCGGAGTGAGCCAGGCCTGCCCCTACTAACAAGTCGCGGTCACTATCAACTTTTATGTCACTTTTATCCAGGGGCAATAGGGCTATTGTAAGCAAACCTGCCTTATTATCACTATTATTTGGGATTACGGGACGTTTGAGCAGTCTTGTCCGCTCGTCACACTGCGACCTAAAAAATCTACTCATTTTGTTAGTCCACATCTACAACTCGCCGTACACTTGGACACTCTCGACAACGCACACTCCAATGGAGCCCAGTAAATTTAAGATTTTCCTTACAGCTGTGCTCATGATCTCTTTTGCACCCAATTCATATTTGTCCAGATTTTTTTACAAAACATAGCGTAGAGCGCAAAATAATCGGTATAAAAAAATACAAGTGGATCGAAACCTACTCCCCCACGCACACGTACCTACTGGCTTGACCACCATTACTGGGACACCTGTATACTCGTAGATACTTATACCTATAAATTATACTTATAAGGCGTGCAGCAAAGCTGTGGACCGAATGGTTCTGGTGTAGGTTTTGGGCATTAGACAGCCCTCCAAGTAGATATTATATAATACATACTTGGAATATGGGAAGGGGGAAAGGTATGCACCATCACTGTTTGACTGCAGTAATAACAACTATGACGACCTAGGTACCTTAAAGTGGCTCTTCATAGTTGCTAATCGCATTCTTAATAGCACGAATAACTTTACCGTGGATAATCATCTAACGCCACTGATTTCTAGTTCCTTGTTCTATTCTTCGATGATGATGACTCCACCAAATGCTTACTTGTTGTAACCTATGAAACTAAGGAAGGGAACCTACATTCTAAGTACCTATAATGTTTTGTTAACGACCCAAGAAATATAATTGACTTATTTTACTAACCCGCGTAGCTTCTGTTCGTAGATATTTCATGATTTTTTTTTACAACCACCGCTACACTACCGTTACATCCTGGTCCTAACCCTCCCTAAGATGCTGGTGAATCCCCATTTAAGTAATGAATACAGTTCACAAGTCATGGTTGTTTACATTTTTATTTCTTATCTTTATACTTATATTCAATATTCATGTTTATACAGGATTCATTTGTAGTCACCGGCCAAATTTTTTTGACACAATACCTTAAGTATCATTTGTAGAAACGATTTTTGCAAAAAAAAGTAAGTATTTTTTTTTACCTACAAAGAAATAAATATATCCACCAACATATTAAGCAAACCATGGTCGCTCTAAATTACCATTAAAATAAAGGCGCCTACGCGCTACTACAAAACATCTTGTAGTACTACGTCGTAGTGTCAATGAAATGCCGCCTCGTAGTAGGTATGTTCATCAAAGCGACTACTTTTTTTAGAAACACCATGGCGCCGGCTGATGATGGAATTAGAGCTGAGCTTCTGAAAGCTGGTGTTACCTGCTGGACCTTTCAGAACCTGTTCAATTCCGTCATCCTCGAGGTCAAAACGCCGCAATCAATGCACAATGGTCCTGTTCTTCAAAAAGGGTGACAAAACTATTTTGAAAAACTTCAGACCCATTACTTTTTGAGCCCTGTGTGCCTTTAAGCTGGTTTTAAAAGTCCTTAGGAGTCGTCTCGCGTGCAGATTAGACGACTTCCAGCGTCCCGAACAAGCCGGTTTCCAAAAACACTGTAGCACCATAGACCACACGTTGCAGCAGGTTATAGAAAAGACGGAAGAGTATAACCATCCACTTTGCCTGGCGTTTGTAGACTATGAGAAAGCCTCCGATTCAATAGAGACTTGGGCTGTACTCCAGTCTTTGCAGCGGAGCCAAATTGACAATGAATATCTACATCGAAGCGTTGAAATGTTTGTAAAAAAAAGCCACTATGTCAGTCGGTCTTCAGGATCAGAATTGGAAGATATTATCAAGATTCTGAACTAGGACGGACTTGGCATTAACAACAACGGCGAGTACATCACTTACTCAGAGTAATATCCTCAGTGGAGCCTCGCAGCGGGTAGTTAAAATTAATATGGATAAGACGAAGATCATATGGAAAGTCCATATTACACCTGCTTCAGTGGTAGTTGGAATAGTTGGAGGTTTCACGCTCAAAGTCGCGACGATTATCGGATTTGGACTATATTTGGCATAGTGATAGTGTACAGTCTGGAATCATATTATAAGCTTATTTTTATCCCGATATTCTTGCGGGATTCGAAATTGCGCGGGAAAAACCGCACAAAACTAATTATGTAGTTTTGGGCAATATTGTTGCAAAAATACTGGGAATATTTTAATAAATGCCAAATATACGGCAAAGTTCCGCACATGAAAGAGAATATCTTAAGTGTATTAAATAAAAGGTATAATTTCGAATGAATTCTTTTGATTTTGTAACTACTTGTCTTTCATTTCAAATCATATTATGTTAAAAAAACAATCATTATTAGCATACAAAATGGAAATAAAAACGTAAAGTGGAGAACTTTGAACCTTTCCGAAAATTAGGCGTCACTAGGCTGGTGATGACGATGACTACATGACTTCAGCAACACTGTTGAAATACCTTAAAAGGCTTTCTGGGTTTCGGCGGTGATTCGCTCACATGCAAAAAGCAGTTTTGCTCGGCACTGCCCAAATCGTTCGCCGGTTTCTGTCTCTCTTGCTCTGGTCAGATTATTTGAGGCGTTTTCAACATACGGAATAATAATAATACCTTCCTAATCGTTTAATTCAGACCAAAGATCCAGATTAAATGTGGTGTGACACTGACTCCATACATTTTGTTACAGTTCGACAATGGCATCCAAAGATTCCTGTCCATGAAGACTTGCCAGTACGACTACTTCAGGTGCAACAAAAGGACCTACACAGCCGGAATACTGTTGATGGCTCCCATGTTAATTTACGGCGCTATCGTGTGGGCTCATAGATCTAACAGGGAACGTGAAATCCGCTGTGGGAGATTGAAATATCGCGACAGAGATTTTAAACTTCAATAAGTTTAAAAATGTGGAAGAGAGGCACGAATTATTGGTTGGCTCTCAACTCTGAGACTGACCTTGTTCAGTGAAAAGTTGAGAACCTTTTTAATATATACACTAGAATTTAAAGTTTTGTTAGTAATAAATACATAGTATAAAAGCTTACTCAGACTGGAAATCTTAAAAAAATATTTAATTTTTTGACAAGTCCCGATGAAGAATTGACGGCGAATCAAGATTAATTTCTAGGAAAGCTTTAATAGTACGGGTCTAAGTTAGGATCTGGGATATTGAGGTCTACTCCATCTGCACCTGTGGTAGACAGCTCTATAATGTTCTATTTTTTTCAAATTCAAAAGAACGATTTTAGTTTTTTGAACCTATATTCCTACAAATACACTATCTCAAACTGAATACCTCGTCTTATTATTTAATTCGAAGTTAGTCGTAGGCACATTGCACCTATGATACTATTAATTATGTAGTTGAAATTACAGGGTGCTGTTACACTCGCACGTCCCATGGTGGCGGATCCATAGCTTTTTAATTTGTGTCAGTTTCACCTGATGGTAAGGGAAGATGAGTTTAAAAATGACAGGTCTTAGGAGGACATTGACTTCTCATAAAAAAAATCTAAAACACATCTGACGCGGTGTTATTTATTGACAGACTTTGCATCAATGGTGCTGGCCTAGGCGGTCCCTGAAGGGTTCCTTCCTACATATAACGACGACCACTTTGGCGATGGGGTAATACTGTCCGCCTCAGACGCCAGTGGTCACGGGTTCAATTCTCGCACGGAACAAGAAAATAAAAATGTTCCGGGTCTGGGCGTTTATCTATTATGTATTTTTATTCTAGGTTCCCCCTAGTTCGCTACATGGTATGCCATATCGCAAGCTCTGCTAACTTTGGGGCCATGTAGTTGGTATGATTGTCTGGGGGTTTTTTTATTATTATTATAAGAGGAATTCATTCGGATTGGGCGTTAGGGATATTCTACGCCAGTCCTATGCGCCTATTCACCGCAGCGTTGGAAGATGTCTTTAAGCTTACGAACAGGGATGGGCTCAGCATCAGCATCAACAGCGAGTAGGGACATCACTCATCTTCGATTCGCGGATGACATCGTACTTAGTCATGGCTGACACCCTGCAGGACCTAAGTAAAATGCTCGATGACGTCAGTGGAGCCTCGCGGCGAGTGGGTCTTAAAATGAGCATGGATAAGACGAAGATCATGTCGAACGTCCATGTTGCACCTGCTCCTGGGGTAGTTGGAGGCGCCACGCTCGAAGTTGTCGATGATTATCTATACCTACTTAGAACATAAAATCCAGTTAGTTAGGTCTAAATTTGGGAAAGAAGTCAATCGTCGAATCCAACTCGGCTGGGCACTGAACTCAAACTTTTGAATTCATATCTAAGTGATAGAATTCAGAAGGTTGAGGTTAACCGGAGAAGCTTGACTCGGTTGGTTGTGAGATTGGGATTGCCTCAAGGTTCAATTCTGGGCCCAATTTTGTCTCTAGTTTATACAGTGTGTTAGGGATCGGATTTCCGATACTTCATCCACATATAGCACGTTAAGTTTTATCAACAAAATACATTCGAGAGCAAAGAATTAGGGTCAGAGACAAAACCCATGATATCTCGCAAATTATAAATGCTAGCTTGATGAATTAAAAACTGTTAAATAGACCATTATTTGATACATAAATAAAATTTGTAAAATTGTAATTTAAGTAATTTTATTATTTATAAAAACAAATAAAATGAAAATGCACGAATTACACTTGATGATCACAATTACATTTATGACTTTTCTGGTACGAGAATATGATTTTCTCAAATTTCAGTACCGTGCATTACCTCCACGTGATCTCAGGATGGATGTTTTCCGATTTGGCATGCTGTACACCAGGTTTCTAAGTCGGTTCTGCGGTATATTCCCCCATTCTTCTACCAGTGCTAATTTTAAAGCACGAAGTGTAATTGGAGGTGGTATTTTTTGCTTTACACGTCGTCCGAGCTCGTCCCAAGCATGTTCAATGGGGTTCAGATCTGGGCTGCGTGCAGGCAATTCCATGCGCGCGATATCGACCTCTTGAAGGTAATAAGTCACTATAGCCGCAGTATGGGGACGGGCGTTATCGTGCATAAACACCGGATTCTCGCCCATATTGGCCATAAACGGACTGACATACTCATTTAGGATTTCTTCTACGTAGCTTCTTGCGGTCAACGTTCCATTTTCTATCAGGACTAGCTCCGTGCGGCTCTCTGCAGATATTTCAGCCCAGGCATGCCTGGATCCTCCGCCGTATGCAAAATTTTCTTCAATGCAGGCTTGTTGAAGCCGTTCTCCTGGTCTTCTGTACACTCTGTGTCTGCTGTCATGCTTATACAGCATGAATCTGGACTCGTCTGTAAACATTACTCTTGACTAATCCTCTAGAGTCCAATTCAAGTGCTCACCTGCATAACTCTGTCTTGCAATACGATGCTCCCGTTCAAGTTTAGGGCAATTTGCTGGTCTTGATGGCTTCAAATTACCTTCGGCAAGACGTCGCCTTACTGTCCACGCACTTGGGTTGCGTCCTCCAAGACGTACCAATTGATTTTTTAGTTCAACACCCGTGAGAAATCGATTTCTAAGCATTGTTATAACTAAGTATCGATCTTCATGACCTGTTGTGCATCTTTTTCTGCCTGTTCCTGGCCGGCGAAGGTTTAACCCAGTTTCCTGGAACCGTTGGAGAACACGTTGTACCGTAGATAACGATACGGCGACCATCTGGCTGTATCACGCTGACTATGCCCGTCTTCCAGCATAGTGAGGATTCTTGTACATTCTTCAGGTGTGAGCGACATGATTTGTTCTTTTATAATGAATATTGTACACTAGGAAACCCTTTTATAACATTTTTTTGTGACAGAAAACAAGCAAAATCGATACAAATGATTTGAATTCTTAGTTCAATTTTCAAAATAAATCTTAATTTTAGTTTTTTCTTTTTTTTATGTCATTTCTTTAAAAAAGATATTACTTACATTAATGTTTTATACTCGGCATTAAAGATGCTTTCTATTGCTTTTTATTTGAATAAGCTAGCGTTCATAGTTTGAGAGATATCATGAGTTTTGTCTCCGACCCTAATTCTTTGCTCTCGAGTGTACTATATAAAGGCGGGTCGCGCCCCTCACCCCTCAGAATGACAAACATTTTAAAATTGAATATCTCGTATCGCTACGAGTTCACTCACTAATTTTTTTCATGTTTTCATATTGCCCCCATACATAAAAAAGGTCTTATTTGAAAGATTATGATATTTGCTATCGTTTCAAGGAATTTTTGTTAAGAAGTAATGCAATAAGTAGTCCATGAGATCCTTTAGTTTAGCCGAAAAAATCACTATTTTTTTTACATTTCATTTGTTTGCAAGGAACTATGCTAACAAATAAACATCACATTATTATTGTAATTCGGGCTAATTCGGTAGTCACTCAACAAGCCAACGTTCTGCATTCAAAATAATTCACTTTGAACAATTACTGTAAAATTTTAGAAGAAGAAGAAGTTTAAATTAAAGAACAACAATAAGAAGTACTTTTTGTCTCACTTACGCCTAACTATCTTTAAAAAGCTCACACTCACACACTAATGGAATGTTACCTGATTTATACAACCTAACGGTCGTGTATTTTTTTAGAATTTTGACAGAATTAGCCCGAATTACATCGACGACCGGCTGGTGTAGGGAGGGGTAACGTACATTGCCTTCTATGCCAGAGGTCCTGGGTTCGAATCCCGGCGGTGACGGATATTTGTGTGATGAACACAGATATTAGTCGTCAAGTTGTGGATGTTTATTTTAGTTTATTTTCAAATAAAAAAAATGTATTTATTCAATAAGTATGTTTATATATTTCTTAAGTATATCAGTTATCTAGTGTCCATAACACAAGTTCTTTAAGAAACTTAATTTGGGCTAGATAATGATGTGTGAGTGTCAGAAATATTTATTTATTTATTACAATACCACTACTGTGATGTTTATGTAGGTATACCTATGTTGCGTTTTCGACCGGAGGCACTGACTGACCAGAAGTGATGCTCGCGCGCTCTCCAAAACTCTATCTCGAGAACGGTTCATCATATAAATAAAATATTAGGTAATTAAATTAAAGTACAATATTGATAAAAAATACAAATAGCAAAAACCCATCGGAAATTAGATATTTAGGTAAGTACAAAAAAATAGGTTTTGAGACAACTTTTAGGAAGCCAATAGTATTAACAAACTGCAGCTGGGTATATAGGGAATAATTCCGAGATTCTTACCTAATTTAAAGCTTAAATGACTGGACTACACATACCCCTAAAATGGTTGAGGAGGGTGATGGCTGGTGCTTGCATTATACTCATGAACGGGTGCTGCTAGCGGTGCCAGGTCGTTTTGCTGATGATACAATGACTATTTTATTCCATTCTTGTTTAAATACTCTGGTCCCAGTTTCTCATGTTCGTGTTGTGCATCCATACCTCAATGCATTTAGGTTCCAACTATGTAGGTAAGCAATTAGGTTGTGGCATGACATTGACTCTCAAAATTAGCTCTCGTGTTTTTTTTTCATGTCATGGTCAATTTGTACTGTAGGTACACATTTTTAATAATTCGTAGGTATAGGTAATTCTGACTGAAAAAGAGTGCCAGAGTTTTTTCCGCCAGCTTTTCTTATCTCTTGGTCTACTGTTATATCTTACTCAACAACTATCAACACCCCGTTGAAGCCGAAATACAAATTGTGACATCATTGGTCTTATGAAGAATAAAACTTTTTCAATTTCGATAACAATCTAATTGTGTCTCTGGGTTGCCTGGCAGAAATCCCTCCAGCGATAAGGCCGCCTTTTGTATAAATATATTTAAATATCATCATACTTACTTAAACTGTGTTACCATGATGGTTTACAATAAAGATTTTATTATTATTAATTGTGCGTCTCAATCATAGCACTCTATAAGCAACTTTCGAGCTATACCGGGTAATACTGGACTAGTGCTTGTTTATGGATAAATAACTGAAAAAATATGCTTAATAAAATCACCCGACCGGGATTCGAATCTGGGACTCCCGCTTGCGGAACGATTGCTCTTCCAACTGAGCTATCGGGCCCTGGCTACACGCCATCGAAATTACTGACTATATTCTGTTTGACGTTATACTGCTAACGTAGCTCCATCTAATGATATAGCTTTGCAGCTAAACCACCCGAGACCAATTTCTTTTTAGAAATTGTAAATCTCAGTTAGGCTGCAAACTGGATGGCAACGACAGCGAGAGCGAAAGTTTCATACAAACTCAATACTTTCTATCGTGTCGCGGAAATCGCTGCCGTCCAGTTTGCAGCCTTAAAGTGAAGCATTGCAATGTTCAATAATATTTTTAAGTTTTTGCATTTTAATAATTATTCTTAAATAACTGAAAAAAAGTGTTAAATAAAATCGTTTGTTGCCCGTGGTCTTACCGCGTAGTCCTACTGGTAGGTCCACGGGCTTTCTTTTTGCCCGTGGTCCGAACAGTAAGACATTTGTAATATTAATATTATTTTTTATTGGTAGTGGTCCTACTGCTTGAGTAGAACCAAGATAAATTTTATTGGTGGTAGTTCTACTGGTTGAGTAGGTCCAAAACAAATATTTTTTCCCATGGTGTTCCACTTGTATCATTTATAAAAACATAATTGTGTACTTAAATGAATAAAGGGGTTTGAAAATTTTTGTATGGAGCCTGGCACACCTCATGTCCGCCATTTTGATTTTTTTTCGATTTTGCGTCGCACTATAAAACTTGTATGTTTCGATTGCTAACATACAGATGAGCAAAAAATGTTATATAACATATGGGTCTAAAACGTCACGTTTTAGAGATAATATGGAAAACAATTTTGCTAAATAATTCCAATTTTTCATATATTTAATCGTTGAAATACCTCTCAGAATGTATCAAATTAGCATGAATGTTTGTAGTATTATCTTGCACATTAGTTAAGAGTAAAAATAACTTGTTTCTACACCTACCTATCTGAAACCTGACAATGCCATATCAACCCGGCAACGCCGCCGCGCCGCAACGCGCTCCCAGCCGGCTAGACGCGTTAAAATGGATTGTGCTCATAGAGCGCAACGCCTCTGTGGCAATTCAGATTGTGTAGGTATCTATAACTAATTGTTATTGTATGCAGATATAGCTACTTTAGCAAAAAAATTTAGTACTTACATACTTAATTACCTACTCTTAATGGAGTTCGGGAGTTTTAATTCCCAGTAAGTATTAATTATTGAAGCTATGGCGCGAGGACTAGAATAGACAAGAAAAATAATTTATTTCTTGGGAATATTACAATATTCTCCTGAAACATGTCAGTAAAAATAATACACAACGACTTTTTTTCCAGTTCAGACCTGTGCACTCTTAGGGTGCGTACAAATTGGTAGTAATGCAACTAGTAATGTAATATCCAGCGTCCGATGCCTGCGCTCGCTGTATTTGTACGTGTATTCCGCACGAACTGAGCATTCAATACGGGCATCTTATGGTGCGTACAGATTGCTAGTAATGCAACTAGTAATGTAACATTCTGCGCACGTTGCGTATTTGGACGTGTAGTGCGCAGAATGTTAGAATACAAGTTCCATTACAGCAATCTGTACGCACCATAAGTAAGTTTTTTTCCGTATTTCGTCGCGAGCACGGTCCGTCGCCGCACACGTTCTTTTCAAGCGACTTCCAAAAGGAAGAGGTTATCAAATCGTGTGTATGTTTGTTACTTGATTAATTGGTCAATTATGAATCGATTTGTATGATTCTTGTTTCATTTGATAGATCACAATAAGTCAGAGGTGGCCCATTGAAGTTTAATGAAATCGACTCAGTACCTACGGAGGATATTTTCCTACGTAGGTGACATTTCACTTCAGCCAAAGTTTTGACAAGGATTTAAAAATGTTAGTGATGTTGGTTTTTTAATGCTCTGCATTTCATAATACCCATCAAAATTAATAGATCACACGGGATATAGAGTCCGAAGACCTCATTCGTGCTCTAATTTTTATCAGAGCTTTATCAGTATCATACATACCTATATTAAAACTCGCCTGAGTGACTGATAGACAAAGTACAGCCATAACTACTAGGCGTAGAGAGCTGAAGCTTAAACATACATTCCTAGGGAGATGTTGGGGTGCACCAAGGCAAGTAACGCGAAATTCCCACGGGAACGGAAAACATATGACTTTTAATTTGTATGAAAAACTTATTCACTGAGTACACCGATGTGAAACTTTGACGACCGGCTGGTGTAGTGGTAATACACACGATTTGATAACCTCTTCCTTTTGGAAGTCGGTTGAAAAGAACGTGTGCGGCGACGGACCGTGCTCGCAACGAAATACGGAAAAAATCTTACTCAGGATGCCCGTATTGAATGCTCAGTTCGGCGCAATACACGTACAAATACAGCGAGCGCAGGCATCGGACGCTGGATATTACATTACTAGTTGCATTACTAGCAATTTGTACGCACCCTTATACAAATACCTACAAAATATCTTTATTTAAAAACAAAATAATTTTACACAGCCGGGCTGGAGACCACTGTTAAGTATAAAAATACCTGTATTAGTGGACCCCGCTTTTCCACAATCGTACATTCACTAATATTAACAGTATTATTTAACTAGTATGTAAACTATTAGTTTAACTATTTAATTTAATTAGTTAATTAATTATTTAGTTTAGTGTGAGGTGTGGGAGTCTACTCTGGAGAAGAATTGGAGATAAAGAAACTCCAGAAACACTTTACAATCTACTTTATAACTTACATTATAATCACTATATAAGTCTCACATTTTTTCACACCCATGGCTCCTTTTCATTTAAGAAGTCATCCACTTTATAGTTGCCTTTTTTACGTAAGTTCCTGTATGTCATGGGGAACCGTGTTGTAGAAGTGTATACACAAGCCCATCTTCTTCTTCTCGTGTGGGCTATAAGTATTTAAAGACAGACTTAAATATTATAGGGCGTTGAAATGAAGCGTCTTTCTCTATCCCGCATTTCCGAATAGGTACAAGCAAATGTAAAAGAATTCTAAAAAAGAAAACTCTTAATCATATCACAAAAAAAGACCTTAAAAACTAACAAATAATATTTTAAACCTATTCTAATTATTATGTTCCCATATATAATTGACTGTAAGACTTGTACTTTAAAATATTTTTATTTTCCGAGCTTCGTCGCCGCGTCGGGGACCGCTCAAGTATATAAAGTATTAAGCCAACAACAGCTAATTTATTATTACATTTAGGTATGAGCGATCTTAAGTTTCATGCATAGTCTACGCTCTACGTAATGCCGTTCGCGGCGAGCTCGGTGTGCGGTTTGCGGCGCGGGGGTGGGCGTCACCAAGTGCGGACCCGAACGGGCAGACACGTGAGGGCAAACGACGTTGACGGTTGTGTCGATTTTACGAATTTTTATTATTACTCTTAGTCATTACTTCTTGTAAGTTACTAGAATAATATAGTTAGGTACGTACCTACAGCGCCGGCTTTGCCGAGTTAATATGGAATTGTCAAGTTTTAGACAGGTAGGTGTAAAAATCAGTTATTTTTACTCTTAACTAATGTGCAAGATAATACTACAAACATTCATGCTAATTTGATACATTCTGAGAGGTATTTCAACGATTAAATATATGAAAAATTTGAATTATTTGGCAAAATTGTTTTCCATATTATCTCTAAAACGTGACGTTTTGGACCCATATGTTATATAACATTTTTTGCTCGTCTGTATGTCAGCAATCGAAATATACAAGTTTTATAGTGCGACGCAAAATCGAAAAAAAATCAAAATGGCGGACAGAAGGTGCACCAAAAATTTTCAAACCCCTTTATTGAAAATTAAAAAAAAATTAAACTCATCACAAAAAAATGCACTTCTACTTAGGTATATATAACAACATAATATCAGGCAGCTAATCAAGAGCAGCACTTATTTCTGAATTTAGCAATTCCATCACTATTTGAATTATAAAGTCGTCATTTTTAACCAAATTTAGCGTACTTTTTTTGGAATTAATAACCATTAATTGTTTTTATTATTAGAACAATGCCACACTAAGGAATTTTATAATATTGGTTATTTATTTATTATTTAATATGGGATCAAAAGTATGTCTAAGTTAGAAAATATTTTATGAAATTCCGTGGATTAGGATAAGTAATATTTAAAAGATGTTATTTCATGAAGCTAAAATAATAAATCAAGGGAGTTTATTGTCATATTTTTCTCTATAAAAGTTTAATTTTAGTTTGAGTAGGACCACGCGCATATACAGCTGCCCGTGGTACTATCAGTAGGACTATGGGTAATTTGATTTTCCCGTGGTTCTATTGATCGGACCACTGGCAAACAAAAATACCCGTGGACCTACCAGTAGGACTACGCGATAGGACCACGGGCAACAAATTAATATCACCCGATCAGGACTCGAGCCTGGGACCTCTCGCTTGCCGGACGAGTGCTCATGCAACTGAGCTACCGGGGCCTGGTCATCGAAATTTCTTAGTATATACTGTGCTTTTAAGTAAATCTCACGACTACTCTGTATGTCTATTGCCGATCGACGCGACGCGACCTCTCGATGACCCCTCCGAGGATAAATTCCAACCTTCTCCACTGTGTGGCGTGAACGGGCCAAGGACCAATGTTATCTAATTCGTAAGTTAATTCACAAGATACTACAAGAATACCTAACATCATAAGAAAATGAATACGAAAATCATTTTTTAGCACTACAATAAAACTCCATAGTACAGTAAAAAATTATAATTTAATAAATAAAAATAATGAATATTATTTCTAGAAGCATTCTTACACTAATTTCCTAGAGATCTGCTTACATTTAACAAGAATTACATGGATATGGTAATCTATGCAGCTTATCGGTCATCTAAAGATTTATCTCTTGTTATAACGGAGTCTTCAAATTTGACCATGTATGTTGTGCCTTTGTGCCAATGTGCTGTCACCTTTGCAGGCTGAAAAACAATTGAAAAGTATATTGAACAACAATTATCACAAACTGAACCAATGGTCAATTGAACCCAGGGAAGTATATGTGTCAAGTTGGTATTATAGAAAACTAGGAGTGGGTACTCTTATTAATGCTATGATATTTATATAAGATGATAAAATTTAAAGTTATTACTTTTGTGACAGTTTCCTGAATGATTCTAAATCAGTCAAAACCAATTAGATTATAGAGTATATGTAAACTAGAAAATTCTGATTGAGTTTAATTTAATTTACCACAGTTATTAGGTAATGATTTAATATGGTACATACCACGGAGGAAATATATAGAGGAGCTGCCCTATCCAGTTCTTTCTAGGTGCTCAAGTGAAGCCTACGCGCGGGGTGCGGGAGGGGTAAGCGGTGGGTTATGGCCAATCATAGCCAAACAGGCGATGGCATTAGTCACCTAGTAGCGAGTAGTAAAAACCGTTTGAAACATAAGGTTATAATATTCACATGATCATCAAAAAAGTTCAGCTATACTTTACTAGGTGGCTCTAGTTTTTTAACGAAATTTCATACGTTCAAAATCTGTCAGAAAAAACCGCGAAATAAAAGTATTTCTACTTGACGCTAGATAGCGCAACCTTTTTTTGTGGCATAAAAATCACCTAGGCAACAAATAACAATCTGGAATTTTGGACATAAATAATTGGAAAACAAACAATTTGTAAAAAATAATTATGAATGAAATTATCTTCGCGGTAAGTTAATTATATTTGGATTGACAATGTAATTCCTTTATAAAATTATAGAAAACCAAATTTTACATCGAGAAGCAATGGAGGATTTAATTTTTTTTAAACATCTACGCTTGTACATACTTCACAGAAGTCAGCGACGAACTGACGCCAGTGCCTCTAGCGAGGAATAGCTTGAACTAAAGGCTGTGACGTCAGGACAACCCAAATTGAAGCTGTGCAACTTTGCTTACAGCAGCTCTACTATGTATCTGCTTTGTGGTACATACAGTTGAAATACTAAGTCATAATTTGTAAATCACTGAGACTTCCAGGAGTGTAACATTACATTATTGAAACTGTCACCAGGACACTTCTGCAGCACAAATATAATAGTGTAGCAAATATAACTTTGCAGTTTCTTTTTGAATCAACTTTTAAATTAATAAGACTGTTACACATGCAACTAATGGTCCTATCAATGCAGAATAGCATATCTATCATAATGAGGGACCTATTGAACTGACACAAACAGTATCAAGAAAGGTCTGTTGAAAACATTGTTTAACTGCTTGATATATTACCACAAATTAATGAATACCCTACCCGTGCCTGTTTGTATGATGGCCAATAGTTGAGGGTAGGTTTGTGAAGGATATGCTTTATGATTGGGTATATATAAAGTGTTCCCTTTGATTTCCCATAACTTTAGGGTATTAATGGGACCATGTAATAGAACCGAATAACATAGTGAATAATTTTAAATTTGTGTTTTTATTTTTCATCCAAAATCATTACATTAATTCAAAACATCTTATATAAAACACCTTTATGCAAAGTATGACAACATGGCATTTTCTATCCCTTTTTCTACTGTAGTACATTGTATGCAACATTCCTCAACATTTAAAATGTTTTTGTTATTTATTGTACGGCTTCAATGACACATATCTATTGAATTAATGTTAAAGAGATTTTATAAGGGTGATAATTTATGAACTCATTATACTAAGATTCATGATATTATCTAGGAAAGTATGTACTTTTGAACCACACATTGTTTGGCAAAAAGTATAATTTTTTAGTAAGGAAAAAAACCTCAAAGTTATGGGATATCAAAACAAACCTTGTATATGTTTATAAAAATCATGAATTTAATTTTGTTAGGCTTTAGATAAGCCCAAACTAAGTCACACATGACAAAATTTTAATTTATTAAAATCACAACAGCTTTGTTTTATGTTCTGGATTTTATTAATGATTTTTAGTTTTCTTACTTTTTAAATGAAAATTTGAGAGCCAGATTTAATATATTATATATAATAGTACATATTTTAACTTCAGTCACTATAGTGTATTATTTCATCATCATCATCATCACGACTCTTTCTAAAGAGCCCACTGCAGGGCTATGAGTCTCTCCCCAGGGTGACAAGGATGTATAGACCATAATCCACCAAGCCGGCCCAGTGCTGGGTGGTGGATGTCATAATTTTCAGGGCGCCGAAAATGGAACAAGTATACAGCACCCGGGAACAACTTCTTAACATGCATTATTTAATTAATCAAACATAATCAAGTATATTCAAAGTTTTAAGATTGTAAAGAGCCAGTTTAGTCTAAGCTTATGTATTAGCTGTTATCTTCAACTTCATCTTGATATGGTGAGGTTGACAGGTGAGGTTGAGGTCCAATAGTACAGCAGAACTAATTGTATCCTAGTACACATATTATTGTGCATCAAGGTACTTTATTCCTAAATCAATGTTTTATAGGAATATTTACTTACAAATCCACTCCTTGTAAGAACGGCCTCTATGATACCAGCATTGAATGTAGCACAGTTCAATGACCCTTTATCTTTTGGGACACTGATGAACTTATTTACCTGTAATAAACAAAAAAGTTCAATTAAATACTTATAGTTGTTATGAGAAAAGTAGCATTTACTCAAACTCATAAGTAATTATATTAGTAGAAAGTGGAACATTATAAAGAAAATCATCTTAAATCAGAGAAACAAAGTCCTTGGAAGAACAGATATGTCGAACCATCTTTTCTTCATAATACCTAGCTCACCAATTTATTTATACTGTGAATATTTAATTCATAAATAAGATAAAACAAAAATTTAAGCTACAACTGTGTTTTAATGTAGTGTAGATATTTTAATAACAACAACAAAATTACTTCACACCTGCAAACCTTATGGGGTAGGCAGAACACCAGAGGCTGTAAAACTGATGTGATATATTCAAATTCAATATCAATGGATAGGGGTCAGCCTATCCCCCACAAAAACATCAATAAAATGTTTGTCATTGTAGATATAGTATACTCACTAATGCATCCTTTTCAATGATATAATAAGTTCTTTCATCATCATTTGCATGCTCCAATTTATCTGCCTCTTTTCCAAACAGCACCTGAAATTATTGAGTAAAAGGAATGAATTACCTTGTTTCAAAAGATAACAATTACCTACTTCAAGTTCTTTAAAAGCCCAATTGTGGAATTGGCATTAATGGATTGCAATAACATAAATATAGATAAGTTCTTGAAGTACTGAAGACAAGGATTTGGATTTTATTGCCTGCTATAGTTGATGTAACATACTTCTGACAAATATTTAAAGAACTTATAAAAAAGCTTTCCGTTAAGTTTTATTATATCATCTCCTTACCTTCCAAAGTGTTGTTTTCACAAACAGCAGCATGTTCAGCAATTTTATTTCCCTTTTACTGTTTTTTTCACGCACGAAATAGAGGTCAAGTATTCTTGTTCCCACATCATGACCAATATCAGAAAGTCTTAAAAATGTTAAGAAAACGTTACATACATATGTTTAATTGAAAAGTTTAGTAATATAGCGTCTGATTTATTACAACTAAGACTTTTAAATTACAACTTTGAATATACTCACTTGTTTTGCAAGTCTTGAATTGAATGTGATCGGTTTTGGCAATATTGAACCATTTCAGAAAATAAAAGAGCATAAAAAGCAAGCGAAACTTCCCCCTTTCCTTTGCTTAGGGGCTTATCTAGGATAGATGTTTTTGATCGGTTCGATGACATAGTATAGTTAATTATAGCTCTAAACTTAACTTTAAATCATTTATAATGAGAACAATACATGTATTTTTTTACATTAAAAACCAAAAATAGTTTTCGACGGACTCCTTATGAATTAAAATGTATCAATATTTAACTTCATCAATCATCGTGACATTGACATTTGGCATATGAGTAAGACACTTGATTGACAATGACAGAAGTCTTGGTTTCGTGACATCACTGAGGACACTACAGTCGGAATGAAATGCACAAAAAGGCTACTTTTCAGCTCAGAGGGTTCTGTGACTACCCAAAGAAAAGGTAAAACGGACCCTCATCACATTTTTTTGTAATGAGTCACTGCAGGGCTATAAGTCTCTCTTTTGGGCGACGAGGGGGCTTAGGCAGTAAACCGCCAAGCTGGCCTATTGCTGGTTGATGGATGTCGGAATTTGCAGGCCGCCGAAATGGCTTCTAAAAAGCGCTTACGAATACTATATATAGGTACTCGGGACCGACTACCTAAGATTCCACCGCCCGTCTGTAAACTGTAGGTATCTCTTGAACCGTGAGTATTAGGCAGTTGAAGTTTTCTCAGATGATGTAGATGGGTATTTATGTTGCCGCTATTACAACAAAGGTATAAGAAATTTAAACCGCTAACTGGAGTTTTATGAATTGTTGCACTAATATCTTACGTTAATATCTCATGTTTAAACATAAGCGATCTCTTTTTTGTTAAAAGCTCGTACTTTTATGAGTAATCTGAACCGCTTCTAGGTAATTATTAACCCCCAAGAAGCTATAAAAAATAAGAGGTGAAAGTTTGTGATAAACATCAGTACGGTTTATATCAACGAAGTCAGCGAAAATCTGGATTTGTAAAGACAGCTAGTAAAAAATTAGGTTAGTAACTAATAAAAAGAACTTGCAAGCTCCTTTAACTCTAAGTCAATAGTGCACTAGAAACATTTTTTCCCTGCTCCTGTGCTGTTCGGCTAGCGTGTGGTATCTACTACCTGTTCGTGTATGAAGCATGATGGTGACGGACGATATAATCTGGCTAACGAAAGTAGTTGTAATTTTTTTGCAAACTTTTTATATCGCAGTACTAGCCATAAATGTCAAAGTCGTTTTTCTGATGTCACTGTTGTCAATCGAACGGTTGTTGGTAGTTTTGTTTTGGTTAGAACGTAGTGATTGTATGCTTAATGTTTTTAATATTTAAAAGTTTGGAATTTTCGTAAGTACTCACCTACCTACCTATTTGTAATTTTATTTTAATAATTTTTAAAAACAGATGCATTCAGATTTTGATTTTTGATTACAATATAGGTATAAAAATAATTAGGTACCTACCTAGGTGTTTCATTTTTAAACCCGATTGATACTAGTTGCCTATCGTTTTAATAATATATTTTTCATCAAAAAGTAGGACAGTAAGTACAATTTTGTTATCTTTTACGACACTTTTATAAAAAAATAATTATGTATCAAGTTTGTTTAATCCATGTATTTCGTAATATTGTCGTGGTTACCATGAGGGTATTTTTTTTAATTTGCTGCCGTTTTTCAGTAGCAATGTTGTTCATCTTCAAAAATCTGTAGGAACTCCAAACTGTAGTATGTACCCACAAGAAAAGTGATAGGATAGCCAATGGCCCGACGCTTGTCGGGAAGTTTTTCATACAAGTAGGTATCTAGCAACTTGTGTTAGAAAATGTTGATAAGTAGAGCGATACCTATACCTAGTTTTGTAGGTACTTCATCGTCCTGTATGGTCGCTGCCAAGTTACAACTTCATTCTACTTAGGTAGGTACCTATCTAATAATTATTTAGCACTAGATGTGTTGAATTCACTCCAGGATAGTATCTTACAAACAACCCCGTGAGTATTTTAGACTGGGAGCGAAAGAAAAATATAGAAATATAACATAGAATGTACATGACGACCACTATGGCGTTGGGGTTAACCTGTCTGCCTCAGACGCCAGTGGTTGCGGGTTCGATCCCCGCACGGAACCAGAAAAAAAAAATGTTCCGTGTCTGGGTGTTTATCTATTTATGTATTTATATTCTAGGTTCCCCCCTAGTTCGCTATATGGTATCCCATAACACAAGCTATGCTTACTTTGGGGCCATGTAGTTGGTGTGATTGTCTGGGGATTTAATTAAATTAAAAAATTAATTAAAAATTAATACATACCAGCTGCTTCTCTTCCCGGGCATATTGTAAAAGTCAGTTAAGGGACAGAGATTTTATTGACGTTTTTGTGGCCTGATCTACAGTCACTGTAATAGTCTCTTTCCATCATATACTTAATATAATACCTACCTCGAAATGTAAAACTTGACATCAGGTGGTTTTAGCCTCTGGCGTTCTGCCTACCCTATAAAGGATACAGGCGTGAAGTTGTGTTTGTATGTATAGGTATTACCACGGACTAGAGACAACCTAGGTAGTACCTACCTATAGACAGCAGAAAGAACAACGTAGTTTGAAGTTACCTATGTAAGTATTTAATCTGTGAAGAATAAGGCAGGTGTTTAGTTCATCATCCATCATCTAGCGATATCGTATTAGTCACAGCTAGGGTTGCCGACCATACTGATTTTAACAGTATTTACTGTTTATTGTTGAACAAAAATAAAGTATACAAAATACTTTTTTCAGCATAAAAAGCTAAGAACTTTATATGCTAGACTTTAATTAATAATTTGTGCAAGAAGCTCTAAAAATATGTGTTTAAAAAATCAAATAAATTGAATTACTGCTTATTTTTCCAAATTACTGTTTAATATTCTTTTCAGACTCAAATATACTTTATTTCTAGAAAAAAAACTTAGCAACCTAGTCACAGCATCAATTATTGTGGTCATTGATCGATCACTGCGCATCATAGTGCTAATGCACTCGTCATACCCTATTATCAGTTCCTAGAATTGGGCTAGAAACCTAATTTATTTTAAGATAGATAAATATACCTATTATACTTGATGAATACAATCGTAAAACTAAGTAGTTAAGGTACTTTGTTGGAATAGGTATATAAATTTGTGGGCGTCGCTTTGCTGATATAGGTAAGTACTTACAAATATAAATTATATTAAAAACTAGCTGACCCGGCAAACGTTGTTTTGCCATATAAATAAAAAAAAAAGATAGATGTTGGCCGATTCTCATAGATACCGGATAAGCACAAAAAATTTCATCAAAATCGGTCAGGCCGTTTCGGAGGAGTATGGCAACGAAAATTGTGACATGAGAATTTTATAGCGTAAGCTGCCATTGAAAAACGTCCCGCCCCGCCCATTACCTACACAGAAGACAATGTAATAACCTATATACCCAAATATGCTGATGTTTAATCTGTCAAAGACCTTACGACTCGAAGCCAAAACAAACTAGTTCTTAGTATTTAATCTAAGCAACTATAGTCGCACTTGACCTCAATTAAATGAGGCCAGATATGTTGCGCTTTTATCAATATTTTTTGGCGGATCCACTAAATGGAACATGTTTTCAACCGATTTAAAAAAAGAAGGAGGTACTTACTCAATGCGTCTGTATGTTTTTTATGTTTGCTACCTCATAAACTTTTGGTTAGGTGAAACGATTTTGATGATTCTTGTCTTCATGTGATAGAAGGTACTTCACATTTGGTCCCATATAAATTTCATCGAAAGAGTACCTACTTCTTGATTTTTTTTTAAATGTATGAATTCGGAGATCGTTTACTTGGCGACCTTCTACTTCAGCCAAAGTTTCGACGTGAAGTCGGTTTTTTTAATGCTTTGCATTCGTTGATTATCTAAAGCCGAGCATAGTTAAATTGACAGACACAGCTGGTATTACAAGACCATGATTTTTTATGAAGAGGAAATTTGAGCTGTCCCACGGACACAACACGGTGGTTTTGTTTGATGTATGAATTCCATGGCGCAGCCATTAAATACTTTTTTATTTAAGTTCACCTTGATTTAGATAGGTAGGTACTAATCTACAAGCAGGCGCGATTGCAGACTGACATTTTGGGGGGTCACGCACAACTGAAATTTTGGTCACTAAAAATTGTATTTTCTTTTTGATGCCAATGAATGCCTTAAATCCATTCCTTCCTCAGATTCTTTTTTTTTCTAGTTATTCTGATGTTTCAATTTGAGATGTATGATATTGGGAGGGCCCCTGTGACGCAACAGCGCCTGTCTTTACCTCACACGAGCCTTGGCGTAGGTACTCTCGGGTGGAACGGTTACACAGAAGTCAGAACCCATCCAACGAACTCACTATAATAAAGATTTAATCTACATAGAGTTGATTATATATTGATATGGGTTCTCTGCTAAAATGATGGCGTGCTTCCAAGGTCTAATTTGCTCCATGCAAGACCAATTATTGATACCGTGCATTTTATCTTATTGAGCTGCCTGATATGTAAATAGTGATTGATAGAAATTTATCATACAGCAGATATTGCCATGATATTTCGTAGATAACCATTTGTTAAGTTTGATTTTATAGAGACTCTTCTTATTTCCCATGCATGGTTAATCTTAAAGTAGGTAGGTACTAGGTATTAAGTATAAGAGCAAGAAGTCGAGTTTTTTTTCTTGACAAGAAACTTTAGCACCCATCAAGAGACCCTTAAGAGAATCTCACTTAAGGTGGATGGAGGTGAATACATTATATACCTACGAAAGGGGACCAGAACGGGGTACGCAAGTGACCCCGTCGGCAACAACTCCATAACAAGTTTGGGACTCACTTGCAAGCATACGCTTGGCTTGACTGAGCACCCTTTTTCTGTTTTTGTAGGGACCTTTAGGTCGTGAAACGAGCGACCTTTTGGGCTAGAGGCTGCGCAAATATCGAGATGTTCGAGATTAAAAAGATATTTAAAACCAAATCTCGAAGAACATTAACATTTTCCTTTACTTAGGTAAGTAGGATATTGGATAAAATATAAAATCATTTAGAGTGCAGAAACACCAATTTCTAGATAAATACAGTTTTTAATTTTCTACAAAAGCTAGGCTATTAAATGCAAAACATTTTTTTCGAATCCGAATATTAGAATAACAAATAAATTCTTCGCCTCTTTTCTAACCATGGTCAACCTAGTCAACAAGGTCAACGAGAGGAAATCGACGAAAAAGCAATAAGTTACGCTACCTGGCTTGTGGCGCACGAAAGGCGCCAACTAAATCCCTGGCGGTTGGCGCCTCAGAGGTGCCACGAAATATTTTTTCGCCGCCAGGAGCTAAAATTTAGAAAAACTACCGCCTTATTGAATCGATTAAATAGATGCCTATAACTCAGGTTATAATGTTATACTTACTTACTGTAATAACTTTTTAGCAGATTCGTTTTATATTTTTCCTTAAGTTATATATTTAGTTTGTAAATATAGAAATATATATAATAATATAATAGAATATATAATATATTGGAACTCCTTACTGCAATACTCAATTTACTCAATACTGGCCGATGTGTCATAAAAAAAAGAAATGACATGTCAAGCATTTTGAAACGTCAGTGGAGAAGGAGGAAGAAAAAGGTCCGCTGAGGAGAGATGTGAGGATTCTGAAGAGAATAAAAAGATCGGGAGAGAACGCTGGAGGACGGCTGACCGATCCGGGAAAAGCCGCCGGCCCTCCCCGGCGACGACATCCTGGCTCTACCTGAGGCGCCCTGCTCTGCTCGGCGCTCTTCACGGCTGCGGCCGTGCGCTACAATCCTCGCGGTGGTTCCTACCGCTGTGAGCGGCCTCCCTGCCGCTAACTTAGCGGTTGTTGGTGGCTGCCTCCACCACTACCGCGGCTGTGAGCCGCGGTCTCCTACGGCGTCAACTGCGGCCGAGGGCCGCTAGCTCCAAACGTCTAAAATTTAACATTTTCCCTACAGTGCTATAGTGACTTTAAGTGCCTTTCTCGTTTTGTAAATTAAAATTAAAGTTTTTTAAGTGTTAGTTAATAGTTTTCTTCCACTTCAGCACCCTATTGAACTGCGAGCGACGGACCCCTTCAGGGAATCGGCGCTTCGCGACAAGGTAGGTAACTAGAATACCAGTATTTTCTTCTGTCCCATCAGGAAACAAACCCTGTTCATCCAGAATCCTGCAAGTGGAAGACCTTCGTAAGTCCGTTCTATGGCGAAACATACTAGCTGATTGTAAAATAAATATTGTGTAATATATTCGTATGTTTACAATGTAACCTTTGGCAGTAACCTCCAAACGATTTCTAAATTTTATTTGCATATATTTGCTTGGTTTAAGTGTTTTTTTAGAATAAGTATCTATATCCTACTGACATCGCCCTACTTTTGTTTTCAAGTCCGAGATTCATTAGTTTTATTTTTATATAATTAGCACAGATTTGTATAGAGGTGACTAATTAGAAAATCAATTAAGTTACGAACAAGTTGATGTCACAAAACCAGTTTTTTATAACACATAGATTTGGAAAATGCGCGTAAGTTTATTTTGTGCCTACAATAGTCAGAAGAAAGGAACATTATTGTGTTAAAAATTTAAAAAAATGTAGGTTAAAATGAATTATGGCGATAGCCTGTGTGCGAAAACATAACCTAAATTTACTTTCTTTTCTTTGTGTTGTAAACTCTTAAAATCTAGAAATTGAAAAATAGGTAACTACCAATTTGTAAAGCGTAACAAATGTCATACATACATACATAACTTCACGCCTGGGATAGGCAAAACACCAAAGGCTGTAAAACCATCTGATATCACATTTGACAAATTTGGAAGTATTATAATGATGGTGGGAGACTATTGCAGTGACAGGGGGTCAACCTGTCGCAAACAAAAACGCCCATAAAACCTCTGTCCCTTAACTGAATTTTACAGTATGCCCGAGAAGAGAAGCAGCTGGCACTTTCTATGTTTTTCTTTCAGTTTCTTTGAGTCCAGCATGAAATAAATAAATATAAATAAACTGAATTTCGGAAAGAAATAACTATTGCTAAAATACAAGTAAAATCGAGTGAAATCAAAGTGTCAATAAAGTAAAAACAAACAATTTACAGATCCGTTATTATTTAAAACAAAAACAAATGTGGCAGGTACAATTTCTTCTAGATTAAGTTCTAGATTATTATTATTATTAAAGTTAGTAATTTTGTGTCATTTGATTGAAAACTTGAATTATTCATCTTTGGTGTATTAATATCAGAAGATTATATTTATATAATCAAATTGTCAAGCTAGTTCTTTTTGATTAGGTATTGCCTATACACTTTTTTCTTTTATTATCATGATCAATTGAATTACAATTCTCTTTGTGGACCTTACTCAATTGAACCAAATTACAAATTGTAAGTATTCAATCATTAATATTTAAGTGCTTTTCTTACATTATGTCCTCTCAATAGTACAAATTTATATTATATCATAAAATTATTCTTAAATACCAAAGTTATAAAAAAAACAAACAATATATTTTTATACGTATTTACACAAGTTAAAGCACCACTCGTAAATTACAACTACATAATGTTAATTTTTTTTTTACCATTGAAAATTAATAATTACCAATTGCAAGTGCAATTAAATAATTTAAGAATGGGCCTTAACTACAGGTTATTATTATTTGATACATTTAAATTATCATTAACGAATGAGCAGTGTTTGGTGTTGAATTCAGATTATTATAATTATGTACAAAAGTATGGGTAATATTTTAATGCTGTGCAGCAAAACCAGCAGCCTTATGGTTATTTCATATTAATCATAAGTGCAATTATAAATAATTTAACCATTAAAAATAACATAACATTGACTAAATTATTAAAGGATAAGACCAGATAACATATGTTATGTGCAGAAACAAACTAATGTGGATGTTATTATTGAAATCATAAGTAGTTTATTAGTATGAAAACTTGATTGCATTGACTACTTTTTCCCATATAGTGAAAAATTTTAGCACATCTTTTTATTCTACCTGATTAAAGATTAAAATAATGTATAACTTATTATAGCTCATGTTTTGTCTATAATTTTTAAATGACTCATTTAATTAAGACATGCCAAAATTGTTCACTAAATCGGTACAAAAGAATTGCAGTTTGGTTACAATTTTTTTTATAGGTTTAAATAAACAGATAAAACCTTAACCATCACTTTCATTAGTTTAGAAGGATAATGTTCCCTTTTCTCATTTCGAAGCATGTGATGAATAAACCAGGAAGATATTATGAATGAACAGCATTCTAAAATTAAATTCTGTATCAACATCTAATAAAGTAATTGTACTTCATCGGTACCAAATCCGCTGTACTAATTAAAAGGTTGTGTTATAACAACTTTACCCTAACAACATGTAGACTGCACAGATTCAGCTTCTAACAAGTTGAAGTCCAAACCATTTGGTCTGTTGAACCCAGTCTTAATTCCGTCCCAGCCATCTTCCACTTTATATTCTCCGGTTTGAATCCGGTTATACACTTCTTGTGCTACAAGAACAAAGGCTTGCTCCACATTAGATCCAACCTTTGCTGAAGTTTCTATGTGATGGAGACCTAGAAATATTTGCTTTATTAGTTGCATAATCATTACACATTTTAATAAAAAATCCATAACCTCAAAAATAATGCTTACTATTGAGAAAGAACTATTTAATGCAAATTTGATTCAGTGCAGTATCTTAGATGCAGGCTTCAATAAGCTTAGGGTCAGTATCATGTCAGCATTTAAAATTTAGATTAAAATGTATCTTTCAGGGGTAGAAAACAGTTAAGGGTTCCTACCCTTAGGACCCCAACCACAATGTATATGTATTACCCTCATCATTATCATGAAACCTTTGAAACATTAGCTGTATAATGGATGGAGGGAAACATGAATAGGTCGAACAAAAAATATACCTATAAATTTAGTAGAAGCTTACATAAATTAGAATAGGAACTTTACCATTTTCTTCTGCAAAAAGCCTTGCTTCTTCACAGGACACTTCTCTTCTGGCTCCATTTTTATTGTCAGTACCCACAAGGTCAACTTTACAGCCAACTAAAGCAAACACTGGTCTGTGAGGTTCTATGTGTCGTTTAGCTTCCATCATCCACAGGGGGATGTGCTCAAAACTGGACCTATTACAAACATCATAAACCAATAAAGCTCCAACTGAGTTTCTGTAGTATGATTTTGTTATAGATCTAAATCTCTCTTGTCCAGCAGTATCCCAAAGCTGTAATTTGATTCTTGCACCATCCTGTACTTCAATTATACGAGCAAAGAAATCCACACCCACTGTTGGATCGGATAACTGAAATTAAGTGCGCAATTAGCTTGTTGCCTACGAGCAATTTATATTACATATAAGAAAACAAAGGAGTTGATCTCACCTCAGCAAATTTTCCGTCAGTAAAGTATTTCAATAGAGAACTTTTCCCTACAGTACTATCGCCAATCAAAATTAACCTAAATTGATAGTCAAATATTGGATCAACCATTTTAAAATCACTTTATTTATCATAAATTAAGAGAAACAAGGACTTTACCAAAATTACGTATCACAAAATTAGTCAATGAAAATAAAACTGACAGATATGACAGCCAGCAGCCAAATTTTTTTTATTATCATTTTCTAAACAATCTGGGTTGCCATTTACTTACTTCCAAAATCATCCAAAACTGGATCACTAAATCACTGAGCACTTATGTCTAATATGCACTTCGAAAAGACTGGATCCTACCCTCAGAAGAAAAAAAATATGGAAGTGAATTAAAAAATCTATTTGATATAGGACGACAAAATAGTTATGTCTCTTTCTCGCACGAATATTCTTGCGTATGAAAATCTGTGTTTTCGGATGAACACTCTGTTTGTCAGTACCGTCGTCAATATTTTCAATGTACTTTTGCTGCCAAATGACGCCATTTTAGTATCCCGTGTTGTTTACTTGTGGAAGTGCCGTCGAGAGATTTTTGTTATCGATATCGATTACGATCACGGTCATGATGCGCGCGGTGTTATTTGGTCACCGGTTAGCCTGTATATGGATATATGAACCGAATGTTATGTCAATGTTATATAATTATATTAATAAGTAAGTAAAATTTCAGCCTAGTACATTTGATAATTAATGAGATAATACGATTAAAGTCATTCGGAAGTGAATGACTATGTTAACCCGACCAAGTTAAGGTTGTTACAAAACAGCGAAAACTTTTATTGGTTTCTCCGGCAGGTTTAAGAAACAACTTATAGATAATTATCGACATTAAAAAAATATCGACACATCCATCCCTAAACCACCATGTTTGTTACCCGATTTGTTTACGTAGGTATACAACAAAAGTACATGCTTAGGGCAGTTCCATAGATTTGTTCTCAGAGATCCTACCACAAAATATTTGCAAGAGCTCACGGAGAGTAGCATCAGACGCCAATCTATGAGTCATGGGTTTGAATGTCGATACTAATACGTTTTTTTTTGTTGTATAGCTTTATTTATTAAATTGTATTAGGTTTTACGTTTTAGTAGGTATTTAAATGAATTCGTTTTTTTAATGGAATAAATTTTTAGGTTAAAATTTTAGGTTTTGCTTGGTGGTAGGATCCCTTCTGGGTCCGCCTGGCTAGCGACCACCCTTTATTTATTTTTTTTTATTTTTATTTAACAATTTTTGTACACAGGATAAAAGACAATTGAAAATAAACATAGAATAAAGTTACAAGGGTCAGCTTATTTCTAAAGAAATTTCTTCTTATATAAAGTCTGCCGCCAAATGTTACCGCTCCGGCGGTAATGTGTTCCGGCAATATTGTATAAAGAGCCAGTTCCTTCCTAAACCCGTGTGCTTTCATCTTCAACCTCATCTTCACTTACCATCAGGTGAGATTGAGGTCAAACGCGGGATTAGTCACTTATAAAAAAAAAAAAAGGTTAACCCTACTTGCCTGTTTTGTGTGTGTGTATGCATGCAGGGCCGATCTGTTATAAACAATTAAAACATCGGCCCTGCATGCATACACGCAATACGATTTGCAGTACCACTGCAAGCAGGGCCCTGCAGGCAGTGCTTTGTGTAGGCCTTTAAGCTCAAAGGATAGCCGCGTAAACAAATGCTGAAAGTCAAGCGAGAGCCGCGGACCGCCAAATCAGCGAAGTAGATGCTAACTCACTTTTGAAATCTCAATGGAACGGATTTTGACTAAAATTTTTACAATGTAGAGTCGGTTTAGTTTTGTAAAGCGTTCGTGAATCATTTACTGAAAATAAAACTAGGTAGGTATACAGAACTTTAATAGTTGTGAGTTTAATTTTTATTGGGATAATCGAATCAGAGATCCAACTTAGCTGGTGAACCGGTTTATTTTTTATCCAGTATATATTGGGCCACCACAGACGATGAAGATACGATAATATATAGTATCTTTAACTTTTCAATTTAGAATTTGCCTCTTGATTTTGTACCAAACCAAAGTACAAAAGACGACATCCTGTAGTCACATTTTTACCCACGACGGAAGGCAGACGGTATATGCGTTTGGGGTGAGAGGGTGTTTGTGCAAACCAATGTTACCATTTATCTCCAGAACCACTGGTCCGATTTTAATGCGGTTTTCAGTAATCGCTTTGGATTTGATTGGTGCATGTTCTTAGATAGGTGTAGCGGTAACAACTCACCAGGGGGCGCTGCATTAAATATTTGTTTGCAAACCATTGGTCCGATTTGAATGCCGTTTTCAATTATCGCTTTGGATTTGATTGGTATAATGTTCTTAAATAGGTTTAACGGTAACAACACATCAGGGGGCGCTGCAGTAAACATTTGTTTGTAATAACAACCATTAGTTCTGCAAAACCATTGGTCCGCTAACCGCATTAAAATCGGACCAGTGGTTTTGAAGAATGGTAACATTGGTTTGCACAAACCATTCTACGTAATATGATTTCGAGTTACGTTACAACAAAGCCCCAGCAAAGTTGAGCCACCAGCAAAGTTAAGTTAATACTTATTATAATAATACTTCACTATGTATTTAAATAAACTACATGGGTTTTCCAGCGGTGGTGGGGACATCAGAGGGCTGATGAGGAACGAGGGGTTGTGTAATGTAATGTATGGTACCTATATTATGCTCTTTAAAAAGTTTGAAATAAAAAACAAAATAAAATTTTGAAAAACCCACGAAGCGACTGTTAAAAAGTAATTGAAAAAGTATAAAAAATTTAAAATCCCCCCACTGAAATTATTTATGTGACTAGAGATGATTAAAGTGAAAAGCTTTTTTAAAAGTTCACTTGGTCTCGCACAGAGTCGGTCATATTATGAACAACGTACTATTCGTTTTCATAGCACTTCCCTACGCTTACCTATTCGGTTCTCGAAGAAGTAGATGTCGCATAACATAGGTATTCCACTCCCTATGAACTTTATAAGAAGAGCAAGAAAATGCCGTCAATATTTTAAATTTCAATATAAAAGTACAAAACGAATTCATTCAATTTATTATTTATTTATTTATATAAGCTGTAAAACCGCACGAAACACCTAGTAGGACATAATCTCACGATTAGTGAAAATTAACTTGTTATTCGGTTCGAACGTGCGAATCTATTATTTCAGTACTTTTGTAAATTGGTTCAATGTAAAAAACTTTTCCGAGACGCTGTCGTCTAATTTAGTAAGCAAAAAATTACACTTTGTATTATCTGTCTTAGTTACCTATCTCTTTGTTTTAACGCCATCTGTTATCGAATAGATTCCATCAAAACATAACAGCTGTTTTTAGGGTTGACATTTCGATATTATGATCTAAACTTAAAAGAAATTTTGAAATCGGTCCAGTAGTTTTTGAGCCTATTCAATATAAACGTACAAAAGTTTCCTCTTTATAATATTAGTATAGACTAGCTGTTGCGCGCGGTTTTACCCGCGCAATTTCGATTCCCGCGGGATTTTCGAGATAAAAAGTAGCCTATACGGATTCGAAAGAATCCTTCTAAGTAATTATGTATTAAATTTTTTTCTATCTTTTCGGCCGAACCGTAAGGACTCTAAATAAACTGTTACTTATAAACTACATCACTAAACATACAACCCCCATTAGTATTACTCGGGCGGGAGACTTCAGAACCCGAGGGAGCCAATGAGAATAGCCACGAACAAATTATCGAGGGAGATGTCCCGGATCAAGTCCTCCACGAAGTGAACCTGATCAAGATGAAGAATTCCACGATGCCGAAGATGCCGATGAGCCGCCACCGCCTAGATACAATTTGCGTAATCGAAGCCAAATAGAACGTCCTAAACGATTTGACGTTATGTTTGTGTCACCGAGACATTTCCGACGAATTTTACGGATGCGATGAACCGAGGCGATAGCGAAGAATGGCAAAAGGCTATGGAAGCTGAATTGAAAGCGCTGAAAGACCTGAATGTTTGGACGCCCTGCACATTGCCAAAAGGAAGAAAAGCACTTCCATGTAAATGGGTCCTACGTATCAAAAGGCACCCAGATGGCACTGTTGACAAGTATAAGGCTCGTCTTGTCGTAAAAGGTTTCAGACAGAGAAAAGGACAGGACTACGACCAAACATTTAGTCCTGTTGCCCGCCTCGCTACCATCAGAGCTCTTTTAAGCGTTACCGCACAGGAGAATCTGCACCTTGTACAGTATGATGTTTGTACTGCGTTTCTTAATGGTACACTGAAAGAAGAAATCTATGTACAGCAACCAGAAGGATATTCTGACGGTACAACAAAAGTCTGTAAACTTAATCGAAGCCTGTATGGATTGAAACAAGCTCCGAGGTGCTGGAACGCCTGTTTTCAAGATATATATCTAGATATATATCTATACTAGACATGGACTTCAAACAGAGTGAATCCGACTGTTGTCTATATACGAAGAACGTGAATGGCAAGAAACTACTCATCACGCTATATGTCGATGATGGATTAGTAGCAGCCACTGATGAAGAACTGGCGCTTTCCTAAAAGATCTGAAGAAAAGACTACAGATTACCTCGAAACCTGGACTCACTATCTAGGTTTGCAGATATTCAGAGAGAAAGATGGCTCAGTATTCATCACCCAGAAAGCTTACTCAAAGAAAATATTGGAGCGTTTCGGAATGGACAACTGCAACCCTGTAAGCACCCCTATTGAGAAAGATAGCTCAGAACCAGGGAAAGTTGCAAATAAGGACGAAGAAACTTTCCATACCGTGAAGCTGTAGGCGCTTTAGCATACCCCAGGGTAGGTACCCGTCCAGATATTGCTTTTGCAGTGGGAGTCGCCTCTCGAAAACTAGAATCTCCTTCCAAAGAGGATTGGCTTCGAGTAAAACGAATAATGCGTTATATAAAAGGAACGACGTCCTATGGCATAAAATATAAAGCACAGCATTTACCCGGCGTACTGGAAGGTTTCAGTGACGCTGATCACGGTGGAGATATAGACACCGGACGATCGACAACAGGAGTAGTCTGCCTTTACTCTGGTGGAATTATTTCATGGCTGAGTCAGCGACAAGCATCAGTTGCTATCTCAACAACCGAAGCTGAGCTTGTAGCAGCTAGTGAAGCCGCTAGAGAACTGGTTTGGCTTAAGAGAATCTTACAAGATCTAACTGAGCTCAAGAAAGTGCCTACTCTAAGTGTAGACAATGAAGCTGCAGTTCGTCTGGCTCATAATCCGGAATTTCACAAGCGAACGAAACACATTCGTATTCGTCACTTTTGTGTGAGAGAATTGGTGTCTGAAAGTGCCATTGAAGTTACCAGAATTGGTACAGCAAATCAAGTTGCTGACATCCTCACAAAAGCACTGCCACGTGTACAGTTCACTCAACTGGGTCAAGCAATGGGACTTGTGTATTTGTCGAATAAGGGAAAGTGTTAGAGTTTATATTAATGTAATTGATAGCAAACCTCTTTGTATTCGTCAAATATGAACCATAATGAATTGACTGTGATTGACATCTTGTTGTATGTGTCATTGAATAAAATGTTGAAGAGAAAAGTAGTGTTTATTTATTTTTTGCTAATTTTATTTGATTCGTCCTAACTATCTATCTAACAAATAGTGTAGTTAACTTAAAACCACAGCGTACTTCGCTATATACAACATCATATATTACACGTTGTATTATTACTCTAACCCGGGCGCCAGACTTAGCTTCAAAGATTTGCACAAATGTTTGACGACTTTGCAAAGTCATTTGAACACATATTGACGTAACCTGCCAGACTTGCTTCGCAAACACTTTTCTCCACAGTATGCTAGTAGACAACAAACAAGATGGACAACGATTTTGTAGACTCGGTTAGCCTGTATTATTTGTGTGCATGTAATTATATTTTTTTTATTTGTTATTTTTCGGGTTCCATGTACATAGTTGCCCCTGTAACAACTCTACAAATTCCAGAACGCACTCGCTGCCCCAGTCCATTATATGGCCGCATGCAGTGTAACATGCACACAACCGTCCCGCTCAACAACGCTCGAGCAACTGGACACTGAACAAGTGTAGCAAGGCACGCAAACATTTGAACAAATTCAACTTTGAATGCTTTGAAGCCGGCGCTACACTTAGCTTCAAATGTTTGAACAAATGTTTGAACAAATGTTTGCACAAATGTGTGGCGCTGGACTTTGCATATGTATTCAACGTTTGCACAAAGCTTTGCACTTTGCCATCCGGTGTCGGTCTTTTTCTATACATCAAAGCGTTCAAAGTTGAATGTGTGCAAATGTTTGCGTGGCCTGCCACACTTGTTCAGTGTCCAGTTGCTCGAGCGTTGTTGAGCGGGACGGTTGTGTGCATGTTATGTATTTATGCGGCCATATAATGGACTGGGGCAGCGAGTGCGTTCTGGAATTTGTAGAGTTGTTACAGGGGCAACTATGTACATGGAACCCGAAAAATAACAAATAAAAAAATATAATTACATATAAACAAATAATACAGGCTAACTGAGTCTACAAAATCGTTGTCCATCTTGTTTGTTGTCTACTAGCATACTGTGGAGAAAAGTGTTTGCGAAGCAAGTCTGGCAGGTTACGTCAATATGTGTTCAAATGACTTTGCAAAGTCGTCAAACATTTGTGCAAATCTTTGAAACTAAGTGTGGCGCCCGGGTAATGTGTAGAAAAAGACCGACTCCGGATGGCAAAGTGCAAAGCTTTGTGCAAACGTTGAATACATATGCAAAGTCCAGCGCCACACATTTGTTCAAACATTTGTTCAAACATTTGAAGCTAAGTCTGGCGCCGGCCTAAGGACATTTTGATTAATCATTTGACATAATATTTTTATTTAATTAAATTATATTATTTAGTATATACGTCGTTAAAAGAATAGTTATTATAGTGACTCAATAGAAAAAATGTAGAAGCAAACATGAAACAGAACCCATTTAATCCTAAAACGCGATTATATAGCAACTCTGTCTGTTACATCTGTTTGCTACACTCAAAAAAAGGTTAATTTTGTGCTTCGAAAATGAAACTTAATATTACATCATAGATACTTTTTTATAACTAACAAACTTTGACTGACACACTTATTTGACATAATTGATTGAAACTAAATAAAAGTTGTCGTTGATTGATCGAATGTTTATTAAAATATCAATCGTAAACATATCCCTATAAAGTTAAAGAATTATGTTATTATTTAATAAACAATATTCTGTCTGATCTAAGCATGTTGTATGAGCATTTAATAGGTTTAGTTTTTATTCTTTAAATAATCATTTATTACAGTTCCTAGCGTTAAATATCTAGTAAGATTTCTTGAAGGAAGAGTTTAGTTGACATAACCTATAACAAACAACTCCGCCGCTCTAAATGTCGTTAAGTTGATTGAAACTGTTTAATTTAATGAAACTCAGACTAAATGTAACGTAGGAAGGAAGTAATATTAGTTTCCTATGTTTTTCTTGTAATATAAAAAAGAAAACAATAGCAAATAGTATTTTTTTAAAGATATGAGTTACATCTCTGGACTTGTGAAAATGAAGGACAACTTTAACGAATTTATTGAAAATAAAACTAAACCAACGCCCATAGGTGAATATAACTTGCTCATGTTAGAATCAATTACTAAAAATCTATTGGCTTACCTAATAAATACAACTTTTGTTGTTTACAGCAAAGGTTGCTCCTGAATTAAAACAATTAGCTGATACAGGAATAACCAAAACATGTGCAGTGTTAGGATGTGACGATCCTAAAAACGTTGATGCTGAATCATTTTTTAGGTAATATTCTAAGATTTTTAACAAGTAGCCAATACTTTTCTTCTTTTTATTAGGAATTTCTACATAAAAAAACAAGGAAAGTAGATAAAATAACCAAGAAATCAATATATTGTAACTTCAATAGTCTTGTAAAGATTGTTTATATGACAGGGATAAAAGACTTTATTTATGTACAATATTTAACTAAAAATTGAACTACAAATTGTTTTCTTTTTAATTTATTTTTAGTTTCCCTGAAGATGTTAACATACGACAAATATGGACGGATCTTACTGGCAGAAACAATTGGACTGCCACAGACTATTCTTATATCTGTAGCCAACATTTTTCAATTGATTGTTTTTCTTGTGATGATGAAGGCAACATAGTGCTAAGCGAGAAAGCGGTCCCTTCTTTGAAACTGCCAAGGCATGTTTTAGAGGCAAGTATTTTGTACAATCTGCTGTTCAATTACAATGTCTGATAAAATAATGTTCTGAGAGACTTAGCTTTGGTTTTCTTTTATATCAAATCTATACATATTTCTTACATCAGTTCTAAAGTCCACATTCAGGATGGTTTTTAATTACCTACCTGGTTTTTGGTTCATCAAGACATTTAATTACTATAGTTAATTCTGTACCTTATCTTTAAATTATTTGCTTATCATAGGTAGAATATATTGAAGATGAAACCTTTGAGAATGAGGATTATGATGAAGAAATGGGTTCAGAGGAAGAGGGACATAAACTAGTTAATGGAATTATGGATCGCAAAACATCTAACACCCATCAAACACCAAATGAAGTTGATCTTGATTTGCTGAAACTATTTACAAAAGTACAGCACATGCAACACCAAGTCAGTTCTTTAAGAGATAAATTAAAATATAATATGAAAGTACACAATAAACAGAATAGATTCCTGAAAAGATTGAGAGATGTTGTAGAAACAAAGAAAAGGATTTTAAGTGAAAAACAAAAGAAAAGAGCTCAGTTATTACTCTCATTGCAAGATAAAATTAAAGAAGATACTAATGGATTAGTTTTAGCGATGCCAACACGATACACTGATGACCTTAAGAATTTTGCACTAAGTATTTACAAGTATTCACCACAAGCTTATATTTATTTACGTAATACACTAAGAACAATGTTACCGAGCACTGAGATAATGGATAACTGGCTGAGTACTGGATACCAACCTAAAAATGTGCTAGCAAATAACAATTTGGTAAAAATTTCTGCTGAACAGAGTGAGACTGAAATGACATGTAAAATTACTTTGTGTTAGTTGTTATGTTTTAGGCTGTAAGACTTATTTTTAGGCAAAAAAGAAAAGAAAGTTAATAAAATATTTTTCATAAAATTGTCGCTGGAGATTCCAAAATTTTGTATGATATATCCCCAATTCTTTTCAGTAATTTAAAGCATCTTCATTATACCAATTGCCTACTTCAAATGTTGTAAATTCAAGATGTTTGTTCACTCAGCTTATAATAGGAAAGTTTTTTTACTTTTATGCTGGACTGGGAGCGAGAGAAAAACATAGAATGTCAGTTAAGGGACAGAGGTTTCACGTTTTTGTGTGTGATCGGCATTCCCCCTGTCACTGCAATAGTCTGTCTACCCCATAAAGGATACAGGTGTGAAGTTAAGTATGTATCTATGTAAGAAAGTGTTTTTGTAATACATTAAAGCATTATGCTGTCCATATAGCTACAAAACACTTACACATACAAATAACTGTAGTAGAGGTTGCATAGGGATTTAAATTGTGACCCATAGGTACCAAATAAAAACAATAGGTACATTCGAACCAAAACAAAACTGATGCAGTAATTAATATTAGCCATAAATGTCTATTAAAGCCATGAGTTAAATATAATTAAGAAAGTCTTACAGTAATCAAATTTTACATAAGAATTGGTTACAACTTAATGAATCAACAGATTACCTATGTGAATTAAATAACTACTCCATTGTTTAGATCGTGTAGGTATAGGACTTCAAAGCAAGTTTTAAATTAAACCTGATTTTGTGTAATTAGCTTTCGTCTGAATTTGCTTGCGTGCCTCTCGATACTTGCGGTATTTTTTTAATTGATTTTTTTCATTTGATATACACTAATGGTGCATTTCAATAACTTACCAAAAAGTTAGCAAAAGATACAAATTCCTGGACAAAATAGTAGTTAGGTATATTTTATCTTTACTTTTACTTTACTTTAACTATATTGAAACCGGCCATTATTCAATGTTAGTCTTGGAAAATGTTGCTTAGTAAAAGTAATTTCTCCTAAATTTACCCAGTAGTATTTTTTATTTCACATACCTATTGAAAACTGAAAACTGTTTCAAATTAAAGCAATATTATGAAGTCAACCATGCCATCTATATTTTTTTATTTGTACAAAGTGCAGATTCTGCGTCACCTTGTAACGGCACTGTAAGTGGGACAAGCATGTAGTATTCGCGCTATGAAACAGATGGCGCTGTTTGAAATAATATTGAATTGGAAAGCAAAACGTGTTGAACTCGCGGAGTCAAAACAACCGGCAGTGGCGTGGTTGCCTCGTCGCGCACGGTGGTTTGGTACCGTGTCATCCGTGATATTACGTGAGTGAACCAAAATAAATATTCCATCTGTTATAATATTGTTTTATTTAAATATATTAATAGCGACCGGAAATAGTGCGTACGCTAAGTTTTTCCATCCGGATGTTGTATAGCAAAATGGTCTAACTCTGATTTTAAAATTTTGTGTTCGGGAAGTGCTCAAGTGGTTTTTGTTTTTTACTGTGTTGTGACTGGATTTGTTGTACTCAATTATTAAGTTGGATGCTTCCTGAGAGGTAAGATGTCTTTTTATTGTTTTACGAATCCTTCGCTTAATTGATTGAATTGAGGATGTAATGTAATTTAATGTGGAAGTTTTAATCAAGTGGTCTTGAAGTCGCCAGTCGGTAGGTAGGTAACTGGACTTTCGCAATCACTATTCCGTGCGTGTGTATCGCGCCTTATAAGTATACCGTATGCCTTATAACAGTGCCTACATTTTATTATTCGAAACCCATTGAGATATCCATCGAGTACAAATTTAATGTGTCGTTTATATTTTAAAAACATAATTTAAATAATTACGGTGATAGGACGTTTCATGTGTAAAGTTCTCTTTACTATTATGGAAGGATAGATACTTATTATAATTTCTATTATCATTAACACCGTTGAGTGTTTATGTATGTAGATTAAAATAGTTAATTATTTGTTTATTAGGAAGTAAAGTAGGTAAGTACCGCATTTTGTATGTAGGTAGGTACATACTTACTTATGGTTAGTAATTTTGTTATGTACAAACATTTTTATGACCATGAAAACTAGTAATCAACATTGATCAATAGAAAACTGAAGTTAATAACAATTAAGTAAAGGAACTTCAGAGCATTTGAAAGTGCTGCACAGAAATTGTTTAACGGCTTCGGTTTACTTAGTTCGTAGTGGCGTAATAAATCTTTACTGTGTTTCCGCCCTCAGAATTATGGATTACCTACTTGTATACTTTATCGCCTGGGTTACACTTTCTGCGGAACCGCTTAGGTACTTTTTTTAAATTCCTTTTAAACTTACATTTGGCACTGTATAAAAGTAATGAGTAGGTACAGGTGCATTAATATGTTCACAATTCGTAACGTATTCGGTTGTGATAAGGTTAAAATTGCAATGAATGTGTATAAATATTATTAGACGTGACTGTACCTGTTTATTAAGTTTGTTGATTTATATTAGTTTTCGCGAGATTAGGGTCCCAAGTTTTGGAACATTATGTATGGAAATATGTAGGCACTAGGCACCTATAGCATAAATTCGAATTCTTTAGTCAGTCTGTTATTCCTTAATTTAGTTACATACATTACTTCAAGCCTGTGCCTATCCCTTATGGGGTAGGCAGAATAAGGCTACCTGATGTCACGTTTGACTTTGGAGGTATAATGATGGATAGAGACTATTGCAGTGACAGGCGGTCAGCCTATCGCCAACAAAACGAAAATAAAACCTATGTCCCTTAAGTGACTTTTACAGTATGCCCGGGAAGAGAAGCAGCTGGTACATTCTATGGTTTTCCTTTAGCTAATTTATTTCAGCAAGGAAAATTCAAAACAGGTCTAAACTAAAAGAGACAAAATACCAAATTTATTTGACTCTCTCTCTCTCTCACGATGAAAGATAAGAAGATAATTTAATAAATGCCAAGGACTACCGACCATGTCACGTCTTGTTAAGTAATTTAAATTTATAAAAACAACAGAAAAATAAAGTTCGTATCTTATTAGGTAGCCTACTTGAAATACCTACGAAGTAAACAATCTTTGTTATTTAGTTAACACGTTCTTTTAAGATACTAGTCATTTAAAAATAGGATATGAAAATAAACAGTACTATTCAAAACATTTTTTAATACAGAAACTATGTTAGCTCAGTAATTGTTCGCACGCAGTTATTTCAATTAAAGAAATGCTTAGTATGTTAATAATTTTAAGACAGAAAAACCGTCATGTACACTCACGTCTAATAATATGTGTACATTTTCATTGGAATTTGAATCTTATCACAACCGAATAAGTTGCTTAGTGTATACATATTAATGCACGTAACTGTACGAGTATCTACTAATAATAAATAGCTTAGCAGTTCGTTCGGATTTGAAAGTTTTAACCATTTCATAGCTTAGCTCTTAGGGTACAGTTATAAGCTATATTTTACCAAAAAAATCCTGTTGCCATCTAAATCGTCGTTAATTTGTTTAGAAGCGTTGATAGAAGGACCTATCTATAGGGAATATCTGATGGTGGAGACTATTTAAATAGTTCGGTTCATATTGGACTGACGACCACTTTGGCGATGGGGTAACACTGTCTGCCTCAGGCGCCAGTGGTCGCGGGTTCGAGCTGGTTAGATTCCCGCACGGAACAAGAAAAAAAAAATGTTCCGGGTCTGGGCGTTTATCTGTATGTAATAAATTATAATAAATACTTTTTAAACTCACACATCTAGCCCAAATTAAGTTTCTTAAAAGAACTTGTGTTATGGATACTAGTTAACTGATATACTTAAGAAATATATAAACATACATATTGAATAAATACATATTTTTTATTAGAAAATAAACTTATGAACATCTATGACTTGACTAATATCTGTGTTCATCACACAAATATCCGTCGCCGCCGGGATTCGAACCCAGGACCTCTGGCATAGAAGCATAGTAGCAGCCGGTCGTCAAGTAAGTATTGTATTTATGTATTTATATTCTAGGTTCCCCCATAGTTCGCTACATAGTATCTCATATCACAAGCTCTGCTCAGTTTAGGGCCATGTAGTTAGTGTGATTGTCTGAAGATTTCATAAGGATTTTACCTATATTTAGAGTGCACTCTTTATATTCAATTTTGACAACTCTGGAATCGTGAAAAGTTAAGACTGAAGAATTCCGTGGACACTTCTTCCCACTTTTCACGAACTTCCTCATTAGAAGAAAATGGATCCTTATTTAGCACACCGTAGGTAGGTAATCAAAATCGTTGCCTACTAAAAATTTAGATTGGATTAGATTTGGCAACTATGAATTTGTATCTGAAAATACGCAATACATATCAAAGGAAGAAAAGCAATATTTACCTACCTAATTTGGGACCCTTTAATTGGCTCTCCATTGTTTACATCAAAGAGTAATAAATTGTTTTGTAATAAAGCTGTTGGTGCTTCGAAAACATAAATAGGTCAATAAATATTAAATATTTACCAAGAATTTTGTATTTTTTTGTGAATTACGTTTTATCATAATCTAACTTCCATTTATTTAAACAATTTATTTTGTAAATTTTGTACAAGCAGGGTCGCCGATTTAAAAAAAACAATTCGTATACTTTTTCGTTTCGGAATTATTTCGTTTTTCAGGCTTCTCTTTTTTTTCATAAGGGGATAAAGGCAAAAAACTAACAGTTATTCAATTTTGTTTTTGGAACGTAGAATATCAAAGCCCGTTCGAAAATCCTGCAGCCAACATGCAGACGTTAAAAAAGATTGCTTACGAAAATCGGAATGCAGAATTTATGAAAACTTACTTTACATATAGGTACAGAATGCAGATAATATAACGCTGCCTTCTGTACAAACTAGGTAATACAGATTATCGAGGGCTTATTAACTATATGAAGGTAAGTAGGTAGGTATGTAAAAAGAATTTATTGAATTTGTCAGATTGAATAACTTCATTTATCATTATAATTTATTTGATTTCAATTCAACAACATGTAGTGTTCCGGCAAATTTAATTTTGACCGCAATTGGCGCTAATTGAATAGTTGACCAATTTCGTTATATTTAATGTGATATAATCTGTAAAAGGTTTAGTCTATGTTTTGGTTCTAGCCCTGTAGAGTCTAGTCTTTGAATGGCCCTACCGGACCTGGTGAAGCGTTTTATAAAAGGCGACTTATTAGGCTGGGTACTCTTCTTCAAATTTAATCTGCCGCCAAATAAAACGCTCTAGCGTGAAACGAAATGGAACGAATTTTGTGAAGAATCAGTTCCTTGTCGGAAGAATAATCTTCTTGACACCCTGATGCGATATTCTTTGCAATATTGATTGAGGGAAACAACTTTTACACAAAGAAACCTTGTCTGACGTCATTATGACATCATAATGTAATTTCAAGAAATATATTTTGTCGTTTTTTAGATTTATGCTTAAGCTAAAGCTAAGCTTATAACAAACAAACTTTTATAAACACAAAACTAAAACACTTCTTAAAAATAAAAAAAATAAAATCTGTGTTAGTTGTAACTTAAAAGACACCATAACGAAATTACTTTAAATAAGTAACGTGAAAGAAGTCACTTAAAGTGCCTGCCTTACTTAAGAAATAAAAAAAACGTCACATTTAGGCAACCAAATTATCAAATTTCATTGATTATATCATAGATTTTATCTCCATATTTTAAGTTATGCAGTCGTAAAAACCACATTATGTTGAATGTCTTATAATTATGTATGCGTTGCATAAAATAGTAACAATAGGGAAATAAGATTGTAGAACGTAATTCGCAGCAAATAAAATTGTTGTTGAACGTAACTCGTCACGGGTCAGTTGCCAGTGAGAAAATACTTCGGCCGAGCCCGCGTAAAAACGTTTCTAAGCTTGGTTCTAATAACTGTCCAGTAATAAAAAAAAAACAAAGATTCTTTTTTTTTTCAATGATAATTGTTTTTATTATAATTTAACAGTTGTTATATTCAAATGAAACAAGTTTATACATTTAAAAAAGGTTAGTGTTTTTTTGCTGCCAGCATTTATTTGAATGTTAAAAGCTGTTCATATGCGGGTTTAGCTCGTATGTACGTACATATTGACTTCCGTACCAGGGTATAATTTCGATGTTTCAATATTTATTGATGTGCACTTTATTGCTAACTGAACAAAGTTGGTTTTATTTTGGTTACGGCCATCCAATTGTAACGCAAAAGCCTAAGGGTAATAAATAACTGAACCAGCGGTATTATTAGAATAGGTAGGTACTAAGTAGACTCGTACCTCTATACTTAAAAGTAGTATTTAAATTGTAAGAAGACCCACCATTAAGCATAGTGAAATTAAAAGGCCTTTAGGTACACAATAACTACACATTCGACTCGCAAACTTGAAATCGCATGTACCAAATCTCTGTCTATGTTATTACTTACATCACTACCAATAGCGGCCGAAATTCAACGCTATTTCGTTTGAATTTCGAATTTCGTTTGAAAATAATTAGTACATATTTCGTCAAACACGAATTGCTTAAAACAATCTGTGGCTTATGTTGTCTATAGTTTCAAATGTATCAATACAAGCATCTTCATTGCTGTATACATGGAAAGTCGCATTAAATGTACGAGTATTACTGTTGATAAAATATGTAATATAAAAGTACAAGAACAGGCTGTACGGCTCAGATTCATCGCCTATCCTAATAATGGATGAATTTAAAGTAATATTAAAATATTCAAAGGCTGTATGGTCAAACCTTTACCTGCCAGAACGGAGAATCTAAAAAATAACAACTAATGATTCAAAATTTAAATTAGTTTTTTCGTAATTCGCATCAATGAGTTTTCCGAAAATTGTTGTTTTGTATTCTTTAATTATCGAGTGACGTCTGATGCTCATCTCACTTAACAAAAGGTAAAATATTTTATATTATTCCGCTATAATAATAACAAGTCTTCACAATATTCTTGAGAATCATCATTGTTATTCGCTCGTTTCGTAATATGGATTTAAACTAAGATACTCGTACCTAATATCGGTTTGATTTCTAAGCAATTCCATTGTTTGTTGCATTGGACGGTTGCTAAACTATTACGTCGTTTTTGAATTTGTGTAAGTGTGTGAACGCTACTGCCCGCCATGTTGGTTCTAAGATCTAAATTCTGACGTAAGCATATAGCTGAGGATACTTAAGTATTTTTTTATGGCTATCTAGAATGATCATGACATGTTCCATGTTCAAAAATCTGTTCGTAGTTTAAAAACAGCAATCGAAGTAAAGCTCATACTTATACTTATGTATAGGATGTACGGTTTCAGGAAAATGCCTCAGAATGTAGGTTATTCTATATTAGTTTTAATTTGTTGTACCACGCAATTTTTGTTTTTTTACTAAGATTTTTGGCGGCTTAAAAATGTAGAGTTCATTTAGGTACCTAACTATGATATTGAACTATGTATTGAACAAAAATAGCGGACACATAAACCATACAATAAGGGTAGATATCTCAAATCGCATGTAATACAAAGTTAATAAAATCACCACCCGACCTGGACTTGAACCTGGGACCTCTCGTTTGCCGGACGAGTGCTCTTCCACTGAGCTACCGGGGCCTAGAATTAGAAATTACTTAGCATACTTTTGTTTTAACGTTATATTGCTAACGTAGCTCCATCTTTAGGATAGCTTTGCAGCTAAACCAGGAAAGTCCTTTTGTCAGTTATTTAAGAATAATTGAGCATTATTAATGCAAAACTCAACAATATAATTTAATAAAACAATTTAACCCACTGAAATAGAGAAGGCGGCAGTTTTTACCTTTACAGAAAGACCAAACTTCGTGCGAAAATAACATACTTTCAAAATTATATTACTTACCTCACTATGTAATAATTACCTAATACTTATGTGTATATTTTATTCTAAGTAATTAATCGTTTAAAATACTCAACAGACTCATTATAATCAAGTACTTATAGCAATAAAAGTGACAGTAAAAGTGACCTTATGCCGATAAAGTTCATTGATATAAAATTAACAGGGTCACATTGGCCCAATGGCGTGAGTTACTAGCACGTGTCTTGTGGTAATTATATGTATAAGGTTATACGTAGGTCATCAGTTTACAGACTGAAATAAACAAAAGAGTCAAACAAAATGTTGTACTACTATGGTATGGCCCACGAGAGAAAAAATAAAACCGCATTGACTCGACTTCTACCAAGTTTTACACAAACTCATACGATACTCATGTTTTAGTCGTTTACGACATATTTGCGATAATTTCCATACACTTTTTTTGTATCGTTTTTACAAAAAGGGTACATTGGTAGAGAAACGTCAATGCCCTTTTATTTTTTTTTCTCGTGGGCCATACTTTATTTGTTTCGGGAGGTTTTACCCGCGCAATTTGCAATTAAAATACGCCTTTAAAATCAAATATTAAATAATAAAATAAAATCCCCAGACAATCTCACCAACTACATGGCTCCAAACTAAGCAGAGCTTGTGATATGGGATATAATGTAGCGAACTAGGGGGGAACCTAGAATAAATACATATATAGATAGATGAACGCCCAGACCCGGAACATTTTTTTTCTTGCTCCGTTCGGGAATCGAACCCGCAACCAGTAGTGGCGTCTGAGGCAGACAGGTTTACCCCATCGCCAAAGAGGTCGTCAGTAATAGTAATTCCTACTAAATAGTAGGTCTTACTGAATCTTACAAAACAGTAAGTCCTACTTAAATAAAAGAAAAGAAAATGAATAAAAATGATGCGAGTAATTAAGTTACGTAAGTTTTGTCTTAAGTTCGCACCATCTTGCTTATCTTACTAAAATTGTTAATGTGAAAGTTTTGATGGATGGATGTATGATCCTCAATCACGGCAGAACGGCTTAACGGATTGGGATAAAATTTGGCAAAGTGATAGTGTACAGTCTGGAATAGCACATAGGCTACTATTTATCCCGAAATTCGGGGGATTGCAAATTAACCGGGTATCACCGCGTGAAACAGCTAGTTTATTATAAGTATAAATTGAAAGAGTCACCCATTACCACAGGATTTGTATAGACTGTAAATACATCGAACAGGGACTGCATATAGGTATAACTTTTTTAAATAGTATCTACTAGTAAAAATTCAGTACACTTATTAGTGTACAAGTTATTAAAATTTAACTTAACTATATCAGTACTCAAATAATGTATACCGGATTAATTTCTGTAGATGTTTTTTGCACAGAAATATTTTAACCTATTTAATTTCTGTACCGAAATGTATAGGTCAGCATATGTCCCTACGCTTCATAGCTTGCAACTAAACTATCGAACATTCTACAGTTATTTAAACATAAAATTTCAGTTAACTAAAAAATCAGTTATAAAAAAGGTACACGAATTATTTCAGTATGAATTCCTGTAGGTACTGTTATTTTTAAATACACCTAATTTAACGGTATGACGTCATACAGAAAAAAAATGTACAGAAATTCATACCGGTATGCAGTCCTTGCATCGAAATGTCTTAGCAAAATTAAAGTGTAAAAATAATTAGACATGATGAAGTCCGGTTATAAAAGTAAGTAGGGTGAGTGGGGGAAGACGAAAAACGGGGTGACATAGAATAATTACCAATAAACTTATAAAACGCCACTATAATTAAACATGTGTTTTTCTAGTTTTGGAGCACTTCTTATCTGTGATATCTAATCGGAATGAACCAAGACATGTAAGGTTTAATAAAGAAAACTGAAGTTACTAAGAATTTTTCAGGTGGCCAAGTTTCCGTGCCGGTGATTGTACAGGTTGGAATTTTTGAATTTTCCCCTGGAGGGAAAGTACTCTAAATAATAGAGATAGCAAATTTTACTCCTAAGAAAAATTCCTTTATTTTGGAATGAAATGAAACTGCATTCAAAGATTTTCGATTCGCTCTCTTCCCCCGGGGATCGAACCGAATTAAATCTAAATGACACCCTGTAATTTTATTGCATCGATCGTTAGGGTGAAAATGACATAATATGTAGTATGTTAGATAGATTTCTAGAATGAAATCAATCTAACATACTAGGTTAATGTAATGAAAGAAAAACTATGAAATCTTCTTTTTTAGATTTTAGTCGGATAATTTTTAGATTATTTCAGGGTGAAGCAAGCAAATTTTTGAAAAATCTTTGAATGCAGTTTTATTTTTTCCAAAATAAAGGAATGTTTCGTGGGAGTAAAATTTGCTATCTCTTTTATTTAGAGTACTTTCCCTCCAAGGGGCATTCAAAAATTCCACCCTGTATATTATTTACTTTCTGTCATTCTTTTATACGATTTTAGCAATTAAGTCAAACTTCCCCGTCACCGTTAAATTTAATTGAAATTTAACAAAGTACATAATATACATTTATTTATAATTTTAGTTGTTATGTGATGTGTTGTTTCTAAAGTACTTAAAGCCAACACTCTCCATCTTATTGAAAAACCGTTCGATCTTGCCCCCACTCACCCTCCTAGTAATATTTTATTTAATATAAAGAACTTTCCTTACGTTTATTCAAGTTTTAGCTTAACTTTTATTTTCGTGGAAGGAAGCTGTAAAAGTGAACATTATATGTTTTTATATCTTCCTGTCCCAAAATAGCTTTTTGATTCGATAGGGTAACTTATTTTGACGCTCCGCCTCGCCGGATCTATGAAAAACGAAACAAGTTATACGATTTATTATTTTTAACAATGTGACAGATACAAAATAAAACAAAAAACAACAAATCATTAAACTAGTATTCTTTTCTATGGCAACACTAAGTCTTTTAACTTGTAAATCTACAAATTTGAGCTACCTATTTCAAATCAGTCACCGTATAACATCTCCATTTTCCCGACGAGACATTCTGCTCACACGTAATCGAGCGCAAGACTAAAATAGCATATCAATCGATCGACTCAACTTAATGCTCAATCAATTTTTCACAACACTGGTTCTGGTAGACGAACCGGAAAGCGTTAGTTTCCTTGTACGACGTACTGTTGGTAAATACTTGTTCTTATTATAAGAATTTTATGTTTTTCAGTAGGTACCGTTTTTAGTCATGAAGATGTTTTTTTTTCTTCTGAATTATAATTGAACTTTATTTTGTTTTCGATCGGTATTCACGTTTTAATTAAAACATTTATTTATTTACAAAGAAAAAAGCTTTCATTTTAACCGACTTCCAAGGTTCTCAATTCGTCTGTATGTTTTTTTTTGGCTTTGTTACACGATATTTCGAACAATTATGAATCGATTATGAAAATTCTTAATCCATATGATAGAGGACACTTCATGATTGGTCCCATATAAATTTCATCGAAATCGGTTTAGTACTTCATTGAAAATTTCAATTTTTTTATAATATGTATTATTTAGGGGAATGTTTACGTGGATGACATGATAACCCAGCCAAAATTTTGACGTGAAGTCGGTTTTTTTAATGCTCTGCGTTCGTTGATTATTTGTAATTGATTGAATCAGGCGTTTCCTTATGTAAATGAAATTTCCTACATCGCGCTGTCAAAGTTTATATAGCGACTAGCATATATACGACATCCCGACATCAACCGTCGGGCCGTGGGCCTTTTCTTGGGAGAGGGATCAAACAACCGTTCCTAACTCGATTATAAGCAGCTGTAGTAGTTTTTATGTTCTGTGTGATTTTGCTCTTAAATCTTAAAATTTTAAATGCTGGACATACCTCCAAATTTGTCAAACGTGACATCCTGATGGTATTGTAACCTCTGGTGTTCTGCCTACCCCATAAGGGATACAGGCGTGCGTTATGTATGTATGTATCTTCAAATAAACAGTTGTACAAGCTATTCTTATCCATGAAATAAATTTTTATCTTTATCCGTTCACTAGTTATTTGGTTAAATGGAACCAAATATCCAAAAAATGCGTCTGTACAATCTTTCACGTTATTATATGTATATAAAAGGAGTAGGATATAAGATTTTTTTTTTAAATAAAATCCCCAGACAATCACACCAACTACATGGCCCCAAAGTAAGCATAGCTTATGTTATGGGATACCATGTAGTGAACTAGGGGGGAATCTAGAATATAAATACATAAATAGATAAACACCCAGACATGGAACATTTTTTTTTCTTGTTCCGTGCGGGATTCGAACCCGCAACCACTGGCGTCTGAGGCAGGCAGGTTTACCCATCGCCAAAGTGGTCGTTGAATGTTCATAGGTAATTTTTTTTTTTTATAAATTATGGATGTGACGTTTGTCTTCCATGCCACCTGATATTAAGTGAGCATGAAGACTAAGGTGGTACACGTCCATCCACGAGAAACCTATTCACTCGACGCTTAAAAGTACTAGGACTATACTGGTCAGGGAAAATAGACGCAGGCAGTTCATTCCAAACCTTGGCGACCCGTATCAAACAGGAACTGTCAAAGCGCTTAGTTCGACTTTTCGGAATATCTACCACATACGGATGGAAGTTCTGTCTGCGTCTAGTAGTCCGATGGTAAAAGGATGACGGTTCAATTTGTTCAAACAGAGCACTGGCGCACTCACCAAAATGTATCCTGTAGTACACGGTTAGACACGCAACCTTACGACGATGCTCTAAGGTCTGTTGAATAATACCTACGTGCTGACTGTCCTATAAGATATTTGTAAAATCTCATTTAGAGATGTTTAGTCTTAACTCTAAAAAACATCAAATAATTAATCAAAACAAATCGTTAAAGTTTATTTACATAAGTATTTTCTTTTCTTAAAAATCTCTCTTCAAATATAAAAAGATAAAGATGTTTTATTTTGTCTAGACTTCTAATTTGTGTTCTGAAGTGGAAACTGACAACTCATTATAAACCAATTAACCCTTTAGGGCGAGGTACTTTGTTAATTATTTTACGAAGATACTTAGAAACTAAGTTTTCACCGTTAGTAACGAAAGTATTTAATGGGTTGTTCTCGGGAATTATGTTCTCATTACCTGGCAACACTGACGATGAAATTGCTGGTTGTGTTATAAGTAGATTTCTTATTTATTTTTTTGGTGTGATTGTCTGGGGATTTAAAATAAAATCCCCAGACAATCACACCAACTACATGGCCCCAAAGTAAGCATAGCTTGTATTATGGGATACCATGTAGCGAACTAGGGGGGAACCTAGAATATAAATACATAAATAGACAAACACCCAGACACGAAACATTTTTTTTCTTGTTCCGTGCGGGAATGGAACCCGCAACCACTGGCGTCTGAGTTTACCCCATCGCCAAAGTGGTCGACTAATGAGAATTGTATTGTTGTTGTAGTAAGTATTATAAAAGAGTAAAAAACTTGCGGAATATTTGATTTTTAAGAACTCATTTATTTGTTTTGGAAACTAAAAAATTTAAGTATGAATAACATTATTAATATTAAGTATTTTTAATTCTCTCATCTAGGAATAAATATATCGTCTCTACACTCTATAAAAGGGAACTTCTGTCTGTCTGTCTGTTCGCGACAATCTTCAGAGCCGGGCACTGCAGCTATTCTAACGTCAAAAAGCTACTTATTTTTGCATTTCGAAGGAAAGAAGACTATAATATCAAAAGGCGTAAGAAACAAATTCTTGCTTCTGTTCCGTGGAAGGTATTTCGCAATTTTCGGTGTTCTACCAGTTAAGACCTATGTATCTATCTATAACTAGTAAAAGTTTAGTAGTTAAAAAATTAAAGGAAAAACGTGAATATTTAATTAAACTTAAATTTAAATTGAAGCAGCAAAATATTTGAATACTGCTGTTAATTTTTTTCATTCGTCTTATAAACATTTATCCGATTCAATTGTTATCATGTTATGTTATAACGTTAAGTAAAAATTAAATGCATCTTCACAAAATATGTTTGGGAATCTGAAACAATGATCTTGTTTTAAATATTACGCAGGTAGGTAGAAAATCATTTGATCAATATCCTGTCTGTCTACAAACTTCATACATAGAATACAAAATAATGGTATTTCCAAAATCATACGTACAAACATACTAAACTCTACAAATTGTTCCACTTTACCAGAAATTCTGGTATTCTTTTGATGTTACGTGCTGGTCACACTGACGGATAATGAGGGACAATTTGTATTCCAATTATACTTACTTATTTTTATTGTTAATTGCAAAGTTACATTCCTACTTAGGTAGGGAATGTGGCCCACATAACTTATTATATACTTACTGTTATGTCATCAGTTCAACATGATTTGACAGCTCATAGAATTAAATACAATTTCACAGGTGTGTCGCCTGAAACGATTGCTGGTGATTACCTATGTTCTTTTTTTAAATTACTCTATAATTTTTAATATGTCGACCTTCTGTAGAGAAAAGTTAATATTCAAAAAAGGTAGCAGGGCTGTAAATGGAACCAATGCATTATTGGTTTAGGTGAATATTGCGCTGGCATTTTATCTACTTAATGTAAATATGACATCAGTTTTGATATTTCAACAAGAAACGAATTAGTGACTTAAATGCTGTACTGGGAGCAAAAGAAAAACTAAGGATGCATCAGCTGCTTCTCTTCCCGGGCATACTTTAAAAGTCAGTTGAGGAGCAGGGGATTTATTGGCGTTTTCGTAGGTGAAAGGCTGGCCTCCCCTCACTGTAATAGTCTCTCTCCATCATTATAATACTTCCAAGTTTGTCAAACGTGGCATCAGATGGTTTTATTTGTGATATGACACTTTACTTCCTAAAGTGTCATATCACAAATATTTCCTATTCGCAGATGACATTTCAGTAGTATTTACAAAAAATGACTTTAATAAAAATAATTATGAAAATGAAATTAATTATACTATAAAACAAATTGTTGAATGGCTCTTGAATAACAATCTTCGGGTTAATTTAACGAAAACGCACTATATTAGATTTAATACCACTAAACGACTTTCAAAAATTGACATTAGTTACGGAAACAATAACATGAATGAAGTTGATAACACAAAATTCCTTGGCATTAATGTTGACAAAAATTTAAATTGGAAATATCATATCGAGTATGTATGTAGTAAGTTAAACAGCTTTGTCTATCTACTTAGTAGACTTAGAAAAACGTGTAATATGTCAACAGTTCTAACCGCGTACCATGGTTATGTAGCGGCAGTATTAAGATATGGGTTGCTTATTTGGGGCAACTCAGTAGAAATAAACAAATGTTTTATAGTGCAAAAAAAATGCATAAGAGCAATGTTAGGTAAGGAGCCTTACGAACCATGCAGACCCTTATTTAAGTCACTACATACAATGACGTTGCCTTGTATGTACATCTTTGAGGCTGTAATGTTTGTTAAATGTAATCCTCATTATTTCACTCGCGCCAGAGATGTTATGAGAGCAACACGTCATGCAGAAAGGTTAATTTATAAAGATATGCCGCGGCTGGAACTATATCACCGTCAGTGTTATGCGATGTGTACAAAAATTTATAACGCCTTGCCTAAAGAATTTAAAACTCTTCCGAATAATAAATTAAAAGTTCAACTTACAAAATGGCTTAAAAATAAATGTTTCTATTCTCTAGAGGAATTTTATAAATGTAAAAATGAAAACATCTGAACATGAAATAAAATTGTAATAAATACTACTAATATAATGACATGAATAATATGTAAATTGTATTGAGACTATAAATTTATTATTTTTATGTTAACAACAATATTGCATGCTGATGGACAGCATAGTATGTAGAACTTGAAATGATTATATAACAACTTGTATGTACGATACTATGAAGCAATAAATAATTTGAATTTGAATTTGAATTTGAATTTGAAATTTGAATTTGAAAAAATTTGAATTTTATAGCCTCTACCCCGTAAGGGATACAAGCGTGAAGTTATGTATGTATGTACTATTATAGTTTTGTTTTCTATCTAGGTACTACTGGTTTACTTACTTAGAACTATCAATATCTATGTCAGGTGTCTATTCGAGTGGGGTCTTCAGTAGGTATTGACGTGCAGGAATTTTCTAACTTTGCGACATGGATTTCACACGTGACGGATTTTTGCATTCTATGTCAGCTTTGGTCAATCTTAGTCCGATAGAGATTGGTTTAGCAGTTTCGATATAACTATTTATAACCGTGGCGATACTCCACTTTCTTATGACATTTTCCTTTATTTTTGACCTTTTTCTGTTTAGATACTTTTTAAACTCAATGATAAAAAAAAATAGAAAATATTTTAAATTTTGTGAGCGCCTTCCTATTTTTTTCAACTTAAATATTTCCAATGATTTCCAATGATGGTCCTACCTACAGTAGAAGCATTACAGAAGAAGCAGACAGAACCTTCCATCCGTATGTGGTAGATATTCCGAAAAGTCGAACTAAGCGCTTTGACAGTTCCTTTTTGATACGGGTCGCCATGGTTTGGAATGAACTGCCTGCGTCTATTTTCCCTGACCAGTGTAGTCCTAGTACTTTTAAGCGTCGAGTGAATAGGTTTCTCGTGGAGTCGTGGATGGACGTGTACCACCTTAGTCTTCATGTTCGCTTAACATCAGGTGGCATGGAAGACAAACGTCCCATCCATAATTTATATAAAAAAAAAATTACATTACCTGTCAAATTTCCCCAACCAATTTTAACTTAATGTCGAGTGCATAAAGTCCAGATACAAGTAAATTTTTTGATAGATATGTAACGCTTGATGTGCTACCTACTGTATATTAGTGAAGATTTCGGCGAAGATCACAACTGACGGGTATAGAAAAAAAACTGGCCATTCATAAAACAAAAATGTATGTAAATATAATCTATCTATGAAAGTTATGTCATTATTATTGATACTGCTAGAATCTACGATTGTTAGTTCTCCGGTATTAATTTGTACACAATAACGAATTATTTTCCCGCCATGAGCAATGAGGTCGGCGTGGTGACGTCACATAATCCTCTTTACAATGCGAAGGCTGGCCGTACACAATGGAAGTTTTGGCGGGAATTTGACAAAACGCGACATTTTCATTATTCATTTTTCTTGTTTTAATTACTATTAATTTGTGTGTAGAATAATGAAAGAGTTAAGTAGTTAGTAACCATGGAAATTAATTTGCGACAGGTGTTTTTACTAATAATAGATTTTTGCTTTTAATTTTTCGTTTTATTTTTAAATATGGCATATAAGCTCTGGATTGACTTGATTTTATGCGGCATCCAGTTGAATTAATGTAGTGTTGCTGACCTAAAAGGTTTAAACTAGAAAAGCCAATTATTGTTACTGAAATGTCACTGGCTGATCCTAGACTTTACCCGGAACACGACTACCTACTTCTAGAATAGTCTAGAATATTGTATGAGGTAGATTAATAGACCCTTGCATCCTGTAGGTAAGTGCGTTTTAGAAAAAAAAACAGACATCCATGATATTGTCTATTTTCGGCCAGTCTCATGTTTCATTTTATTGAATACAACTACCTAATTTATTAAATTGCAGTTAACTCGTTCGGTTTGTTTTCAGGCACACGTGTGGCAATTTGACGCGCTTCTGCGGCTTAAAACGCATAAAATTAAAATAATTAAACTCGATGAAATCGAAAATTGAAATAAATATGAATGCAGAGCAATAAAAAACCGACTTTACTTATATTTTTAAACCCTTGTAAAAACTTTGGTTGAATTAGTTATAAGAACATCAACTTAAATTCTCCTTCTTCATACATATTTTTTCGAACATTTCAAATTTTTCTCTGAAGTATAGGTACTCTATCTAATAAATATACTCATCAAAAGCGATTATTTATTATCGCGTAACAAACATACAAAAAAAACATGCACACGAATTAGAACCTACTCCTTTTGGAAGTCGGTTGATTACTTATATTTAAAAGTATGTAGTTACAATCATAAATAAATAAAAAAGGAAAAATAAAGTCACTGATGCTGGTAAAGAGCGTGTTACGATGATAAAGATGCTTATACGTAATAAGTCAGATACACCATTTAGATTAGTCATTTATACACCACGCTCAACACGTACTTCACACGATATGAGACAATTATTACAATCACTACCTATTACAAAACATTCAGTCTTCTCTCTCGGTCTATCTACAACGTGTAACATAATGAAGAGATAGAGAATGAATGAATACTTAAGGGAATTGTATGTTTGGTGATGTAGTTTATAAGTAAAAGTAACATAAATTTGTTATCCTTACGGTTCAGCCGAAAAACAAGTTCAAAGTTTAGATCAAAATATCTAAGTGTCAACCCTAAAAACAGCTGTTAGCTATTGATGAAATCTATTCGATAACAGATGGCGTAAAAATAAAGTGATGGGTAACTAAGACACTACTACAAAGTTCAGCCGGTGCGGGAAAGGTCATAAGGTCACTGACAAAGTCACAAGTCTTATTTTACTTTATTAGGTTGACTAGGGTTGTCAAAATATTTTGTTGTAAAATAATTAATAAATTTGTATGAAAGTCTATACCAGCACTGATCATGCTAATTTTTTTACTGTATATTCTATGTATGGTATAGAAGCTAAATCTTAAGTTTTATCTCTCCATTTTGTTACACGTTGTATGAACGGTGAGCGCTAGGCAGATGGGCCCTGAAGGGGTCCTCGACCAAGCGTGGCCACTCGGATTAGTCGCTTTTTGTGACACGTTTATCTAGAGGCAGTCGCTTTCAGAATATAGTTTAATGTAACAGTGCTAATCTGACGGAGTGATTTCAAACTTTTACAAATTACATAGTTCAATTCATATCGGAAGGTGTAATTTATTTCGCTTCATTTCTATAATATAGTCATCATCATTATCACAACTCTTTGTAATGAGCCCACTGCAGGGAATGAGTCTCTCCCCCGCCCGGGTGACGAGGAAGTTTAGGCCATAATCCACCAAGCTGGCCAAATGCTGGTTGATGGATGTCAAAAATTTTAGGGCGCCGAAATGGCTTCTGACAAATCCTAACGACTACTGTATACAAGTATACAGCACCTGGGACCGACTGCTTAACGTGCCCTCCGAAGCACGGAAGTCACCGTGAGAAATTAATGATCGGCGGTCACCCATCCGAGTACCGACCGCGCCGAGCCTCGCTTAACCTGCGATATCGTTAATTGATACACACAGTAACCACGGCGCGGCGCCACGACGACACGTATAGTAAAGTTCTAAATTTATTGTACTTCTATAGCGGGTCGTTGATTGATTAAGCAATTTATGCTCATGTATTTAATTTATTTACCCTACAACTTTGCTGCGGAGTCTACCGAAATTGTTTTGAGGTTTAAATGGTATTGAAGTTTGGAAATATATGTTTATTTAGTTTTGGTATCTATACATTTTTTGGGGTTTAGTGGAATAAGCCAACTTCACGTCTGCAACCCTTATAAGTTAGACAGAAAACCAGATGTATAAAGCCATCTGATGTCACGTGTGACAAATTTAGAGGTATTATAATGATGGAGAGAGACTATTGCAGTGACAGGGGGTCAGCCTATCGAACACAAAAACGCCAATAAATCCTCTGTCCCTTAACTGACTTTTACAGTATGCCCGGGAAGAGAAGCAACTTGTACATTCTATGTTTTTCATTTGCTCTCAGTCCTGCATGGAAATTAATATATCCCTATAATAATCCGTAAATATATTACTTAAGCATTTACTTTAAAGCGGGAATCGAACCCGTAATCTCCTGTTCGATAAACCACGGAAGTTGTCAATCGATGTCATGTTGTTTCAAAAGAGTTAGACGGTAAACTAATGTTCCAAATACCAGTTTTAAAGCTTCTTAAACGATTGTGTAAGCAATCAAAACACTATTGCGCAAGCGACTATTATGTCACCTCTCATCAAAGTCTTGAATTGTAATCAAATATCTCAAAATGCATTTAGGAAGTAGGAAGGTAGATTTAGCCGTGACTTACTTCCGTTTGTTTTTTTTTATCTTTGTAATCTGCTTTTTTTGTTGAATCTTTTTATGGGTTTAGTATCCCGAAGATCCGAAGTTATAGAATTACAATGTTCAATGAATGCAGAGCATTAAAAAAACGTTAAAACTTTGAAGTATAAGGTCGTTAAGGTAACTGTTCTCCGTACTCATACATATTTTTTCAAAAATTTTCAATTTTCTATGAAATAGGTACTTACTCAATCGATTTCGATGAAATTTATATGGGGGGCCACCTCTGCAGTACCTTTCCTCTATCATATGAAATAAGAATATTTAAAATTTATTCATAATTTGAACCTCCTCCTTTTGGAAGTCGGTTGAAAAGTTGATAACACTTTCCTAAAGCTTTCGCAATTTGTAATCTTTAGTAAATAGTATATTTCATTACGAGTGCGGAAAGCCTGTCATTGCAAAGAGTTCCGACAAATGTCTACACGAGCCGAGGCGCAGCCGAAGGCGAGGGTTGACAGTCGGAACGAGTTGCAATGACGGTTCCGCACGTGTACTGAACGACTATTTTTAATACAGTTGCGAAAAAATTTAGGAATTTTATAAAATATACAAAATGGCGCCAGCCGTGAAAGATTATAAACAGAGATTTTTTTTTTGTTTACCCATTCTGGGTAGGCAAAGGGAACTATGCCCATACAGCCAAGTCTTTAGTAGATTTTTTGTATTGACATGAAATGAAAATGAATTTAATGAGATAAAATGAAATGAAACCTAACCTAACTCATTGCATCATATCATTATATCTGATATTGAAACAAATTAGTAGCTTCTTTTCAGAAATATTTGCATGAATCGTACAAACTTCTATGAATTTTTTTTTAGTAAAAACTTCTTGGTTGGTTTTTTCTTTTTAATATACATTATTTTGACATTTGGGAAAGAGAACGCACGAGTGCGGAAAAGGCAAAGAAAAAGCACAAGTGTGTAATAGCCCACATCCCGAACGCTAAACGTCCCTGCAATACGCCACTTCTTGAGCAACTGTATTAAAAACACCTTTTCAATAGATTTAAGTTATTAACTTGCTCGTGACCAAAGACACCAAAACATCGAGTTATAATAATGTAAAATATAATACACACCTCTTTTTTCTCAGGGTTAAATATGATAGATTATTTCAGTATCTCAAATGACAAAGCCTTTTTGGTAGCAAGCAACCCAATCCACGCCATCGAAAATATTTCTTGAGAAACTAAGTCCTTACAGGCAAAGGAATGCACTCATCCCGCCCTCCTTGGTTCCCCTTTATTCACATTCGAACGAATATTTAAAAGTTTACCCGCGTTTTTTTCAAATTATTTCTTAAGACAATCCCATGGGATTAAAAGTTTAGCGGCTAGAACTGCGCGAACCTATGCAAAAAATGGAAAAAAAAGTATTAAGGGATTTTTTTCGTTTGGCAACAGGCTGCTTATAGCAAATAAGTAAGTAAAGAAAAATGATACGAATCTAGGAAGTCTTCACCTATTATTATTCACAAGTTTGTCGTTTTTTACTTCCTCTTTTAAAATCCAAAATTGTCCACAGGAAGCAAATTATCTAAATAAATAGTATTAATTCTATGTATTAATTAAGAAAACGATCTACCTTAGTATCTTAATTTCGGTCCAAATCCTTTAATTATGTCAAAGGGTAAATTCCACTTTCATTGTGATACCAGGGTTAAACTTAAAATTTTAAACACGTAGGTATTTTATGGGACCTACGCAAACATAATTAAAATCCTTTCCATTTTCAGTAAATAATCTGCTTTTCGGTAAAATTTCAGACTGTTAATTTAGTCCTGGAGTTTTAATACCCATTGCGTTTGAGCTAAAATCAATGCAAATGTTATGAAGAGTGCGAGTGAAACAAAAGTTAACTAATTAGAAATTTAGAATTTATCAAATAATTAAATCTTTTAAAATACATCGTTATTTATATAAAAATTAACATTAATTGTGTATTTTAGTAAGAAAAAGATGTACTATGTCTCTTGAACACTTTATTCAACAGCTAATTGATTTTAGCTCAATTATAGGTAACATACACTAGACCATTTCTCTGTTATTGAGTAGTCTGCAAAGGCCAAAATTATGAAGGTTTTCCTTATCACGTCTCAAGCATAGATGCGCCGTCATTGTTCCATAGAAAACTGTAAAATAATCTATCCTTATGTGCAGTTCAAATCTAAGTATGTTTTCATAAAACGGGCCTAAGTAAACAAAATAAGGGCGATCACTCGTCCCACTCAACGACTCAGGACAATGATTAAGTTTTATACTCTGTGACCTCACTGCTACTGGCAGTCGAGCGGATCTGAAAACCTCTGTTCGAAATTGCTTCCTGAAAGTTTTTTTAAACTTTTTTTTTAAAATACGAAGACGAAGGTTTCAATTTGTAGAGCAGTTCGTTTTTCTTCGCTTTGGAACTGAGCAGCTTTTGATCGTGAATAACTATTGGCTCTATTTTGAATTGTGATGAGTATCTATGTGTTTGAAAATGGAAGGTTTTTTTTTTTTCGTTTGATCAATACTTATTGTGTAGAAAAAATAGGGTCTACACAAATAAAGTCGTCCCATGTAAGTAGGTATGTTATTTTGGATTAAGATGATCTATGTATTGATGATAATCTTAGTTATGTAATTGCTATAGTACCTACACATGTACCTAAATATATGTTTGAGCCCAAAGACAAACGAGTGAATTGTTGCAATACCTACTGATTAAGGAATTTTGCGGGTTGAACAATAAATAGAAATAAATGCATCGTTTTCAAAAATATTACTATTATATTACCTTCAGGTGTTGCTCTCAGTTTTATCTACCTAACTTTGATTTCGTTGGAATTTACTTTCTCAACAGTTAAAATATTTTTCCAAATACGACTGGTAATTTTAGACATGAGCGCGTTTAAACTGATTAACAAACCATTTAGAATTTTTTTTTTTTTTTTTATAAAATATGGATGGGACGTTTGTCTTCCATGACACCTGATGTTAAGTGAACATGAAGACTAAGGTGGTACACGTCCATCCACGAGAAACCTATTCACTCGACGCTTAAAAGTACTAGGACTATACTGGTCAGGGAAAATAGACGCAGGCAGTTCATTCCAAACCTTGGCGACCCGTATCAAAAAGGAACTGTCAAAGCGCTTAGTTCGACTTTTCGGAATATCAACCACATACGGATCGAAGTTCTGTCTGCGTCTAGTAGTCCGATGGTAAAAGGGTGAGGGTTCAATTTGCTCAAACAGAGCACTCGCGCACTCACCAAAATGTATCCTGTAGTACACGGTTAAACAAGCAACCTTACGACGATGCTCTAGGGTCTGTAGTTTTTTGGTCGTAAGGTCGACGTTGTTAATTAGATTACGGGCTCTTCGGTCAACGGAGTCCAGCGCTTCTAGTTGATATTTGGCTGAACCATCCCAAAGATGACTGCAGTACTCCATGCATGATCGCACTTGAGCTGTATGTAAGTTAAGAAGCTGTGCAGGGCTGAAGTACCGCCGTACCTTCGAGATGATTCCCAACTTTTTCGAAGCTACTTGAGCCATGGACACAATTTGTTGACCGAAGTTTAAACTGGATGTTATAGTTACGCCTAAAAGCCCTAGATGGTCAGTGATGGGGACAGATACATTTTGGAAAGTGGGCGTTAATGTGAATGTGCTCTTTTTTGCGGAGAATAGACACGCCTGAGTTTTGGACGCGTTGAATTTTACCAAATTCGACTCACCCCAATCGGGGTGAGTCGTTACAATATACTTTTACACAATATAATTCGGTTACAATTACTTAACTTTTTTATGTATAATATCTATGCTTCATTAGAACACCTAATTAGAGCTAACGGTCTCCGGTTTGAATCCCTACGTGACATGGTCCTGAACAAGCTTGTATCGCATGAGATGTTCGAAGGACCATCGACTTTTAATTAGGTTAACGAGATTAGCGATCGATATCTAACGATGCTAATTTTTGGCTCGTTATTAAGGTTTTTTTTCTCGAGTAAGTAGGTATACATAACTAGTGTCAATATGATTGATATCTTTCTAAAAGTCAGTTTAGAGCCAACTAGGCGATATTAAGGTAAAAATTAAGGCGTAAAAGTAGATAATAGGTTTCAAATTGATTAAACCATAACTTAAATAATTCAATCACACATTCTGATCTAACAAAGAAAGGAATTAGGTACCTTTTAACTTCAGAAGAATTTATTTAATTCTAAACTCCTCCAGTATTACAAAACTTCACGATTCGTAAACCTTGTTTATCAGAATGCAGTCGGTATGTTGCTACTCCATTCGTGATGAAAGTGCCAACATTAACAATAAGAAAATATACAAAAATGCATTCAAACATACACAGTCATAACAATTAACCTAAATTATTCTTAGACTTTACGGTCCAGCGTTCTTTGCCTCAGTCTACATTCTTTAAAAAAAGTTCCGCGTTGTGAAATTATGGAGTTGGCGCGAGATTCAAAAATAGAACACCATGATCCGACGCGACCCCTTACCTAACCTGTTTGTTTATGAATTTAACGATAGTTTTATTTTTAGAATTAAAGATGGATGTATTAAGAATATGAAAGTAAAATCTATTCGGTACAGAATTTAACCTACTCGTTATTGCAAGTGCATAATAAATGTATTGTAGGTTAATAAAATGCTATTACTCGTATGTAAAATAATAAAAATGTTATCATAAAGTAGGTACAGAAGGCAGCACATCAAGCGTTACAAATCTGTCAAAAAATTTACATGAATCTTAACTCTATGCCCTCGACAATGAAGTTGGTTGGGGAAATTTGACAGTTAATGTATACATTAACGTTTTTAATTATAAGTTAACATTTCGTAAATATGTAGTTTAGAAAATGGCAAGACCTTTGCCCATTACATTAATATTTAACATTACATAACATTTATTAATATTTTACATTTTGCTATTACTTGTAGATAAATTTTTGTTTTGTAAAGTTTAAATTTTAAATTTTGTCTTGAAGACGTCGCTTTACAGCGATAAGACTGCCTGTTGTGCCTTTCTGAACTGTTTTCCTTTTATTTTTTTCTTATTGTGTGCAATATAGTATAAATAAATAAACTAAAGTAAACACAAGGTAAATTCAACTTTCACTTCACGGATTTATGTAATACTTATAACAAAACACAACTCTTTTGCACACTTTAAATACATTGCAATTAAATTAAAACATCTTAACTTTTGTGAGAATTACTTCTCATCAGTAAGTAGATACTTAATCTACACCTCAAATTCAGTTGACCTGTAGAACATTAAATAAATGACGAAAAAAATTTTTGGTACAGAAGGCAGTAGATCAAGCATTACATTACCTGTCAAAATGCCGCAACCAATTTTAACTTAATGTCAACGGTATAGAGTTCTGTTTCAAGTCAAAATTTTTGTCAGTTTTGTAAGTAACGCTTGATCTGCTGCCTTCTGTACCTATCTCACATATTCTCACAAGTTTTTCCAATATTAGATCCCCTTCCAATAAAGAAAAATAAAATACATAACACTAAACAAAATCCTAACAGCCTATAAAACGTTACTTTAGTTCATCACCATAAACAAAAGAATTCTGATCAAAAACAATTCCTATTTACAAAACACATAACATTCCGGCGCTTCAAACTTAATCTCGCTTTATTCCTGACAGATGTATAGCTAAATAAACACTTATACACCCACTCTAAATGTATTACAGCACTTTGATATTACTCAACACCCGTTTCGTGTGATTATTGTTCCTTTTAGACTTTATTGAACGCATCTGGTGCTATATTTAGTCTATGACGCAAGAGGAATTTAAAAAACTAGTTCCTTGTCGCTGATTTTAGATGTTCCGGATTTGAATCTATGGGAATTTGAAAATGGTTTCTTTTTGTTCTTTTTCTGCAGTTTGATTCTTTTTTTAAATAGCTTGTTAAATAATCTGCAAATAATAATGCTGGCTGGCTGAAGGTTCAGTGCGATCATCGACCGACATTGCTGCTGTAAACCTATGAACTTGGTCGATGATAAGTTAGGATACCTTTGCTTCATAATATACGCTTTTAAGCTTATTTTGTAGCTGTAAAGTGGGAGTTTCGTTTGTGTAATTTAATATTAATAACATGCTGATGAAGCCATACTATTACAATAAAGCTGAAGGTTTCTTTATATAATTGAACGCGTTAATCTTGGAATCAACTAGTCGAATTTGAAATTATATTTTTTTTTGTATTTAAAAGCTCTAGAAAGGTTCCCTATATTTATTCAAGAAGTTCCTATATGATCAAAATTTATTCAGGTTGAAACTTAAATTAAACCGGGCCATATTACAAAAAGAAGATTTACCCACTTAAGGGCTCGTTTAAGGTAAGTCGGCGCGACGCGCGGGATTTTACGCGTTTTCGGTACATCGCCAACTTTACTCTAAGGCTCGGCGCAAATTGGGCCACCGACCACAGCCACCGGTGGCTGTCGCGCGCTACCGCCACATTTCTAGAGTGTCGGCAAATGTGCGACAAATGTGGACAAATATGCGGCGTGTCTATATAAAAGACATGAAAAATTGTGTTAAGTGGCGGTGGCTGGCCACCGGTGGCTGTAGTCGGTGGCTTAATTTGCGCCGAGCCTAAATTGGTGGATGGTTCCATAGCAAAGCCAGCGATGTAGTGAAAACACACGACGCCCCGCATGACGTGCCGCCTGCAGGGCTAGCATGCAACCATCGATAAATAGTCGAATCGACAAGATAAATATTATTAAGCTATTGCATAGCTTCTATCGCGGGCCTAGAGCGTGGGGACCGAATCCAGAAATTCCGTAACGAAAAAAACCTAACACCCCCCACTCCGACCGGCACAGCGGTGATACTTTGATTTCATAACTTTACATGCGGGCTTTAATAAACAATCAGCGCCATCTACTAGGAACTTGTGGAACTTCATATTAAATCAAACATTACTGCATTAATAAGATAAATAAATAATTATAATTGCATAAGTTGATAAAAAATGCTATGCAATAGCTTTACCGCGGCAGTCTCCACACGTCTTTTATTTTATGTAAGCTAATATGCGCACCATAATACATAGAATTACTCGATTTGATACCATGATTAAGACCACAGACCCAATTTGACATAATCTTAATAAATTACATACACTAAATACCATGTTCTAAGAAAATATCGATAAAGGGCCCGATTTATCGATGTCGACAGTAGCATGCTAGCCCCGCTGTGCTGAAACAAGCCCTAACATCAGCTCAGAATAGTCCTACGCCTTGGTCGAGCGAGTCGTAAAAGGCGACTTATTCGAGCGACTCCCGCTTGGTGGTAGGATCCCGTCAGGGTCCAATTGGCTAGCGACCACCCTTCATATAAACATCAACTACTTGGCCTCAAAGTAAGCAGAGCTTGTGTTATGAGATACCATGCAGCGAACTAAAGACCCTGAATAAAAAATTTTTTTTCTTCCTTGCGGGTATCGAACCCGTGACCTCACGATTGGTATAGTAGTGGCCTATTCGAAGTGACGTACTTAAAAATAGGGTTTTTGGAATTCTCTATGAAAAATTTAAGGATTTATGCTTGGGCCATTCGACGTGACTCTTAAGAAAGCTTTCATATAAATAAATAATAATACATAAAATGAATATTTTTAACACTCACACAACATTATCTAGCCCAAATTAAGTTTCTTAAAGAACTTGTGTTTAGGATACTAGATAACTGATAAACTTAAGAAATATATAAACATACATATTGAATAAATACATATTTTTTATTAGAATAAACTTAAATAAACATATCAACATCCATGACTTGACGACTAATATCTGTGTTCATCACACAAATATCCGCCGCCGCCGCGCCGCCGCCGTGATTCGAACCCAGGACCTCTGGCATAGAAGGCAATGTATGTTACCGCTACACCAGCCGGTCGTCATAAATAAAACGAAGTACCTAACTATAGGCCTTTGTCTTCATTTAGTTTGTTAAAAAATGAGTTTATTGAATGGGAAATTAAGGGTTGTTGTGTTTTGCAAATTTGACTGATCTAAATATTTTGTCGCACTTATTGCAACTCGTGTAAACACCGAAATAGTGCATTTCAGTATTGAATCGAAGTTTTTTTAATACAAAATAGTAATCTTTTTTTTTGTCATGACTTGTATTGAAATCCACTAATAATAGGTAGGTAGGTACTGTACTGTTAAATCAAGCACTTTTTAATCGGATTTACTGTCCTCGTGACCACGGGGTCTGCAAAGACACCGAAACGTCGAGTTAAAATTTAAAATGTAAATATACGCGATAAATCCGGTTAAAAAGTGTTTTATTTAATAGTATGAATTGCGAAAACTTAAGACAATATTACTGTAATGTTATTTAATATGATTTCTTCATAGAAATGCGTCATGGGGTACCTAATAGATACTATAGGTAAACCTCACAGCGACCGCAGGTTTGAGCTCTGGACAGAATTCAAAAAGTTTTATTCATCTTAGGAATTTCACAAAACACTTGATGAAGTCAGTCATCACATACTTCGGCTTTAACTAGTTGTTGATAGTTGTTAAATAAGATATTATAGTAGACCAAGAGACAAAAAAGCCGGCGGAAAAAAACTCTTGGTACTCTTTTTCAGTCAGAATTATCAAATTAATACATATAGGTACAGTACAAATCGGTGACATGAAAAAAAAAACAGGCACAAGACAGCTAATTGTGAGAGCCAATGTCATGCCACAACGTAATTGCTTACATAGTAGGTGCAATGAGCTATGGATGCACAACACGAACATGACAAACTGGGACCAGAGTATTTGAACAAGAATGGAATAAAATAGTCATAGTATCATCAGCAAAACGACCTGGCACCGCTAGTAGCACCCGTTCACGAGTATAACGCAGGCACTAGCCATCATTCATTGTTTATTATCATACATATATATGTATTTTATGGCTAGTTACTATAACACAAGTTGTTTGCTAACTTTAGGTCTAGATTTTGCATGTGTGAATATTCTAAGAAATCGATACCTTGCTAGTCTAATCTGCATTTAGACCGTGTTGTGGGAACGCGTGTAGGTACTGTTAATTTCTAAATAACGGTTTTCTTACTTTGGTTTATATGACCTACCGTGAAACAATCAGGAAATGTATAGATAATATGCTTTATGTTCATGTCCGCAATAGTTTGGATAGAATGGAGTCCCCGATTGGTGATAGTCTTCCCAAAGAAAGCGACACATCCGAGTGGCAATAACCTAATTGGTAGTAGAATTAGTCTCTTCTAAATAAATATTTCTGACACTCACACAACATTATCTAGCCCAAATTAAGTTTCTTAAAAAACTTGTGTTATGGATACTAGATAACTGATATACTTAAGAAATATTCAATAAATACATTATAAGCTTAAATAAACATTAAACATCCATGACTTGACGACTAATATCTGTGTACATCACACAAATATCCGCCGCCGCCGGGATTCGAACCCAGGACCTCTGGCATAGAAGGCAATGTATGTTACCACTACTCCAGCCGGTCTTCGAAATTATATCATCGAATGTTCTGTGTAGATATTTCTTATATTTATATTTTACCTACATGAAAAATGTATTTTCAAGTTCATCACATAATTTTGCTCTCAAGTCATGTATTTTTAAGTAAATTTATCAGATTTTTTAAGTTTCCATTACTCAAAGCTCTTACTTTGAGCTATATATTATAGTTTGAATTTATAAATCCAAAAATACGAAATCAAAAATCCATCCATCCATCAATCAAAATCTGTTAAAGTACGCTATCAAAAAATTCGAATTCGAAAAGAGCTCCCATCGTTCTATTTGTTTGAAAATAGAACAGACAAGCCTATTTACGTTACATGGTATTCGTTTCCCGCGTATTACTGCACAAAACAAATAAAGGATGGGCTCGGGAATAACGACTTTTTGAAATGGATAGTACTTGGATAGGTTATAGATAGTAGAAACATAAGTATTATGTATTTTGTGTTAGAGTCTACTTGTGGGGGATAGCTCCAGTGGACTGTATAGTCTATGAATCCGATTACGATTTAGTCAAATGATGCGCTATCCACCCACTCTATTAGCTGGAATCGATGCGAGGGGCAAAAGGAAAATGCGAATTCACCACTTAACACGGTCGTGAAAGTCCAGCCGCGCGGCACTATATCACTCGCGAATACGCCACAAGCACACTCTATTTCCCGCGCTCTTCTATTACTGTATTCTGCCTTCAGTCTTCTGTATTTCTGTATTCTGTCTTGACTTCAGGCTTCTATATGAGTCTTCGGGCTTGAGATTCACTGTACTGTTGCTTGAGGCTTCTTTCGGAGGCTTCTTTCTTCCGGAGATCTTCACTCTTCGGGATCTTTTCGGCGAATCCCACGCGAATGTGTCGCTGGCGGAGTGTGGCGCATCCTTAAGTGATTCTGTGCGGGCGCGCAAGGATACCGCACAAGAGAGAGTAATGCAAGCGTGCGAGCGGGACACACATATGTCTGTCTCGCTCGAATCTAATTCGAACTTTCTAGATTTTTCTAATAAGATTCTAACTATATTCGACTATTCTTATTAGATCTTTACTATATTCTAATTGGAAAACTATTTACAAATTCTATTAACTATTTAGATCTCTCTCTCTATGTGCGGGAATGACAAGACCTTCAAAACCATCTCTTTATTTGCAAATCAGCCCTAATACAACTCAAGCTATTTTAAACTATAATCACGTAAGTTTCATTATCATAGCGGCTATAAATTAATCAAATTACAACGATACGAACGATTAAGCAAACACTTTCTCAAGCTAATAAAAACTGTTATAAACTTCTTACAAACTAACACTTGTATGTGACGCTATTCACTATAAACACTATGAAACACTTTTTTAAACGTTCTTAGCTCTTTAAGAGAGTCTTATAAACACTATAACACTATCTATATACACTGTTTAAGTTAATATAACTGTCTTTTATGTTTTATTGTCACTGTCCTGCACATACTCCCGCCGTGCGTTGTCACCGCCGTTGACGACGCATCTTCCTCGGTGCAGGCAGGTGACTCGGAGATCAGCACGACGAGCTGACGGGTCTTCCCTGGAACCCATCTCTCGCCCGCGCGTCGACTGTCAGGGCCGGGGAAGGTCGCCACGATGTCTCCCGGCTGCACTGCGGGGCCGCACCCATGCGACTCCCGCCGGTGATGGAGGTCCGGTGGGTACTCCCGGGGCCACCTGGCCCGGAAGTGGTTCGCCAGCTGTAGGGAGGCGCGCCAGCTATTGCGCCCCCTGAGGCCACGGTCGGTGAGCGGGACCATGGATGGCGCGTACGGCGCCGGCCCGCCCACAGTGGAGCGGTACGGAGTGCGGGGTCTACCGTCGACTGTGGGGTCGACCTCCGCCAGCAGAGGTCACAGGACTTCTTCGGAGGGACGCTACTTGCGTAGCAGCGTCGCGGATGCTGTCTGTCAAGTGGCGTGGATGAATTTTCTTTTGTTTTCCTTTTCTGTCGACGCGACGGCTGTTTTCTATGTTGCTGTTTGATGGCGGCGATACTGTGTTCTATGTTTTCTGTTTTCTCTGTATTTTCTGTTTTCTCTGTATTTTCTGTTTTCTCTGTATTTTCTATTTTCTCTGTGTTTTCTATTTTCCTGTTAAGTGCGTTGACGTAGTGTACTCGTTGGCCTTTGTTGCGAGTGCGCGCGCCGTGCAACACCCATCCGAGCGGAGTGAGAGAGGCGACAGGCTGATCGCGCCGTCCCTTTCTCGATGTAGACGCGATGAGTAGGGGCCAGTTGTCTTGCCCGATGAGTATCTTCGGTTTCGCTGTTTCATATTGGAGCTTCTCGGCGATGTCTTTGATGTGTTCGCAGTCCGCGAGATCTTCGTGGGTGACGCGCTGTGCAGATAGATTCAGCCCGGTGAATGTATGTGCGTGAATCTTGTGTCGCCCTTCTGTTGTCTGTAGCGTGATAGTGACCCTGCGTGACTGCTCGGACTCGAACTCTGTACTTGCGATGGCTTCAATACGAAGTGGCTCGACGGGTCCCTTGGCGCCTACTTGCTGTGCTATCTCGGCGTCTATGAGCGTAACTGTTGAACCGTCGTCGAGTAGCGCGTGGGTCTTGACGCTTCCTCGCGGCCCTGTGACTTCTATCGGTACGATCTTGAGATAAGCTTGAGTGTTCACCGACGTCCATGTGCTTGCAACGACTTCTGTTCTGTGTTCTGTTGCTTCGTGCTGCTCGACGACCGCGCGCCTCTCAAAGTGAAGGAGAGGGTGATGTAGCCTGTTACACCCGTCTATATTGCAAAGCCTCTCCCTGCACGCGTGGTTTCTTGCACGATGACGGAGACACCTGTAACATAAATAATTAGTTTTTGCCAAGTCCCATCTTCTGTCTGGGTCGGCTTCTATAAAACCTCGGCAGCTGTCGGTGTGGTGCCCTTTCTTCTCACAAATAGGACACCATGGGTCGCAATCTGTGTTCACTGTAACTGTTCGCTGTGGCGCTATTCTGTTTTGACTGTACTCTTGATATTTTCTGTTCGCCGCCAGGTGGTCTTCCGCGACGCGCTCCGGTTGCGCGTAGGGTCCGCAGCGATCCGCTTCTCTCTGTAAAAAGTTAGCAAGCTTTAGTAGGTCCGCTTCATCTTGAGGGTTCTCGGCAGCGTAGTCAAACCAGCGATATCGCATAGCCGGCGTTAGCTTCTCTGTTGTGATCTTCGTGACTTCCGGGTTGTACAGGTAGTGAATCTTCCCCAGGGCGCGCAGCGTTGTCACGATGTTGCAGACCCGCGTTGCGAATACGCACAGGTCTCTGGGCGCGTCCGTAGGCTTCTGTAGTCCCCGTAGTCGCTCTAACTCGGCGAGGGCGATAGCGTCGGGCCGTCCGAAGCGTGACTCGAGGGCTCGCAGGATTTCTTCGGGCTTCGCGTTGTAGAGGAGAAGCCCTTCGACGACCTCCCGAGCTCTTGAACGCAGGCTTCGTCGTAGACGCGCTGTGTTTTCTATGTCGCTGTAATATCCCGCTGTTTCTTGATACGCTGCCTTAAACATGAGCCATTCTTGGTATGACCCGCTGTACGGAGGGAGTTCTGCATGGATTCTAGGCGGCGGCGGCTGCGGACCCGTCCTGGCGGCGAGTGCGATGGCTGAGGCCAACTCGCTGAGGTCGATCTTCTGTTGCGGCACGGCGACTGTGTCCCCTCCCGCCGGTACTGGATCCGGGGGGGGGATGAAGCTCGCCGGTGCCGGGAGCGCCGCAGGACGCGTCGGTTCTTCAGTCTGTTGCGGTTGCTGTGGAGGCTCTTCAATTTCGCCCTGGCCCTGGATTGCCAGCGGCGAGTCTGTCGGATTATTTTCCAGCCATACGGACACTCTCTTCGTGGTGTCTTCAATGGAGGGTGCTTCAGATTCCTCTTCTAAGTCTGTTTCGTCGTCTTCGAGAGCGGCGACTTCGGCGGCGGCGAGTTCGACTTGTAAACGTAATAACTTCAACTTCGCCTTCGTTATTTTCGAGGATTTCTTCGATTTCGAGACTTGGGATCTCTGTGGAGCTCGCTGTGGCTGCGTAGCTTCGATTTGACGGGTGGTCTTCGTAGTTTCTGTAGCTGTGGCACCCGTCGTCGCTGTGGTTTCTGTCGGCGTCGTCGTTTCTGTAGCCGACGTCGTTGGCGTCGTCGTTTCTGTGGTTTCTGTCGGCGACGTCGTATTCTTGCTCTTCACGGCTTGAGCTTGAGACTGTTCTTGAGCGGGCCCTGTCGAGGCGGCCCGCTCCCCGCGGCCTGACTGCGACCGTGTAAGAGGCATCGCTGTCTCCCAATTGCCCTCTCAAAGATCCGGCTCTCGAAGGACCAAAATGTGGGGGATAGCTCCAGTGGACTGTATAGTCTATGAATCCGATTACGATTTAGTCAAATGATGCGCTATCCACCCACTCTATTAGCTGGAATCGATGCGAGGGGCAAAAGGAAAATGCGAATTCACCACTTAACACGGTCGTGAAAGTCCAGCCGCGCGGCACTATATCACTCGCGAATACGCCACAAGCACACTCTATTTCCCGCACTCTTCTATTACTGTATTCTGCCTTCAGTCTTCTGTATTTCTGTATTCTGTCTTGACTTCAGGCTTCTATATGAGTCTTCGGGCTTGAGATTCACTGTACTGTTGCTTGAGGCTTCTTTCGGAGGCTTCTTTCTTCCGGAGATCTTCACTCTTCGGGATCTTTTCGGCGAATCCCACGCGAATGTGTCGCTGGCGGAGTGTGGCGCATCCTTAAGTGATTCTGTGCGGGCGCGCAAGGATACCGCACAAGAGAGAGTAATGCAAGCGTGCGAGCGGGACACACATATGTCTGTCTCGCTCGAATCTAATTCGAACTTTCTAGATTTTTCTAATAAGATTCTAACTATATTCGACTATTCTTATTAGATCTTTACTATATTCTAATTGGAAAACTATTTACAAATTCTATTAACTATTTAGATCTCTCTCTCTATGTGCGGGAATGACAAGACCTTCAAAACCATCTCTTTATTTGCAAATCAGCCCTAATACAACTCAAGCTATTTTAAACTATAATCACGTAAGTTTCATTATCATAGCGGCTATAAATTAATCAAATTACAACGATACGAACGATTAAGCAAACACTTTCTCAAGCTAATAAAAACTGTTATAAACTTCTTACAAACTAACACTTGTATGTGACGCTATTCACTATAAACACTATGAAACACTTTTTTAAACGTTCTTAGCTCTTTAAGAGAGTCTTATAAACACTATAACACTATCTATATACACTGTTTAAGTTAATATAACTGTCTTTTATGTTTTATTGTCACTGTCCTGCACACTACTAAATAAGTTTCTAAGACTCATTCGTAATAATAAAGTTTTATTTAAGACATTGTCAACTTAATGGCTTAAAACCAGTGATTGATCTTAATTTACCAAGTGTTGCCATAAATATGTCAACTTTAAAAAAAAAAAAATTCTATTTAAAATAACATTTATAAGTTTTACATTGTGTAAGTTTAATGAATAAATATAAAACATAGAATGTGTCTGCTGCTTCTCTTCCGGGCATACTGTAAAAGTCAGTTGAGGGACAGAGGTATTGTCGGCGTATTTGTGGGCGATAGGCTGACCCCCTGTCACTGCAATAGCCTCTTTCCATCATTATAATTTCTCCAAACGTGTCGAACGTGACATTAGATGGTTTTTTTATAATAAGATATACAGGCGTGAAGATATGTATGTATGTGTATGTATCTTGCTTTATAAGATACAATATGTTAAATATGACACCATATTTAACATATTGTATCTTATTTTACTTACAATTATCACATAAAAGTCATTTGTCTCAATTTCTCTACTTACAGCTCATACTTGGCATATGCCATCTGTTACCATTATGTAAATCACAAAGCTGAACCAGCAATAAAGCATTGCCTAAAAAGCATTACGTCATGAAAATCCTTTATATTATAGTTTGAGCGATTTTAAACCTTGTTGACATATAAAGGTGTTACTTGACCAACGTTGTTAAGACTTAACTTTTTACGATTTATAATCTTGTTTGCACTGGACGAATATAATACTTTTTATCCTGCGTGAAACAGTCAGGTAAATATAAAACTTATTGAAACGAATTCATCGCTGACTAATTGTAAGTAAAGTAGCAATTGTCCATGCTTTTGCTTTTTAATCTATATTATTTCAAGTTTAAGATTTAAATTCCTAATTGGCGCTAGGATGCATGCTGAAACTATTTGGGCAGCAACTGGAAAAGGATGTCCTACCGTCCCCAGAGTCTTTAAAAATGTGTTAATTAGAAATCTATTACTGTGTGAACAAACAAAAAAACATAAAAGCCATATTGCAATTAGAAAAAAAAAAAAAATTCCATCGTTCTGTTTGTTTGAAAATAAGTAGAGTTATGTTTTTTTTAAATTCCTAAGTATCAAAAATCTGTATACATTTTACATTAAGTTATTTTGATATAGGTACTCACTTTCAAATATAAAGGGTTTTACAAAATCGAACTTATTTTGGTCGGACTGGATTTGTTTGTAATCAAATCTACTTCAGATTAATTATTGATTTTTTATAATATATTAATCAATGAGACAAAAACATAGTATGTATCTGTGCTTAATATGTAGGTATACATTAGACAAAGGTTAATCTCATACAGATATAAACAACAACGTTTTAACAATCTACGGAATTCTCAAAGCGCTATTTAATCTCGGACTTTAACTTTTTTGCAGAGTAGCTAACTGTTTCAAAGCTGGCAGGTATTTGTAATGGATAACTTAACAGTTAAGTGAGGAGGCTGACATTGATCGATTTAAGTTATATAAAACCGTGGTTTACGGTTGTTCTGCATAGCGAAATAGCATTACTTATATAATGTAGCGTGAGCTTTACTTTATAAGATTGCAACTGTAGGTTGGTAAACTTAGATTTTTTTTAAAGTTGCCAGTGACAAAATATAAAATATTTATGTAGGTATCTCAATATGAGTGAATAATTTTTAGTTTGGAGAAATACCAAATTCTTTGACGTGCGTGAGCGACTCTTCATTTGATTTTTTATTTTGTTTGTGTAAAAAGCTTAGAAAGGGTTATAATAAGTTTATTTTTCTTTTGTTTCAGGTACTTTTGGCAAAAAATGTTTCCCCTTCTTCCATCATATCTGCTAAGTTTATCTGGAAACTACCTACTGCTATAGATTCATCATAAAAAAGGTACCTAAATGGCAAAGATCCCGTTTCTACAATTACCTAAATCAAATAATATCATGAATGATTAAAAATAATATTATTTGATGCTTTAAATAAATACAAAATGACCTTTAACACATTATTCTCCAAATTAACCTAATCGAGAACAATACTTTTTTCCTTTCAAAAGGCGGACTGACTTCTATGAAACGGACTTTTCAAATTGAAATATATCCAACCAAACTCTCTATCACAGGAAATAAGGTTCATTTTTCAATCAAAGAATGTAGCATTGAATGAAAGGGTATCCATCTACCCAAGTGACAGGTCCGTCTGGCAGTAATCGGGTCACGTGCGTTCCTTTTTTGAATTTCCCGCGTTTTATGTGAGCGATAGAAAAGGCAAAGGAATTCTAGTTTTGAATTGATAGAGGTTTAGCGGCTCTATTAGAGTATATTCTGTATCAAATGTAGGTAGTTGCTTAATGTAGGGTCTGATTCGATATTGAATTATTTATTTTTATGCTCCATTATGTTCCGCTTACTTAAAGACAACTAAAAATTACAGATTTTGACGTTAAAGACATAGCGTATGCAAGGCCTCTGTAAAATAACTTTGAGTTTTTTTTAAGTGATTGACAGCTCAGGTTTAATTTAACTATAATTGGAACACCAACGAACCATGTGGTCTTATTTAAGCAGTCTGGACAGTTTTGAGAGGTTTTTTCTGTTTTGTCTTCCTTAGTTTCCGTACATTGTCTCCATTAGAGCCTCGTTTGAGCAAAGTATAACTATGTGGGTTCTGTACCTGACACTCCACTGTCCATCTAACGTCGCTGTAGCTCATGAACACTAGTTAGACGGTTAAAATGTTCTCAGATGAGGTATTTCTGCTGCTGCTATAACATCACATATTAAAAAAAATATAAGGCGGCTCCCATATAACCTAGATGATTTTTTATGCCGTTTTTATATATGGTAGGGAACTCTTCGTTCGTGAGACGAATTCTGAACTTGGTCGGTTTTGTTTCTTAATTAATTTACTTATTTGTCTCCCTGGAGCAACTTTTAGAATTCTCACAAACTGTAGGGTTATATTCAAACTCAATACGATAACTTTACAAGCCATAAAAACGATTAAAACATTGATTGATACAAACCTCATAAACTGTACAACCCTATCAAAAAAAAACCACTGAATTCCAATCATAAATTTAAAAAGAGCTCGAATTTTTCCCGCCAATATTTGGCAGATGGAAATGACTTCAACGAACGAACTATCCACTTCAAACGGGATATTATGGAAGCCACTAGTGGTACTTGCGCGGGTTACGTCCTAAATAAACTCAATCTCGTACAAGTGAAGGCAGAGAGGTTATTTTTTTTATGAAAAACTTTTTCCCTCGGTCGACTCAATCGGCCGCCATTTTCTTGCATCTACGGTTTGTAATTTACTTGATTTTACTATTAAACTGTAAGTTTTGTTACAATTTTGTAATAAAAAGTTATGAACTTGCTTCAACTTAAAAAATAAAAACATACATTATAAATACAGGTACGTAAAGGTAGGTACATGAATATGATAAATTATTCCAGCATGGCTATTCTCCTAAATAACTTAAATAACGTCGACGAAATCTCTGTTATTTCGTCGACGACCTCGTCGTCGAGCACAGCGCTGTTATTTTAGTTACGCGAATAGTCCCTGGATTCAACTTCAGGATCCCTGTCAACATTGAATTTGTAATCTAGACCAAGATGGCCGCCAATGCATTTTCCCGCGTTTTTTCAAGCATGCCACACATTTAAGACACCTGAAACAAAAGAATCGGATTATACATGTAAAACAAAACTATAGAATTACTTCGGATTTGAACCCATAAAAAAGCTCAAATGGTGGAAAGAGACAGCATTAGCAGGGAACAGGATGAATAGATATCTATATGGTATTACTGAGTTCGTATTTCATAGCGTGCAAGTACTTAATCGAAGCCTTAAATGAACCACAGAATTTGCGAAAGGATATCTTCTAAAAGGCTTAGGATTTTGTTGCTTTTAAAATTTAAAATTAACCTACTTATAAAAATATGATGAACTTGTTGGACAGAGCTTAAAAAATCACTCCCAAAAAAACTAAGTATGTAATTAACTTTATCAAGACAAAGATATGGTGAAAGTAATCCAAAATGTAAGAGGTAAAAGGCTAGTATTGTCTTAAGTTTTCGCGATTCATACTTTTAAATAAAACACTGTTTAACCGGATTTATCGCGTATATTAACTTTTTAAATTTTAACTCGACGTTTCGGTGTCTTTGCAGACCGTGAGTCGCTCGTGATCACTCGTGTTTTATTTAAAAGTAAAAGGCTGTTTAAACAAATAAAAATATTTCTGTTGCCAATAAACAATAAATACTTACAACAAACTCAAGACTGCTTGTTTTTTTACAAGTATTTTTATCTGTGATCGCGTTTTTATAAAGTTCGAATACACAAAAAGTCGTTTTATTCTGTGAACTGTATGGTGCTGTCCACATTTTGCAAACTACATATAATATGAAAACTTATTTGAATTGGCGGTCCTACAAAAATCAACTTTAGCCGTATGATTTTAAAAGTATGATTAAAATGGATATGATAAAATTTACGAAAGATATAGATTTAATTTTAGATTTTTACCTTTTTAAACTAAAATTATTTTAACAATGTTTATGTAAATAATACGTGATACGTCGATGAACAAACTGAGCGAGCTTCCGGGAACACAAACTATCAAAGTTTGCCTTAATCATTATGACACTAAATACCGGAAGTTTACAAAGCATTTAGCTATTATTGTTTCAGGGTATAGTATGATAATGGCTTTAGAAGCTGAGCTTAACAAAAACTTAAAATTATCCAACTTTGTAATAAACTAGCTGCATGCTCTACTTTCGCAATTTATACAAAACTGTTATGAAAATATTCTAATCTGTTTTATTTATAACTTCGCCTATCATTAAAATCCGCATAAAACTCTGTTTGTTTGAGTTTATCACGTTCAGACAGACATAACAAAGTTATTAATCTCCGACGCAAAAGTGCTATGAAATTTACTCTCATTGACCTGAAGAATCCTCCTTTCGAGATAATGGAAATCCATAAATACACAAAGTATAGTTCAACTTCCCATCTTATTCTTAGTTGCCATCTCGTGGTAATTAAAATGCGGACAACTTGGAATATAACCTTCTTGGCGTTGCCGATATTTATTAATCATTTATTTAAGATAAAAAATTAAAAAGTGCAGTGGAACAAGCACCTTTTATAAAACAAAAAAGATTTAATTAAGCTGATCAAATTAAGCTAAGGTAAGGTAATTCTATTTGTAACATCTAATATCGCCCACAACTAAATCGATAAAAAAAGTTGAAGAAAAAATAACAGTTCTGTTTAAATAAAGAACGTACCAGTCATGTCAAAAAGGGAACAGATTCATAAACTATTTATTCCGGCCAGAGTCAAGTAAATCCTCCTTCATTGTCTAACAATAGAACACCGATCAATAAAATATGAAAAAACCAACGCTCACATTTTTAAGTTTTTAGGTAACGTAACTTTGGCCTAAACGCTAAACGTCATCTCTGTGAATAATAATTGTTTTCAGTGATTTTTTTTTCGTAAACTGCAAATATTTCAAAAAGCGCTTTTTTATGGACATAGTTAAATTTTATATGGGAAGTATTTTCAACTCCACTCAATAATTATTGCGAATCAAAGAAAAAAACTTTAAGGCGATATGTGAACTTCCTCCATTTTGAACTTTGTTGAAAAAGAAAACACACACTTTCCAACATTAAACGTTTTTCTCGGTACCGGGTGATCCAAGTTTTAATTGCATTAGTTTCTAACTCTGTTAATGGAATATCCAGGTATTGGAACAGGTAATCTAGATCGATACGGTACCTGATACCTCTTTGCAATACCTATTTAGAGGTACTGGTTCGTAGTTCTTACAACTAACGGTTAGAATTTGAAAAAAGAAAGGCCTTTTCGAACGGTTGAAAAGCTCGGTGAAGTTTCATAATTTATGAATTTTATATGAATGACGCACAGAGCAAAAAATAAGTTCCGGGTTTAGGTATTTATGATAAATACCTTATTTATAAATTTATCTGTTAGTTCGCTACATGGTATCTCATACCACAAGCTTTGCTTACTTCAAATAATAAAAATCATTGCTAACGGATTTGGATGAAATTTGGCATGGTGATAGTGTACAGTTTGGAATAACACATAGGTTTTTCATCCCGATATTCCCACGGGATCCAAAATTGCGCGGATAAAACCGCGTAATATATAATATGCGAAGAAACTAGCAATAAATAGACGCTATAATTTTCATCACTTTTTCCATTGGTTAAGATCAAACTCCATATGGAAATCCTTCGCAAAAAATCTCCCTTGCCCAATATTTTTTAATACATAGAATATTATTTTTATTCTCGAAAACCCGCTTCCGAATATAAAAATGTTCCCAAAGACATTCAGTGGAAATTTCCGAATTCGGGGATTTGATCCGGGTATCAATCGGGCACCCTAACTCGCCGAAAACGATGAGTCATAAATTAGATAGAGTAGGCAAATCGTGTTGAGCTTTATTATTTTACGATGAATAAAACGAAAATACAGAAATGATAGTTGATAGAAATAAAAGATTTTATACTTTTGAGCATTTAATCTAAATATACCGAAACTTTGATTTAAAATGTAAAATAAATTTAGACGTGACGGAATGCGGTTGAAATGTAAAGTTAATTTCTAAGAAACTATCCTTAAAAATCTACATTTTTACATAGCATTACTGCATGAAGTTAGTACCTATTCTATAATTCCTATTTATTATTCCTGATCACACTCCTAGTGTTTTTTAAAAAGAGGCACCTCATGGGTTATCATGTTGTATCCGGAGAGCCAGAACTATCCAGGTCGTTTTGCTACTGATACTATGACTATTTTATTATATTCTTGTTCAAATAGGTACTCTGGTCCCAGTTTGTCATGTTCGTATTGAGCATCCATAGCTCATTGCATCTGCTATGTAAACAATTTGGTTGTGGCATGACACAATTAGCTGTCTTGTGTTTGTTTTTTTTTCATGTCGCGGTCAATTTGTACTGTACCTATTTGTATTAATTTGATAATTCTGACTGAAAAAGAGTGCTAAGAGTTTTTTTCCGCCGGCTTTTTTTGTCTCTTGGTCTACTGTAATATCTTATTTAACAACTATCAACAACTAGTTAAAGCCAAAGTATGTGATGACTGACTTCATCAAGTGTTTTTTAAAATTCTTAAGATGAATAAAACTTTTTGAATTTGAATTTTATCGACAGAATGAAGAGCCAGTGCCTTAACCCGTGTGCTTTCATCTTTGACCTCATCTTCACCTACTATCAGGTGAGGCGGTGATCAAACGCGGGCTTTGTCACTGTTAAAAAAAACTCATCAAACTCATCAGTTTCCATCAGGTAATTATTTCTTATTAAAAAAAAACCGTTTATTACCCTAAAAGTCAAGAAAATAACATTCATTTCGTAAAATACCAAACCCGACATCTCTAACTGTTTGTAACTCTATGGTAGAGGTTACCCGGAATCCGTGAAATATCCGGTTAGGGTGGCCGGATCCGGCGACGCCGACTATCGACAGGTACCAATACGCAAAATGTTGAGGGCTATATGGATTTGTTGAAGGGCTTAAATCACCCTGAGGGAATTTCATTTGCAGAGCGCGTCAATTTTATACTTATTTTATTTGCGTGAAATGAAGTTGTTACGTTTATGTTGGGACCATTGTTTTGTTATCGAATAAGTTACTTAGTTGCATTCATATAGCTTTATTTTTATTTTACCGGTTTTGAAACTCTGATTTTTCTGCGAATTCGTCAATTTGACTTTATTCGATTCGAGAGATTATTCGATTTATTTGGTGGAAACGAAAGTAGGAGTCTTTACAATATTCTGCTTTTATTGGTTTCGAAACTTTGACATCTATAAGATCCTATGTTCGAATCCGTTCGCTTTTTAGTATCCGTAAATAAAGTAAAGAATTTTAATTTCGGCTTGATAATTGGGTGTGAATGTTACGAATATTTTCAAGTTATTTTTGAATATTGAACTAAAGCCAACAATTCCTTAGGTATTATAAAAGCTCATTTAACAATAAAATAAAAATTTTAAGTAGCATCACACATCTTTTCATTTCGTGCCAGAAACTTCTAAAGGACTTAACAATTTCCCGGTGACAGCTACATTCCTTCAAACTTTTTTCTTTATGGCCAGTGTTTAATTCACTCAGTGCACAGATACTTCAAACTTCTTTTTTATGGCCAGTGTTTAACTCGAAGTTGGGTTGCCAGTGCGAAAATCCGAGCAACACATTTCCGATATATCGGCTGTGAGACGCACAGCTGGCCTACTTTCAATGCAGTCCGCACCCTCATGTGCATTTATTCGCTATCACATATTCAGCGAAGGAATTTTTAATATAATTCGCGTTAAGGGAAGGTATGCCAAAGAATATTGTAATAAAGGCGCGTTTTGCATTGAGGGCTGGTTTTTTTTCGTCGACTTTATCCGCGTTTGGCCTCAATCTCATGTGATAAGTTAGTGCTGATAAGGACGAAGATGACAGCACATGGATTTTGGAAGGAACTGCCGGAACTTATGACCAGAGTGGTGATAAGTGGCGGCAGATTTCTTTAAAACATATTTTTCCATAGGTTACAAATAATTCATAGACACCGATTTTCTACCTACAATTTAAGTCGCAAAAAAACTAGCCAAATACAAAAAAAAAACAAGAAATAAAAAAAAAACAATCTTTGAAATTCCATTACTAGCAGAATTCTAAATTCAAACATTGTGTATTCCCAAGACAAAGCTAATTAACTCGGGAGTTAAATACGGCCTTTGCCCTAATGGGTGTCACCGCATGAATTAAACAAAAGGTTCGAATTTGGAATGGCGGCAGTCCCGTGTAATGCTTAAGTTCGAGATTGAGTGATTATTTCCGCGTTACAGCTGTAGAATTGGAAAACAGGTGCTTTTTGAGCTATTTATCTTTAGAACCCCTTCTATAGATAAATAGCTCTTGTCTCTACATGTCACAGAATAAAACGTCTGTAGTACTGTATAATGGGGGCAATGTTCGGGAACTTCTGAACGACACGTACGATACGACATTCTTTCTCGAAATATGATAATCAGTTTAGAAGTTGTGCACGAACAGATGAACTTCAGGAATAGGAACAAAGACGAAAATTCTAAAGGGCTCCCTTTGCCATTTGTAAATTCAAGAATTCAAATCAAATACAAAATAAGTATTCCTTATTTCAAATTTACTTTTATTGCACTTAAAATAAGTAACATTTTACAAATTGAAACGTATCTACCACTACTTCCGTATGGCGATATCTTGAGAAGTGTCAAGAAACTCAACGGCAATCTTCTTTTCAAAATAATTTATTACGAAGAACTTTTATGGTCCATACATTCAAATAATTTATAATATCCTTTTGTACACAACTTTGGATTAATAGTATCTTCAAATTTTTTAAGAGTTAGATCTTTTTACAGGCACCTTATTATAATCGCAAATATATTATATATATTTGACCCACAACACAGCCACCTTTAGGCGTATGTGCCAAGACAGAATCCGAACAACTGACAGGGTGTCGCTGTCGACGAATACGTCTGAGAGGACATCATCAACATAACCTTTTTCTGCCTACGCGAGATGCTATTGGCTACATACAACAAAGTACATATAAAAAGACTTGTGTATTATGCAAACACATCAAAATAATTTTATTTAACAAATGAATAAGACATAAAGAAAACCAAATTCATCATAAATTCGGGCAACGATCGGATCCGCATGATTTGTGGGCAGTCGTAAAACTCGAGAGAGGGCGCTGTATGTGTGTCGTCATGAGAGTTTGCGGCGGGTAATGAAATGAAAGACTGCGGGAGGGAGGTGCGGTGATAGGGAGGGAGAGGAAGTTGGAGGAGGGAGGTCGGGCGACAGGGTTGACGTCCACACATATTGTGTATTCAACAGGGTTGTGGTACTTGAGGTTATTAGCTAATTTTTGGGGTTTGTTGACTGACTCTAATGAAAGTATATAAAAATGATGTAATCTTGTGATAACTGGAGATTCTGGGAATTTAACCCTTGTTACTGTCGAGGTAGGCTGATTAACTGGGGGTTGGATTAGGTTATCGTAACCGCTAAGGGATGTAAAATACTCCCGATTTATCGGTAACAGCTATTTCTGTCCTCTTCTTCTGCCTAAGTAGCTGTTGCCATTCTTTTCAATTTTTTTTTTTTTTTATCTGGCTTCAAACTAAGCAACCTTTGGGTGTATAAAATTAATAAAAACGTTTTTGAGTTTCTCTCGTTAAGACAGATGCAGACAATGCATTTTTTTTTCATATAACATGCTTGAAATAAAAAGCGCGTTCATTGATAATTGGTAAGGTTGTCAAAAATAAATCAATAAATATTTTTTTGGTTTGTACGGAAAATTTAATCTATGTTTACAATTAAAAAAGGATTTGGATTGAGATTTTCTCGGATTTGAAAAAATCGGTTATAGTTAAACATAATATAAACTTGGTGGATTTACTAGGGTAATTTTTGATCCCGTCGGTTTTTTATTTTTGATATTATTAACATATAATATGTATTTTTTTATTAAATAAAATTCTTACATTCTTTAGTTGTATTATGCTATATGATATAAATAAATTGATAAGATTCCTTTAATGCGTTCATTGTTCATTTTTTTTATCCTTTTCATTATTTACTTATTAAGTGGGCATCCGCAGAAAACCAGCGTCGTGGTTCTTGCCATTGCAAAAAGCTTAGCGGATATTTGATATTTATTCATGTAATTACTCAATAATATAAAAAATATGTAATTACCTAGTATTAAGTTTTTCATGTAAATATAAAATAAACGTTTTTTCCTTATTTCTTCCTTTTTATAAATGTAAGTAAATAAGTAATACATAAGTAGGTACTATGTATAGATACTACATTGAAGTGAAGCTTTAGTGCTAACATGTCCTTTTTTATCCTATTTATTTTCGAAGGTCCTATCAGTCCTATCGTGATGAAATTAAGTAATTTTGACGAACGTATCTTGAGAGTTAAGTTGGACTTCGGAAACCTTTTAAATTTTGTTAAGAGATACCTACGATGTGGGAGTGTTCCTTTAAGTATTATAACTTAAAGAGGCATAAGCATTATAAAATAAATGATATAAGTAGATAATAAATAAAGTGTGGATTATAAAATAAGTGTCATCAGTAAGACACGGAAACATTAAGTTTAAATTTTAAATGTAATATTTTTATAGGCAATTTTTTTCAAGAAATACACATCTAACACCTACATATCTAATCAAAATTAACAGCGGTAAAATCCGTTTATAAAGGCCTTTTATTTAATAAATGAAAAATAATCCGTACCCAGGTAGCTTTATACAGGGTGACAAGAGATGACAGGACAGAACTGCACAGAACTGTATCGACTCTAATGTTTCCGAAAGTTCGTATATTTCGTAAATTTCTAGAAATAAAGTATATTTGAGTCTGAAAAGAACATCAAACAGTATTTTGGAAAAATAAACAGTATTCAATTTATTTAATGTTTGAAACACATATTTTTAGAGCTTCCTGCACAAATTATTAATTAAAATCTAGCATATACAGTATTTAGCTTCTTATGCTATACTTTTTTTAACTAAAGATGGAATTGTAAAATTTACTTCTTATTTCAAACTGTAATCTTTGAATTATGCTATGGAAGGTCGGGGTCTCCTTGCACAGGCTCTTCGAGCTTAAAAGGAGGCTCTTGACCTATATGTTCAAATGTCCTTTTTGATTATGAAATAAAGGATTAGGCTGAATTATTATTATTATGCTGAAAACAGTATTTTGTATACATTCTTTTCGTTCAACAGTAAACAGTATAATGTAGTGAAAAACAGTATAGTACTGTTAAAAACACGAATCGATAAAGTTCTGTGATCGCGCTGCAGGTACAGAAGGCAGCAGATCAAGCGTTACAAATCTGTCAAAAAATTTACTTGAGTCTGAACTCTAATGCACTGAACATTAAGTTGAAATTGGTTGTGGAAATTTGACAGGTAATGTAAAGCTGGATCTGCTGCCTTCTGTACCTAAGTAGTCGTTTGGTAAGCCAATAATCGATAGACTGAGCAAACCTTTACACCACTAATCTCAGATTAAATAAGTTTTGTCGTGCGTAACCCTCAAACAAAACTATGGGTGAGCTAACTTCTAGTTTGTGCTTTTTCACTAACGTATAAATAAGCTTTATAAAAAAAATGAATCTTATAATTCATAACCTTAATATATAAATAATATATAAAACGTTTCGTTACTGCCTGAGTGACTGACAGACAACGTACCGCCATAACATCTGGATATAAAGGCCTGAAATTTGGAACACACATTGTTTAGGGGGTGCTGGGGAGCATTTCTTAAAATTCCCACAAGAACGGGAAAAATTTACTTTTTAGTTCATTCATTCATTCATAACTTCACGCCTGTATTCCTAATGGGGTAGGCAGAACACCAGAGGCTATAAAACCATCTCATGTCACTTTTGACTAATTTGGAGGTATTATTATGATGGAGAGAGACTATTGCAGTCATACCACGGCGTGAGCGTAAACATATTTTCAATGGAAGTTTTTGAATAAATAAATAGACGATAGTGGAATAATAAGGAATTATTTTGTTTTTAGGGGTAAAACTAAGTATATTTTTAAGTACCTAAGCATAATTAAACGAACAAATAACTTACAACTTACCACCACATAATCAACGAATGCAGAGCATTAAAAACCGACTTCACGTCAAAACTTTGGCTGAAGTATAAGGTCGCCAATGTAAATATTCTCCGTACTCACACATATTTTTTTAAATAAATTTAAATGTTTCAAGAAGATCTCTTTCGATTTCCAACTCTGAAGTATCTTCTATCATATGAAACAAAAATATTCAAAATCGATTCATAACTATCCAAAAAAAAAACTTACACACGAATTGAGAACCTCCTCCAATTGGAATTCGGTTGAAAATACTTCGTGTGTGCTGATGTAATAATAATAATAAATAATAATAAAATATTTATGACACTTACACAACATTATCTAGCCCAAATTAAGTTTCTAAAAGAACTTGTGTTATGGATACTAGATAACTGATATACTTAAGAAATATATAAACATACATATTAAATAAATACATATTTTTTATTAGAATAAACTTAAATAAACATATAAAAATCCATGACTTGACGGCGAATATCTGTGTTCATCACACTGATATCCGCCACGCCGCCGGGATTCGAACCCAGGATCTCTGGCATAGAAGGCAATGTATCTTACCGCTACACCAGCCAGTCGACTAAGCTAAAGATTAATAAAGCTAAAGAGTTTGATTCTTTGTTATTTGCATAGGATAGCCTAACTCTTTTGTTTTTCCAAAAATCATAATTATGTGAAGATAAAAAAATGCTTAGTTCTTCATCCCTAAAAACAAAATAATTCCTTATTATACCAGTATCGTCTATTTATTCAAAAACTTCCATTGAAAATATGTTTACGCTCACGCTGTGATATTTCTCATATGTTCTAGCTTTTTTCTCATTGGAAAAGCGAAAGTTATCATAGCTCTGCTGCCTCTTCTTCAGTTTCGACGACCACTTTGGCGATGGGTTAAACCTATTGTTCATTTTCATTTCATTTCATTTTCATTAATTTCATTTGCATTCATTTTCATTTCATTCATTCATTTATCTGCCTCAGACGCCAGTGGTTGCGGGTTCGATTCTCGTACGGAACAAGAAAAAAAATGTTCCTGGTCTGGGCGTTTATCTGTATATGTATGTATTTTATATTCTAGGTGGGGAACCTAGTTCGCTACATGGTATCTCATGACACAAGCTTTGGCTACTTTGAGGCCATGTAGTTGGTGTGATTGTCGGGGGATTTTATTTATTTATTGTTTCGCTATTTATTTCAAGTTGAAACATAAGTTCGGTATTTAAGTTATTTGTGAGTGCAGCTGTAATCTTTTGAAGAATACTTATTATATATTTTAAACTAAGTATCAAAATATACCTACCTTCTGGGGTACGCAGAACACCAGCAGGGCTAGCACGGCCGCTCTTATCTCCCGATTTTATCTCTTTTTGAGGGAGAAATCTATACTCTCCACCGCCTAGAGTACGGCGACAGGAGAGAAGGTAGATTTTGTCACTTTGACATTTGTCTAGGGTTTATCTCTCCCGATTGTCTTCGCATTAGAGCACGGGCTCCGTCTATCGAAGATAAATGGCTCATCGTTTGACATTAGGTTGAGAGACGTTATCTGCGATCATATTAGGTGGGTTTAAATTTGTTGTAAAGATAAGAATGTCCCGTGCCTATTTTAATTATATTATTTCTTGGCAAATTGAGGTTGCCGAGCGAAAACTGCATCGGAAACGCAACCAGAGATGCTTTCTACCCATTTGAATTCCCAGACAATGACTTTCAAAGAATTTTCCGGTAACAAAAATTGATAAGCAGAAAAATATTATTAACATGATAATGTTTTCCATGTGGTACATGAAACAGTTGTAGAGCCTAGGGGAGCTATATACTTGTGAATGGTGACTTTTAAACGGGTTTTAAATACAGCCGTCTCATAAGTAAAACAGTTGAATCATTACTTACTTTTTTCCACTCATTTTAAAGATAAATATTGAGTCGATTTCAAATATTTAAAACTTGATTTCTTTGATCTTGAACTTATTTTTTTTTTATGTTGGAATGTTGACATAAAAACGAATGAAAGAATGAATGAATATCGATATTGATATGAATATTTATTGATTTCTTGATATTGATTCCATGTTTTAATTTTATATTGTCATTTTCTGTAAATGCAATACTAAAAGGAGAGAAGGCCTTATCCCCGGCGATGAGCGTTCTCCACTAACAAGCCCGTGCTCGCAGGGAAGATACAATTGACAAGTGGTATAAAATTTTATCCTCTCTTCAGAGATATTTTATCCCCAGCCCGTGCTAGCCCGGCAGAGGTGTTCCATCTGACCATCTGATGCCACGTTTGACAAATTTGGGGGCATTTTTTTCCCGCGCTTTTTATCAAACTTGGCAGTAACCTTATCCTTCATCATTAAGCTCCAAACTGCTACAGTCAAAAGAACAATACTAAAAACAAAGATTCATGTGTGTTCAGTGTTGCCATTCGCCACAAATATGCCACATTTGCTGCAAACCACAAAGCTACAGGCTATAATAAATATGGGTAAAGTTAAGCTCTGACTTGACTTATGGTACCCCTTGTCAGGACTGCCGAAATAATCCTGGCATTTACTAAAACTTCTATTATCGTTGAACATTCTTTGCGTATTTATTTAGGGTTGCCTAAGCTCGTTGGTTTAAGCCGTTGTATTATTGTTTCGTTTAATAAAATATACTTTTTGCTACAAAAGATATTCGTTAGTTTGGGATTATGGTGTGATTAGGTTGAGGAAAAACTAAGAATTAAAATAACAAGAAACACTTTTCACTCTATGATAGAACAACTTTGCTCTACATTGTTATGTATGTCGTAATATTCAAAATAAAGGGAGACAGACAATTTTTTTTTTATTAATTTATTAGGATCACTAGTAAAAGTTACATATCTTATATCTAATTAATTGTGACAGAAAAAAAAACATTCAGAATGCTAACTCTGATTAAGGTAGCCACATCATTCAAACAAGGATCGTGAAATATAAGCAAATAAAATATGAGTTGAATAATATATAATATAGATATGCTAACAAAAAATATACAAAAAAAATAAAAAAAATAGAATTAATATATTAAAATATAACAATTGCAATTATAAACAGGGTTTGCCGATATATATCAGCGGATATATATCATGATAATATATCACGATATACTTATATCAATTGATTTTTTCCTGTCTTCTGAACAAAAATTTTTGGAGATTAATCTTTACCCTGACAACACATAGCGAAAAACTACAATTAAGAATAATAAAGTTTGTTTTTTAAATAACAAGTGTAGTACTTAATAATTTGATACTTATTTTTTTTTTTGAATAATTACTTTCTAATTTTTAAACGTATAAACCCCTTTACAGAATGAAATTCGCTACTGTTTCTTAGCTAGGATATGTATAAAAAAATCGGATTTTTTGATATTTATTATAAAAATCAGATTTTTTTGAACCCTGATTATAAACCATTAGAATTAAAATTAAAAGAAAATAGAATAAAAATTAGAACAAAAAGCCATTTTCGGCACCGCGAAAATTTTGACATCCACCAACTAATAAATAAATAAATAAATAAAAAAAAACTAGCACTGGGCCAGCTTGGTGGATTACGGCCTAAACCTCCTCATCACCCAGAGGAGAGACTCATAGCCCTGCAGTGGGTTCATTACCCGGAGTTGTGATAATGATGATGAGAATAAAAAAAAATAGAATGAAAATTGAGATTAAAAAATATATTATTCTTAATTAAGAGGATTACGGTAGAAAATTTTAATCAATTTTAATTCCGATAGATATCACACAAGTTTTATATTGGCTTAGAAAAGCCGTACAAGTTCTATGAAGTTTTTTACTCAAATAGGTCATCAGGAGATCAGTTTCCCCTTTTATCGTGTTTTATGTTTTTTACTTGGCATTCGACGAAATTCAGGACTTATGCCGCTGACAATCTGAAGATATTTAGCGGCAAATGAATCTTTGAGAGGATCCATTTCATTTACCTTCTCAAGCAACAATGCCGCTGACAAAATAATAAAGCTAAGTATTTCATGCAATTTCACGCAAAATAATTACAATATTTTCTCGCTCCTGGCAACATTCAAACACACTCCACCGTTCCTCAAAGCGATCAATTTTAATTTAACTTCTGAATGATATGCGAAAACCTTCTTACTCGATACCGAAGTATAAGAAAAATTAATCAAAGAAAATTACCAGCGCGAAATTGAACACCCTGTATACACCCGAGCGGTAGCGCGTCGCCGGCTATGCACGACTCGAGCAAACAATGTCTATGGTGAAAGAACTTCTACCTACATAGTCCCAAGACTGATAAACAAACTACCCGCGGAATTACGCAGTAGCTTAACACAAAAAAATATCAAATCTAAGCTCAAATGCTTTTATATTAATAGTATGTGTGAGTAATATAATAATTTAGTAATCAAAGATTGTAACACCCTTTTATAATTTATAACACTTTTTTATAATTATTGTGAATTCAACTTGTAACTTAGGAATGCCTATTTTAAGACAACATTTAATATTAAGTACTACAAAAGTAGACTAGGTTAGCATGACCTTACAAACCTTAGTGGTTTTCTTATGCTAATTTTAATTTATTTCCTGAATTTGATATTGTAAAATGATAATAAATGAAAAAAAAAAAAAAAAAAGTAACAGAGTAATTAAAACGTTAAGATTAATGTTATATTTCTCCGGGAGGAGTGACGCAGGGAGCTGGCAACCCCACCTCGGTTGCTCACTTTAATTCTATTAACTTGAAGATGGAACAATTATTGAGTTTAATTGTATTCAGGGTCGTTTTTAAGAGTTCCGTAAAGGATACGTTGAGTGGACGTGAAAGTTTTTCTGTCTGTATTTGTTTTGATTAGATCTCTATCTCAGGAATATAGGTTATTTATTTGAGGACTACCTGTCAGATTTCATTTTTAGTAAGTATTTAGCTAGTACTCCTAAGGAAAGCTATATTTTCTCTAGATATAGGTATTAACGGGATCAATAGTACTGTGGGTAAAATCGCGTGATGCTGCTAGTCATATAATAATTAAAGTTAAATGAAATACAACTTTATATAAAATATAACAGGAATCATAATACGAGTAACAGATGAAGCTCTATTGTTATACCCTTTCCCTGCTCCGATCTGAAGACACAAATAAAATTATATTGTTGGCTGGTATTATGAGATTAATTCGATATCTCTATTAAATTGAGTACTTTCGAGAAATCAAGAGAATAAATACGGAAGATAAGCTTGTATTGGAAAATAGGACTTCTTAGTAATGAATGACTCAAACCCAATTCAAAAATAGTTTTATAAACCTTTTTAGGGAATCAAGTCGACCTGAATGCATTTCACTTTTGCGCCTAAAATAGGAATAAAATATGGTAGAATGATGTTTAAATTGTAATAAAACTGCCTTATTAATTAAATAAATATTTCAGTTCTATAGCGGACGCAGCCTCCTGAAAAGACGCAAGCGCCAACTTAAAAAAATAGTCTAACCTAATAAATTCATTTAAAGCAAACTAAACACGTGCCAACTGCAAAGAAATAAAACTTCATACTATCGAACCACAATCAAACAATAAAAACTTCATTCAAAACTGCACTCTGAGAACACGGCTTTACAGTTAAAAACCTATTAACCGTCTCGAAGCCGTTTAACTGCGTCAAGTGTTGCCAGGTCAAACGGGCCTGGTAATTAGGATGATCCTTGTTACTCGCCGTGATTGCCTCTTTGAAGCTTCGTAACCTAGCACGTGTAAGTACCAGGGCAGCATGCGCTCAAAGGAAGTCGCCGGATTTGATTTGATACCTTGTTATTGGGCGGCTGCCAGCGAGTCGTTTATTGAGATTACACTCTCGGCGCGATGATATCCTGGTAGATTATTTGAATTTTGGAGGTGAATTTCGAATTGATGGGTACATCATGTTAAGTTAAATTAACCACGTTAAGGTTAACGATATCTTTAAGAGTTTTAACAAAACTCTACATTCAAATAGTTTTGAAGTCATAATTATATAACCAATTATAAGAAGTTATATTATTCTAGGGGAAATATACGTTTGGCAATATTTGTGCATTAAAATCTAATTGCGTGCGCTTTTTAATAAACAAAACCCACTGGCGGCGCACCTTGGTACTTTATTTGTTAAAAACACTGCATAAAAAAGAGGGCTATGATTTACAAGCGTAGCTAGGGTAGGAAGGTGGAAATTTTATCTATGTCTATTTTTTGTGGCACCTTATAAGTCTTTACAAACGTCAAGTCTTTACAAACGCTTTTCTTGCTATTTACACGCCTTCGAGTGCGTTTTTGTGTTAGGGCGTTGAAGTTGTGTCGGCTATTGCTCCTTAGTGCGACATATTTTTATTTCAAATATAATCAAAAACAAAGAAATCGAAAAGTAAGCTTGGGCTTGTAGAAGCTTATCAAGCCCCGGCAAACGTGTAAATGTAGCATAAACCTTATTATGTGGGCATGGTTATACTTATTAAATTATTGAAAAATGCAGCGAAAATTTTCCATTTCTGATTAATATAAGTTGAAATCGTAGAAATGCTGATTTTATTGGTTGTTTAAATCTCATAACGTAATTTACAGATTGAATACGAAGTTAATATATGTAATTTAGCTATAATCGTATTTTGTAAGTAGTTCGCTTATGTCTACAGAGTAATGTGCGCTAAATCTGACTTAAGCCGACGTATGAGAGATCATTCTATCGTTCATTCCTCGTTCTATACAAACAAATCTGAATTCAAACAAAGAAAACATCGAAATAACAAATGCGTCTAAATCAGAGCATTCTTTAGCATTACCATACGTAAAACAATTCGATAGACTGATTGATCAATGGGATCAAATTCAATCACGAATCAGGTAATTCAATTTTGTTTGACTCAAACTCCTTTGGGTAGCAAACTTTTGAAGCGGCATAATCCTGAGCCATTTGCCAAAAGGTAAAATTTGCCAAATCATACTTCGCCCTAGGGGCGAATTCAATATCTCCATAATAGGTGTTTTGCATTAGTTCAAATAAATTTCGAAGTGACCCAATCTAAGGTAATAGAGACCCTTGGGAGGGATCCAAGCGACAAATACGTTTGAAACGGGGTGGGCTGCCAATATTCAGAATCTGAAACGTTGATTATCGAGTGTACAACCGAATTTCAGGTGCTGTTTGAAGTAGTTATCGTGAGTGCGGTTGCCATTTGAAAATGGAATATTTAACTTTTTTTTTTGTTTTGATGTCATAGAGAAAGACATGATGTATTTAAATTATAAATATATGAATAGGAAACTGTTAATATCGTTAAAAAAACTATTTTATCTTGTAAAAAAAGTGTTTGCTGTTAATCAAAGTATTAGTCGGCCTGTTTTCGTATTTTTTACTCGTAGAAATTCAACACAATTACATAGGAACTGTTAAGTTCTGAAGTTTTGACACTAGCCAGATAAATAATTAGAATCATCATCACGACTCTTTGTAATGAGCCCACTGCAGGACTATGAATCTCTCCCCTGAGAGGATTCTAAATTAAATTGGATCAAATGCCACACAGTCTACACTCTGGCAATCCGAGAAAAAGCATTTATTTGAAAAGAAAACTAAAAGAAACAACTTCATATTGCAAACCAAGAAAGCAATATAAAAATCACTGATGTGTAGTACGCGGCAATAAAATGTTGCAAAAGAAGATAATTTCTTGAATTTCTGAAGCAAAAGAAACGTTCCATGTGCTTTCTCTACAAATTACATGAAATAAAACAAGTGTCTTGAAATGTCTTATTTTATAGTATTGTCTTGAGTTTTCACGATGCATAACCTAAAATAAGACACTTTTAAACCAGATTTATTAGGAATTATGTTTTGGTGTCTTTATAGACCCCGTGGTTACGAACGACAGACAGTCGTTATACAGGGCCCGCTTATAATAGTCAATTATATTTTAATAGCAGATTAGGAATGATGAGTAAGTCTGAATTTCGAAAAAAAAAAAAAATAATTTTAGTATTTTTCAAAAATTAAAATTTCAAAATTCTTTTCTGTGAGTAAAATTTAAGATTGATCTACACTTTATGACTACACTAGCCACCGCGCGCGGTTTTACCCGCTTAACCTTTGATCCCGTAGAAATTTCGGGATAAAATATAGCCTATAACCTTCCTCAAGGGTTGTACTATCAAATGCAAAAAGAATTTTTCAAATCCCACTTGTAGTTTCTGAGATTAGCGCGTTCAAACAAACAAACAAAAAAAACAAACTCTTCTGCTTTATACAAAGCTCAAGAGTTTATTTGTTTGGTTGGACGCGCTATTCTCAGAAATTACTGGTCCGATTAGTTCTTCTTTTCCGTTGTATAGGATCGAAAATCAATCAAAATATTTTTTTTTTATTCATTATAGGTTCACAAAAAAACTCTTAATGAACGTCAAACGGTAGATGAGGGCTGCGCGACGTGGAGACTCTTGGGGGAGGCCTGTCCAGCAGTGTGCGTCTCTCGGCTCACGAAGATGATGATCGCCCATTATCCTTCAATATAGCTACCTACTTCTTCGGTAGGTAGTGTTTTTATGGAGTAAGGCTACCTATAGGTATGCTATATTTTATTACAGAGTTCCCACGGGAACGGTAGTAATGCAGGCTAGTACTATTATAAAAGCGTTAAAAAGTTTGTAATAATAAATAAGTTAAAGGTGCAGCGCAGACGGCACACTTTTTGTGCGATAGAGTCTGCGGCGCCGGACCGCAGACTCGATCGCACAAAAACATTTTAGTTATTAGTAAATATCGGTGGTTAACTATTTTTCTTTTTATTCTCAAATTTTGTAACTTGATGTCAATTTGCACCCGAATGGAGCCGGATACTAGTGCTAATTATTTAGTTTGTAAAACTTTTATACAAACGTTTGTCAAATTATTGTGCGCCGGACTTTTTGATCGTCGTGTTTGTTACTGCATTGCATAGGTTCTATTTTCAAAGACTAAAAAGTGCGTCACGTATGGTCTGTCGTCTGCGCTGCGCCAAAGAGTTACGGAGAAACTTGACGTTTATTTGCAGCAGCTGCAACTCATTATCTTTCTTTACTTTAATACAGGGTCGGTAATTTTACTTCCTTGCGTTTTTCACAAACGAGCAGGAACAGCGCTCCTGAAAAAGGTTTTATTTCTAAAGAGTTTTTTATTCGCTTGTTTGCAGATTAAAAAAAAGCTCACGATATACAAGGTTGATTTTTCGTCACCAGCCAAATTTAAATGTTAGTTTCTTTGATACAATATAAACATACCTGCATATTTATTTTAGCGTCGCTCAATACAAAAAAGTAGAAATAAAAAATAGTCGCTGTTGATGAACATAGCCACTTCGAAGTGGCATTTCTTTGATAATACTAAGATGTAGTACTACAAGATAGGTTGTAGTAGCGCGTAGTCATCTTTATTTTAACGGTAATATAGAGTGACCAAGCTTTGCTTAATATGTTAGCGGATATATTAGTATCCTTGTCAAAAAATTAATACTTTTTTTTTGCCAAAACAGTTTCTATAAATGACACTTATTGTGTAAAAATTGGCCGGTGACTACAAACGAACCCTGTATATAACTGGTATTTCAATTTGAAAATGGCACCAAATTGTGAAATGATTTTGCATCTATACTGCATCTTGCAGTATAGAATGACCATGATATATTACGAATGAAGTCCAGACGTAAAATTCACTTAGCCACTATTCTCTTTGGTGTTCTACAGTCTGAAAATCCACCATATTTATTCAATAAATTATCTTTTTCACGCTCTAACCGCATACTTGACAAGAAAATGACTTTAAGTACACAATCACATCGTACGATGGCGTTCAAGGGCAGTTTCCGATACGCTGCAACAAAGTGTTGGAACAACATCCCGCCTCCAATGAAACAATCTAAGACATTAGCTAGTTTTAAAATAAATCTAAAAAAAATCCTTCTTAAAAAACAAGTCCAATATGAAAGCTTTGTGTGCAGCGAGTCGTTTATCTAATATATTTAATACTCATTTATTTATTTAATTTATTTTTATATCTATTGATTTTATATATCGTATTTTATATTCTTTATACATACACACACACATTTGTAATGGATTATTATGCAATTGATTTAGCTTCAGTTATAATTATTATGACATTAAGGTTTGTTGTTGTTTATTCCTGCATGCCTTGTGTACATATTTTTATTATTTTGTTTTGTTTTATTGTGTTATTTTAATTAGCCTTACTTTTGTTAATATATACCCTCCATTATAAGGTTCAACTGAAAACCAGCGCCTTGAGGTGACTCTCTTGGCATATGCTGAGTTGGACCTGTTCACACCTAATTACTTGTATAAACTTACTTTCATTTTTATTATATTTGTACATTGTGTGTAAATAAATATTTTTTCATTTCATTTCATTTCATTTCTATACGGTCGCGTATTTAGGTAACTTGATATTTCGGCGCGATTGCGGAAATCATCAACTTAATTCTTCATCTTTGATTACTGCCTCGCCAATTGAGAGGTTCTCATATTTTATTCATTGACATAAGTACATTCCTATCAATGACGTTTCTTCCATGTTTTCACTGTCACAAAATAAAATGTCTCCTATACTGTGATACTGAGTCTATTCGTGACCATTTCCATGCGGCTCGCGCGCAACGTAGACGTGAATTAATAAAACTTCATTTGCTGTAACGTGATCCTGCCCAAAACCAAAAACTAGCTTGCTATTCATTTTGAAAACATTTGAGTTTAAAATTTTCATCGACCACTTTGGCGTTGGGGACCATTTTTGGTTTTGGTTGCGGGTTCAATTCCCGCACGGAACAAGAAAAAAAAAATGTTCCGTGTCTGGGTGTTTATGTATTTATGTATTTATATTCTAGGTTCCCCCCTAGTTCGCTATATGGTATCCCATAACACAAGCTATGCTTACTTTGGGGCCATGTAGTTGGTGTAATTGTCTGGGGATTTTATTATTTATCATCGCAATTTGAAATCCAATATTTGTGGAACCATATTCCAAAATATTATTTTTGTAACTAAGATTAAAATTAAAACTTTCTTATTAAAGGTAAGTTTTCCGAAAATCAGAAAAGAAGTGAATCTTCTTAGTTTTTTTTAACGTTAAAAGAAAAAAGCTCCCCACCAAAGAGGTCTAAAACTTGTCCGAGTTAATTTAATTATTAGCAAAACTTAACTACATTATAGTCTACCTAATTTAACGTCTGACTCAATTATCTGATTACCGTGTTTAAGGTACCACTTACAGCGGGTCTGTCCTTTTTGCCTATTTACGTTGCGGTTGACCACCATGCCTGACGAACCGTGGTCAGGCGGACTAACCACTTTCCCTTTTGCTGGAAGTGACGCTTTCTATTCCATAGGTCTTAGTGGCTTTTTCTGGAAGTGTCACTTTCTAAACCATACAGTTCTTTAGTGGGTTTTTTGATCTCTCCTAATAAGGGGAGATATGGTGGTTTGGCTCGGAAGTGGTTTGGATTCGATTCCTGTCATGGACATGGTTAAATAAGGAGTTGGTGTGCGGTTTTATTAGATTTATTAATGTCCGGGTTGGTTTTATATTTATAGCAATATTTGATTGTATTTGAAAATGCAGACTCAGCTGTCCATATTCAGTGATCATTTTTGGTTTCGATAATCGGACCATTTTTTGATTATGAAATACAACTGTAGAAACATATTCTCATTACGGAAAATTCCGGTACGTATTGTAAAAGAAAAATAGATGGAATGTATTCAAATCTCAGGCAGCATGAATGGCCTATTACAAACCTTTATAGGTACCATTCCGCATCCTGCAAAGACTTTTTGCTGATTTTGAATATCGAACGAAAAAAAATCTTAAACATATTTTCTTCTATGAAGCAGAAAAACTAAAAACTGCGGTGCGCGCACAGAACTTTGTCGACTGGTATGTTTACGAATGTTCGTATAGTATGGAGTCGATTGCAAGTTTTTAGTAACATTGTAATTTTTTATTTTACAGTTATTAAAGAGTACGACATGTTGACAAACATTCAAAATTAAGAAGGCACACATTTATTTGAACTGGCCGGGCGGCAATGAATAGATTTCAATTATTCCTAAAAAACCGTCTCCATACTGTACGAACATTCGTTAACATACGAGTCGATAAAGTTCTGTGCTACTGCAGAGTAGATTAAACTAGTTGCATTATAAGTATCTTCTACATCCTACATCACCTTTCCGTTTAGCGTTTCGCTCATACATAACATATGTATCTAAGTAAAAAACCGACCATAAACATCTGCTAACACAAGACATATATGTAAACAAGCATTACCAATTATGTAAACTCATAAAGCAAGCTAAGAAGAGCACCATTTTCGGAAAGTCAAGGGCCATACCAAAAATAACTCATTCCAAATAGAACGTTCGTCTGTCTCATCCACCTCCTAAACGGCTGGAGTAAACAAACGTGAGCTCGACTGGTTAACCTCGCTGCCCACGCGCAGGCGCCTTCTGTGACTCATCGTGTCATGTGCTGAGTTCATGAGCATATATTGCACCTAATTGTTTTGAACCTCGCTTTTATACGGATTTGAAAATTAGAGTTTTTTTTTCTATAAAATATGGATGGGATGTTTGTCTTCCATGAATATTTGAATAGAATAGAGATTCTTCCATGCTGACGGCGCGAAAGAAAAACTGGTACACAGCTGCATCTCTTCCCAGTCATGCTGAAAAAGTCAGTTAAGGGACAGAGGTGTTATTGGCCTTATTGTGGGCAACAGGCCGACCCCTTGTCACTTTAGTAGTCTCTCTTGATCATTATGATACCTCAAAGTTAAACGTGATATCAGATTGTTTTTTGCCTCTGTTGTTCTGCCTACTCCATACAGGCGTGAAGTTTATGTATGTATGAAAGTATGCATTTGGTGTGAATGTTAAAAAAAATATTTTATTTGATATATACGTGAACATAAATATTCGTAGTAGGAAAATACAATTTAAAGAACTTATTCTTAATGTTTATTCGCATGGTGTAACTTATTCTGTTCTTTTTTGAAGCAATACTTTCAATTATGGTTGTGTTTGCATTCCGTCTGTTCGTTGTTTGTTATCTCTCTAAATACTCGAGAACGAGTGTGTTGTGACGTACCCTAATATTTGATGTCTTGTTTGTAGAACGTTTTGCGAAATTCTTCGAATTTTACATGATGAGTTTTGTTTTGAATTAGTTAATATTTTAGTATTATTGTATGGAAAGGTGGAAAAAGTGGGTAAGAGTCATATCGGTAAAGTAATGTTGATAGATTTAGTTGCCAATAATGAAAACGCTTTATATCGTGCGCAATAGAGTCAGAAGTCAAGAGATTCGCAGGCGAACCAAAGTCAGCGGACATAATTAGTAGAATCACAAAGTTGAAGTGGCAATGGGCACATGGCTCGCTGAATGGATGGCCGTTGGGGCAGCTAGGTTCTCGAGTGGTCATCACATAGAGACACGGCATAGGCAGGCCTAGTCCCGGGTAAACGCTGGATGTGGGCTCGATCAGGATCGAGCGATATGGAGAACCTTGGGGATATGAAGGGCTTTGTCCAGCCGTGAGTGTCTCTTACGGTGATGATAATGATGAAATCTTCATATCAATTTTGAAATAGTATATTATGTAACAAGTGAGCGAAGTTGCTAATTACAGTCGAGGCTGTGATTTGAGCCCGAGCCGCAGGCGAGGGCTTAATAATGAGCCGAGACTGTAATTAGCAACGCTCACGAGTTACATACGACGTTTTTCAACACACTTGTGAGTAAAAGACAGACATACGTGATCATAAAATAACAAACACACTTGATAACAAAGCTGTGAATTGTGATTGAAAAATGGCGCCGAACCTCGCGCATGCGCGTAGGTTTTTTTTTCCGTCAAATGTGTCAATGTCTGTATAGCATATACAGCCTATTTTAAGTGAAAATGTTTAATTTGGAGTGGTAAATGCAAATATTTTAATATTTTATGACAAATGATTGTAAATTGTGAATAATTTGTTTAATATACAAATTTATTTTACTAATATAAGGCGCAAACATTTAAAAATGTAAGTATATGGATTTGAAGTGGTATAAAACCTCTTTGTTGTTTCTGAAAATATTTAGTGTATAACCCGGACCAATAAAATATGCTCTGTTTTCTCGCATGTTATTTGCACAAAGGTACAATTCAACTTTGTAGGATTCATTATATTATGCACTAGGGTATAATATATTATGCACGCGTGACTTATAGCCCAGTTTATAGTTCTAAACTCAATAGAATAACGCTCACTTTACGAGCAAGTGTGTTGAAAAAATATTTAAATCATTTATCTTCTTCAAATGTGAGCTAGTTCTTTAATAAGTACACAGCTTGTGTTATAGGTAAAAGACATCGGATATACATCTATTATACATATATTTACATTGTGCGCAGTTTAAACCCCCGAATACTTTTATCTTAAGCAGTAACTGTTGTTCCATCGCCGCACAGGTCGACGTTACAGGAATATTTAGCATATCCAAACTGAGATGTTCTAGTAGTACCTACTCATATTGATATAGTACATACATACATACAACTTCACACCTGTATCCCTTATGGGGTAGACAGAACACCAAAGGTTATAAAACCATCTGAAATGACTTAAAATTTTGGGTTATTATAATGATGGACAGAGACTATTGCCGTGCCAGTGGATGAGCCTATCGCCCACAAAAACGTCAATAAAATTTCTGTCTCTTAACTGACTTTTATAGTATGCCCAGAGGAGAAGCAACTGGTACATTCTATGTTTTTTTTTGCTTCCCGTCCAGCATGGAAGCTCCCTAACAAGAAGATCCCAACATAGTAAGTTACCGAAATAACTAAAATCGATCAGCAACTTGGCACACAACTCCAACGTACATCCTACACAACGTTTTTACAATTTCACCCTAAATAGCTTATGCAATTAGTTGTTCATTACGATCACGAAAATGCAAACTAAACAATGCTCAGGCCGTCGACCCCACCTGCGCGCCACCTATTGCCGTCTCGCTTCAACACTGTTTCTGTTTTACTCCATGGGAGATTAGCAACGCTGATTATGAGTAATTGGCTATACAGTAGAAGGACATACTTTTCTTTGTGTGTTGTATGATCTCTTAAAAGAATATCTAATAATAATAATAAGGTAATCTATGATTCAGAAGAGAAATACAATAAATTAGGAGGTTCTTTTCAAAACTTGAATATTCCACTTTCGACAAATCAGATTTTTTTTTGTAGTTGGTAACATTAAAATGAAGGCGCAGTGAAAGTAAAATGGGACTAAAACTTGATAATTACACATACAACATAAATTTGTCAAAAGTTGATTATATTTGAAAATGGCATGCCTAAAAAACTATTATCTCAAATTACGCAAAAACACAAAAAGTGAGTCAAGTTTTGAAAAGAACCTCCAACCTCAAATACATAAAGTCCCTAATTCTATAATACGGGGGAGCATTTTCTTCTTGGTACCGGTCGCCAAGGCGTAGAACGAGCTGCCTGCGACTGTTCTTCATAACCGCTTTACTCCTGGTTCTTTACGTGTTGTATGAATAGGTTTCTCCTGGATATCGTTGTAACTTAACACATCAGTCTTCATGAGTAGGTACCCTTCATATAGTTAATATAGAAAACAAACTTCTCATCCCTTTTGTATAAAAAGGTGGTAAGGCCAGGGTTCATTAAGTATCTCTATCCTGCCCCCTCCCCCAATTAAGAAAATAATAATGCTGTTGGCACAAATCTAAAAACTTTTAGCCATAAATTATTAAAAAAATGTAAATTTTATAAAATCCCACTTATACATTTTTAAATCAGTAGGTATTCTTATTTTGAAGCGAGTATTTACTTTTTTTAAATAAGAATACTGAATAATATCAAAAAAGTTTGAAAAACAAACGGATGCAAAGCGGAAATATGTCAGGAACAATGTTTTACTGTTATTAGAAAAACAACAGCTTTTGTAGAACAAAGTGGGAAACAGTTTAACTGAAATAAAATCGGAAATTTTTCCTTTGTATTGGATTTAATACTTAAAATTGAAAGTTAATAAATAATAGTTTAGCACTCTGATGTAGACATAATTCTATGTGTTTATGTTGTATGTCTCTCCTCTGGTTGACGATTTTAGGACATAATCCACCATCTGTCCCAGTGTTGGCGAGTAAATTAGTAAAATTACGTATGTAATACTTGCTTCCATGCTGGACTGGGAGCGAGGGAAAAACGTTGAATGTGCCAGCTGCTTCTCTTCCCGGGCATACTGTTAAATTCAGTTAAGGGACAGAGTTTTTAAAGGTGTTTTTGTGGGTGATAGGCTAAACCCTGTCACTACAATAGTCTTCGTCCATCTTTATAATATCTCATTTGTCAATCGTGAAATCAGATGGTCTTGTAACCTCTGGTGTTCTGCCTACCCCATAAGGAATACAGGAGTGAAGTTACGTATGTATGTGTGTATGTAGGTAAGTAATAATACGTCGTTAATTGTAGGTAGGTTAGATATGAAAGTACCTTTGACTGTTCAGTCTACATTACCTACATTTTCATTGGACTTTGAATTTTATCACAACGGAATAGGTTGCTAAATGTACTTATACATTTTATTAGACTTGATTGTAAAGCCATGGTCGTCATAGGGATTCTTAGTCCGTAAGATACTCTTTAATGCGATAAAATCTATTATTTACATTGATGTCGCATTTTATTTTAATAAGCTTAATTAGGTAGGGCAGTCTCTTGGTATAGCGGCAAAATTATTCCTTTCTTGCCGAAGTACATGGGTTTTAATCTCGGTTGAGTTGGATGTTTGTGTGTATATTTTAGGAAATATACCCAATCAAGGTACCGTATTCTCTATGTACTTTAGTAGGCAGAACAACAAAGGCTCTAAAACCATCTGATGTAACATTTGACAAATTTGGAGGTATTATAATGATGGTGAGAGACTATTGCAGTGACAGGGAGTCAGTCTATCGCCCGCAAAAACGCCAGTAAAACCTCTGTCCCTTAACTGCCTTTACAGTATGCCCGGGAAGAGAAGCAGCTGGCACATTCTTTCGCTCCCAGTCCAGCATGGAAGCAATTCATTCATTCCATTTTATTAAAATAATCATCGAGCTAAGACACAATTTATGTTTCCACAGTTAGGATTGCCAAAAATATTTTCCTCGCAGATGGACTTGTGAGAAAAACGACTCATCCATTTTATGTAAAACTAGCTGTTTCGCACGGTTTTACCCGCGCAATTTCGAATCCCGCGGGACTTTCGGGATAAAAGTAGCGCTATTTAAGACTGCACACTATCACTATGCCAACTTTTATCCCAATCCTTTGAGCCGTTCTTCCGTGATACAGTAACAAACATCCATACATCCAAACTTTCACATTTACGAGTATAATATTAGTAAGATTAAGTAAATTACCTAAGTTCGTTTTGTTGCTATAGTTTTCTATAAAATAAATAAACTAACATCATCAGGAACCACCCGCTTAAAAGTTCTGCACTAATTTGGTAACACATTAAGTTTCCTTGTCGTGGAAGCAACATTAGTACCAAGTTTCTGATTATTTCATACATAAGTTTGAATTCCCGACGACAGACAGACTGACTGCTAATAGAAATATTAACCCTATGACATTTAACTTAATTAGATGCCTATTAATAACTATGAAATGCTCAAATATATTCTTATCTCATAAGTATGAAGATTGTTCGACAGCGTTACATACATAAATAACTTCACGCTTGTCCTTTATGGGGTAGTAGGCAGCATACCAGAGGCTATAAAACCATCTGATGTCACGTTTGACATAATTTGCAGTTATTATAATGATTGGGAGAGACTATTTCGAAAATATGAGTTGCATCTTTATGGCAACCACTCTCGTTTTAAAATCTACCACAGAATTCAACGATCCGACGTAATGTGATCCAACAATGCTTTATGCTTTAGCCCTTGCTCCTTAAAGCTTAATCGGGCATTGCATAGTAACATAGTTGATAAGTTGATTGGTTTTAGCCCCTTTTTCAAGCACCTTTTTTTATTAAAGTTTAAAAATTTGGTGGAGCTATGCTTCTACGGTTTATTTAAGGGTTCCTTAATCCACCTGTTCTCTCTTCAACCACTTCGTCACTTACCATCAGATGACAGTCACCGATAAAGAAAACTTCAAAGAATTCATAACCTGTTTCCATTACCTTCAGGAATGAAATTAAGCTGAAATGTTTTCTTTTATGTGCCTAATGAAATTAACTTAAGCCTGAAGAAAACGCAATAAAGTGATTAATTAAGAAAAGTAAGACAGACCATTTTTCCGGCGAAGAAAGAAAATTTGGGAAACTAAATCCACCCTTTTGACAAGACAAATTACTCGTAGGATATCGCGCGATAAGACGATAAGGATAATAAGAAAAAATAATAATAAAAAAAAAATCTAGGAAGATAATAACTTGTGTTAAGGCGGCTCTACACATTGGTGTAATGTAACATTACAATGTTACCACTTCTCGAGATTTAAACGTCGTCGCGCGAACTAACTAACTGCGTCGTTTTTGTTGATAATTGGTTATATTGGTACCTATTCGTACCCAGATTTATAGGACAATGTGTTTGTACAGAAGGCAGCACATCAAGCGTTACCAATCTGTCTAAATTTTTAACTTGAATCTGAACTCTATGCCCTCGACATTAAGTTAAAATTGGTTCGGGAAATTTGACAGGTAATGTAACGCTTGATCTGCTGGCTTCTGTACATTCGTACGCTATATTTTTTTGTTAATGCGAACCAATGCGCACAAAAACGAGCACACACAAAATATTGCATTTATATTTTCTATCTAAAAATATGAAATGATTTATTTTTGAGTTTATAATGAGACATTACCTACGGAAATAGCTTAAAATTAAATTTAAGATTATTTGGATGATAAAAGAGCGTGGCATGAAGGCATGAATGTCGCCACAGTTTAAACAGATTAAATTTAAATTGCCGTGTTAGCAGCTTTGCTGTGCTGTGACATGACTTTAGCACGCACGAAGAGTTAGTTGTCTTGTTGTAATAGAGTTGTATTTTTGCCTTGTATAAGTAATGAGCGCTTTGAAAAAAAAAACAGAGATTTATGAGATTATGTTCTGCTTTGTTTTTTTCTCTCAGTCTACTTTAATTCGTTTTTTCAGCTGAGGTAGTGTAGCAAAGCATATTTTGATACTCATTAAGTTTCTTCACCACCGCACCGTAACAAATTGTTTAAAAGCAACAGGCTTTAAAAGGAAAATTTTTATATCCAAACTCAGAAAATACAAAATAATATAGATTGAAAAACCTAATCCCGACACTTTATCGAAAGAACCAAAACAACGGTTTCAAAATGGCAGACATTTTCGTTCACATTGCGTCCGCTCGCAGCGCCAGTGATTACGGTTACGCGAAAACGAGCGTTCTTTTTTCGCGGCAATTTCGGCGGCATTTCACTGTGGATTTTTTGCGGCCAGTTTTAATCGGTGTTGCCATTTCGAAAGGGAGCTTGGCAAAAAGAGCGTGTCATTTTTGTATTTCTTTTTAATGTCCTTTGAATGTTGCAAGTCTTTGAAATAGATCTCACCTTTAGGAAATGAGTTCGTATTACTGTCAGTTTTACTTTGAATATCTTGTGGTGCCGTTTTCAGGGTTCGTTACTTAGGGAAATGGTAATGAGAGCTCTTAAAAAGCCTGCATTTCTGTTGGTTTGTCCTACCGCAAACTTTAAATCGCTAGCCGATGGCAGAACATGGTGACTACATCTTAGAGGCTTCATTATTTCGACACGGATTACTTATTTAGAAGTGGAAGTTAGCCGGTACTTCTATTATGGACTGGAGGCGAAAGGAAAGTATAGAATGTGTCAGCTGCTTCTCTTCCCAGGCATACTGTAAAAGTCAGTTAAGGGACAGAGTTTTTATTGGCGGTTTTGCGGGCGATATGCATTATAATACCTCCAAATTTGTTGATGGTTGCAGATGGTTTAATAACCTCTGGTGTTCTACCTATCCCATAAGGGATACAGTTGTGAAGTTAAATTAAAACTTTATTTTACCTGTTGATTAAATTTTGAAGTATGTCAGGTATACATATAAGTTACGACATATTGAGTTTTGAGTGAATTTATCGTACCGATCGATTAATTGATACTCAAATTTTTGGTAACCTATCTTAATTTCGAAACTTTTCTGTTCGAATTTCAAAAATTCGCAAACGTAATGACGAATTTTTAAATGCTAGATTGATTTGCTTACATTATTTTGTTATCAATATACTTATCTAATATATAAAATTCTCGTGTCACAGTTTTCGTTGCCATACTCCTCCGAAACGGCTTGACCGATTTTGATGAAATTTTTTGTACTTATTCGGTATCTATGAGAATCGGCCAAAATCTATTTTTTCTTTTTTATTCATATGGCAAAACAACGTTTGCCGGGTCAGCTAGTTTTACATATATTATACTAGCTAGAAAAACATTATTCCGATTATTACAATGTTTTTTTTTAATTTGAATAACTCTATTTTCATGATATTAAAGATCGAAGTATGTTTCTTACTATTATAATTTGCTACTATCTTGTCCTTCTATATACATTGTTGTATCGATAACATTAATTTGCTGATCACTTTTATTTTGATTCGTAGTTATGGTGCCTCAAATAGATGGTAGGACCTACGTCCCTCGATAAAAGATAACGTACCGTGGAGAAGAAGTTAGTGTGTATGTAGGAACTGAAGGGGGAATAAGGGGTGCTAAGGAGAGACTGAAACTTAACACAGTACCGAATTGGTCAACCCTTAACCATGCATTACTTTTCTATCCCACCCTAGAGTGTTTTTGTAAAGCCAGAGGCGCGGAGGGTGGTACCCGCCCGCTCTCACGAAGTCTATGCAGCGTGTGAGCCGCAGCGGCTGAGGAGAATATATGCTTTGGCTAAACATTCGGTTGAATTTTTAAAACATAAGTAAATTTAAAAAAAAACTTTAGAAAATCGTACATTCGAACTTCTGAAAAACGTATTTTCGGTGAAATGAAACATATAGGAAACAAAAAATGGGAAACGTCTTCGAACAATTAAAATTCGGAAAAAAAATCGTATTCGTGATAGGTAACCCAAATTTTTACATAGTGTGGGCTCAAACTTTATGCCAAAATAAATATTTTAAACTAAAAAAAACACTGAATACAATTTAATGGGCCTGAAATCTGAATCCTTTTAGCCTCACACATTAAATTGTTACATTTATGTTTTTGTTCACATGAAAGCCTCATTTTATTTTTATTTATTTTATTTGGGAAACAAACTGTTAAAAATAATACATGATTCCTATTTTTCATTTAAAAAATACATATAGTAGCGAAGTTTCCGCAGTCTGGTCATACATATTTTAGCGGTTACTAACATAAAAAAAGGAAAAAAACTATTTAAATAATGATTTTAAAATGTTAACAAATTATTATGTTCTCATGTTAATTTTCACTAAAAAGTTTTAGATACTTAGTTTTTACATTACTTCTTGGTTGTGTTTGTAAAAAATCTCAAAGTTGCCATGCTAAAAAATTAACCTTTCTTTTTATTTAAATATGTAATAGGTACTCATATTGCATACATTGATATACTTTTGTTTATACTACCTAATGTTATCTTTTTCTAATTGTTTCAGGTCGCAATAAAAATGGTGCGATGACCTGAAAGCGATGCTGCTGCAGCAGGCATCTTCCTCGCCTGGTCCCAGCGGCACGGCGAGTCCCAAGCTTGCCCCAAGCCCCAGACCGAACCCAAGCCCATCCCTATCCCGAGCTACAGGAAGCCCCAGCTTAAGCGATGGAGCTTCTAGCTCGAGTAGCTCCAAATTTGGAGCCAGTCCGAAACTCGGCACGAGTCCTAAGTTTGGGAGTCCAAGGTTCGAGTCTGGAAGTCCTAGGGCCTCAAGGTCAGCGTTGGAGGAGGAGACGGCGTTGGAGAGACTCCAAGCTGAATTGAAGGAGGGATGGAGTGTTCACACTGGGAGGGATGGCCGATTGTATTATTGCAAGTAAGTGGATATTGACAATTGTTTTTTTTTATTCGAATTCTTATTGACAGTGCCTACCTATAAGTTGGTATCGTATTTCATTAATATATAAGTGTTTCATTTGACGCGACGACGTTTTATACTCATATTTTAACGCGATTACGTTCGAAAGGTCTTATTGATACTTAAACAATTTTGAAGATCTTATAATACTACAGGTGCTTTCAGTATGATTTGATACAAAATTGTAATACACATGGTAGTTATTTACCGCAAGTTTTCCTATAGGTACTGGTTTATTTTCTACCATATATGTATACATTAGAGCACATACATAGGGACACATAACCAGCCCATTTTAAAATCATTAGCCAAATGGATTCCAAAAGCTTTAAGCTACGGTTTTTAAGAGCAGTCTGAAACCAAATTTGATTGAGTCAATTAAACTTGTTTCTTTGATAACTCCTAAGCCACTGGGGAATCGAACATATTTATTTTGAATCTTATGATTTTGGACTGTATGTATGTGGGTATATATGTTTATCTGTTTTCTCATAACTTCTAAACTAGGTATCATATTTGGACAAATGAGGTGTCATTGAAAGCCACTTATTGTAGCAAAACAGAATAAAATCTAACTGGCATATGATCACGGCTATCCTTAAAACATAACTCAGTCAGTATAAAAGTACATAAATATTTCAGCGGAGACTATTTTCTTGTTTCGTACTGTTTAAAGCATGTTTTAAGTGTCTGGCTAACGAAAGTTCACACTGGGGATTTTTGCAAACATTTTATGTGTCAGTAGTTCAGTACTAGCATGAAAGACAAAGTCGTTTTTCTGGTGTCACTGTTGTCAACCGAACGGCTGTTGGTGGATTTGGTAAATAAGAGTTTGGAATTTTCGTATTTGAAAAAAAAAAAAAAAAATTTAAATATTTTCATAATCAATGTAGGAAACAGTGATACCAGTGACTCTGACGATTCATTCCATAAAGAATTGCTGGATTCAGATTTTGATTACAAGGAATAAAAATAATTATAATATTTTTTGTTTTATTTTTAAACCTGATTAGTTCTAGTTGCCTATTATTTTAATAATATACTTCTCATCGAAAAGTAGGACAGTTCACAGTACCAAGTTTGTTTTTTTTCGATGCTTTTATAAAATAAAAAATAAGTATCATGTTTTTTTCATCCATGTATTTCATACTAACTTTTCGGGGTTACCATGATGCTATTTTTTTAATTTGCCAGGTTTTTACAGTCTCTACTTTCATTAGCCAGCGGGGCTAGCATGCCTTTTATCGATATTTTCTTAGAATATGGTATTTAGTGTATGTAATTTATTAAGATTATGACATATTTGGTTCTGTGGTCTTAATCATGGTATCAAATCGAGAAATTCTATCTATTACTAGCTTTATCCCGCAACTTCGTATGCACTTAACTACCCTTCTCGTGGAAATTTCAGAAACTATACAACCAGACACCCACTGAAAGAACCTTTATACCAAGTATCACATCCATGCACTCAAGGAATAAGTTTTTTTCATACAAACTAAAAATCATATTTTTCCCGTGCCCGTGGGAATTTTGGGAATTTTTTTCGTAGCACAACCATTCACTCTTTGGAGAACCTTCATGCCAAGTATCACATCCGTACACTCAAGGAATAAGATTTTTTCATACAAACTAAAAAGTCCAACCCCTTGCCGTGGGAATTTCGGGAATCCCTTCCATAATACAAACAGACACTTATTGAGGAACCTTTATATCAAGTATCACATCCGTGCACTCAAGGGATGGGATTTTTTAATACAAACTAAAACATCATATATTTCCCGTTCCCGTGGGAATTTCGGGAATTCCTTTCATAGCACAACCAGACACACATTGAGAAACCTTTATACCAAGTTTCACATCGGTGCACTCAAGGAATAAGATTTTTCATACCAACTAAAAAGTCTTATAATTCCCGTTCCCGTGGGAATTTCGGGAATTCCTTCCTTAGTGCACCCCTACATCCCCTAAAGAATGTATGTTCCAAATTTCAGCTCTCTACGCCCAGTAGTTACGGCTGTACGTTGTCTGTCAGTCACTCAGTCACTCAGTACCTCAGTCACTCAGTCAGTAACGGAACAGTTTTATATATATTGATGGTGCGGATATTAGCTTACATAAAAGGATAAAATAACAAAATAATATTTATCTTGTCGATTCGACTATTTATCGATGGTTGCATGCTAGCCCTGCAGACTATAGTAGTCGGGTTATAGCTTTTAATCTTTATTTTTTTTTTAAATATTTTTCCATTAGTAAGATTGATTATACAGAAATTAGAAATGCTTTGAAAAAAAATTCAGGTCATATTTACTTTAACGTGTTAACGTTGAACTTATAGTATTTTATTGTACATTTTCATTCGAGTTCGACCGTTCGAAAAATATATGAATTGAAAATATCCTGCTAACATGATTCTTTATGGTAATACTAGCCACCGCGCGCGGTTTTACTCGCGTAACTTTTGATACCGTGGAAATTTCGGGATAAAATATAGCCTATAACCTTCCTCAAGAGTTGGGCTATCAAATGCAAAAATAATTTTTCAAATCCCACTTGTAGTTTCTGATATTAGCGCGTTCAAACAAAGAAACAAACTCTTCAGCTTTATATATTAGTATAGATTTAATATTTAATATATTGAGATATTTAAGCTTGGTTCATAACTTCTATTTAGGTACATCTCACTGAGAAGAATGTTGAAACTAGTCGGCATCGGTTATCATACTCTAACTTGAGAATGCTTGTAACCTAAGCCATTAATAATAGGTGTCGCCTTGACTGTGACCTAACGGGACCACTTGTTACAGCGATTTCGCACTACATCCGATCTGAATCCGAGAAAATTCAGTCTGAGATGTAGCCGTATAACTATTTCTATAGTAGCTTACCTACAGCGGTTTCGTGCTAATCCGATCCGAATCCAAGAAAATAAAGTCTGGCGGCGGCGGCGGCGCGGCTTAGCCGTATATGGCATGGCCCACGAGAGAAAAAATAAAACGGCATTGACTCGACTTCTACCAAGTTTTACACAAACTCTTACGATACTCATACTTCTACGATACTCATGTTTTAGTCGTTTACGACATATTTGCGATAATTTCCATACACGTTTTTGTGTCGTTTTTACAAAAAGGGTACATTGGTAGAGAGACGTCAATGCCCTTTTATTTTTTTTCTCGTGGGCCATACTTTAACTATTTCTACACTGCTTGCTGAACTATGTATATGGTAACACATCCTGTAGGGTGCTTATTTAAAGAAACAGGTTTCAGTTACAGATAAATTAAATGCTAATCAATTTTGGCCGGCAGGGGTGCTTTCATAAGAGTGCTATCATAAAGGAACCGGACCCGCAGAGGTTTCTGCGTACCGGTAATCTGTTCCTTTATGAAAGCACTCTTTTGTAAGCACCCATACGGTCCAAAATTGATTAGCATATAATTTATCTGTCTCGAAAACCTGTTTCTTTAAGTAAGCATCCGTACGCACTAGATCCGGCTCCCGGTATCCGACATTTCATACATGATTTCTAAATCCGTACTTTCTTAGTTTCGTATCGGATTCGGCTCGGGTGTAGTGCGAAACCGCTCTTACCTACAACCGTTGTCTTTGTTCTTTAAGGTGATCATTTGGACCGTTTAAAGTATAGGTAAGGCCTATTACTTACTATTATTGAAGCATTATTTTCTTGCTCCTTATCGATTTGATATTTTTTTCCATTTTGTTTTATCGTTTTGGTACTTAGCTCGCGTTTGACCTAAATCTCACCTAATGGTAAGTGACGATATGCTCAATATATGCTTCCATTCGTATGTGTTAGATATTCCGAAAAGTCGAACTAAGCGCTTTGACAGTTCCTTTTTGATACGGGTCGCCAAGGTTTGGAATGAACTGCCTGCGTCTATTTTCCCTGACCAGTATAGTCCTAGTACTTTTAAGCGTCGAGTGAATAGGTTTCTCGTGGATGGACGTGTAACACCTTAGTCTTCATGTTCACTTAACATCAGGTGTCATGGAAGACTAAAGTCCCGTCCATATTTTATAAAAAAAAAATGAAGAAAGTAGCATGTAACTAGCATATCATAGTGCATTACGATATGACGACACCTCGAAGCGGTAGAAAATGGCGGCATATTTTATACGAAGTGTACTCGTAGACTGAGAAACAGATAAAGGCGATGATTTACAACTTATTTATGCTCACGGTGTCCATAAAGTTTGTGGTCAATGTGAAATTACCAATCCGTCTTGATGCTTTTTTAAATTTAATGAAACTAAATCCTACTAACTCTAAAATGTTTATAACACGAAAGTTTGTATCTTTATAAGTTTGGATGTTTGTTTCTCTTTCACGCAAAAACAGGTTGATGGATCTGGATAAAACTTTGTACAGATGTAGATTATTGACTGAAATAAGACCGGATACTTTTTATCCCGAGGTTCCCACGGGACTAGAAATTACGCGGTTAAGACCGTGTGAAACAGCTACGAATCGTGAAAATTTCAGTCAATTTTATTCTTCAAAACACATATTAACAGGTTAGCTGACTTTACACGATATACTATACTAGCCACCGCGCGCGACTTTTACCCGCGTAACTTTTGATCCCGTGGGAATTTCGAAATAAAATATAGCCTATAACCTTCCTCAAGAGTTAGGCTATCAAATGCAAAAAGAATTTTCCAAATCCCACTTGTAGTTTCTGAGATTAGCGCGTTCAAACAAACAAACAAAAAAACAAACTCCAGCTTTATATATTAGTATAGATACACCACATTTACTGTACCTATACCTACTCTACTGACTCTGGCGTTGTAATTACTTACCCCACAAGGACTCCCCCCGGTACAGTTTAAAAGATTTATCACCAATTTGCCCCTTTTGTCCAATTTATTGTTCTCAAGTTTCGCTTATAAATCTCCCTTAAAACAATATCCATCATTTTAAAAACCATTTTATACATATTTTGTTTTTATTATTTTGCTAAGGGCTAACTTTAAAAGCGGATCACAATTTTCAATCCATTTTTATTTTAGTTTCAAAAACAGCTATTATGTATGAGTGTTACCATGTAAAACTAGATTGCTATTCTATTATGTATTCGATCTTTGGATCGACTAATGGATTGAAATTTGAAACTACTACGGACCGAAACTAGTAAGGCGTATAATGACATCAGATTTGTTTGTTTATACAATTTCGGTTTTGTTAATAAAATTGTAACGCCGTGGTTTAACGTGTTATATTTGGGCCCAAAAAAAATTCTTGAGAGTAGAAGATTGCTGCTTCCTTGTTCTTAGATTTTAATAAGTGGATGAAATAGTTTTATATAAGGTGTTTGTTCGTACTATACTTACTTTATATAAAGTTGTTTTCCTTATCTTTATCTCTAAGTTTAAGTATCTCCACAACCATGAAGTATATAAATCGATGGTTTAACTAAGAAAACGAGTAAAATAAGTATTAGCAACTTACTCTGGGGTTTCTTGTCGGATTATTTATCACACGACCACCCCTTGACACCACCCACCGCTCAACTACCCTTGTACTCATATAAGTTTAATAAAATTGAAGGTATTTACGTATTTACGGAAAAGCATTTTATTTTATTTAGAAAAATACACGATCTCTCACAATCATATCAAATTATCTTGTTCATTCATTCGTAACTTCACGCCTTTATCCCTTATGCGGTCGGCAGAACACAAGAGGTTATAAGACCATCTGATGTCACGTTTGACTTTGGAGGTATTATAATGATGAATAGAGACTATTGCAGTGACAGAGGGTTAGTCTTTTGCCCACAACAACTCCAATAGAACCACTGCCCCTTAACTGACTTTTACAGTATGCCCGGGAAGAGAAGCAGCTGGCACATTCTATGGTTTTCTTTCGGTCCCAGTTCGGCATGAAAGGCATATATTTATCATATTAATAGCAAAATATCTAGCTGAGATAAAACAAATAAGGTCTTGTGTTAGTTTATAGATTGATGGCTAATTCCTGTGTTCATCTCGCAAATATTCACACCAACTGGTATTTTGTAGTCAGGGCGTTATTTTTAAAAGGTTTATATTATTAATTACTTAAATATGAATTATAAAATACATACATACATAACGTCACGCCTGTATCCCTTATGGGGTAGGCAGAACACCAGACGTTACAAGACCATCTGATGGCATGTTTGACGAATTTGGAGGTATTATAAAGATGGAAAGAGACTATTGTAGTGACAGGAGGTCAGCCTATCGCCCACAAAAACGCCTTTCAAACCTCTGTCCCAAAACTGACTTTTACAGTATGCCCGGGAAGAGAAGCAGCTGGCACATTCGACGTTTTTCTTTCGCTCCCAGTCCAGTATGGAAGCATAAAGTTTTGTGCTTCCATATATAAAATACAGTGATTGAAAATTCAATTTCAATTAATAATTTATAAAATGAATCCAGCTTTTCATTTAATTTCAGTGCCAACCCTGACGCTTCAAAAAAGCGTAGGTAATTATCTCGAAACAAAGCCTTAGTCGAATGACTGAGTTAGCTAAATATTTACTGTTGCAAACCTCTTCCATGTTATTTGAAACCTGTGAATTTGTAGCTCGCTCTGTAGAAGAACCTATCCTTAACCCGCATGCTGTCATCTTCGACCTCATATCCTCACTTCACTATCAGGCGAGATTGAGGTAAAAAAAGTGGAGTTAAAATGTATACTAATATATATGGCTGAAGAGTTTGTTTTTTGTTTGTTTGTTTGCTTGAACGCGCTAATCTCAGAAACTACAAGTGGGATATGAAAAATTATTTTTTGCATTTGATAGCCCAACTCTTGAGGAAGGTTATAGGCTATATTTTATCCCGAAATTCCCACGGGATCAAAAGTTACGCGGGTAAAACCGCGCGCGCCTAGTGTAAAATATTAGGTATTTTACACGAATATTTCCGGTCAAAAAAGTATTTTTCTAGAAACAAAAGCAATGAAGGCTTACTGATATTTTAGGTTAAGCAAAACTCCGCATCTAATATAAAGTTAGGTAGATAAATGTTAAAATAAGATGTACCTGAGTTGCCTAACTAGATTTCCAATTAGGAGTCGACCGCAGCTAGCGCCTCTGAATCAAGTTTAATTGTAATGGCAACACTGAACTTCGCTGCACGTTTCAGTGATTCGTTTAACGATTCTACGTTTGAATTTATGTAAAAAAAAGTTTGTTATTTACAGTTTTATTCTACGTTTGAATTTGTTGAAAAAAGAGCGCTATTTTTTTTTTTTTGGGTAGGTAATATGAGTTTTATTTAGCGTTTTATTTTGCTGAGTATATAGTCGCTTTGTTTTCAATAATAGCTTTTTTATCAAAAAGAATTGTATGACTTTTGTATGAAAAATGTTCAATTGAAACGTGGTTTTGACTTTCGAGACTGCGGTTTAAACTAATTTGAAATAGTTTGAAACTCTCTCTATTGTTAAAAAAGAAATATTAATTGATTTGAAAATAAGTTTTTTTATTTGTGATTAATTCTTCATTTGGTCTCAATAGCACCTGATGGTAAGTGAAGATGAGGTCGAAGATGATAGCAAATGGGCTGGATCTGCAAAAAGCATTGCTGGAACCCATCACCGTCGGAGCGGTGATATTTGGCAGCACTTTTTTATCAAGGGTGATCCCAAGTAGGGATCGCTCGGATTAGTTCCCTTTTACGACATACTTGATCAAGATTATGACATTTGGTTCTGTGGTTACTTCCATGCTGGACTGGGAGCGAAAGAAAAACGTAGAATGTGCCAGCTGCTTCTCTTCCCGGGCATACTGTAAAACTCAGTTAAGGGACAGAGGTTTTAAAGGCGTTTTTGTGGGCGATAGGCTGACCCCCTGTCATTACAATAGTCTCTTTCGATCTTTATAATACCTCCAAATTTGTCAACGTGACATCAGATGGTCTTGTAACCTCTGGTGTTCTGCCTACCCCATAAGGGATACAGGCGTGACGTTATGTATGTATGTATGTAATCAAGAGGGAAAGATCTGTTCCAAGCCAAGTCTACGCAGCTTTTTGTTCTGGACTAAATGTGGGACTAAAAGTGAGCAAAGCCGCAAGTACAGTATCGTAATGAATGCCTATGTTTTCCGTGTGATTTCATTTCCACCGCGGTTATGACGTGGAGCGTAATCAAACAAAATGAAAACGGTAATAACACGCCGTAATTTAATTATTCAATTAATGAATTAATGATTTATTTAAAAGTAACAAAGACTCAATTTGTAAGTATATATGTTACCGGAAAATAATAAATAAATAAATATTTCTGACACGCACACGAAATTATCTAGCCCAAATTAAGTTTCTTAAAGGCCTTGTGTTATGGATACTAGATAACTGATATACTTAAGAAATATAAAAACATACATATTTAATAAATACATATTTTTTATTAGAATAAATTTAAATAAACATATAAACATCCATGACTTGACGACTAATATCTGTGTTCATCACACAAATATCCGCCGCCGGATTCGAACCCAGGACCTGGCATAGAAGGCAATGTATGTTACCGCTACACCAGCCGATCGTTGGTCGTTACGAAAGTTTCTAAATTTCCTCGTAAATTTATAAACTTTCGTAAGATTCTAAACGAGAGATAAATTGTATTATTTTACGCTGACATTTTCGCAAATTTATCAATGTACGACGTCTCGTGGCAAATTTATAAACTTGCGGATATTCATTCGTAAGATTCTTAACGGTTCGACCAATTACAGAATAGCATTTAATTTTACGATTTTTTTAAATACGGAAAAATAATACACTGCTCGTTGATTGGTCAAGAAGACAAACAATATCAAAATTTGGCTTATCTACACTAATGGTTTATGGCGCTTCGCCGGCCGCTGCCGCGGCACAGTTCGCTACGCTCGCTCCGCTCGCGCACGTATGTAAACAAAATGTAAATTTATAAATTTGCGGAATTTATTATTTTCCGGTAGCATAAACATGCTTACAGACTATGTTAATAAATATTTAACTAGGTACATATAAGATTATTCTTATTTTTGATGGAATAAAAACCAGGTGTTGCTCTGTAAAACAATAGTATATTATGTAATTAGCAACGCTCACGAGTTACATACGACGTTTTTCAACACACTTGTGAGTAAAAGACAGACATACGTGGTCATAAAATAACAAACACACTTCATAACAAAGCTGTGAATTGTGATTGAAAAATGGCGCCGAACCTCGCGCAAGCGCGTAGGTTTTTTTTTCTGCCAAATGTGTCAATGTCTGTATAGCATTTACAGCCTATTTTACGTGAAAATGTTTAATTTGGAGTGGTAAATGCAAATATTTTAATATTTTATAACAAATTATTGTAAATTGTGAACAATTTGTTTGATATACATATTTGTTTTACTAATATAAGGCGCAAACATTTCAAAAATGTATATGGATTTGAAGTGGTATAAAACCTCTTTGTTGTTTCTGCAAATATTTAATGTATAACCCGGATTAATAAAATATGCTCTGTTTACTCGCATGTAATTTGCACAAAGGTACAATTCAACTTTGTAGGATTCATTTTATTATGCACTAGGGTATAATATATTATGCACGCGTGATTTATAGCCCAGTTTATAGTTCTAAATTCAATAGAATAACGCTCACTTTACGAGCAAGTGTGTTGAAAAGTTTTTTATTTTAGCTTATTTACACACATTACATCACATTTACATATTACTAATTTTACAAACACTTACCTGTAAACAAAGAAACTACAATTAAAGTTATTATTCTATTTCTTTATGAAGTTAACAATTATTAATTTTATATTGTACAAATTATCACGCTTCCACACTCCAGCTCTGCACAGATCAAAAAGACTTAACCATAGATAGTTGTCATACACAATTAAACATTTAACTTTAAAGACAGCGCTGTATGTGATGGTATAATTTAGAACTAAAGTAATTCTAGTGGAATTTCTTTATATTCATATAAAACTTTAAAACAAAATAATTTAAAAAGGCCATTCTTGCACCGTTACCCCCGAAATAGCACATTAATGCTTTAAATACGTCGAATCTAATATATTTGAAATCATACTATTATCTATTGTGTTTACTGTTGAAGTAGTATAATCTGCTGAGATGTGCACTGGCTGTTTTGAACATAACAAAAAAATGTTCAGCTGCCATGTGTCAAGTTTTTTTTTTTTTCACCAAAATATATTTTTCCATGTAAACCTGTATTATTCATTAGGTTATGGGATATTTATTGTAAACGTTGATATAATTATGTCTCAATCAGTGCGTATAGAGTTACTGGATAAGGAGAATTATGAAACGTGGAAAATACAGGTTCAAGCGTTGTTGACTAAGACGGAAAGTTGGCAATACGTAAGTGGTAAAAATATAAGACCATGTTCTGAACGAGGTAATGAAAAATTATTAGATGATTGGTTAGCTGCAGATGAAAAGGCGAAGGCAGATCTGATTTTATCAATTAGTCCGAGTGAGTTAAGGCACGTAAGAGGGTGCATGACTGCACGAGAGGTGTGGTTGAAACTCGAGTCTATATATGCATCGAAAGGACCTGCACGTAAAGCAATTTTATTGAAACAGTTAACATTACATCGTATGCAAGAGGGCGAGGATGTGCGTGAACATATTTCAAAATTTATGGACGCTGTAGATAAATTGAGTAATATTGGAATCGAAATACACAAAGATTTGTTATCAATATTATTGTTATATAGTTTACCAGCAAGTTATGATAACTTTAGATGCGCAATGGAATCCCGCGATGATTTACCTTCGGTGGAAATATTAAAAATAAAAATTTTAGAAGAAGATAGCTCGAGGCGGCATAGTAATAATACTATTGAAATACAAGGAGCTATGTATGCTAAGAAAAATTGGACGAGAAATAAGTCTTTCAAGACCGTCAATACTGCATCTAATTCCAGTGGTTCATTCAAGTACAAATGTTATAAATGTCATAAGTATGGTCACAAAGCTAGTGATTGCAAAATAAAGAAGGAAAATCATGAGATAGGATGTGTAACTGAAGAACAAGATAATTATGAAATGTTTAATTGTGGCGATTTACCAAATAATTTAATTCAAAATTCTTTTATTTTAGATAGTGGGTGCACATCTCATCTTTGCAAAGATCCTGAAAATTTTGGTAAAGAGGTTTTACCGTATACTGCAAAATTGAATTTAGCTAGTAATCTGTCGACAGATGTCAAAGGTAAGGGTGATATTCATTTCGTAGCTTCAAATGATCAAGACAAACGTCAAATTCTGCTTCGCGATACTTTGTACGTTCCCAATTTAAGAAGTAATTTAATTTCAGTTGCCAAAATTACTGACAATGGTCATAATGTTCTTTTTAAACGTGATATTGCTTATGTCACTGATAACAAAGGCGTTATCAAAATGACAGCCGATCGTGTGGGTAACTTATACAGAGTGAGATAGGTGAAAAATAGAATGAATGACGCATTAATTGCTATGAATGTAGATGTACGTTTGTGGCATGAACGTATGGGTCATTTGAATGCTCGAGATCTTGTGAAATTATTGAATACTTACGGATTTGATGTAAAGACAGATGATGTGAATGGATTACATGACTGTGAAACATGTGCGAAAGGAAAGATGACTACATTACCGTTCTTGAAGACGAGAGGCCCATGTAACACTAAATTAATGATTGTCCATTCGGACGTCGTTGGACCAATGAGAACCGAATCTCTAGGTGGAGCTAAATACTTCGTCACTTTTATAGATGACAGTACACGTTGGTGCGAAGTGTACTTGCTCAGTAAGAAAAGTGAGGTATTAAGCGCGTTTAAAACGTATAAAACATTTATAGAAAAACAATCTGGAATGAGAATTAAAGCTCTTCAGTCTGACAACGGTGGCGAATACTGCAACAAAGAATTCGATGATTTTCTAAGAACAGAAGGAATTCAACGTCGTTTGACGGTAGCACATACACCTCAGATGAACTCTATAAGTGAGCGAATGAATCGTACTCTTACGGAGATGGCGAGATGTATGCTATTGTCTTCGGGACTGTCTAAAGGTTTTTGGGCTGATGCTGTTGCAACTGCCTGCCATATTAGAAATCGTTGTCCGACTAATACTTTTAATGGTGATACGCCATATAACATGTGGTATGGAGAATCAGCTAACATTGAGTACATGCGATGTTTCGGTTCTAAATGTTTTGTTTTGGATAAGACGCCTAATAAAGATAAGTTTGTCGCACGTGCTCGAGAAGGCATAATGGTGGGATACCCACGAACTTCAAAAGGGTACAGAATATGGATACCAGACGAACATAAAGTTGTTATTGCACGAGACGTGAAATTTCAAGAAAATTATATTACCAAAATCAATAAAATTTACAGCAATGGAGATGGAAATGAGATTATCGAAAAGGATAAGAAATCAAATAATGAATCGATAATTGATGTAGTATTTAATAAAGATACAATACGTGATGATATTAAAATTGTACATCAAAATAGCTTCAATGATAACAATGATAATGACGATTCAAGTGAAAATGCAACTGGTGGAGCAAATGAAGATAAAACAAATCCGATAATATTAAAAAGAATGCCTGGAAGACCGAAAATACAAAGAGGTCAACGTGGAAGGCCTAAGAAGCTATATAATGTTAGAGAAACCAGTCAAGAAGTGAATCATAATAAAGTGACAGAAAATACAACAATGCAATATGATCAAGAAGACAGTGAAAGGCTTTATGAAAATGAACATTTTGCTGGAGCTATAGAAATATCTATAGATGAAGCTTTATCGGGTGATGAACGCGAAGGGTGGATGGAAGCTATTTCGTCAGAAGTTCAAAGTCTACTTAAAAATAATACTTTTGATATAGTTTTGAAGCCTGACAACTGTGATGTTGTAGGATGTCGCTATGTTTTAGTAAAGAAACAGAACATTGATGGCACTGAAAAGAAAAAGGCAAGACTTGTAGCCAAAGGTTATAACCAACGGTATGGTGTAAATTATTTCCAAACGTACGCTCCGGTAGCTAGACTTCAAACAATAAGATTATTGTGTGCTCTTGCTGCTGAATTTAATATGGAAATACATCAAATGGATATTAACACAGCGTACTTAAATGGAATGCTTAATGAGGAAGTTTATATGAGAATCCCAGTACATTTAGAGAAAATTTTAAAACATATTATAAAGAATGATAGTACAGATGAAAACAATTTGATGCGGGCAAAAAGGATGTTAAAGGATCTACAAGGTGGTGGTAATATATGTATACTTAAAAGGTCGTTGTATGGATTAAAACAATCCGGACGACAGTGGTACATACGTTTAAATGAAAAATTAGAAAAAATGGGAATGAAATCTACACTTAATGAGCCTTGTTTATATTATAAGAAAAATGAAGATGGTCTTTTACTCCTGGTGACTATATATGTAGATGATATTCTAATAAGCTGTAAAGATAGGCAATGGATTCTACAGTTTAAAAAGGAATTAGCAACAGATTTCGACCTAAAAGATTTCGGAGCAGCAAAGTATTGTCTGGGCTTAGAAATTGAAAAATGTGTTGATGGTGTAAAGCTTTCTCAAAGAAAATACATAAAAGAAGTTTTGCAGAAATTCGACATGGAAGATTGCAATACTGTATCGACGCCACTTGAAGTTGGCATGAATTTTTCAAAAAGTGTTGAAATAACATGTCAACAGTCATGGCCTTACAGAGAACTCATTGGTTCTCTCATGTATATAGGTATTGGAACGAGACCAGATATTTGTCATACGATCTCGAAACTTGCTCAGTTTACGGAAAATCCAAGTAAGTTACACTGGATATGTGCAAAACGTGTAATGAGATATTTGAAGAAAACTATAAACCATTCTTTATTTTATAAGAAATCTGGCAAATCATTGTATGGTTTTAGTGATGCAGACTGGGGCAATTGCTTGTTTGATAGATGTTCATATTCTGGATATCTGTTTATGCTTGGTAATGCTGCGATATCTTGGAAATCACAGAAACAGAAATCAGTAGCTACATCATCAACGGAAGCTGAATACGTAAGCCTGGCAGAATCTATGAAAGAGAGTATATATTTGAATAGCTTATTAACTGAAGTAGGTTTGGATGACCTTGCTAAGGTGGTGATGCATGTTGACAATAGAGGTGCAATTTGTTTGGCTGAAGATCCTAAATTTCATAACAGAAGCAAACATATTGATATTAAATTTCATTTTGTACGTAATGCTTTGAAAGAAAAATTTTTGACCTTAAGACATCTGTCAACGGATTTAATGATAGCTGACATCTTTACTAAAGCTTTGCCAATATCCAAACATTTATTTTGTGTAAAAGGTTTAGGGCTCGTAGATAATGCAGATTAAAGGGGGCGTGTTGAAGTAGTATAATCTGCTGAGATGTGCACTGGCTGTTTTGAACATAACAAAAAAATGTTCAGCTGCCATGTGTCAAGTTTTCTATTGTCTTTCACCAAAATATATTTTTCCATGTAAACCTGTATTATTCATTATTTACTGAAATAATTACTAATTGTAATTGAATCATTGACGACCAACGGTTTTGATAGTTCAGTACAGATTTTCCACTTTAATTAATTGGCTTTTAATTAAAATGGTTACTGGATATTGCCTTTTTAGTTAAATATTGGGCTTTACTTTTGCCCAGTTAACTGTTGACCCGTATGAATTTCGAGATAAAATTAAATTTTCTTTAAGAATTGCGCTATACAGTGCTAAAGCGATTATATTATGTTACCGGTTATTGTTTTGTATTTATTAGGTATCATGGTGCAACTTTGAATATAAACAAAGAGCTTGCAAACAATTAAAAAAGACTAAGACTATAACGCTGGCTGGTTATAAACTGTATTGGTTATAAAGTCAACATAATTCAAAAAAAGAGTTCCATAATGATCCTTTCACTTTTTTGTGTTCCTGCTTGCATACATAGATTACGAAGCCGCGTTCAGCTACTGCGTACAATGGAACGGAACGGAACAAACTGTTCCGAACGCGCTCTGTCGCTGTAACGTCATATTTTCCCGCCATCCATTGTTTTCCACCCAGGGCTGCCAACGCCATGTAATTAAACTTTGTTAATTACTTTCAAAATTGATTTTATATTAACATGTAGATATCCATTTTAATTATGAAATAAGCTTTTCGTTTCGCTGCTGTTAAAAGTAATGGTTTGTTAAAAGTCTTGTCCGAAGAGGTTTAATTTCGTGTAATGTTAGATAATTATGGCGAACCGTTGAAGTTCGCTTGCAGTCGTGCATGACTCTGCGCAATTAGCCGTTCGTTTCATATGGACTTTAACGAGTTGGCTGTATTCCAAGCCTTAAATGAGATTTCCAATAAGGTACTTACATAGGATTATATTTGCGATGGCATTCAGTCTGATCCGCAGACAGACGTTTAATTTTATGTAGAGTTAAGATTTTTATTTTACTCCTGATCACAGTTGCCTTATTTTCTTTTCTAGTAAGTTTTCTAGTAATCTATTCTTCCACGCTGGACTGGGAGCGAAAGAAAAACATAGAATGTGCCAGCTGCTTGTCTTCCCGGGCATACTTTAAAAGTCAGTTAAGGGACAGAGGTTTTATTGGAGATATTTGTGGGCGATAGGCTGACCCCCTGTCAATGCGATAGTCTCCCTTTGTCATTTTAATACCTCAAAATTGGTCAAATGTGACATTAGATGGTTTTATAGCCTCTAATGTTCTATCTACCCCATAAGGGATATAGACGTGAAGTTATGTATGTATGTATCTATTTCATTAAAGAGTATTAATCAATTAATGAATAAAACGGGTTTTAATGATTTTTCCAATTATCATTAAAATTCACCAATTACTCATAGTATTCTTTGCAACTCTTTATACTAAGCCCACTTCAGGGCCTTGAGCCTCTAGGTCTGGATGACGAGGAGTTTTACCATATACCACCAAGCTGACCCAATGATGGTTAGTGGATTCCAGAACGTTGAGGGCGATGAAATGGTTTCTGACAAACTCAAACGAATACTATATACAAGTATAAAGCACCAGGGACCGACTTCTTAGAGTGCGGCCGTTGCGGGAATGCGTTCCTGACAGCTCCTTATGTCCACTGAATAAAGTTTATTTCCGATTCGAAGGGGTAAAAAAGCTATGATTTTGACAGCTGTCACGAAGGCAAACTCCCACCGGCCGCACTCTAACGTGTCCTCCGTAGTAGGGCACGATACTTTTTGTATTTACTTAAGTTAAACCACCATTAAACAGGATGATTGAATGTATTGCATATTTCATTTTAAAAAAATGTGAAATGAATATTCTTAATTATAAAAAGTAAAGTTTAGTGAATCCTGTCCTATTAATATTAGACCCCAAGCAAGTTTATGAGAATGGTCGGATGGACGAATGTTACTACTTGCAAGGTTGAGTACAGAGTTGAGTATCTTGAGTGCGTAGTCTGGAATCTCGCAAAGTATAGGTATATACTTTTAATTCTGGTTCCCAGTTTCCCTCAATCGGCATTTAACTAATAATTTATATTTTGGAATTCCTACTCGTCACGATGTACCTACCTAAAACATTTAATAAGCCCTTTCTGTAACACAAAGTGTTAAATTAAAAAATTCAAGTAGGTATCATCACAGGGCTGGCAGATTTTAGCTCCGGACATTTTTAATTAAATTAACTGACAGCCCTGTCGAGCGGCATGACGGTCGAGCGTCATTCATTCATTCGTTCATTTCTGTCAGCCACCTTCATTAGACGGATTGAATTGATACAATGATGAGATCCGCATTCAGAGAATGTTTATACCGCAAAGTAATTAATTGGTTTATTTGTTTTCTGTTTCAATTTGAAATTGGAACGACGTGGAGTTAAGTCTCAAGATCTGGTTACAAGAAAGGTAATAAATTAGCTTAAAGGTTTTTGTGAGTTGGTGGTTGAGTGTCAGAGGTCCTGCGGTTTATTTTGTTTATCTTTCAGTACGAAAAAGTAATTTTCCAACGGGATGAGAATTATAGCATGGAAGAATGTTATGGACAGGGAGCGAAAGGGAGCTAGTTTCAAGGAAAAGTATAGAATACACTTATTTGAAAATCAACTCAATGTCTAAACACATAAACTTATATTTATATCTGTTATACCTGTTGTTTTAATCTAAAGTTAATACTTTTATTTATTAGTATTTATTTATTATTAGTTTCAAATAAAATCCTGTTATATTTATTCATTTCATTATTTGTAGGCTTTTCTGTTGTGCTTATATTTCATTGCTTGCTTGTTTCTATATATATTTACATTTTAAATTACTCTGCTGGCTTCTTAATGTGTATGTCGCGTTTTAACCTACTCTTATTTATTTGCATTAATTAAGAACATATATATATAAGAATGAGTCTGTATCTACCTACTCCCAGGCAGCGGCTGAAAATCAGCGCTTTGCTAGCTTCCTAGCAAAGCATTAGGCTGAGTCGTCACCTTTTGTTTTTTGGTTAAGGTATTTATGCTTCTATAAGTATGCACTGTTTAGTCATAAGTTATTTGTAGGTTTAATTATGTTACCTAAAAAACAATAAAGATTTTCTATTCTATTCTATTCAAAGAAAAACATAGAATGTGCCAGCTGCTTCTGTTCAGCGGGAATACTGTAAAAGTCAGTTAAGGGACAGAGGTTTTATTGACGTTTTTGCGGGCGATAAGCTGAACCCCTGTCACTTCAATAATACCAGAATATGGTTTTCTGCCTACCCCATAAGGGATACAGACATGAAGTTATGTATGGAAATGATACGAGCTTAGGTACACGATCGATTTGCGTTGTGGACATCACAGAAAAGGATTCCCTTAGCGCCCAGTGCAGTGGGCGTATTTGGTAAAGTTTTAGCTCTGTTACTATGGTATTTTATCCTTTTTATCATATTCGGCTTCAATAGGGCATGGATAGAGTGTTCGCATGCGGTGTGTTTGAGTCCTTTTCTCCTGTGTTCCAGTCCCTTCCAGGACTACTTAAGAAATGAACTTTTCAAAAACCTCCCCATCAGACTTCCCGTTTGCGTTCGCTCCCGAACGGTCGTGTCTGCGGCCGCTCCCGAGTGTTCGTATTGCGCTGCCCTTGTTCCCTCCCCCGCACTCGTGCGGGTCAGGTGCCAAGTTAAGCTCTTTCGGAAAGTTTTCTTTTGTGGAGGCTGTGTGGTGTCGGGGCTAATTCATCTGCCCTTTTCAGGGCGGACCCGACCGCTGCCGGCCGAAGCATCGCTGGTCAGGTGGATACGTAACCGTGACAACTAAGCCTGATCGTCCGCCGTTCACCGGCAATAGGTCCGTGTTAGGTTGATCTTTCTTTCAGCGCAGTTTGTGTAGTCCTTTCGCCGTTCACCGGCAAGTAGGTTCCTTGTTAGGAATAGGGTTCCTTTCAGAACAGTTCAGGTTCCCAGGGTTCGATGGAAGCCCCCATCGAATCCCCGGTTAGGGCCGGAGAAGTGCAAGAACTTCGGGATCTGGTAAGTCAGACTCAACTCCAACTCCTTCAAATGCAGAATGCTCAGCAACAGATGTTTTCGTTATTGAGTCAGCAAATCGCATCAGCCGCTCAGGCACGATCTGCGACCCTCCCGGCCACTCCGCCTTCTCTCAGTTTTCCAACTGATTCTCCGGCGTCCCCAGACGTCGAGTGTGTTGATACTACGTCAGACTTCATGTCGGTTGATTCTTCCGCGTGCAAACGGAAAACTACCCCACCGGGTAGCGATTCCGACCCCGCTCTCTTAGTTCCAGAATCTCCTGCTCCGTTCACCGAGGTTCGCAAAAAATCCAAATCAAAGAAGAAGAAGAAAGAGGCTTCTTCGACTTTATCTCCATCCGTTTCAGCTGCTCCAGCCGCTGTTCCTGCTCCGCAAAATGTCGCACCGGCGTCTGCTCCTGCGCCTTTTGTTTCAGCGATCCCGGCGTCACAGCCTGCGTCGCAATCAGATTCGGCTCCGCCGAAAGTCAAGTCTCCGCCCCCCGTCTTTCTACGGGACAAGAGCCGCTGGACCGAGGTCTCAGCTCTCTGCGGAACGCACTCCCCGAAGATCCAGTATAGTAAGGCATCCAATGTGGGTGACTCTATTAAGGTCGTTGTCTGCTCAATTTCTGATTTCAGGAATTTCACTCGGCTTCTTGCTGACAAGAAGCTCGAGTACCACACTTACGCCCTCCCTGAGGAGCGTAAGATTCGTGCCGTCCTCAGGAACGTGCCGTTCGAGCTCTCGAACGAGCAAATCCAGGAGGACTTGTCTTCTCAAGGCTTCCCCGTCGAATCTGTGCACAAAATGCACAGCCGCCGAGGCAAGCAGTTCCCACTTGCGCTAGTAATCCTAGCGAAGAGCCCGCAAGGGCAGTCCATTTTCAGAGGCAAGCTCACCGTGTGCGGTCTCTCCAACATCCGAGTCGAGGCTCCACACAAGCGTGGTTTCCCAGGTCAGTGCCACCGCTGCCAATTGTATGGTCATGCGGCGGCAAACTGTTTTGCTTCCCCTAGGTGCGTCAAGTGCCTAGAACCGCATGGGACTAAGGAGTGCTCTCGCACTCCCGAATCGCCCACCGCTCCGTCCTGCGTCTTGTGCGGCCAGTCCGGCCACACAGCAAACTTTCGCGGCTGCCCCAAAGCACCGCGTGCTGCCAGGGCTACCGTGAAGCCCATCGAGAACTGGAGAGAGCGACCGCAGCCTAGCTCGGATGCTCCTCCAGTCGGTTCAAAGGCCCCCAAGGCCTTCACCTCTTTCGTTTCAGGTCAGCGCAGCCGGGATGCGACTCAATCGCAACCGGCCGCCAAATAATAATAATAATAATAATAATAATAAAACTTTATTTACTTACAAAAGAAAAACAAATGAAAACACAAAATTAAATAGATTTAACAAATAGGTCATGTAAGCAAAAAGGCCCGGACTCAGCATAATGTTGAATACCGAAACTAGGTTCAGTAACAACGCTGTTATTCTGTCAGAGCCTAAACAGAAGATAATTCCGCCTCACAAATTGTAAACTAATGATAGATAAGATAAAAAACATACAAAATAAAATATAATATTAAATTACAAATAAAACATTCAAAACCAAAAAGAAACCTATCATGCAATAATATATGTTCAAACAAAGCAACAACTATACACTGTAAAAATAAAAATAAAATAAAAAAGTAAGTTAAATCATTAAGCAATAAGAGAAATAAATAAAACAAAAAATCACTTAGACAAAGAGTCGCCATAACTCAGACACCCCGCCACTTTTTGTTGGTTCAATAAAAAGTCTTTAAATAATTTCTTAAATGTACTTAAATTAAATGTACTTAAATCGGCTTCCCAGTGCCAGAACGCAAAAGGTTCTCAAGACCGCATGGCGTTCTGGATCCAGCTCGCTCCCATCGACGAGATCCTGGCTTTCGGCGCCGCTCTCGACGCCAGCCCAGAGGGTTTCAACGGTGCTCTTCCGGTCTTAACCAAGTTCGCTCCCCTTATCAGGAAACTCCAGCAAGCTCAACGTTTCTAAGCGTAGTCCTTCTTTCCAGCATTCCTATCTCTGAGTGAGTCTGATCACTCACGATAATATCTTAGTTTCAGCTTTGTCATTTCTGCTAATCTTAGCTTTGTTTTTCTCACTTTCAGTTCCTTTTGGTGGCAGCCGTCAGGATGCCGCTCACTACGCAGCCTCTCGCTCCAATTGGCTGTCGTTCCGACGATGACTAAGGACCTTAATCAAGGTGAGTCAAAAGGGGGATGTTTAGTGGGTATGCTCAGCCTATCTGAGAGAGTCTCCACACTGTCTGGGCATTCTATTTGCCATTAGCCACTTGGGCTAACAGCTTATAGAATGCCCATTCGTCCGTAATAGGATTCATCCTCCTCCCGCTAAAGCTAGCTTTACTGGTAAAAGCTGGTTTTAGTGGGTGCCAAACGACTTTCCTTGGCGGAAAAAAAAAAAAAAAAAACCTCCTTTTTTCACTGTGTGATCTTTATTACACCAGTTTGTCAAGAAACCCAAATTTTCATTTATCCGCCTAGGGAATTTGTTTTTTTTTTGCTGTTTAATCAATCTAGACTTCTCTGCTCAAGGCACAGCGGCTGTTATTTTTCTACCCAAGTACTATTTTCCCCGCTTCAGATGCAGATTTAAAATAAGCAACTTCAAGTTCAAGTTCGGCGCAAGTGAATGCTGTTAGGCCGTATACAGAAAGAAAGCTGGAAACTTATAAGCGCTTATCGGCGCTTGACAGCGCTGATCCGTTCCATACAAAGGAAGAAGGTTGAGCAAAATGTCGGACTCATCGGACGATGATTTCCCAGCGCTGACCAACGCGTATTGAAGCTTGTCGGAACTCTTCGGCACCGTTCAGTGCTTATCGGCGCGCGTTCATATATTTTCCTGCGCGGGCTGTCAAGCGCTGGTGAGCGCTTATAAGTTTCTAGCTTTCTTTCTGGCGAACAACAAGGCGAACTCGTGGAGTTGTGATGATAGTAACTCCCATGTATACAAAGTGTTCTTTTTGATATCTCATAACTATGGGGTTTTGTTCCGTACTAATAAATAATACTTTTTGCCAAAGAATATGTGGTCCAAAAGTGCATACTTTCCAAGATATCATCATTCTTAATAAAATGAGTTCATAAATTATCACCCTTGTAAAATCTTTTTAACATTCATTCAACAGACTCGTGTCACTGAAGCCATACAATAAACAATAAAAACATTTTAAACGTTGAGGAACGTTGCATACAATGTACAACGCAAAATGTTGCGAACTGCACCTGGTCAAAGTGGTCAAAAAAGGGATAGAAAATGCCACGTTTTACACAAGATGCTTTGACTTATTTGAATTATTTTGTAAGCAAAAAGAAAACAAAAAAAAAAAAAAAATTGAAAAATTATTCACATTTTATTTGATTTTATTACATGGTCCTATTAATACCCTACAGTTATGGGAACTCAAGCGGAACACCTTGTATAGGAAGTTAAATAGGATTTTCTCTAAAAACTCCTCTAAACACTAGAGCTGACTAAACTAAAGCCAGTTTTGCTGACCGTCGTCTTCTTCAGTGCGGTAAGAGAGGCTGTTGAAGTATAGGAGTTTTATGCATAGAGGACTGTAATGCTACATTTACACGCCTGCCAAGGCTTGCGTCTTTCAAGCTTCAAGTATTTACAAATGGTTGCCATTTAGGCTTCAAACTGGACGGCAGTGACAGCGAGAGGGACAGCGGCGCGGGGAATCTGAGCCGTTCTAGAATCTAACTTTTTATTCGTAGTAGGACGCCAGCGGGCGTGAGAGCAATCTGTCGCGGTTTCATACAAACTCAATACTTTCTATCGTGTCGCGGAAATCGCTGCTAGCGCCGGTGCCCTCGCTGCTGTTGCTCTCGCTGTCGCTGCCGTCCAGTTTGGAGCCTTACACGATTACGTTATTGTGTATCGGACAAGCAAGCATGGCGGACGTGTTGTGGGCGTTGAAATTGTGTCGGTTATTGCTCTTTAGTGAAATATATTTTTATTTGAACAATATTTCCCATGCCGCAAGCTCCCTATGATCTGTCCAAACCACCCCATTTACACGCTTGTGCTTGTGGAAGTGAGCTGAAATTTGGAACATACAATCCTTAGGGGTTGTGGGGGAGCATTAAGGAAGAAATCCCTAAAATTCCCACGGGAACGGGATTTATTGGACTTTTTAGTTTGTATGAAAAGTCTTATTCCTTGAGTGCATGGATGTGATACTTTGTAGAAAGGTTCTTCAATTAGTGACTGTTTGTGTTTTGAAAGAGATTCCCGAAATCTGATGTGAAAAAGACGCTCGTTTAAGTTTTCATAGGACCTGTCATCGAGAAAATAAAGAAATGGAAAAGTATACCTAATCGTTTGAGTAAAAAGTCGCGTAATGAACAATTACTTAGGTACTGATAACACTTAGTTAGTTATATATGACATATCGCCATCGTCATTGCCATGTGTCATGTGTAGTTGTCGTTACAAAATTGTTTCACCCAACGATAATCCCTATAAAAGTTTTTGTAATTTGGCAAGCTTTAATTAATAGAGTTTTTGAATGTTGAACATATCAAAGCAATGCCTCGTTATAGTCTTTTTCCAGTGCAACAGTTTGGAGCGCACAGTTTTTGAATCTGGTTTTTGCTTTGTGTGATAATAAGAGTAGTTTCAATAGTTTCCCTATGAGGTCTTAATATCGCAACGCACCTTTATATTATAATATGTTAACGAAATAATGTTTTGTTTTATTTCGCCTTTCAAAGTATTTTAAAGACAAAAGAACAGAACTCGAAAATAAAGTACAGAGCGTGGTTGTGGGTTAATATTTGTTTATTTTGGATAAATTTTAGCAATGAAAAGTTATTTTTGATAAGTTGCTAATTTATTAGGATAAGTAGGCACTCGTGCATCAAGTTGTGACATCGCAAAGTTAAGGAACTTCAGTACGTAATTCCTTTTTCTATAATCATTCTACTGCCGATTGCACATCTATAAAAGATCTAAGTAGGTATTTAACCATTTACGCTACTGCTGTGGCCTTTATCAAAGGTCTTAAAATTACTTTTTATATTCAAAACATAAAACTGAAAGTGTAAAAGAAAGGCCCTTAACAGCTACCATAAAAATTCCATCAGTTATAAAAAGGCGCATTATTTAAGAACGCTGTAAAGTTATATTTATTAGCCGTTTAATAATTTGTGCGAGCGTAAAATTGTAAAGCCTTTTCTTTAACGGTTTTGAATAGGAAGTGTGAGTTGCTTAGATTCTTACTTGATGGAAAATGATGTTGATGTTGAGGTTGTTTGACCTATTTGTTCTTTACTTGAGCTAACTTTTTGTCCATCCGTCTGCCTATTTCGTAAGAACTCAATTTCTCAACAATGTCTGGAGATTTCAATCTGAAACTTATCCAAACTCAGATCTGCAATACATTGTAACTGAGAAAAATTCAAACTACTGACCGCCGAAGAAAAGATATCGAGGCATCCGTGTAAATATACATATCTTTTGTCATAGTTTGATATCTCAAAAGTACGATCGATTTATGTTTTTTTAATTAAAAGCCTTGTCCGTCAAGATATTTTTTAACTATAACTTCACGCCTGTATCCCTTCTGGCGTTGACAGAACACCAGCGGCTCTAAAACCATCTGATGTCACGTTTGACAAATTTGAAGGTATTATAATGATCATGAGAGAATATTGCAGTGACAGGGGGTCAGCCTATCGCCCACAAAAACGTCAATAAAACCTCTGTCCCTTAAATGAATTTTAAAGTATGCCCGGGAAGAAAGCAGCTGGCATATTCTATGTTTTTCTTTCTCCCAGTCATCCTCAAAATACTCAGTTCTTACTAGTCTTACTGCTGACAGGATCTCATCCTATGAAAACTATTTTAAAACTTCCGCCATTCGAACTCATAATACATAGTCTACCTTCACAAATATAATAAAGCTGGAAAGTTTGTATGTTTGAACGCGCGAACTTCTCAGAAAGCTTGGAAACTACTAATCGGAACGGAAAAGTTCTTTTTGCAGTTAAAAGCCCAACTTGAGAAAGGTAAGGCATTATACGGGGAATTCTAGAATGTTCTATATTACCAAAAGTTGCACATAGTCGGAACTTAGTCGAGTTAAAATACAAATTTTCAATGGACTTCAAAAAGGCTTTCTCAATGAGGAACTTCCTTACTTTAAAAAGAAAAAAGTGATTTCAATTTCTCTCAGACGATGGCGTTGGAAAAAACCGACATGCCAAAATTCTATTTTCCCTGACCAGTATAGTCCTAGTACTTTTGAGCGTCGAGTGAATAGGTTTCTCGTGGATGGACGTGTACCACCTTAGTCTTCATGTTCACTTAACATCAGGTGTCTTGGAAGACAAACGTCCGATCCATATTTTATTTAAAAAAAAAAACTCTTTGAAAAGAAAAAATATGAAAATTTGATTTGTCATTCTAAACATTTGACATAACTTTTGAAGGGGTTGGGAGGCTTTCTGGACCAGGACCGTGGACCGGAAAGCCCCTTCAAAAAAAATATTAATTTCTCGGGATCATTCGGGATCACAAGAAAAAAAATAAGGAAGAGTACAGATCGCAAAAAAAGTTAAATAATACTTTGATTATCACTGCATGAATTACGCGTATTAGTACCGACCGGTATAAAATAATATCTTACATAGTCACTAGTTGAATCCGTACAATAAAATAACAATACATCTACGAGTAGGGAATAGAGAGAGCCATTTTGGAGAACGTAGTCCTATCTCTCTCTTACATACATATTGTCTTCTCTTTTATGAGGCGATGGGTTACTAAACTACTTTGTCAATACGTGGTTAGAAAATGATAATTATTAATTACTCAACATTATGGTGTACAGTCACGTCTAATAATATGTATACATTTTCATTGAAATTTGAACTTTATGACAACCGAATATGTTGCGAAGTGTGTACATATTAATGCACGTGACTGTACCTATGATGAAGACAAACAAATAATATCGTTAAAAAAAGTATTTTAAAGAATAATATTGATTTTATTTAATTATTAACAAAATTATATTCTAATACTTATTACTATCCATGTAAGACTGATTTTACATCGTATTATTTATTAATATTTTTGTCAGTTGATTAGTTTCAAGTGTAATCTATACATATTACGTTGCAGTTGATTATTCAATATAACAAAGACATGTTATAATTGTAATAAATAATAAATAAATAAATAAAATGCCCAGACAATCACACCAACTACATGGCCCCAAAGTAAGCATAGCTTGTGTTATGAGATACCATGTAGCGAACTAGGGGGGAACCTAGAATATAAATACATAAATAGATAAACACCCAGACACGGAACTTTTTTTTTTTCTTTTTCCGTACAGGAATCGAACCCGCAACCACTGGCGTCTGAGGCAGAAAGGTTTACCCCATCGCCAAAGTGGTCGTCAATTGTAGTTATTCTTAAGTTTATTATGAATGTTTTATACAGAAGTAGGCGTCTGCCATTTATTGTTTGACAAAAATAGTTTTATTTTATTCACTGTGCCTTTTTTGTTGACTTTCTAAAGCAAAAACGTGTTTATTTTAGTTGTGGTCCCGAATGACCCCGAGAAATCAATATTTTTATTGAAGGGGCATTCCGGACCGCCGGTCCTGGTCTAGAAAGCCTCCCGACCCTTTTGAAGACAGTATTTTACGCCGTAAAATGGAATCTATATTTTATATATTTTTAAATGTCGCTATCAAAACTCCTTATTCGAATTAATGTTATTTTAAATGTTCGTTAAACGATGACTGGCTCATTAAAATTATTAATCCATTTTGATAATTCTCGTTTCTAGGCAGACCTTATTATAGTCTTTAAATCTAGCTGTTTGTAAAAAAATATAACATAGTTGCCTTTTTGGTTTGTCGTTGATTATTTTATGAAGAAGTAAAGTTTTGGCTATTCGTTTCATTTTTAATCAAATATTCTTTTCAACTCACTATTTATTATGCATTTCAAATATTTAATTATTGCTTCCATGCTGGACTGGGAGCGAAAGAAAAACTTAGAATGTGCCAGCTGCTTCTCTGCCCGGGCATACTGTAAAAGTCAGTTAAGCGACTGAGGTTAACTTGGCGTTTTTGTGGGCGATAGGTTGACTCCCTGTCACTACAATAGCCTCTTTCCATCTTTATAATACCTCCAAATTTGTCAAACGCGACATCAGATGGTCTTATAACCTCTGGTGTTCTGCCTATCCCATAAGGGATACAGGCGTGACGTTGTGTATGTGTATGTATGTATTATTTCTAATTTCCCAATTACGTGTCTTTATAATAATAACTACCCTGCATAGAGCAAAGGAACCATTACCTCTACAAATTAATTGGAAATGCAATCCACTGTAATATGCGTCCGTAAACTAATTGTTGCATAAGGACCACTAATCCTTCCGTTCTATCACCTAGTTTACTAGGAGATTCCCTAGTTAATACTCCACTTAGCCTGTATAAATGGTGATTAGTTAATCCTTCGTAGATTGTTATAATTCACTGTGGAGACGTGGTTGGTTAGATAATACATAGCCAGGTAAATACCCAAATTGTTAGATTAAAATAAAGGTTTTTTACGCTTTTTTATAATAGTAAGACAATTACATAGAATGACAGTGAATTTGAGACGAGTTTGAAGCTGTCGGGTAGGTAACACTTTAGTCATTGGATAACTTTTATCAGGCCATTAAAATCAGAACTAAATAAAATATAATTTTCGGCCATAATATCATGCTGAAATGTCTTTTATTCAACCCACAATTTCAATAAAGTTTAAGTAACTTTCGACATATTTTAATGACCTGTCAAAGCCCAAAACCCATGGAAAATATTGTCAATGTGTTTTCACAAAAACATCTTGAGAGTTTGCTAAATACCTTCAAGGGCGCGAAGGTTGTAGGGACACCAAGAACTTTGAAGGACTTATGGAATTCATAATAAGTACTTATTTAAGTAAACAACTTGGATGTTATAATCGCTTTCTAATGTAAGCTGAAGTTTTAAGTTATTCATTGACTTTAGGAGCGTGGTTATTTTTCGATTGAAACTTTTTTAGGGTTTTTGTAAAGCACCATACTTTGATGTTTAAAAACATTACGCTTTTTCAAACGACTTCCAAAAAAGTAGGAGGTTCTCAATTCGTCTGTATGTTTTTTTTGTGTCTTTGTTACACGATATTTCGGACAATTATGAATTGATTTTAAAAATTGTTGTTTCATAAGATAGAGGATACTTCATAGGTCCCATTCAAATTTCATCGAAATCGGTTGAGTACTTCATTGAAAATTTCAAACTTTTGAAAAAATATGTATAATTTCGAAGAATGTTTACGTTGATGACATTCTCAAGTCAGCCAAAGTTTTGACGTGAAGTCGGTTTTTTTAATGCTCTGCACTCGTTGATTATTATATTTAAGAACGCGAAGCGTCGTCGGCTTAAAATAGCCCTACCACGCCCTACCACACCCTACCACACCGTACCACCAGCTCCTACCATCATAATGTTAAGCTATTGCATAGCTTCTATCGCGGGCCGTGAGCGTGGGGACCGAATCCAGAAATTCACCCCCCCTCCGACCGGCACAACGGTGATGCTTTGATTTCATAACTTTACATGCGGGCTTTAATAAACAATCAGCGCCATCTACTAGGAACTTGTGGAACTTCATATTAGATCAAACATTTCTTCTTGTGCTATGCATTTTTAACTAAAGATGGAATTATATTTACTTCTTATTTCAAACTGTAATCTATGAATTATGCTATGGATGGTCGGGGTCTCTTAAAAGGAGGCTCTTGACCCATATGTTCAAATGTACTTCTTGATGATGAAATAAATGATTATTATTATGCTGAAAACAGTATTTTGTATACTTTATTTTTGTTCAACAGTAAACAGTATAATGTAGTGAAAAACAGTTTAATACTGTTAAAAACAGTATAGTTGGAAACCCTAGATTGAGGTCAAATGCGAGGTTAGTCACCAATAAAAAAACTGAGTTACGTATGAGAGCGCCGAGTCAAAATTGTCTTAGTTAAACCTTCTGGTGTAGTGGTAAAAATATGCTACAGGTCCTGCGTTCGACTGGGGTTGGCGGAAATGTATTTGTGTTGACCAAAGATGTTAGCCGTCAAATAATGGATGTTTGAAAGTATATGCTGTGTGCATCAATCCAATTTAAATTTAAACTTTCATATTTATAATATTATTAGGATTGATACAATGGCAAAAGAGCACCATACAGGGACCAAATTAAGGGTGCTTACTTTGAGAAACAGGTTTCCAGTACAGATAAATTATATGCTAATCAATTTCGGACCGTATACGTGCTTACATTAGAGTGGAGGAAGAGAAAATCGAGGAGGAAAAGAACATTTATTATTATCGTTTCGTAGGTAGTCTCTCCCCATCATTATAATGCCTTCAAAGGTAATGTTTCCAAATTGGAATATTTAATAAACACTAGACCACAACGTAGCTAAAATTATGCTGGTATCGACAAAAATATCGAAAAATTACAATAACCTTAATTAATGGCGCACAAAAATGTTTAAGTTTTATGTAAATGGCAACCGCCATGCTAAGTCGTCTTTACATTTCGCCATATTTTATAGTTTTTTTTACTGTCAAAATTGTCATGTCATCTGTCTTGTCATTTGTTACAAGTCTGTCACTTGAAGTAAGAAAAAATGGAATGTCTATCTACGGAGAAGCGATTTTTAATAATTCTTGTGCTTTTTTAATACGATGTCTATCTGAAATTGAGTGATTACTAATTGTTTGTATACTTATTCTGTTCAATATATCCTTGTGCTCACATTCTAGCCCCAGATACAAAAAAACGGAAACATATCATGTGTCAAACGTGACAACAAAATGTTTTATACATGTACTGCCTACCCCATAAGGGATACAGGCGTGAAGTTATGCATGTATGTAAGCAGCATCCCTTTGAATTGATTAGTGTGAAAGATTAAACGTACAGGCGGACAAAATCACACAAGAAGAAGTAGTAGTAGACAACACCAAGACATTGGTGGATAATGGGCGATCATTATCTTCATGAGCCGAGAGACGCACACTTCTGGACGGAGACCTCCCCCAGGATTCGTCATGTCGTCCGGACCTGCGCCGCCCTCATCCAGCGTTTGACGTTCGTAAAGTGTATAAAATTACCTACTACGATTAAAAAAGTTTTCATTTTCATTATTTTGTATACCTATTTCGTGATACTCAAAGTGTTACGCAATCTTACGTAATATAACTAGAGGTGTTAATGAGTTTATTATTACATCAACAATAGTTTATTTTGGATTGTTTATTTTTTAACGAAGAGTTACAATGGCGATGACGGAAGATCTATTTTAGGCATGTTGTTAACACTTTAGCAGGCCAGTGTAGGTACTCTTTACAGTAAACCCATTGTTGTTGGGCTAAGTTTGTGTACACGATGAAGTACAGGAGCATAGCATAGGATAGTTTTCAACCGACTTTTAAAAAAGGAGGAGGGTCTCAATTCGTCTGTATGGTTTTTTTGTCTTTGTTACACGATATTTCGGACAATTATGAATTGATTTTAAAAATTGTTGTTTCATATGATAGAGGATACTTCATAGTTGGTCCCATCTAAATTTCATTAAAATCGGTTTGGTACTTCCTTGAAAATTACAAACTTTTGAAAAAATATGTATGATTTCGGAGAATGTTTACGTTGAAAACTCAACTCAGCCAAAGTTTTGACGTGAAGTCGGTTTTTTTAATGCTCTGCATTCGTTGATAGTATATTTTTTTATTCTATTTGACAAAGCTATATTTATTTTCTAAAGCAAAGTCGTTTCTTTATTAACTAACATTGGATTGTGGTCGCATGCAGTAACGGAAAACTATAAAAATATAATTTTAGAGAAGCCTCAAGTGCGTCGAAGTCACCAAAGAAATTAAGGTTTTAGTTGGAAAGTTACCTTATTCCCTTTTTTGCCTAATTGAAGAAAGAAAATATTATTATGTCTTTTGTTTGACAAATAAGCCTTGTTTATTACATATTTGTCAAAGAATAGGCATTTTTAATAGAATACTTTCAAATGTTTTCTTTATACAGTTGCATTTTCCAAAATTAATTTCGTTAAAAAAAGATGTTACGTTTTAACTCAACGCACGTTTCGGTGAAAGAAACTAAATAGCTGGTCTAACATATTTAATTGCATCTCAAAACTACTTATCAAATTAATTAACAAAGCGCATCTAAAACACATAGGTACAAAAACACGCCTACATTTCTTTAAACAATATACAGGGCGTTTTCTTATTTTCCGCATTCAGATTCCAATTTGCCACGCGTCATGAAGCGACCGAAAAGAAAATACTTCCATCACAAAGTTACTTCATGTAATGTATGTATTTTTGGTAAAAACATTGCGTTACGGTAACAAGGTGTGAATTTTTATGAGATACTTACATTTTGAGTTTTTTCTGTTATTTTTGGTGTAAGTGAGCGTGGCGTTTGAGGGGTAATAGTTATTTCATTTTCCCCTTTGACAACGAGTTTTTCGCGTAGGATGTATTTTAAATTTTTACAATGTATTTTAAATACTGAAATAAATAAATTAGCCATATTGTCACAAGTACATAGTAATGCTAAAGTAAGCTCCTATAAGTTTGTATTATGAAGACCAAACAGTGGTACTGCCAAGAGTATGTCAGTTATTTTGTTTTATAGGAAATCCAGCAAGTTATCACTCTACGTATTGTAGAAAAACACATTAAATATTCTCCTTTCTGTTATTTCAGGTGTTGTCCGACCACTTGGTGTTTACGGTGCTTATAGTTTTAACTCAAAAGCCATTTGAAAGTGCATCAAATATCTTTAATTATAAAAGTAATAATTTATTTAATGACAAGTATTTATGTAAATATAAAAAGTTACGAACTCTCCATACAAAAGTACGTATAATATCATGCCATTTTTGACACGATCCTTTTTGAATAGGAACAATGAAATATAAACAGACCATTATATTATCTTAGGTTTTCACGTTTCCTTATATTAAATAAACAGACCTCTAGTTAACTATCCAATCACTCAAGCACAAAGTTAGCCGGTTGAACTACTGTGCAAACTGAGTTCTCTTCACCTTACGCAAACAAGAGTGAACTCTCGAAGTATCGACAGACAATGTTATTGATTGATAGTACCTGCCTATACCCAGGCAAATATTTATTTATTTTATTTCATTGTAAATTTACACAAAAATAAAAAAAGGGAAAAAAAACACAATGTACGATTAGCTATATTGCTAGTGAGCGATCTCTGTCAGGCAATCAAAGAATACTGGTCACCGTCCATATATTCAAAAACCCGTCACTTAAATTCTTTTATTGACCCCGTCTTGAATTTGTTGGTGCTTCAAACGGTTGTTTATTGTATTAAATATCTAAATGTGTTATCAATATTTTTGAATTCGATGAGAAATAATATTATTTCATAAAATAAGTACATAGCCCCTCCCTGTCAATGTCAGACGTCAATTCAGACTCATAAAAATAACAATTGTGTTAGTTTTGCAGCCGAATAGTATCAAATATCAGGATATAAGCGTAATAATAAGCCTACTGCAATGTAAAAATAATTAACATATAAACAAGTCACACAAAGGCCTGCAAGAAAATACATATCAATCACATCTGATGTTGAGGTCTGATTGATCTATGTGAGTGACAGAACCCGCATCTCATATCTTACAGCTACGTTCAGCTTTAATATTTAACAACAATAATTAAAAGTATGTATTTACTGACATAATATTTTTATTTTCATATGATCTTTGCTTTAATATATTTTTTAAGTTTCGGCCCTTCATAAAGTTGATTTCTGTAAAACCTAAAACAATAGAATTACTTTCTTTTTTTTCATTGACTGTCTGATTACGGTTTTATTTGCTTTTAAATCAGTAAAACAATTAAGATTTTTTATGATATATTTGAAAATAAGACGCGTCATCCGGCTATCAATCACTTCAATCAGTGGACAGGTCATAATTCACCTGCCTTCTTTTTACCAAGTTTAATACCCTGGCAAATAATTCAACACAGTAAACATGCCAGTATATATGCCGTTCGGAAACGAACTATTCGTTTCGAACATTCTATAGCATCTTTTAGTTAAACTGTCTTAGATTGACATTGATAAGACAGGGTTAAGTATATAACCTTAACTTAGCACCCACACGCACTAGCGGTTGACCGCAGGAGCTGCTAACCGCGCGGTAAACCGCTTTTCCAGTTTAATATGCAACCGTATGTGACTGTACGTACTTAACCGCCACAAAAATTCAACAGCGGTTGAATGGAGAGCTGTGGCCCGCATCGCGGCTGACCGCTATAACAGCCAACCGCGGAGAAACCGCGTAGTGGTTGGACCGCTCAAACGAACCTACTAAGTTTGCGGCCACACTGGATGCGCGGTGACTAGGGCCTAAAGCGGGCGCGGCGCCTGTGACGGAGCTCTTGTAGCGGGCAGACTTATATCAGGTGTTGAAAGCAATTATTTGAGTGAATTTTTTGGTCTAGCAAATATTATCAATACTTTATATTTTAAGTAAAAATAATGTCAACCAAAAATTAACATACGTCAAAGTTGGCCCATGTCTAGGTGACAACATAGAAAAAAAAATTAAAAAATTAAATCATCTAATTTTAAAAAAGTCTGGCTATATAAAAAAAACCTATTCGAAATTTAAATTTGAAAATGGTGTCACAAATACAAACACGTACAGAGCGTTACCAAAAAGGTTTCTTACACTAAATACAAAACTATTTGAACCACACTTCTTATCTGAAACACTGTTCAAAATTCTTAAAAAGTTTGTCAAAGCTCTATAAAATGACAGGTTCCTTTAGATTTGTTTCAAAGAACGTAATCCTTTAAGTACTTCTTGCAGGAGCCTTCGAAGCGACGCCATTAATTTACCAACTGTATCGAACGGAATATTTCCAGTAATTGCAAAGCTTTCTAAGTTCGCAAATATAATTGATACGTATACCTATCTATTTGTAAAAACATTCTATTGTAGAATGTTTACGTTGATGACATTATAACTCAGCCAAAGTTTTGACGTGAAGTCGGTTTTTTAATGCTCTGCATTCATTCAATTGTAGTCGTCTTTTCAAATTCACCTTAAAACACTAAACGTAATGATAGCCTTAAGTTTTCATGATTTAATGAAGCAGAGTCGGTTTTTGACCTAATTTTAATTTAGACGTTTAATTATAATTGAGGTAAGTTCTTTGCTTCCAGCTTTTAGCATTTACTTCTCCACTCGTCACTAATGAATGACGGCAACTTGAAGAGAAAAATCCAACTGAAGAGGTCTTTTATTATACAGGGCGATTGGTGACAAATTTTTGATACTAAAGGAGAGCACTTTGAACTCGATTCTGATCATAATTATGTAATAAAAAACGCATTTATTTTTTCACCCGATATCCCTATGACTAAATAAAGAGACCTTCCTAGTGACATCACTGAAGTAGAGTTATGGAGACGCTATGGGGTAACACTGTCTGCGTCAGACGCCAGTGGTCGCGGGTTCGATTCCCGCACGGAACAAGAAAAAAAAATGTTCCAGGTTAGGGGCGTTTTTTTTAGATTTATATGTATTTATATTCTAGTTCGCTACGTGGTATCCCATATCACAAGCTCTGCTTAGTTTGGGCCATGTAGTTGGTGTGATTGTCTTGGGATTTTATTTAATTATTATATTGCCTTGATTTTTAAAATTCATTAAATATCTATATGTAGTAAAAGACGTTTTTAAACTTCCGAGGCTACAAACATAGATTATTTCGAGTAAGAATAGTAGTTCAATATTATTAACAAAATAATTACATTGTAATATCAACACCATGGTCTCAAGTGACTGTTTTACATAAAAGAAAACGAAATGCCGAGATATAACGTAAAATTATATATTTAAGAAAACACCGTGAAAACTATAGACTACAGACTAGAAACTGCACATAATTTTCATTCAACAAGAGATTAAAATATATACTTTGATAGTCACCTGTCTACGGCTTTTTATTAAAATCATGAACTATGAAAATAAAAATTCCATTCTCCCAACAATTTTAAACAACGTCCATTAAAACACTTTTATTCGCAAAATAATAAAAGCTCTAAACTGCCACGTACTGCCATTAATGTTATTATCAACCTTAACATTAATGGCATTAGAGCTTAAATTGTTTACGACGTACAAATAGGTATTGAAAATAAAAATTTAAGCTTTATACCTATGTCGACTAAGTCTATATTGTTCTGTTTCCATCGGGATGTGCCGATATGGTTAGTTCAGGTTGAAAATGTATTAGATTTAAAACTCTAAATGCTTTGTGCCAAAGTCGGTTTTAATTTGGTGAGTTTATATTTATGGAGGTAGGATAGGATGGGATAGGACGTCGATGGGAGATCGAGTGGTTTGTATTCATTAGTGCGACGATTCGGGACATAAGGGGTGAAAGGATAGCGCGGGATTAAAATGAGAAAACCTTTTATGTAAAGGTTTATATTTTATAAGGGTATCCAAGCTTTTATGTAAATAAATAAATATTTCTGACACTCACACAACATTATCTAGCCCAAATTAAGTTTCTTAAAGAACTTGTGTTATGGATACTAGATAACTGATATAGGTACTTAAGAAATGTATAAACATACATATTGAATAAATACATATTTTTATTAGAATAAACTTAAATAAACATATAAACATCCATGACTTGACGGCTAATATTTGTGTTCATCACACCGATATTCGCCGCCGCCGGGATTCGAACCCAGAACCTCTGGCATAGAAGGCAATGTCTGTTACCACTACACCAGCCGGTCGTCAAAAAATGTAGTATGCCTTTGGGTTATTTATTAACACTTTTTTTAATACTTAACCCACTCTTTCAGACTTATTGTTGATGACCGGCTGACGTAGTGGTAACATACGTTGCCTTTTATGCCGGAGGGTCTGGGTTCCAAACCCAGTGGCGCGATGGCTATTTGTGATCACAGATAATAGCTGTAAAGTCTTGGAAGTGTTTAATTGAGAGGCTTGGCTGTGCAGTATATGTATGACATGCTGGTGACTGTCCCACTCACTTATTTTCTTGTCAAGACATCAGCAAGAACGTCATGCTCCCTCAGGCGGCATGGCTAGTGGTAGCGTCGGGTATCGGGTCACCCTCTTCCCTAAAATATGGTTGAGGAGGGTGATGGCTGGTGCTTGCGTTAACTCGTGAACGGGTGCTGCTAGCGGTGCCAGGTCGTTTTGCTAATGATACTATGACTAATTTATTCCATTCTTGTTCAAATACTCTGGTCCCAGTTTGTCATGTTCGTATTGTGCATCCATAGCTAATTGCATCTGCTATGTAAGCAATTTGGTTGTGGCATGACATTGGCTCTCACAATTAGCTGTCTTGTGTTTGTTTTTTTTTCATGTCACGGTCAATTTGTACTGTACCTATTTGTATTAATTTGATAATTCTGACTGAAAAAGAGTGCCAAGAGTTTTTTTCCGCCGGCTTTTTTTGTCTCTTGGTCTACTGTAATATCTTATTTAACAACTATCAACAACTAGTTAAAGCCGAAGTATGTGATGACTGACTTCATCAAGTGTTTTGTGAAATTCCTAAGATGAATAAAAGTTTTTGAATTTTTTTTTTGAGTTTATTTCTTAATAAAAAATATGTATACATATTTATACAGGGTGGTTTTTTACTCCCCAGCCAAACTTATTTTTTTTGTTATGATATAAACGTTCCTGCATATTTATTTTAGTACCGCTAAGTACAAAAACAATAAAATATTTAAACTTTTTTACAAATAGTCGCTATTGATGAACACATCTACTACGCCGCGTAATTTCATTTAATAATACTACGACGTAGTACTACAAAATGTTTAATAGTAGCGCGTAGTCATCTTTATTTTAATAGTATTTATTAATAATTTAGAGTGACCGTGTTTTTATGCCGTTGCCAAATATATTAATTTCTTCTTTAAAAAAATGCATACAATTTTTTGGATAACCTTGAATATTAAATAAAAACTCTTTTTAACCGGATTTATAGCGACCCGTCGCCACAGTTTTGGCGACCACAGGTTCGGCAAAGACGCCGAAATGTCGAGTTAAAATGTAAAATATAAATTATACGCAATTATCTGGTTGAAAAGTATTTTATTAAAATTATGAATCGTGAAAACTTAAGACAAAATCCTGTATATTTATTTATGTATATTCTTGTGAAATGAACACTAACACTTAATTTAGGCTAGATAATGTCGTGTGAATGTCCGAAATATAATTATATATAGAGTTTATTCAGGGGTTTTCTAAATTATAAATATAATATTTATTTTCCCGTATGTATCCTCTGTTTTCCCGATGAACCCTCCTGTTTGAGGAGCGATGAGATTGTGAACAAACTGAGTGATTTCATCAAATCTGTAGCTTCGGAGGCTGCTCTACTAACGCAGCTGAACTACTGTATACAGTTAACAAGAAGTTATGATATGCGTGTAGCTTTGTAATGTAAATAAAAAACTACTTTTCAAACTTAAATTTAAAAGTACGTTTTTAAGTCATAACTATATATATTTACGGTTTTTATTCGCGCGTACCACATAGACAATAATAAAAATATATTGTTTTTTATGCGGCTTATAATAATAGAAGCCGCATAATAAATAATATTAGTTATACAGGGTGTGATAGTTTGAAATCGTACATGAAGAGAAGAAATATAATAAAAAATAAATATTAATTATTTACTGAGTAAACTTAACGTGCACGTGCCACGTGCCGCGATTGACTCAGCTGTATGTAAAATCAATCGTTACTAGCAGTATTTATTTACAGGGAATTCTAGTGAAAAATTAACTACCTACTTTCATTATAAAATTTAATTTAATTTAATTATTTTATTTGGGTGGCCAACAGCTTTTACTTAAAAACTAGGTTTAACATATAAAGTCGAGTAAGCCATTAATAAGCCACCGCAGATACATTTGGAGATAGAAAAAATATAAAAATATAACATTTGGAGGTTACATACACGAAAAAAAAAATTATATAAAGAAAAAATAACAATAATAACAGCAGTATCTAAGCTATGACAATTTGCTTCTTATATAACAATAAATTATGCCACACGCGACCAAACTTAAATTAACAACTTCTTAACTATTATATTTTACAATTTAGTAGGTGTGGTGTTAAAAAGATCGATTACGAAGTCATGGTATTAATTATGATCGGAATCGAGTACAGAGTGCTCTCCTTCAGTATCTAAAGTCACCCGCTGCCTTATCACGTAACTTGCAAGAGCAAAGCGATGGCATGAATTGCGCAAGATTTGCTAAAAAATAACTAATTCGTATTACGTTACAGCAAAAACAAAGCCATAGGAATCCGACGCCTGTGCTGCCTCTATCGTACAATCGATGTACTAAAAGTGCATAAGATGCCTTTGACTTTCATACGTTTCGTGTGTACTTTTCTGCGAAATTTTAAAAGCAAACATCTGTTTCACATTTTACTAGTTTCTTTTTTACTACCAAATTGTTTTTGGCGCTAGTATCGTAGCAATAAATGCATTCTGCGATCAACGAACGATTGAGCAGCTATCGCTTACATAATACGATGTAAAGCAATGGATCGCGCGTCCATGGCGTGATGACTGCGCCATTATAGCTGATCGCTAATATTTACGTGATAAGGCAGCCGGTATATCTGTCAAGATATCAAGTTAAAATGTATGATAGTTGAACGTCATAAAATAATATTTCTTTCTTTCAAGAAGTATATCAACATACATATTGAATATATGTATAAATATTACAGATAAACTTAAATAGTCATGTAAAAATACATAACTTGCAGGCTATAATATCTGTGTTCATCACACAAATATCCACCCCATCAGGTTTTGAATCCTCACTCAGGACCTCTTGTACAAAAGGTAGTAATTTCATCGCTGCACTATTTGACCATCAAATAATCAACGAATGCAGAGCATCAAAAACCGACTTCACGACTTTGGCTGAATTATAATGTCGTCAAGGTAAACATTCTCCGAATTCAGATATATTTTGAAATTTTCCGTGAAATACTCAATCGATTTAGATGAAATTTTTATGGGATCAACTATTAAGTATCCTCTATCAAATAAAATAAGAATTTTCAAGAGTTTTCAAGAATTTTCGATAACGAAAATCGATGTATAATTGTCCGGAATTTCGTGTAACAAAGACACAAAAAAAACATACACACGAATTGAGGTTTCTTCCATGCTGGACTGGGAGCGAAAAAAAAACATAGAATATGCCAGCTGCTTCTCTTCCCGGGCATACTGTAAAAGTCAGTTAAGGGACGGAAGTTTTATTGGCATTTTGCGGGCGATAGGCTGCAATAGTCTCTCCAACATAATAATACCTCCAAATTTGTCAAACGTGACATCAGATGGTTTTATAGCCTCTGGTGTTCTGCCTACCCCGTTAGGGATACAGGCGTGAAGTTATGTATGTACGAATTGAGAACTTCCCCTTTTTTGGAAGTCGGTTGAAAATCAGGTCAAAATCGCCTTATTCGCCTATTTGCCAAAATGTATCTGTTACCTACGTATTAGTCTGTTTACGAACAGCCCCTATTGATTAGTTGCCGTGGCCCAGACTGCATTAACATGTCACGTTCGTGTGGACGACGACACGAATATTAAACAGTTTGCGGTATGAAGGATCAGCACCTTCAGGAGTCGCGTGAAACTGATTTTTTTAATAAAAATATTGTTTTTTGTCTATAGCCTTTTATATTTCACCTGGCTTTGTTGACTCAGCGCGAGGGCGCCAACATAGTACTTATTATACATATAAGTAAATGACACAATAATAAAAAGAAACATAAAAATAATTTATTCGATGTACAGAAGGCAGCACACCAAGCGTTACGAATCTGTCAAAAAAAATTACTTGAATCTGAATTCTATGCCCTCGACATTAAGTAAAAATTGGTTGGGGAAATTTCACAGGTAATGTAACGCTGAATGTAATGTGAACCTCTGTCCCTGAACCGACTTTTACAGCATGCCCGGGAAGAGAAGCAGCTGGCATATTCTATGTTTTTCTTTTGCTCCCAGTCCAGCGTGGAAGAAGTACTCTAATATTTTCTACATAAATAAAACTCTCATAAAACCAAATTGTATTATTAAGACTAAGAAAAAGGCCCACCCCCGACACACCATTTCCACCTGATATCTTAAGAGCTGGGGAGTAAATAATGATTTTATTAGGGGTTGTTGAAAACCAACCCTCTGTGAAAGTTACAGACGTTTTTTACGTTTTTATTCTTATCTCCATTCCGAGATGTTTTTTATAACCATTCTTGCTAGAGGCATGTCTTCGCTTATTATCGTGAAACATTTGAGTTGTATTCTTTAAAATAAATTCTGAGCTTATTTGGTTTTTGTAAAGTAGAAAAAAATGGTTTTGGAGACTATAATAGCTTCGTATTGTTGCGCCCGCAATAAGTTCTGATAGTCAAGGGTTATGCTTCCAAATTCAAAAATACTTTTTAAAATCTGACATAAGGTTTATCTACAAAATTACAAAACGTTCAAAAAGCAAACAATAAACTCTACAGCTAATTTGTATAGATTGTTAGGCACTTGTTCGTGTTTTTGATCTTACTAATATTATGAGTGTGGAAGTTTGGCTCGATACATGTATGGATGTTTGTTCCTCAATCACGGAACAACGGCTCAACGGATTTGGATGAAATTCGGCATAGTGATAGTGTACAGTCTGGTGTACATAGGCTACTTTCTATCCCAAAAGTCCCGCGGGATACGAAATTGCGCGGGTAAAACCGCACGCAACAGCTGGTATTTGATAATTTAGAATAAGTCTCTTTGGAAAAGCTTTAAGAAAACCGTAAACAAAAAACAAGTTATTTACAGAGTTGTTATTTTTCAAGGAAAACCTTCAAGAAATTTGAGTAGCAACATTTTCCTCTTAGAAAAAGATGGTAAATAAATATAAGTCCTACCTACTTCAAAAGTTAACAAACAATATTTATATTCTGGAAACCATAAAAAAACATTGTTTTTTTTATGTTTTTTGACGACCACTATGACATGGGGTCTGCCTCAGACGCCAGTGGTTGCCAGTACGATTCCCGCACGGAACAAAAAAAATGTTCCGTGTCTGGGTATTTATATATTTATATTCTAGGTTCCCCCCTAGTTCGCTACATGGTATCCCATAACACAAGCTATGCTTACTTTGGGGCCAAAGGTGTGATTGTCTGGGGATTTTATTTATTATTTATAAATGTGAATGAAAATGGAAATGTTTTACGTAAGTTATAACAACTTTGGGACTAATGAAATAAAATATGTTTTTAAATTTTATTTAATTAAAATGGTGGCGACACGCCGTCTATTACTTAGCATATTATTCTGTTTTACGTTGTATTGCTAACGTAGCTCCATCTTATATAGTTTTTCAGCTAAACCACCCGAGACCAATTTATTTTCAGAAATTTTAAATCTCAATTAAAGTGAAGCATTAAAAATTATTGTTTAAGCATTAAGCATGTTTAAAAAATTTGTGATGAGTCTTTGCAACTTGAAAATAAACAATTATTATTATATTTAGATTTTGTTCCAATTAAATTAACTCTATTATTCTTATTTAATGAAATTCAATACTTTATTTTATTTTTTAAGTGACATTGTTGAATTTTATTAATAATTATTATGGGTCTAAAATGATTTATTATTATTTATCAGTTATTTAAGAATAACTGAGCATTATTAAATACAAAAACTTAAAAATATGGTTCCGCCTTTTTTGTGGAGAATTGGTTGCTTTGAGCATTACATTACACCCATGTGTACCGGCCTTAAGTCAACCTTACATGTCAATTATTACAGGAATGCACTTTACTAATCTAATTCTCCAACTCAAATATAAGTTCTTCCATTACACGAAAAGTTGAGAGCTAATGGAATTATCAAAACTCATTCAGCGGGAGTTATCTAATTGAATTTTAGTGAAACGTTAACTATTAGTTTTTAGAACTACTAGTATGAGACGACCGAGGACGCGTCGTGGGAACTTTTACCGATGAAATATTCATAGAGTGGTGCAAGTTACAAGAGAGGTTATCAAATAAAGATAGTATGAAAAAGGTTTTGTCATTGAGGTGCAAATAAAATCTATTATCCCCGGTCTCCGTTTGCTTACTTTGAGGAAATTTAGTTGGTGTGATTTCCTAGGGATTTTATTATATCGCACCTCCGGTGCAACAACGTCACTTATGCAATTTTTGTCAAAATTGATCTGAATATGAAATATTATCTTTGAAATCTCTTTGTTAATATTTTTTTGTTTAGTTTTAAATAAAGGTTTGGCTGATTCGTCTGGTGCTTTTCCGAAAATAAATATAAATAAATAAATATAAATATTTCTGACACTCACACAACATTATCTAGCCCAAATTAAGTTTCTTAAAGAACTTGTGTTATGGATACTAGATAACTGATATACTTAAGAAATATACATATAAACTTATAGAAATATTGAAAAGATACATATTTTTTATTAGAATAAACTTAAATAAACATATAAACATCCATGACTTGACGACTAATATCTGTGTTCATCATACAAATATCCGCCGCCGCCGGGATTCGAACCCTGGACTTCTGGCATAGAAGGCAATGTATGTTACCGCTACACCAGCCGGTCGTCTTTCGTTCATCTACAAAACTCCTCAGATGGGTAATCTCAACATATAATGTCTGTCGCCATCACTGTGCTTGGTGACCTGTTCTTGCAATATGTTTTATAGGGCCAGTTCCTTTCTAAGCCCTTGAGTCTTCGACCTCATAATTACTTACCATGTAAATATTAAGTTGAGTTAGTCCACCAGGATCCACCAGTCTGATCCCCTAGGGTATCTCAGTCAACTTATCGGTTCATCAGGATATCCCCTTTAAATAAAATGAAGTAAATTTAAATTTAAAGAACTATTTTACTATATCTAAAAAATGGCCCACTGTTATGTCATTATTCGGTAATACATTTCCTGTATAAACTTATCAATTGCAATTTGATTTGTCTTTCGAGCGTATTTCGCTTGTATTCGCGTATGTTAAGCATCTCGTTTTAATGCGTTCAGCAGCTGGACAATATTTGGGCGTTTTTGACCAATCGCTTTAATTAAACCCGAGTTCCAATTAACTTTCGTTAACTTTCGCTACAGTTATTAGTTCCATGTCTTCCGCCGAAAACTGACCAATTTTTTTCACACTTTTATTGTTTAGCCAGTATTTCATGTAACTATCTAAGTAACGTAGTAAAACAGTTTTCAACCTATTTCCAAAAAAGAAGGAGTTCTCAATTCGTCTGTATGTTTTTTTTTGTGTCTTTGTTACACGATATTTCGGACAATTATGAATTGATTTTTAAAATTGTTGTTTCATATGATAGAGGATACCTCATAGTTGGTCCCATTTAAATTTCATCGAAATCGGTTGGGTACTCCATTGAAAATTTCAAACTTTTGAAAAAATATATATGATTTCGGACAATGTTTACGTTGATGACATTCTCAACTCAGCCAAAGTTTTGACGTGAAGTCGGTTTTTTTAATGCTCTGTATTCGTTGATTATGGATAATCTGTACTCATACTTACTTAATATGTTTTTTTTAATAAAATTCCATCCTTCAGTAATGTGATCCGTAGGTATTAAAGGCTTATATATGCACCACATAACATAACCACTTTCCTCGTATATTAATTTTGTACTAAATTTTAAAATTTTCCCTTTTTAAAAATGCTTGCCATGGAAATAGCATATTTTTATGAAAGCATCAGGAAAATTTCTTTTGATGGCATTAACAACCGTCTGTTCCATATCAATTAGATTTATTGAACGAGTTAAATTACCTATAAAAAAGATTTGCATCTTTTTCAGCCAATTATTCAGCCAGCTATCTCTCATGCCGCGCACCACACTACACGTAACTGCGAGTATTAAGGCTTGTAACTAATTTATTTGTGGGTGGATGGCTGGAATTCAATTTGGGAGATGTGATGTCGTGGTCATTCTAGGGCGGCCTCTACGGAGTCTAATTAGTGCCCCCTGTGGAGCCTTTTGGTGTCCTTGATGGAATATGATTATTTAGTATAAAGATATGGTTTGGTTTTTAAGCTTTTGCATAGCTTCTATCGCGGGCCTTGGCGTGGGGACCGAATCCAGTAATTCCGTAACGAAAAAAACTTAACACCCCCCACTCCGACCGGCACAGCAGCGGTGATACTTTAATTTCATAACTTTACATGCGGGCTTTAATAAACAATCAGCGCCATCTACTAGGACCTTGTGGAACTTCATATTAGATCAAACATTACTGCATTAATAAAATAAATAAATAATTATAATTGCATAAGTTGATAAAAAATGCTATGCAATAGCTTTACCGCGGCAGTCTCCGAGTGCCACACGTCTTTTTTTTTCCAAATGAAAGGATGAGTGAAAGTAGATTTAGGAAAGAGGTGTACAAAGCAAGAATGGATGGTTCTATCGAAAGGGGCCGCTATAAGCGAACGTATGCCGATCAAATTGACGACGTTCTTAAAAAGGGCCAAGTTAAAAGTACCCGTAACCGGCGGTCATGCATGAAAAGATTAATGAACGTGGAGGAAGCGAAAGAGGTATGTCTGGATCGAAGCAATTGATGTTCCCTTGTCTCTGCCTACCCCAAAGGGAGACAGGCGTGATGTTATGTATGTATGTATAAAGATAAATATTGATTTTTTTGATAATTTTATCACGTAGGATTTTTTTTATCCATATAGCTTATCATCTTCCCTAAGAACAATTTAGATTTTTATGGGCTATGTATATGTCACGTTCTGAGAGTATTAAACTTTTCATCTTTATTATAAGTAAGTACAGAAGGCAGCACATCAAGCGTTACAAATCTGTCTTTCCCCCAAACAATTTCTAACTTAATATCGAAGGCATAGAGAATTACAAATTTGAATTACAAATTTTTGAAAGATTTGTAACACTTGATCAGCTGCGTTCTGTGCCTACCTTTAATTTATTAATTATGATTAATTAACCAATTTCATGAGAAAAATCCTATTTATTTTTTTATTTCAGTAGAATAATAAGTAATAACATACGCCTAAATATTAGGATTGTTTCAGGACATTATTTGCATTCGAGACGACAATTGTTCAAAATATACTCAACATTTTCAAACATTCGTATAAGGACTTTATTCCAAAAAAATAACCTTTATTCCAACAAAAAATTGTTTACAAAACTCGCCCACTTCTAATTAAGAAAAAAATAAGATTTTTTTAAACACTTTCCTCTTTAAGTGACATTCGAATTTTCGTATTTAATTTCAAAAGGTTGAAAATTGTATTTCAAATGTTAAATAATTCTACGAAACTGAAATTAATTACTCGTAAATGTCTTTTAGCCCGAAGAGTGAAGCAGCTTAACAAAAATAATTAAGCCCTTTTAATGTAAAATATTTATTAATTATTTAACTAAATATCTAAAAAGATTGAAGGTTCAGAATAAGGCTTCAAAGAAGCTTTGGTCTAGTTTTCCCCTGCGTTACAAGAGGGCCTGTGTTCGATTCTCAACCGAACCAGTTGAAGTAAAAATATATATTTTTAATGGCGGGTTACGATATCGTGAAAACTGTTCGTTTTGCCTATGAACAATAGAGTTCACTACCAAAATGCCTTTCTATATTCAAAATCTTGACATCTTAACCACTGCTTACGAACTGTTTGACTGTAACGGGTTACTAGGCAACCTCGTTACATTTGATCATTTACAAAATAAGTAATTTTATCTAGCCAACGACGACGTAACAAGTTATTAATTTAAACTAATGAGGTAAAGGTGACATGGCGGCCTGCTGCGGCCAATAACGTTAAGTTTTCATTACATATCACCAATTACAGAATAAGTCATTTTATCTTGCCAACGACGACGTAACAATTAATTCATTTAACGAAATATCCAATCAAATATCTGTCAACATATCAATAATCCAGTTTTCTCTTTCTAACTTATCTATAACTACTTTTGAAAAAAAAGGACGAGTATTATTGAATGACATAATTTATCTTTTGAACTTTAACGGCATAAAAATGTGATTTAACCAATGGAAAAATAAGTCAAAGGATTGGTGTTTCGTTTTACATAAGCAATTAAACGCAATTATCAACAAAAAGCTCTAAAAACATGCTACAATATATTTATCGGATACCAAAACATAGCAAGAATAAATTGATAAGTTATTAAGTTCAAATATCATACAAATAATTTGCGAATGCGTGATATTCTATAAATCACATATCTCCTATTTTCTTGGAAGGTCATGTAAAGAGGGCTCATGCCAAATTTGAGAACTTACAGCTCGTAGCTAATAGATATTGTGAAACGCTTTCTTTTTCTACCAGTTTTGTACCTGTACCGGTTACTCATATTTGAATAATAAGTCAGTTGAATATTGAAACCCGCCATAAATGACTCGGGATCAACTGGGTGTAGACTAGAATACCCGTTGATCCGCTGCTCTTACTTTAGGAGTATTTTAAGCCAAGCCTACACTGCTCAGAATAGCCATAACACCTCTGGGGAAGCGTGTTGTGAAAAGAGAGTAATCCAAGCGGTTGGTAGGACTCTTTCAGGGCTCGTCTGGATAACGACCATCTGCCGCCAAATATCGATGCCTTGGTGGTTCGTTTTGGCCACTTGCGGCAATGTTTTATGAAAAACTACTTCATATTCACTAACTCAAATGTCAAACGGGATCGGCATAAAAAAGACTTTGAAAATACTTCCCAAGTTATTATAATGACTTTTAAAAATCACATTTCAATAAAACGCGATAAAACTCAGTCAAAAACGCATTCTATTTGATATTTCCTAACATAATCTGTGCAAAAACAAAATGGCGACGTTTTACATTCGCGCCGAAAGCACTTTGACAATCATTATTTCGAAGCAGCACGCATTTATTTGAACGTGTTCCCAACTCGTATCGAGCCTAAAATGTGTATTTTATTTTCTGTGGAGAATTCGATGGTAAAAGTTTTATTGCAGATGTTGTTTCTTCAATGAGGGTGGAATATTTATCTGAACTTTATTTCTAAACAGCTTGTAAGCATACTTGTTGCGAGTTGTAATTTGAATATGTTTTATTTGTATCGAAAAGATATATCTTTTTTGTGGCGTCGTTTGCCACCAAGGCGTATTTAAATATGCTAATTAGTTCTTAACCGATATCATGTAAGTGTAATATGTTACCGCTAATATGTATGTAATATGTTACTGCGACTAGCTGCAGCCGGCCACATGGGGCTAAACCTAGGTATGCCCTTCTTATCTTAGGTTAGAACTAGGTTTAGCCTTCGATATAAGAACTGAATACAACCAAGAAAATTGTCTGCACGAATCCTGGATTCACAATCGCTTCATTTTTAAGCTGTCAGGGATAAACTTCAAAATCACCTAAACACTGGTTCTACAGTTGGTAATTCTTTAACATGGCACGAGGCAACCACGAGGCAACTATTAGGCAATTAAGGCAATCAGCGCGCCCGCTGGCAGGCCGCCAGCGTATCACCATACCGCAGATTTAGTTTTAAGTACTGCTCTACAAGAAATCAATAGTGGGCACAAGGCAGTGGATGTTACGTTTTTTATTTACTTGAATTTAATTTTAAATGCAGCTTTTTGTTTAAATTTTCGAAGCTATGCTCCCTTTTAACCTCAATCTGGACTATATTAAGCGATATTTAGTGCCAGAATTATATGAAGCTTGGACAGTACTGAAAAGACCGGGACGGTAGGGGATTATGTAATTAAAGATATTACTGCGGCTATATTTAGATATATTTATATCGTTATCGTTATTTACTAAATATTGGTGAGAGGCCGGTGCGTTTCGTGTAATTATTTCGGAGATAAAATTCTCCGAACAAAAACAATGAACTTCCTCTTCTGAAGGGAGGGACAAGAATATTCTAACAAAATCAAAGCGTCTCTGTCAGAAAGATAATTTTCAAATTTCAAATATAAAACAATGACATAATGTTTGTTCGCACCTTTGTCAACTTTATTTATCAATATAAGGCGCGCTCAAGCAGTATGTTGCGACCACCACCTCACGTTTAAATTTATTTAATCCGATGAATCAGTATGTTGCGGTACCTACCTATCCTACCCCCAAGCAGGTTTCACTCCACTCGGATTAGTCGCTTCTCACGCATGTCCAAGGGCTGTAAGGCTATTCTAAATTGACATGTTAAGATTCAGTAAATTACCTATTTAGATGTGTGAGTGAGTGAGAATGAGTTTTACTCTAAAGCGGTTAAGTAGATTAAACTTTAATTTCGTATTTTCGTACAGGCAGTATATTGCCGCCTTTGTGCCAATATGAAATTAAAATGTACCTTGTTCTTTACTTTATTTTTATGCTGTTGGTGTACAATAAGATTATTATTATTATTTATTTAAAACATTAAGTGTACTTGGTGCTAGGTAAGCACCGGCATAAAAGTACACACGGGCCTAAACCAAGTGTGCACCTTGAGTAGTTAGGTACTGAAAAGGGTATTGTTTTGTTTGGGATCTTCGGAATTGTTCAAAAATTTACGGACTAATCTACAGGTGTTGAGAATATCTGTATGCATATTAGTTAGTTGCAGGTGGTACGCAGGATGAATACATTTATTTCTTTGCTCCATCTTTTTCGCGTTGTCGAAGTACCATTAGTTGGGCACAAGTTTATTATTGTCAAAAATAATGCATTGATACGTACTTTTAATCTATTAGCAAAAGCTGCGTAGTTTTATCTGCATATTTTTTTAACACGAAGGAATTTCCTTTTATTTCTTTAGAGGTTCTTGATAGCCTATAACGTCCCTCAAAAGCTGGGTTACGAATGCAAATATAACAGAAGGATGTTTTCATTATTTCACACAACCCTTTTTTAAACAAATGAGTTAACTATATCGCTTTAGGTCTGTCCTATGGGTAGAAAAACGTTGAAGCTTTAAACCACCAACCTAGTTTAGTGATAGCTGGTGAATGTAAGAATATTGTATGTACAGTCATGAGCAATAATACGTATACGTTGTCACATTTTCGAAAATATCTAAACTTATACAAATCCAGAAAGAAGTGTACGACAATTTGTTCTAAATTATCTAAACATTAATATGTATCAAAATTAGGTCGTTTTATTACTCCCATCGTAAAAAGTAGTTTACGTTCAAAATGCTTTAAAAGAAGCCATTCATAGTGAACCACAATTGTTTCTTGAAACTAACATTTTATTGAATTTACAACATAATTGTTATTGAAATCTATGTAGATAGTTAAAAATTATATTGAAAGTGTGGAGATTATTCTGATTTGGTTTCGATTATATTAATATGGAATATATGTTTACATAATTTTGACACAAATTATTTTTTATTATTTATTTATAAGTTTAGATAATTTCGAAAATATGACAACATATATAATATATTATTGCTCATGACTGTACCTAGGTATACAACAACCGCGACTGACTGACTAACGTTCCTGCCGAAGCTCGGAAGTGTCGTGATATACGAATGATTAGCTTTCACCAACTCAACGTTCGGCCATATATTGCTTGACCTACTATTACCTATGATTTTTTTTCACACTGAAATAGCTGGGCGGATCAAGAAATTTCGAACAGATGTATTGCAAAAAAAAATTGTTACTCTCATAGCAATGTGGGTTTAAGGATTAAAATCTGCGCATATTAAAATGTAGAAATTCGTATGAATATTGATAAAAACAATTCCCGATGGATAAAATAATTTGATTGAATATTTTTACTGAAATTTTCTCATGGAATAAATAGTTAATCTTACATTTTGAATGGATACGATCAGTTTTTTTTTCGAAATATTGTTCCAAGCCATTCTCAAGTTATTAAGTACATAAGGAAACATACACTCTTTACATACTCTACATAATTGACGACTACTTTGGCGATGGGGTAAACTTGTCTGCCTCAGACGCCAGTGGTTGCGGGTTCGGTTCCCGCACGGAACAAGAAAAAAAATGTTCCCCGTTTTGGTGTTTATTTATGTATTTATATTCTAGTTTCCCCCTAGTTTATTTATTTATACAGAACCAACAGCACTTTCACATTATATACAATTCATACTGCCAATTACAGGTTCACAACTTTCAGATAAATTACGTAATAGAATAATGCTTGAAGTTGACTACAGTACCTACGTTGTTAAAATTATGATTTTTTTAAGTGACAACTAATTTATTGATTGATTTAATTGACATAATGATAATGAAATTTATTAAAATATAGTAATTACACCAATTTTGAGAGAACAGATTCGATATTCGATAAAGAAATAGAAATAACAATATGCATAGTACAACCTGCAGTATAAGTGTGTGTGTGTACGTGTGTGTGTGTGTGAAAAGTAAGAAACTGTGATATGATTAAATATATATTTTGCTACATGGTATCCCATAACACAAGCTATGATTACTTTGGGGTCATGTAGTTGGTGTGATTGTCTGGGGATTTTATTATTTATTCAACTTTCACGTTTATTCTTTACCTTATGAGTAACATTGTAGTGTTACAGTTGAGCTTGGTAAAATAATAAACCAACTAACTACATATAGTTCCTGACTACAATTTAATAACTAACATTATTTACTTGTTGATCGCTTTATTTGAATGATTTGACGACTATAACACATGGTGCGCAGATAATAGTATATTATGTAACAAGTGAGCGAAGTTGCTAATTACAGGCGAGGCTGTGATTTGAGCCCGAGCCGCAGGCGAGGGCTTAATAATGAGCCGAGACTATAATTAGCAACGCTCACGAGTTACATACGATGTTTTTCAACACATTTGTGAGTAAAAGACAGACATACGTGGTCATAAAATAACAAACACACTTGATAACAAAGCTGTGAATTGTGATTGAAAAATGGCGCCGAACCTCGCGCATGCGCGTAGGTTTTTTTTGCCGTCAAATGTGTCAATGTCTGTATAGCATATACAGCCTATTTTAAGTGAAAATGTTTAATTTGGAGTGGTAAATGCAAATATTTTAATATTTTATGACAAATGATTGTAAATTGTGAATAATTTGTTTAATATACAAATTTATTTTACTAATATAAGGCGCAAACATTTAAAAATGTATATGGATTTGAAGAGGTATAAAACCTCTTTGTTGTTTCTAAAAATAATTTAGTGTATAACCCGGACCAATAAAATATGCTCTGTTTTCTCGCATGTAATTTGCACAAAGGTACAATTCAACTTTGTAGGATTCATTATATTATGCACTAGGGTATAATATATTATGCACGCGTGACTTATAGCCCAGTTTATAGTTCTAAACTCAATAGAATAACGCTCACTTTACGAGCAAGTGTGTTGAAAAATAATTTACTTTACAAGTTTTATTCATCATATGAACGAAAGGTCTCATTATTATTTAGTCATATTTCAAGGGTCACTATCAAGAGACACCGGAAAGTCGAAATATGTTGACATAATATCCGTTTAAAATGTGTTATAAAATAAAACAGACTTTTAACCAGTTATGACAGTAAGACCTGTGTCAGAATATTTTATTTACTCACTTTAACGTATGAAAAAACTAAGAACTCAAAACACAAATTAAATATTGACAACACACGCCCTTTAAATTACCCCCAGTATTAAATCAACAAAAAATCAACAAAGTTATGATATACAACACAAAAAGTGTTCATAAATTGCGGGGTCGTTGGCATGCTGGCAACGCTCCAAGACTGGTCGTGGGTTCGAAGCTACCCGACCGCAATGCCCGTTTAAACTGCGTTATTTAGACTACTGCATTTCATAATTTTTGAGGGTGTGTCTTGGCTTTGGCACGGGAATATTTTTACGGTTAACGATACTGGTAAAAAATTGGTAAATAATGGTATTTTTTTTAATGAATCTTAGGGTTCTTGGGTGAAATTAATCTAGAGAAAACTTTTATAAATAGTTTCTATGGTTTACAGGAGCTAATGTTACGCTCGTTGACTGAAAAATGGTAACCTATCTTACTTTCGAAACTTTTTGTTTGATTTTCAAAACTGCTTGAAAAGAAAACGATATTTAAAAATTGGATTATCAGCAATATGCCAATCGTATTTTCGGTATTATGAAAATATGGAAAACAAAAATGTGGCAAAACGTTTTCGAAATAATGAAATTCGTACTAAAAAAATCGGTATTACCAAAGGTAACCCTGAAAAACAGATAAAAGCAACAAAAAGGCCAGGTATAATGTAAAATTGTAAGTGGTACTTATACGTTTCTTCTATACCTACTATTGTAATAGAACTGTAGATTTGGTTTTTTAATGGGCTAACCTCAGAACCTGACAGATTTGAACTATTATTTTCTTTTTCAATAGCCTAGCCCTTGGGAAAGATTATCCAGAAATTGCCACAGGATCAAACATTACACTGGTAAAACCGCGCATTCTAGTTAAAATTACACTTATATTCTCTTAGTTTTTTTTTTTATATATTGTAAGGATAGGACGTTTGTCTTCCATGCCACCTGATGGAAAGTGCGCATGAAGACTATGGTGTTAAACGTCCATCCACGAGAAACCTATTCACTCGACACTTAAAAGTTCCAGGACTGTAGTGGTCAGGAAAAACAGACGCAGGCAGATTGTTCCACACCTTGGCAATCCGTACTATCTAAAACGGAACTATCAAAGCGTTTTGTTCGACTTCTTGGTAAATCCACTATATAGGGATGGAAGTTCTGTCTGCGTCTGGTAGTCTGGTGGTAAAAAGGAGTGGGTTCGATTTGGTCAAAAAGAGCACTCGCACACCAGTTAGACCTCAATCTAATATTGGTATAATTTATTCTACATTTAATATATTTTCACAGCCCAGATAACAAACATCAATTTTAAAACCTCAAAGCAAGCACTGACGGCCTGCAAATTAAATCCATCCTTCAAATATTTGCTTTAAAATTATTTCAAATAGATTTAATTTTGAGACGTATTTGTCCAATATTTCATTTCGTAGAAATTTATTAAGCAAGGTTCCGGCGCTTGCCTTTTCATTTCATGGAAATTGACGAGTATTCCGGTTGAGTATTAAATTGTGATAATTAGGGATGCTTCTTTTCTGTAAAACAAAGAAAGATGATCTTCGTCTTTAAATAACCCGGTAAGAAAAAAATCCGAGAAAAAATCTACATTCGATATTATTTTGACGGTCAACGACCAGGACCTTGTAGCTCAGTTGGTAGAGTCACGCCTGGCATGCGGGAGATCTGGGTTCGAGTCCCAGCCGAGATCAATTTAATTTAGTATTTGTATGTGTAAAATTATATGTAAGCATTATGAAATGCACAAAATGCTCTTTTTGACCAAATCGAACCCACTCCTTTTTACCACCGGACTACCAGACGCAGACAGAACTTCCATCCCTATATAGTGGATTTACCAAGAAGTCGAACAAAACGCTTCGATAGTTCCTTTTTGGTACGGATTGCCAAGGTGTGGAACATTCTGCTTGCGTCTGTTTTTCCTGACCACTACAGTCCTGGAACTTTTAAGTGTCGAGTGAATAGGTTTCTCGTGGATGGACGTGTAACACCATAGTCTTCATGCGCACTTTCCATCAGGTGGCATGGAAGACAAGCGGCCTATCCTTACAATATAAAAAAAATGCAAAATAAATCTTTTAAAAGAAAAAATAAGCTTTTAAAACTTAATGGATTTTGAACGGATAATCATTCTTACCTTCAGTCTATAAAGAATAATAGGTATGTAATACATATTTTCAACACACTTGCTCGTAAAGTGAGCGTTATTCTATTGAGTTTAGAACTATAAACTGGGCTATAAGTCACGCGTGCATTAATATATTATACCCTAGTGCATAATATAATGAATCCTACAAAGTTGAATTGTAACTTTGTGCAAATAACATGCGAGAAAACAGAGCATATTTTATTGGTCCGGGTTATACACTAAATATTTTCAGAAACAACAAAGAGGTTTTATACCACTTCAAATCCATATACATTTTTAAATGTTTGCGCCTTATATTAGTAAAATAAATTTGTATATTAAACAAATTATTCACAATTTACAATCATTTGTCATAAAATATTAAAATATTTGCATTTACCACTCCAAATTAAACATTTTCACTTAAAATAGGCTGTATATGCTATACAGACATTGACACATTTGACGGAAAAAAAAACCTACGCGCATGCGCGAGGTTCGGCGCCATTTTTCAATCACATTTCACAGCTTTGTTATCAAGTGTGTTTGTTATTTTATGATCACGTAGTATGTCTGTCCTTTACTCACAAGTGTGTTGAAAAACGTCGTATGTAACTCGTGAGCGTTGCTAATTACAGTCTCGGCTCATTATTAAGCCCTCGCCTGCGGCTCGGGCTCAAATCACAGCCTCGACTGTAATTAACAACTTCGCTCACTTGTTACATAATATACTATTATTATTTATGCTTTATGCATCAGTTTTTATAAAATAACTGTATTATTGGTAATCCAAGTTTAACTCAAATCTCACCTAAGTGAAGCTGAGTTCAAAGATCACAGATGCCGTATTCAAGGAAAAAAATCATTCTCCAAAAATATTATATCCTAACACCAAGCCACGCGACCTCTATCAACCGAATATTCTTAATGAACCCCGCACCCGCATTTGTCTAAACCGAGAGCCCTAACTAGGGCTGCTACGTTAGACAAACAATTTTATCTGAAGCAACCAGGGCTGGCACGCGGTGGAACTTGGAGGAAAGCGCGCTATCTGTTCGAACAAAGTCGGTCCGGCGGCGGACGATGATGTACCGTCAGCAGAGAAGTTTGTTTTTAGTTTATTCAATTTTCTGTTTTATTTATAGAAAAAAAAATGGATGAATTTTACGGAGGCCTTACCCCAGCCGTGGGGCAGTGCAGGCTAATATATTAGTAATTTTAAGATTTCATTGTTTCGTCTATAATATTAGGTATAAAGTAGTTGCCTTCTACTTTGTACGCGAGGATATTTTGGTTAGAGTATTATAATATTTGGTTATGAATTAACAGTCCGAAGAGCAATCGATTGAAAGATCATTCTTCCAATGATGCGCCATCTAGACTCTAAGCGTGCAAAACTCTTTCTTGAGAGAAATGTAGGCAACCTTTCATTTTTATCTTTCACCATTCAAGACTACTATTACAATATTTCAACAATATCCGTTGAGTCGTTCTGCCGTTTAGGAACAAACATACATACATCCAAACTTTTCGCCTCCACGTTTTTGTTTGAACCTAATTCACTCATACAGTACATAACTACATAACTTCACGTCTGTATCCCTTATGGGGTAGACAGATCACCAGAGACTATAAAAGCATCTGAAGTCACGTTTGACAAATTTGGAGGTATTATAATGATGAAGAGAGACTATTTCAGTGAAAGGAGGTCAGCCTATCGCCCACAAAAAAGCCAATAAAACCTCTGTCCCTTAACTGAATTTTACAGTATGCCCGGGAAGAGAAGCAGCTGGCACATTCAAAGTTATTCTTTTGCTCCCAGTCTAGCGTAGTAGTAAAGATACAGTACTTCAAGTCATACAATACTCTAATTTTTGTACAATTTTCATACTAGGATGTAGTAATTCACGAGGAAACAATGTCAAGTTTTAATTGACTGACTATGGTTTATATCGAACTTTACTCGGCTACGCGTAAGCTTATCTGTCATAGTTTAGATATATTGCAAACAAATGTTAACATATTTGTAAAGTAAAACTAATCGGAACCAAATCCGGACAAAATATCATTTGATTTAATATCCTGAAAACTTAGACAATATTAGTTGATCCATTATACAAATAATACGAAAAGTAAACATAATATAAACCCCACTTTTCCTGCTAACGCTACTCTACAAAAACATAAGGCGTGTTGCACACTAGCTCTACATTGTTAGAACTAAGTAAGTGCGGTGTGCTTAGTCTTGTATAAGTGAGTACTTATCTTTACGTCAGGTTTATTTCTCCCAAAGGTGTTCTCTGTGAGAAAACGATGCTTGCAGCTTTACCTTTACAGCATTATTGCTGTTTAAATAGCGTTTACAATCAAGGGTCTGTTCTATTCCAGATTTAAATATTTTTCAGTAACGAATATTAAGGTATAAGTAAGCGAGAATTGTATTATCTACAAATATATGTTTCGAAAATGAGGAAATCAAGTTGGAAGGCTCTATAGTATATTACTGACATAATTTTTATACATTTTAATAGATTTTTTCATATAGATTGTCATGGCCAAATTACACTTTGTTACTTTGCGGAAATCAATCATAACTACTATGACAAACTGCTGATTCCGCAAATAACGATTTGAAATCCAGGATGCAAACAAGTCTCATTTCTTGCTTCTCAGAGCTATGGGGTAGTTGCACCACACCACAAAATCCTTCATCAGTAGTGTTTGGAGTCGCGAAATTTGCAAAATAACTTGGTCACATAAGTTTTTTTAAAATCTTTTCATTGCTTAAAAAAAGGTTTTATGTTTGAGAATGAGGATTAAGATGTACAGAAATCCACTGTAAGTCGCGTTACAACATAACTGTTTCACCTCGACCTTTCAACAAAAATGTGTCGAAGGTAATAACTGTTAATATTTATAGCTGTTTAGTTTTTGACGAAACGATCGATGCATAGTATCAATTAAATATCAATTCAGGTTACATTCGTATTTGACCAACTGGTTTTACAAAAATAACCGGCACGGATTGAGCAGATTTGCATTAAACAAATAAACCCAATAGCAAAAAAGGGTTTTCTTCTGCAAATAAAACCCCGACAACGGAACTGACGGCAAAGTAATTAAACCTTTTCACTGAGAAAGCTAGATGAGATTATTCAGTTAGAAGCAAAAAGCGCGCGAAAATAAAATGGTCGAGATGCGCAAGTTACATGAAAGGAAGCATTTGAAAAAAGAATGGACTTTGAAAACTATTCTTTATTTAAATTAATTATTGTCTAATGTTGAATCAGAGAGGACTTTTAAAGTTTTGCAATTCGAACAGATATTAACTCAATGAAACTGATTCCCAACTTCACAAGATCCTTAACATTTATCGGTAACTGTGATTGATAGCAATGTCAACTAAGTATTATTAATAGTTTAAACCTTAAATTCAGGAAGAAACTGTCTTGAAGCTTTGATAGATTTTAAATATTCAAAATAGGGCAATACTGGCTGTTTAAACAAAATAGATACTTAGTCTGCTAATTAAAGTAGAGACTGGAAAAACCTGGCAAATTAAAAAAAAATACCATCATTGTAACCCCGACAATAGTACGAATCTAGTACTTGATTGCCTAATGTATAAATATAAAAGTAGACTCCAGAAGATCACCAACTCGTTCATGGGTCAATGTGTACGCTTTTATAATAAAATTCCAAAATATTTAAGATTAACCCTTCGATAGATTTAAGGATAAGTATACAGTTTTATTATAAGATATCCAGATGCAAGAAGATTGTAAATTGTTATTGTGCATTTTTAAAAGATGATTGCTATTGAGTTTCTTGCCACTTCTTCTCAACAGATCGACTTTCCGAAGTGGTGGTAGATTCAGTTCAATTTGTAAATTGTGACTTATTTCAAATGTATTTAAATACTTACGAAATAAAGATTCTTTTGACTTTGACTTTGACGAAATAAATGGAATAAACAAACATGATACTTGATTTATTTTTTTATAAAATTATCATTACAAATAACAATATTGTTACTGTTCTACTTTTTGATATTATTAAAAGAAGTATATTATTAAAGAAGAAGAAGAAGTATATTAAAATGATAGGAAAATAGTACTGATCAGGTTTAAAAAAAACAAAATACAATAATTATTTTTATTCATTGTAATTTAAATCTGAATCCAGCAATTCTATATCGTCAGAGTCACTGGTATCGCTGTTTCCTACATTGATTATGAAGCTATCAATTTTTTAAATTTTTTATTCATTTTCGAGTACGACAATTCCAAAGTCTCAATTACCAAATATCTGCTTTGTGACCAAAACCACCAACAACCGTTCGCTTGACAACATTGACACCAGAAAAACTGCCATATAAAAAGTTTGCAAAAACCCCCATTGTCTGCTTTTGTTAGCCAGACTCTATTAATTAATACACACATCGAATGATCGAATACACATTTTGAAGTCGACAAATAATTAGTATCAACTTCGTTGAAGCAGCGTAAAGATGCTAACTGGGTTGCCAGGTCTTGAATTTTTAAATTTCCCGCCTTTTTTCTTGGACAGCTTTCATTTGTCAGCCTCTAGCTTCCTTTTAACTTTTATTTTTAATATCCAATATCTTTTCATATGTTTTTTACTGGTTCAGCCGTACCTATCTAGAAAGTTCAATATAGAAAGATTAATGTTCATAGCTGACCTGTCAGATTTTTGAAAACTCATGAAATGTATTAAAATAACATACAGTGCAAATAATAGCTCATGTTCGGTTAATTCCAAGTCATTAACTTATATTAGAAACCGCAGCAAGGATTTTAATATTTTACCCTCTCAAGTTACTCAATAGACTATTAGTATCATCCACTTGAAATGGTAATCCCGATATCGTTTCTAATAAATTAAATCAAGTCTGCACCAATAGTTTAGATATAAATAGGCAGCATTTCAATGCCAATAATATTGTTATTATCTGTAAATTAGATTATCATCTTTATACATTCACATACCTATCAGAACGTAGTTTGACAGGTCAGAGACTGTATGGACCGTGAACCGCACACTTTCCATTACTACCTTTAAGTGCACGTTCCAGCTGGGATCAACAAATGCAATTTATTTCGTGTCCAGATATCTCACAGTTAACAGATACTGAGTAAACAGGGTGAAATTCGTTCTACGATTTCTATTCGATAACCGCATTTCAGACGAATTAGTTATTCGAGTGAATCTATCGAGTTATTCTTGATATTCGTAGTTTGAATTGGGAAAATATCTTCAGTGGAATGGGTTGGAATTGTTTGGTGAATTGTCTTATATATTTAGATTTTATGTAGTTTTAGTTGATTTAGAGCCTTGATCTAGTGGGAATTTCTTTATGAAATGTTATTCTCTGGAGTTAGGTTTTGTAATGCAAAAATAGTCTGTAAGTAACTTACTGAAAAATAAAAAAGTAGCACCTACATAATACAATAGTATTATATATAACACTATACCGATTTAAACAACAAATATGTTTAAAACGAAAATGAATGAAGAAAAATTCAAATGTTATAGGAATTTATTGTTTCTTAATATTTTATTTTGTAAGTAGGTACTTATATGTCTACTAATCCATTATAAGGTGCTATAAAAGCAGTTTTAGAAAAATAAACAATTTCATCAAATACTTTTGAACCAGACTGTACCTAATTTATGTATGTTGAATTTTAAAAACTTACTTATTTCATTTATTTACTACATGCCACCTTTGCTGCGGTTTTCAAAGTATTTTGACGACCGGCTGGTGTAGCGGTAACATTCATTGCCTTCTATGCCAGTGGTCCTGGGTTCGAATCCCGGCAGCGGCGGATATTTGTGTGATGAACACAGATATTACTTGTCAGGTCATGGATGTTTATATGTTTAGTCTTATGACATACTTCAAGGCTATTAAAACGAATATTGACAAAATTACTTACATTTAATCAATTTATAACTTCTTTTGTTTCAGGTAAGTGTCTTAAGTTCTTCTAAAGATTTGTAAGTATATGCCTAACATATAAGCAATAAGGGTCTATTTACAGAGTGTTTTATGGAAGTGGAAACATATTTGAAGTAACAAACTTTAAGCGGCTTTTAAAATATTGCATCGCTTCTATCGCGGGCCTTGAGCGTGGGGACCGAATCCAGAAATTCCGTAACGAAAAAAACCTAACACCCCCCACTCCGACCGGCACAGCGGTGATACTTTGATTTCATAACTTTACAAGCGGGCTTTAATAAACAATCACGCCATCTACTAGGAACTTGTGGAACTTCATATTAGATCAAACATTACTGCATTAATAAAATAAATAAATAATTATAATTGCATAAGTTGATAAAAAATGCTATGCAATAGCTTTACCGCGGCAGTCTCCGAGTGCCACACATTTTTTTTAAACATAAAATATACCTTAAAGTTTTCCAATGCCTTCTAAACGCACCCTGACTGAATACTATAGCCAAAACTAAAAAACTTTTTAAATAAGCAAACTCCGTTTATTCAACTTCGATCTTATAATTATGGTGATACCTATCGAAAGTTGAAGAAAGCTTAAATCGAAATAAGCCGATATCAGAAACATTAAAATTTCACAAAGTTGGATCGGCATGAACTGCTCTTAAATTCTACAATCGCGGGTATAACTGCTGAGAAGTGACGAGTTCAGTCCGCCATTTTGTTGAGCAACTAAAAATTTTACAGTCTGAATCAAATAGTTAGGGAGGAACAAAGTTCTGAGTTTAAAAGTTGATCTAGAATGGAAATATTTGTTTTATAGATAAGGTTTTGTTATTTACCTTAATTATCTAGATTAAGAAGTAAAATTTACATTTCTGAAGAATTTTTAGTGGCTATTCGCTACAGCAATTTAAACGACGTTCGGTCCGGTCCTCATAAGGATGGGTGACCGCAGACCATTCATTTCCAACGATGACTGTCAGATTTTCAGGCGCCATTTTGTAATAACTATGACGTCACGTACCTAGAAGTTCAAGACGCTTCTAACCAAGGACTGTATACCGGTATGAATTTCTGTAAATTTTTTTTCTGTATGACGTCATACCGTTAAATTAGGTGTATTTAAAAATAACAGTACAGGAATACTGAAATAATTCTTGTACCTTTTTTATTATTGTAGCATAACTGATTTTTAATTTTTAATTTTTAATACTGATATTAAAATTTTATTTTTAAATAACTGTAGAATGTTCGATAGTTTAGTTGAAGCCTATGAAGCGTAGGTACATATGCTGACCTATACATTTCGGTACAGAAATGAAATAAGTTAAAATATTTCTGTACTTAAAACATCTACAGAAATTAATCCGGTATACATTATTTGGGTACTGATATAATTAATTTAGATTTTAATAACTTGTACAGTTATTGTGTTTGATGAAGCAGTACACTGATAAGGGTACTGAAATTTTACTAGTACTATTTAAAAATTTTATACCGATATGCAGTCCCTGCTTCTAACTACATTACAGCTCATTAAATTTCGATAGTCATATCTTCAAACTAGCTATAATTTAAAGTTATGCGGTAACAGATGTCCTCTGATGTTAGGAAATCATATCGTATGCCTTAGTGGGACAATTTATCAAATCAAATAGTCTCATTTTATATTAGGTCCATATGTGTCAGTTATACAAAATCTTAAAACCTATGTTAGTGTTACAAAGCCAGGAATCTAATATGTCCAATTAGTCCATTCATTGTAGATTTTTTTGCGGCAAAATCTGCTGAAACCGCACCCGGAGGGGGGGGGGGAGAGTTGTATATTGTAATGTACTGAGCTCATGGCATAATATAGCGGCAACAAAGCAAAGGTAAAAATTTTGCCACTTTCCCCATACATTGAAATCCAAAATGAATGGACAATGTTCAAGAGGTTTTGAGATTAATTAACGTGTCGAGCCAAGAGTCTGTAAAACTTGAGGACTTACATTTTAGTATTTACTTAAAGAAATTTATTTGCCGCGTAGGGTTGGCATAGAAATGGCGCTACCACCGTTTCGTAATAGGCGACTTATAGAAGCAAACTTCGTTTGGGGGTCAGTTGGCCTATTAGTACATACCTACCTATCGTCCGCAAAATATCAGCATTCTGCCGGTGATGTTTTATAAAGGGCCTATTCCTTTGTAACCTCGGGTGCTTCGATTTAATCTTCATTTACTATCGGGTGACATTGAGGTCAAACCCAGGCTTGTAGTTAATAAAGAACAACTAAAAATATCGACAGTACCTCAACGTTATTCTTCGTCATCAATTACAAATATTACAATAGATCAAATATTCAATTGCATTCGAATAAGCGCGCATTTCTTACAATATCTCTCCAAAAAGGTTTCAGCGTATCCGACCTTTTTGTAACCGTACAATCTTTCCCGCCACGACATGGTACATGTGTTCAACAAGCTTCAGCGCTGTGCTGTGAACGAGATAGCGGCCTAGAAATCCAATGAAAAGCGCTGAGCAGCGGATGTACGCATGAACGCCCGGCTTCCCGTATTCGGCATTTAAATTGAATGTGTGGTGTTCGATTTTCGAAATAAATCAGTATTTTTGAAAGTCATATGAGTAATTGGTTATATTATTATACAATTTTATGAGAAGTATGATGTCCTAGAAATAACAAAGGATCTTTGCGTGCGTGTCGCAAAAGCCGAGTAAGGGATTAAAAAGGAAGAAAGGTAACAGCGTTTATCTGTGAAGGTAACCTTGTTTTTTGGCAGGTATGCAACCTGAAAATATGTAGAGAGATCAATCATTGTTAATTTACCACTTGGTAATTTTATAAGATTTCCATCAGAGTGAAGTCATGGCGTCTAATGTAACTTTTTTAGTTGATTGAATCAGGCGTTACTTTGCGGAATTCCGTGACAAGTGACCTATAACTAACATTCGCACTTGCACTTGTGATGCAGGATTTTCGCGCTTTGGTTCACCGCCCTCCCTCCATCAAGCAAGAAGGATGGAATGGTCGAGGAAAGCTTCCAGGTGGAAGCTTGTGGTATGGGTGCATTCCTTGCTTCTTGCTTGAGGGACCAACGCGTCCTGCATCACTATAGTTGACATTGTTTTCAAATGATTTTCGTGACAGTTCAAAATTGACAACCTCAGTGACGTTGCTGCAACGAATTTGTTCGTTCTTCCATTCGATTGATTTTACATATCGAATCAGTTGGTGAAAAACATGTATTGAGACTTACGATTACATGATGGCCGCTCATATTCAGCGATTCAATGTCGATCCAGTAGTGTCAATCCCTATCATCTGAACGTTCCGTTTCTTTGAATATGTCAATTGGAGATGAATTTTTTATGACATTTCCTTAATTTACTTACAGTTAATACCAAAGATTACACTTGATTAATAGTTTAATTTCTAATTTCAGTACTTATATACAATTTTATTTACATATTTTTTTTAATTTTATCGCGCCTATCTTTGTTTAATTAGTTGTAAATAGTTTGCGCGTAATGGAAAATGAGAACTGTCAGGAAAATCATTTGAAAACAATTCAACTATAGCGCAGATGCAAGGTAACTTAGTTATAATAGTAAACTTTTATAGACCTTATAAAAATTGAACGAAGAAGGATACACTTAATTAGGCAGAAATAAAAGAAATTGTTAACTCGGCTAGGTAACATTTTCTAACTTCATCTAAATATGTGGATTATAAAATTATAAACCAAAATTACATTTTTAAATTATATTAACATTTTTTTCAATCTTATTCATATCCGACTCGATTACTACAATCTTCAATTAACTAATTATTGCAAATTATTTATCTAATTCATAACCTGCTAAAAACTCAAAAGATCGATGTCACAACTTTTATATTTAGAAACGAATTAACCTCTTCACAGTTACCACATTTTTCCACACTAAAACCCACAGTGGAATAATCCCCATGAAAATAAAAGATTCTCCGAAACCTAAAAAAGCACTTAATGAAGAGGCCATCAAAATGGCTGCCTTTGTTAAATAAGCAGAACGTATTATTTGGTTCTATAAAAAGATTCCTTTAAGCGAATCGCCATTGTTTTTAAACATTTCTCTGTTCTTTGGAATTGAATTATTGTAGCTCTGTGGTATTAATGTTCGAAAGTAACTTAGTTTGTAATTTTTTTCGCGTATTTTTTTTACCATTCCTTTTTTAAATTTGGATAAGGTGGTATTTATTTATACATCTTATTAAAAAAGAGGTTATTTGAGAGCTTTTGAGTAAAAGCTTTTGTTTTTGAAGTTGTGAATGAATGTTTATTAAACCAATCCTTTTTTAAATATCCAAAGACGTTATTTATAGATCTTACTAATAAAGAGATCGAGTTTGGAGACTTTTAAATTTGTACAAGAATTTGGTTTATAAAATCTCGAATTAATGTTTTTTTTTATTAAATAAAACCTCCGTCCCTTAATTGACTTTTACAGTATGCCCGGGAAGAGAAGCAGCTGTAACATTCTATGTGTTTCATTTGCTCCCAGTCCACCATGAAAGTAATTCTTATTATAAAGAGGAAATATTTATATGCCATCGATTTAAAATACCTTAATTTCCATTTATTCAATTCAAAATCTATGTCTTATAGCTAGCAAATATCAATTACAGGAATATAAAAGGTAGAGGTAGGCTTACCTCCCAAGGATTTTTCATTTTTCATGATATTATTATACATGATATAAACTAAGTGATATTGTAAGTAATGCCATATATAGTTTAAGCCAAGCAATGCTAAATTAAAGTGCATTGACGCCTCTCTACTAATAAACGCTATTATTGCAAACGACACGATTGCAAACTATGATAAGTATCGCAAATTCGCCGTGAACTACAAGTACCTAGTCGTATCGTGGTAGAAGTCAGAGTAAGCGCTTATGACAAGCGATAAACTACGTAAATATTTGAGTGAAACGTCGTCTCAATAAACTTTTTTATAGCATTTATATCGCTATTTAGCTCATACGAATATGATCTCCATGTTTTTCTCCGAACTGGTTTTAGCAAGTACCCTGGTGGTATTCATATAAAAGTTCACGTGACGATATCGTTACGACTTTGTACTTCGACTTGATAGGTATGTTATTCGTGTTTACGTCTGAAGACCGAACTTCAACGAGTGCGATTCGACTGCGGTTCGATCAGAGAGTCGTCAATAGTCATTCACTCGAATCTAACTGAATTTAATAATTGTTTTAAACTATCGCGGTTATTTTCACTATGATTTAATGTATTTACGGGATTCTTACCACGATATATCTGCCTCTAACTGTCATCGCCACCTACCAACATCTGCCAGTGCGCGATCATTGTGCTTGTAACAGCATCGAAATATCGGACGTGCGGAAATAAAATCGGAAATCGTGGTAAGAATCCCGTAAATACATTAAATCATACTAACTGAATTTGATAGAAGAAGGAAAGAAACCTTCTTCGAATTTAAACGGTTTTATTTTATTTACAAGTTTGACCTTTGTTCGATGGTTACCGGCGATAAAGACACAAATGGAGCACGTAGGACTCCGCATTTATTTCCGTTGGATCCCACTTTTTTGATCCCATTTTTTAGTTATTGCCGTTGGGTCCCATTTTTTATTTCCGTTGAATCCCATGTTAAATATATGTACACGTAACGACACAAGTCCAAACATTTAAATATAAAGCTACTTAAGAAACTAAGCTATCCATCAACCTGTTCTAATATAATTCGAGTTTTACAGGTATCGATTTGAGGTCAAATTAAAAGTGCCTTAGATTTTATTACTTAACTAGTCACCGCGCGCGGTTTTACCCGCGTAACTTTTGATCCCGTGGGAATTTCGGGATAAAGTATAGCCTATAACCTTACTCAAGAGTTGGGCTATCAAATGCAAAAAGAATTTTTCAATCCCCACTTGTAGTTACTGAGATAAGCGCGTTCAAACAAAAAAACAAACTCTTC